>CM031240.1:227474099-228714099 GCA_018340775.1 Taxus wallichiana var. yunnanensis | reverse complement strand
GAAAAAGTTGGATTCTAAGGTTGTCAAATGTATCTTCATCGGCTATGGCTATGGTGTGAAAGGATACAAGCTTTGGGACCCTATTGCACAAAAGGTAATACACTCCAAAAGTGTTATTTTTAGAGAGATTAAATCTTTCCTTGTTAATTTTCAGCCAGAACAACATAAAGAAAATGAACAAAAAAAGGATGTGGTTCAACTTCCTTCTACACCTGAGAAAGTTGAATCGAGACCCCAAAATAGACAAGAAGTTGAGGAGAGCTCACCAAGCTTTGAATCTTCAGAAGAGGAAGAAGAAGAGGAGGAAGAAGTGGAAGAATCTCCACCTTAGTTTGTTGAAAGTCTACAAGGAAAAGGAAACCACCTGAAAGGTATGGGTATTCTCCTGATGATTGGAAGTGTATATTTTCTTTGAGTACTAACATTGATGAACCGAGATCTATACAAGAGGCTTTGGGTATGAATGATGCAAAGTCCTGGAAAATAGCCATGGATGAAGAGATGGAAACCCTTAAAAAGAATGATACATGGGACCTTGTACCATTGCCTGAAGGTCAGAAACTTGTTGGATGTAAATGGGTGTTTAAGAAAAAGATTGGTTCAGATGGAAATGTTGAAAAGTATAAGGCACGATTGGTTGTGAAGGGTTACTCTCAAGTTGAGGGTATTGATTATGGTGAGATATTTTCTCTCCTATTGCTAAAATGACATCCATTCATGGTTTTTATTATCTATTGCAACAACTTATGACCTAGAGGTTGAACAAATGGATGTGAAAACTACTTTCCTTCATGGTGATTTGGAGGAAGAAATCTATATGACACAACCAGAGCACTACATGGTGAAAGGTAAAAGCAAGATGGTTTGTAAGTTAAAGAAATCCATGTATGGCCTTAAACAAATTCCTAGGATGTGGTACCAGAAGTTTGATTCATATGTGTTGAGTTTGGGGTTTGTGGTCTAAATCTGATCACTTGTGTATATTTTAAATTGATGGTGATTGTTTCCTGGTAATTACTTTATATGTTGATGACATGTTGTTTATTGGGAAAGGAAAAGGTTTGATTACAGAATTGAAATCTCAGCTCTCTGAAATTTGAAATGAAAGATCTTGGTGCAGCAAAACACATACTTGGGATGGAGATTAGAAGAGATCGTGAGAACAGAAAGCTATGGCTTGGCCAGAGTAAGTATGTTTGTTCTATTTTGCAAAGGTTCAACATGCAGGATTGTAAACCACTTTGTGTTCCTGTTACTTTGGGAACGAAGCTCTCCATTTCACAATGTCCTTCATCCCCATCGAGATGGAAGACATGAGTAGAGTGCCTTACCAGAGTGTAGTTGGAAGCTTAATGTATGTTATGGTCTGTACAAGACCAGACATTTCCCAAGTAGTGGGAGTTATTTCTCATTTTATGTCTAATCCTGGAAGAGTGCATTGGGATGCAGTTAAGAGGGTCTTTAGATATTTGTGGGGTACATTAGAGTACTCTATATGTTTTCATGGAAGAGGAGATCAACATTCCCTAGGTATTCATGGTTTTGTGGATTCAGATTGGGCCGGTGATGTCGATAGCAGAAGATCCACCAAGTGCATATGTGTTTACTCTTAATGGTGGTGCAATCAATTGGATGAGCAAGCGACAGTGTGGTCACTTTGTCCACTACTGAGGCAAAGTACATGGTAGCTACTCATGCCTGTAAAGAATCCATTTGGCTAAAGTGTTTGTGTTCAGATATTGGATTGAAACAGGGTGCAATTATAATGTATTGTGACAATCAGAGTGCAATCTGCCTTGTGAAGAACCCGACTTTTCATGTCAGACCAAACACATTGATGTTCAATATCACTTCATGAGAGATATGGTCGAGGATGGCAGGGTGAAGCTGGAAAAGGTAGAGACAATTGTGAATGTTGCAGATGCATTAACTAAGCCCGTGAGCACAACAAAATTTAGGTGGTGTTCCGAGTCTATGGGCCTCTCGGCCCCTAGCAGTTGATCCATGATGGTATCTTTCCCTTGGCCCTTGCAAGGTATTCGACAAGTGGGAGATTGTTGGAAATAAGGTGTCTCAACCTTGTTTGGTTTATTCATTTAATATTTTTCTACAGTTGTTTCACATTGTCGGTGCTCTAAAAATAGAAATATGAGTTGTCAAAAGATTTCCATATGATAGTATATCATGGAAGGGCTATTTTTAGAGATATTATGACAGATTTTATGTCATCTTTAAGGGTCAAAAATAGGGGAGAATATTGTGGACGTGGGAGCCTAATTTTAGACCAAAATCTTGCTCTTTAATGCAATCCACCTCATGAGAGGTTTTGCACATGGTTTTGTAAACCATAGATGGTTTCTTGTATAACCGGAGGTCTATAAATTGAAGGCTTGGAGAAGCAATTTGTGTGGTGAGTTTTGCAAGTACTCTAATGTTGGAATCCTCCTAGAATTGTTTCTGGTGATACTCTGTAAGAAACTTGCTCTGCAAGTGTATGTAATCTTGTTATTAGATTTGAAATACATTGAGTGGGCTTTTGGAGTGTGGGGTTTTTTATCCGAAAGGATTTTCCCCACGTATATCTGGTGTTTGTGTTAATTGTTTATTTTCTTGTTATGAATGTGTTGCTAGAATTTTTGTAACTGTTTTATTATGTTGAAAGTTTTGCATAATATCTCTCCTCAAGATTAGCATAGGAAGTTGTTCCACTACTCTAATTTCCTAATAGTACAGTCCCAAAATAACCATTGTCATTTGGTTTCTTTTATCTCGAATTCCCTGAAAGAGTTGTATTACGATGTGATTTAATAGTAAAAACATAAGGAGGTAAAAGGTCATTCGCTCAAAGACAACTTGGACTAACTGTTTTCTTTATTTCACTTGGAAACAAGGACTATTTCACCTTTAAATAAAAAATATATATTATAGTGTTGAAAGTTTGTTCTAAATATTTTGTCGAATTCTATTGGGCTAGTTGGTTGAGCTAGAGATTAATAAACAAGAAAACTCTAGGTTTTGCTTGGTTATTAGTAAACATTGACGGTATTATTTGTGGGTTAATATCCCCGTAATTTTTATGGTTTGCAGTTAGGCTTTATTTTTATTCCTCGAGAGATGAATCTAGTAGTGCAATCTCAAACATTGACCCCAATAAAAATAAATATATAACTTAATATATTATTGTGTTATGTTTGTTTGGATTTGTGGTGTAGACTCCAAACTTAGAGTGGAGTTTTTTTATTGTACTTTGGATTTGAGAAGTCAGAAGTAAGCTTGGAAATTGATAGGTTGCAGGGCTTTTTTATGATTTAAATTGTATATTATCTATAAAATCTATTGCCTAGTTATAGACAAATATAGATTAAAATTATTAAAAACTATATAATTTTTAATAAAGAAACGATATAAATATATAAGAAAAATTGGAATCTATAATTACTTAAAAGAACTAATCTGTCAACAAATTTTGATTTGAGAGGCACCACTAATTTGAAATCTAACAAAATGTATTGGTTTTTTTGCTGCAAACAAAGTCCACAGTAGCATATCTTCCAACATTGAAACAACCAAACTGCTAGTTGGTTCATGATCCTTGAAAATTAGAAATTCAGAAGATATTATATTTTTGGAATTATCTAGCGACCTAACGCCTCTTACTTGATGTTGCTTAGCCAAAGGATAGCTGCATGCAACATCTCCAAAAAGACAATTATCTCTCGTACTTAAAATAATTGCAGTAACAAATGATTTGAAGAGTTCGTGAAAAATTCTCTACTTATACAACCCACATTTCATATTTTCAATGACATCACTAACTTTAAAATCGATACTACAACACAAAATTTAACACGAATAATTCAAAGAATGCAATAACCAAACCAGCAAAGCTATTGCAATAAAACTGATTTTCCTCCCAAATGTACAAAGTTTACCCTCTTAAATAGGCTTCATATTCAGTTGAATTGAGTTGAAATAAATTTTGGTAACGTTCAGTAGATTAACCAGTCAATGGAACTAATGAAATTGGTGTGTGCACAAGCACTCTTTGAAAGAGGTTCGGAAAATTAACCTTCAGTGATATCCATTCTTGTTTAATTTTAAATCTTCCACTAAGAATTTTAAAGAAAAATCAACGGTTTTTGTTACTCTTTTCTTCGAAATAAAAGAGTAAAAAAACCTTTCAAATCTAATATTGACATTTATAATCACACATGTTCAATTGTCTCGTAAACACAATTTAAAGATTTCTTGAGTATCACGACTCTCTATACACAGAAAAAGATTTTTTTAAAAGGAATATCACTGCAAATTTAACACAACTAATAAATGCAAAAATATCTATATTGTTTTAAAGAATGGGTTGGAATGGCATAGGGTCGTCATTTTTTGGCGAGTCATTAAAATTTGACACGAAAGCAAGCCCCATTCCCAACATCATCGCCAAAAATAGCTACTACAGTTTTAAGAATCGGCTCAGGCTGTAAAATCGATTTGAGGAGTTTACAAGCCTTAAAAAAACTTTTCACATGGCGCTAACCTTTTATATTTTCGTATATGGTGGCTTTATCATTCTATATAACAAACACGACTAAATTTTGTCAAAAATAGTCAAAATAACTTAAAAATTGAATGGGCTGTGGTTCACAGGTGTGAATGATGGTGTAAAAGGTGTTGTCTAGCCATCCACCAAGGTTCCACTCCCAAGAGATACCCGTATAAACAAAGGGATGAGGTCGGGATCGTGCCCCGGGAGACTTTGGATGAATGGATACCCCTCAAACCAGGTATCTAAGCTAAAGGGGACGATTAAATCCAGCCTCACAAAAAAAAATGTTAGGAAAAATGAACTTCAATAGATAAAACACATCAGCTAGGGTTTCATTTCAATCGAGTCCATTTTTACTCGCAAGCACAAGCAACCGCAAGAAAGTGTTGAAAATCCAGATAACTTCTCTAGCTTCACCGCCTACATCTTATATTATCGTGGCTCTTCACGAGCGCCGCAAGATCCTCATTGTTAATGATCATATGCTTTAAACGAAGTCAATATAGGCGAGATATAAGAAGCCCCGAGTCACCATACTCAAACCCTCGACCTTTGATTTTCCTTGCTCTCTTATTTGGACCAGAACATAGGTAGTAGGGGAAGTTTACCTACGTGAATACAAAAAGATTTCACAAAACTTCCAATGTCTTTTTTAATTTGGTCACCGTCCCCAACGCATGACAAAGGAAGTTGGATGGAGTTTTTTCAGGCGGCCTTGGAAATTGTATAAAATCGATACGTTCGATGGTTTATGGAACCAGGCTTTACATTTTAAGGTTGATGGGGACAACCCACAGGAATAAATATACACCACCGATTAAACATGGCTCTTTAGGAACATGCAAATAGTTTCGTGTACGATGTCAAGGACGATACGAATTTTATCAAGTAGCACCATCAACACAAGTTTCCAAAATATGCATGGCATAAATTTTATTTTTTTAATTGGCAAAGGAAGGTGCAAGTGTTTGACGGATTAGGATGCACGTCGAGTCAAAATCTTCAAGGCGACAGTAACATGCGTTGCGCAGAGGCTCGAGCTCTTCCACAAGTTTGCAAAATGCAGACATGGCATAAATTTAATTGTTGAGTAAAGCATGAATAAACAAAGAAATGTACCATTTAGATCGACAGTTTCAACAAATCGTATGTCAACGTCGTCTTCCTTGCAATCTTCGTCTTCAAATTTTTCGACTCGTCAACTACAGGAAGCCTTGCTCTCATTTGGAATGCCTTTCCATGTAATTGTCCCATTAGGTATTTCTTTTGGGTTTATAAATTATCCCATTGGAGACATTACACTTATACTATGCGGTGATAACACATACCCCAAATACATCAACCCATATTTTTACTATATTCTTGTCAAAGTGTTTATACATCATTAACATTTCAAAAAAGAGGATGAATTTCCTAAATATCCATGTGGATTTTTTTAAAAAATAATTATTTTGGAGCCATCATCAAATCTAATTTCACATGTGTGAAGCATATGAAACTCTACACTAACAATTCTATCAAGGTTGCGTATTCATTTCCAAAATTTATGGGTCTTTTTGCCCACCATAAGAAGGCCTCCTCTTTGTTATACATGTTTTCAACAACTCCCGTGACAAATGAACATTTTCCTCTTAAATACCCTCTTTTCATTTATGACTTGCATCATGATTATTTTGTTTTTATTTTTACAATTAGGATTAATTTTATTATTTTAAGTTGATTATAATATTTATGGGTAAATATGTTACATTGTTAATAGAAAAACTTATTTCTCATAATACATTTTACTTAAACTACATTCTTTACTATATATGATGGTTAACTAAATTTAAATCTTATTTCAAATTTGATTGATCTAATTACTCTAGAGCTTGTTTTAAATTTTTCTTATTCCAAATCTATTATTCTTAGATATTTTATGTCAATAATCCTTAAATCCAAATTAAAGCACCATCAATAATATTTAAAAGAAAAATATTGAAAACATCTTACCCATAACAATTCTAGTTAAGTTTTCCAAATTACGAAGTGTATAAATTAGTTAATGTATATATGCTTACACAATTAAGATTGTCAAAATTATTCTTCATATTGAGTCCAACATTTGTGCTAAATTAAATGATTGTTCAACAATCTTCATAATAGATTGTTCAACAATCTATTATTCTTAGATATATTAAATAAATTACAATTTAATTGTAAACATGCATATTGCATCTTTATACATAGGACAAAATCTATGTAATTTTTTATGAAGAAATAATGGGAACATATTTTCAAATAAAATATTACATTTGTATGTAAGAGTAATCAATATATATTTCATTATTCTTTAGGCACTGAATCCATGCAAGAGATAATGACAATGAATTTTAAGTGATATATGGTTTTATGTAAAAATACATTTTTGCAAACTGTAGAAAATTGAATTTTCACCAAAAAAAGAATTTAGTATGACAACTTTACAAGAAGGTCATTTTCAATGACTAGAATAGATGGGAGACTGAATTTTTTTGTTACTGTATTCCATTATTTCAAATTATATATAGATCATTAGCTAGATATCAATATAAATCTGATGATATAAAATTGTCATATAAATATTATATGAATATTCTCCAAAGTCTTTACAGAAAAATTAGAAAAATATCATGGAAGTGTTTAGTTCTAGTATATACCTACCTCTCCATAAAACCACTCATTTACACACAATTTATTTTAAAATAACAACTATGATCTCCTTTTCTTGAAGATGAATGAATGGAAACATATAATCCTATCACAGAAAACACCTCCAAATAGACCCCAATATGTTGTTAAATCATTCTTCGATCACTACGCAACAACTTGGAACTGGAAAGGCCCTAGAAAAAATAACCACACACGAAATACTTAAATATATGATGCTCTAAAATATCACGAGGAGCTTGTAAATTATGTTCACAATAACCTCAAAATGCAGTGAGAATAAACGTCAAGGAGAGAGGGCAGTACTGTACAATGCTTATAAATTACGGTGACCCTTACAAGACATCTCCACCATGTTCATTAGTGACAAAGAACACAAAACATACATGCTACTCCAGAATGGAGTCAAATCAAAATCCACAAGTAAACCATAATTTTAGCATGGCATGCCAATGTTCACTGCCACCCAATTCTCTCACATTACACAGTCATCTGTTTGTTTCTACTGGACTGAGCTTTTATGCAAACCATTCTGAAACATTTTGATGGAAAATGGTGCAAGTAAATAGTAAACTGTTACACGTTTGGAATAAATCAGAACTTCCTACCATTCAAGGCATATTAAGAAAACACTTAAAAGCTGAAAGAATCACTAAAAGGAAAATGATGATAGTGACATATAAGAAGGGAAAATAGAAACAGAAATGCAAGAATATGACAACTTTGATCCCAGATGCACCAATCACACAGCATACAAATAACAGACCTCAAAGTGCATACAAATAAATGACAAAATTTGCACCATGATAAAGTGCTAATCATCTTGCAAGAAAGAGCCCCACAGTTTATAGAATCAAAGGGTATTAACACCAAATTCTAAAAGCATTACCAATTGGTTTGTTTGTTAAAGAACAAGATGCCTTTAATATGTACATAAACATTCTCATTGTTTAGATGAGTTTTATAGGCTCAATAACGCTCTGCAAGTGATTGTGTGAAGCCATCCATAAACATAACAACATCCAGAATGCAGAGCTGGTAAAAAGAGGACATGAATATACTCGTGTCTAGAAAAGACTCCTTCACATTTCTAGAAGAAGAACAGGCCTTCAAAACCTTTACAAATTTGTATGCCACTAAAAATTAGGAAAATGCCAAAATTGTCTAGCATTCCAACTACAATAAGAAAATAAGAATTGAATTTACATGTCTCAGCACTGAGAGGCCCAGTTAGGGTTAGGCTGGAATAAATATATTCACTTCAAAGTGGGAAGAAATTAAGTTGAGAGGAGGATGGATTTAATTCATGAACTTGAGACAATTAGGTGCTCCACAGATGCATGGAATTTTCTCCTCCTCTGGCTGAAAATCGTAGTTAAAATTCAGCTCTTCACCTGCTGCTATATCTCTGTTAGCAATTAATTCAATGCGGTCCTCGCCATCAATTATTTTTGAAGAAAGGTTGGGTGAGCATGAATGGTTGATGAGACGCCCCATGTTTCCTTTTTTGGTTGCATCAATTATAATATCTTCTGTTATTTTGAACAAATAACAGTGGATTCCTTGTTTTCTGTAAAGCGCCTCTCTTGCATCTGAAATGATTTTACCTATTATCTCACCCCGATATTCTAATACCATTTCCCCTTGTAAAATGGGGATCCGAGCAAAAACACCATATCCGTGTATTCCAGATTTCCCAAAGCAGACTCTCTTTCTTTCAGTCTGTTGGGCATAGCTAAGGCGTTCCCTGAATGAGGAAAACTTTGTTTGTTGATTAGGACAATTCAAAGTTTCCATCGCCTGTGGAGGGTGTCGACAGAATCCCATGGGCCTGTGAGGAATCGCCTCTACTTTCTTCTTGTACTTCCATGGCCAGGCCCTGCATCTACTTGCAGTTGTTAGCTCCTCCTCTTCTTCTTCTCCTTCAATAGATCCTGATGTTTGAGTTGGGCCGGTTGAATCTGTAGTTTGCTCAATACCCAATTCTGTTTTGGCCCATAAAATATCATTTTGGGTAGTTTGCTCAATACCCAATTCACTTTGTGCTGCTAACATTTCATTTTGGGTGATTTGCTCAATACCCAATTGTTTTTGGGTCGATAACCTTTCATTACGGGTAGACTCGATTATTAAACCTGGAGAATGATGTGAATTGGGAGCCTTGTGTTGGGCACAATAAGAAATCCATTTACCCACATCTCTGCCATTTTTGTCCTTGGTATAGATTCTCAACTGAATCGAATAGCCTGCAAGTGCAGCACACATAGCATGATAGGAAGTGGAGCACCTGGAACATTGAAGACAAGAGCCATGCATCTGATTACAGATAACACAAACTTTCTTAAAAGAGCTTCTGTCAACTTTCATGATGCCATCTGCAGGTTCCATGGTATCTTCATTGGGGAAAAAGACTTCCCTCACCACCCAAGCACAGGTGACATGTACCCAAAAGTTATTTGCAGTGGTAGGTTTCAAGGCGCCCCCACAACAGGACAGAGACAGCATTGTCTTTTTATGTCTGGTGTCTCACATGCCCTGCAAACCCATGAAGCAAACTCTTTATCTTCCAAATTCTTTGCACCATAACAATCCTGATGAACAGCAATTTGACATGTATGGCAGATTATAATCTTGTTCTGCTCGTCATCTTTGCTTGACAAACACACCGCACAAGTTCCAATGCTCCAGGATGCTTTGTAGGGTTGATATTCTGCCAGCAAGTTTTTGATGAGATCTCTCTCCCTGACGGAGATAGGCGCTTCCCCTAGCTCTGGGTAGAAATAAGCAAGCCCACGAACACCAGCTTCATGAAGCTCAGTAAGCCATTTTATGAGCAATATATTAGGACCCTTCACCTTAACACTGATCTTCCACTTCTTGCTTCTGCACTGTACATGCTTTTCCCAATCCCCAATGCCCATCAGCACACCCTTTTCACATTTATCACATTCACAAAGTACCAAGTGATTCTTGGGAAGATAATCTGCTTCGCTCTCCCTACACACAATAGTAAGACGATATGGAGCTCTGTAAATCTTCTCGTTCTCAATTACCTCACCATCACCTTGCATTTTCTTGTTTTTATTCTCAATAATCTCAAAATAAATCTGGCACTTAGGACACATATACTCAGCCTCTGGATAGTTTGTGCTATTCAAATCACATCTTGAATGGCACCAAACATTGCATTTATGACAATGAAGCCACCTGCCTCTCTCTGTGAAATCCCCAGAACAAACCCTTCTGCATATGTCACAGAACTTTCTATACTTGTACAAGTGAGATTCACTGCAACTCATTTCATCATCAGCAGAATTACTTGAAATTGCTGGCTCAGTTAAGAAGGACTTATCTGGCTCGTCCATAAACCCATATTCTGCCAATGTGGCTTCCTCAATTGCCAAACGAAATTCATTGAAGGGTCTTTCATTTTGTAGCCTCCCACCCTGGAAAACATCTAAGCAGCGTAGAAAAGGAAACATCATTTCAGGCCTTGCCGAAACATGATCCCTTTTTTCATCTCCTCTGAAAGAAGGGCCAAAAGCATGACACAGAGGCTCCCAGGATCATAAGCAGACAGAAGAGACGGGGGGGCATCTTCTGGAATGCCAACAACTTTCCCGGGCCATGCAGGCACATTTTTTTTATCAGACTTAACCCAAACTATATCACCCACATCAAAATCTTGGAAGGGATGCAATGCCTTTGCTGCTGTTTGAACCATCGTTGGCATTTTCAGGTATGGCAGATCAGAATAACAAGGGACCCAAGCCCTAGAAACATTTCCTGCAACCGCTAATGCATTTGATTTTGGTATACCCTTTTCAGGAGATATCTTTTGTTTAGTGGGTGTTGCATCTGATGAAATAGAAAGCGCACGTTTGCGTCCTGTACTGATTTGGGGTTGACAGGGAGGAAGGAATAAACAAGATGCCCGCTTCACCCGACAGCCTCTACCAGTCATAACAGCATTATCTCCATCTCCATTTCTGTGCATTCTTAGATCATCAATCTCCATTTCCGTGGAAGGCGATTTGCGCGGACGGCCACGCTTTCCTCTTCCTCTGCCTCTTTTTACATTGTTATTCTGATTATCAATCGCCATTGCAGATTGGAATTCGAGTAGAAAAGAGCCTCTATCTCTTAAACCTGCCATTCTTTTATCTGCATCTGCATCTGCATCTACATTCCAGATCAACCCTTCGTATTGGAATGTTTTGGGTGGTAGAAGGCGATATATATAGATGACTAAGCCTTCCTCTGGCTCCACCTCGTCCTTGTTTGTTCCGTTCTGTTCTGTTCTATTAATAAAGCTCTGCTTTCTATTTGTATTTGTGTTTCTATTGTTTTTATTAAAATTAGTAAAATCGCCAACGAACAAACAAACCCAAAACTCTAATTATAGATAACAAATTAAAAATAGAAAAGTTTCAAAGAATATAACATAAACATTCATATATACCTGTACATTCAAAAACATGGTTGTTTGAATTCATATGCTTAAAATTAATATTATAAATCGTACTTCTACTTCTTTCTAACTCGCCATACATATAATTGTAACATTCATTAAAATCAAATCAAATTTAAATTATTAAATAAATTCTAACTACAATTCTTCATTTTAAAGATTGAAACTTTAGTTGTTTTTTACCCTACATTAATAATAATATTAGACAACCAAATATACTTGCACTTTAAGACATTTAAAAAAATATAAAACTAATTCTTGATAATATTATTACCTTACACGATTAGCATACACACATATAATTGCAAGATTCATTAAAATCAAATCAAATAAAATGTGAATTAACAAAAAAATCCTGATCCTTCGACCTTAAAAATATTAAAAAAATTAAAACTTTAGTTATTGATTTTTGGACATTAATGATAATATTGGACAACCAAATATACCAAATGTATTCATAGGCAAGAAATATGAAATGAGATCTCAATAATGTTATCTAACAATCACATTTACCTTATACAATCACAAAGATAATTGTTAGCATTCTTAAATCCAAAATCAACAATCATATGTATTTGAACCCAAATTCCATAGAGAAGAAATATGAATTAAGATTTCAATAATATTTCTAGTATAATCACATTTGCCTTACACATTCAAATAGATAATTGTAACCTAAAATCAACAAAATTCCATGAAAAATATGAAATAAGATAGCAAAGTCTATCACATTTACCTTAAGCATTGAATAAGATAGTTATTCGTGTTCCTATACTTAAAATAAACAATCATATGCATCCGAACCCAATTTGTATGAAAAAAATGAAATGCAATCTCAAAATCTCAAGAATCTTGTAGGATAATCACATTTACCTTAGTGTCCGTATTCCTCAACATAAAATCAACAATCATATGCATTTGAACCCAAAGAGAAAATGTATAAAATAAAATCTCATAATCTCGTAACATTGTAGGATTGGAAGAGAGGGTTTTCAGCATTCCTAAACCTAAAATTAACAATCATATACATTGAACCCAAATTCCATGATCTTTAAACTCAAATATATAAAACTCCACATTAACTTGTATTCTCTAATTTTATATGAGATATGTAATTTCCCTATATTTATATAGATTTGACTCACACTTTATCATATAAATTACACAACCATTTATTTTTTTATGTGTATTAAAAACAAATATCTTGTAAAATACATTCTTATTTTAAAAAGATTGCTTAAAATTAAATATAATTAAAATATATATTTGATCTTGAATTTTATTAATTAAATATACATCAATTAAAGTGTGTAACACATTTTCAACTATATTCCATATATTATAGATACATATGTTATGAGAAATGATATGGCTCTTCCAAGTCTTCCAACATTAATAGTAATTCTAAGATCCATTAGTAGTCTTCAATTATTTTTAAAAAAAAAAAAAAAACTTTCTACAATCCTTCAACCTTAGAATATACACTTAAAAATTGAAAACTTATTATTTTTTATTTATTTTTTTATCTTGTAAAATAAGAAAAAGTTTTTAAAATATCTATTTTATATTATATTGTTAAGATTTTGGTTATGATTTTCATATCAATTATGTCATTTTTAAAAATAGAAGTAAAAAAATAATTTTAAAAAGTGAAAACATATTTATTTTATTTTTATTTCCTATCTTTACTTTATTTACATGTGTTAGTGAAGAATACAATTTTTTTTGGAAGAACGTTATTTTATATTTTGTGAAGAGTTATGATTATGGTTTCATATTAATTATGTCAATTTTCTAATAATATAATATTTTTAAATATTAAAGTTACTACAATTATAGTTAAGAGTGCCTATGTAAAGAGGGGTTTTATGCCATTGTTGGCTTGAACCAGCCACAACATACACTTAAACATAGTAAACTTTCACTTTTCTTTATTTTAAAAATATATAAATTTTTAGTAAATATAGTCAATTTTCAATCTTTCTAAGTTGGTTGTTTGTTTAGTGTATTTTGAAATTGGGTCACGATTTCACAAATTTTATTAAATTTAAATGCAAGACAAGAGCACTAAATAACATATTTATAAGAATAAATAACAATCATGTGAAGTGTGTTGAGTATATATAAGTGAGGTATGGATTAAAAATTAATTGTTATATTTTGTAGTTATGTTTTTATTGATTATTAGTTTAATATATGTTTTTGTTGGTATATGTTTTATGTGTCTTTTTTTTTTTTTTTTTCTCTCTAGTATAATTTATTTTTTGTTTGACCTTGTTTGTTACTAATTATTTTTTTCTTTTTCATTTATTATATTTGTTTATCCTTGATTCCTTGATTTCCTCTCTTGTTTTTTCATCTCTTATAAACATTTTGATCATGTACCATATGGAAGCAATTTACCTTTATGGCACCTTTTACATCCCTTGGGGTTTTGAAATCCTTGGGGTTTTGGAGTTTCTTGTTGGTTGTTATATCCCTTGTGTGTTTCTTTACACATCAATAGGGTCCTAATTTGAATTCAAGAAATTTATGAATAAACAATTATATTAGTGTATTTTAATAGAATCATAAAGTCATTTACACACTAAATTTAGATAAAATAATATGTTACAAACGTGATATTGAAGTTATTAGAGAATAATTTATTATTTTCCAAGAGGATCCCAAGCCAAAAATGAACTCAAGTATTTAGAAATAATTCTAGGATTTATTAGTTGTTGCATGCATTCGAAGATAAGGATTGGGGAACTTGCATACATAAATCGATTCATCGACTTGCATCAAGCATTGATTATGACTTTTTCCAAAACATGAGGGGTTTAATAATGGAGGGATAACATAGGACTAGATTAACATCCGTGGTTTATTTTTATGACTTTTGCAAGGATTGAAGTGGTTATTTTCATATCCAGGAGTAGATTCCCAATGATTGTCAAATAATAAAGAAATTAAACAGGATTTTTGGTAATGGGACTAGATTTTTATTCATTTTTTTTTTACGTTTGAAAAAGTGGTTATTTTCCACCTATCAATGAATATTTCATGATCATTTTAAATGGTATATTTTGTATTCATTTTTTTGGGCATTTCCATAACTATCTAGAAATAATGTAGTTTTATCACTTTACATTATTTTATGATCTAGATCCAAGCTTCATTTTTTTGTAAGTAGGTTTGAGTAGTTGTTTATATGAACCAACCCCGATCAGAACCCATAAATATTGTTAGTATAGTACATTAGTTAATGTAAAACCATTTTCATATTTACATTTTTGTGATCCCAACTTACATCAAATACCCACATATAAGGTTTCCTATTTTTCATAACCCATTTTGGGCATCTTAAATTTGATATCTCGATGACCTTCATATTAGATTTTTTTTTGTTGTCATGTCAAAGGTGACAAACACCATATAGGTGTATGAGTCACATAAATTCCTATTGTGGGCATAGCTACGTGTCAAGAAAGTTTTGATGAGAACTCAAACTCTCATAAGAGCAACCAATGTGATAAGATATTCATATATAATGGATAATTCAAACAATATTCAAAATATAATGAAGAAAAACAAAACAAGAGAGATAGTTGTGGGCCAAGATTCCCTAATATTATATACATTGAAAAGAATACGCTAAAGATAGGGAAACATCATACAATACTTCTTAGGAAGGAATAACTCCACAATCTAGTATAACTATAACATTATATCTTGAATGATTACTAAGGTTATGTAGTGGATTGCATAACCTTAGTCTTTCATTTACGAGTTCTTAATAAATAGTTAGGATGACTTAATTAGGGTGAAAGGGTGTGACTCTTCGTATATATGTGTATAAATATGGATGGGTGAGATTCTCCCAAAACCATCACATATCATATCATTCAGTTTATTTAATCATTTATTCTGATTTCTAGAGGTTTACTCTTCAAGTGGACTATATTTGATTTATTTGATAAAGAAATATCATAACAAGTGGTATCAAAGCATCAATATTTTCCCTACCTATATCGCACACATCTATTAATTTTTAGAATTTTTTAAGGTTATTATTATACATGATAAAAAGTCTTAATTCTAAATTTCTCTTTTGATCTGATTTTCTTGAGTTATTGTGATTTCATTTTTTTGAAAAAAATCACTATATAGGCCTAAAAATTCAGAAATTTTCTGAGTTATTTACATTTTTGGAAACCTCATAAAATTTGAGGTAGGGTCCATTCTTTGTATTTTCATATTTAAGGCACTCTATATTTAGAAATTCTCAATTGAGAGTTGGTCAAAGTTAGTGATGGTAGAACATTTGATTCACATATAACACATATTTTGAAGGTTTCGGTTACTACTCACTCAGACACTTTCCCTAGATTTTAAATAAATCCAGAACTAGAAAACAAGTCACATCAGTATCCATGCATTTTGAAACAAATACATTTTCATCAACCATTGATCCCAATGACGTTCTTTATTATCCACCACCTAAAATTGAGGGTGACATTCCTATAGGATGTGAAATGGTGGTGGCTTTTATCCAAAAGAAACAGTTTGCCCCATTTGTAACATCTTGAATGAGGTTTTATATAGGTTGAAAATTATATGGTTTTTGATTTGAAAACCTTAATTAATCCACCTCACACAACCACTCACACACAATCCGAACCATCTAGGAGGGAAAAACATACCAAATATAGGGAAACCATTCAAAGGGTCAAAATTAAACCTACCAAAGATGGAAATTTGAAATTTCTATGGTACAAATGTAACCTCATGGATAATTCTCATGGAACAATACTTTAAGTTGCACAATATACCAAATAATGTAATGGTGTACATAACTTCACTACATTTAGAATCTAAACCATATCAATGGTACCAATGGATGATGAGTGAAAAAAATGGAAGGTTATTAGTTGGGATGAATTTATTAATGACTTAGCAGCCCACTATGATCAGCCATAGAATAAAATTTACTTTACCCAATCGATGAATCTTAAAAAAATTGGATCTCAGAATTAAATATAATGTTGATCATATGAGATCGGTGATTTGAAATCCAAATGTGGAACCTATCCAAATGCTAAAATTCTACATTAATGGAATAAATGATGAAATTAAGCATGATTTTTTTTATTGGAGCTATGTATAGTTAGGGAAGGAAGATAAACACTACACATGAGCAATAAATCATGTAGCAAGAGATTATCACAAGATCAAAGTACATAATTAACATATTAGACTATGAATAATATTATTTATAGAATTGTGGTGAACCCTTTTAATCCAAGAAAATTACTAATTTATCTCCTCAAAAGGAGGTAGACAAAGGAGAAAATGTTCTATGTTGGCATTGCAGTAGTAAATGGTCTAGCGATCATGAGTGCTAGTAAAGGGAAAAGACTCATGGCTATTAAGAATGAGGTTTTGAATAATGAAAAATTAGCTACTTAAAGAAGTAAAAATAGAACACAAACATGCAAATAATGAGGAGGAAGTAAATCCTACAATTTCACTACATGCATTAAATGGGATAAACACACCAAAAATGCTCAAAGTGGTTGGTTATATTAAGAATAAAAAGGTGACAATTTTGATCGATATAGGGAGTACCCATAATTTCATTGACATAAAAATTAGTTAATGAGCTCAATTATTTTGTGTATCTAATCACCAATTTTCAAGTCATTATTATTGATGGAAAAAACTCTCTTTTGGTGGCAAATTTTATCATATCAAACTCTCAATGGGGGATTATCTTCTCGATTCATAAATATCTTTCATCCCAATCAGGGGAGAAAATGTAGTATTGGGAGTTATAGACACAAAATCACACACTTTGGGTAATTATCTAGTCATTATCATATATTATTATTCATGTGATTCCTAATTAAGAAAGTTACTGATTAACCCATGTCTTTGGCCACCTTTCATTGCTTTATGTTGCCACTTTTAGTCCTTCACCCTTACTAGCAAAGATTCCTTTTATATACATCGGCATTTATCATCCTGGACACCAACATTGAGCAAAGACACTCGCATCAAGTGCCCTCGTCCCCTCTAGCGCCCCGACCCTTTTGTACTTTGTTCACATATTTTGGGTTCTTTCTATCCGTTTGAGCATCTTATCTTTTTGGTAGCTGGATTTTTCTAGGTTAATTATGAAATTCAAGCAAGGGAATTATATAAATATAAAGTTATGTGATCATAATAAATGACCAAACACTAAGAGTTAGCTATCACCACCTAAGGTTGCATCCATCAAGCATCTAAGAGCTCTATTGCATCCATCTAGTGTCATCCAAGGAACACAAAGGGCTAGTTATTCTACATACACTTCATAGGATGGAAGTTCATTCTATTCCATGCACACATTTACTACATTTTTGTACATCTATCTTATTTTCTCGTTATCAAGTGTGACACACATAAGAGCCACCTAGAGCACGATTCCACACACAAGCACATAGAACTACATTAGGGTCGAGATCTAGTATAGTGCTCAATCATAAGTTCACCTTTGTGAAAATGAGTACAATCAAGCCCCTCATTTTGCATCATTCTTTTTAGGTTTTGATGTTTATTTGAGGATTTAGCAAGTCATTACTTCATTGTTGATTTTGAAAACTTTGGTGATCATTGTGCAACCATCTAAAGAACCAAAGGATAACAACAAAGTGAATACCTCATAACCACTCGGAGGTGGTTTCTTGAGCATTTTGCAGACCCGGACACCTGAGAAGTAGGTCTAGGGTACCCACAGTGCCCCTGTCCCTCTCCAAGTACCCCATTCTAACTTATTCTTCCAAATCTACATTTTTCCGAGCTTCAATGTAATGGGCACCGCTTCATATTTTCCAGTTTTCCATCTCTACACACATCATCGAGATTTCTACTGAATCCAAGGCTTCTTACCCTCTTTTTCACTTAAGGTTCTTACTTTATTGTTTAGTTTTCTTGGGTTAATTTCTATACTTAATTTGTTGCCTTTATTTACTATTAGAATAGCAATCAAATTAAGCTTACATAATTAACATTTTAGCTTAATCATTTTGGTGAATTACATCATTTCCCATGCCATTTGGTCTTATCTTCATTTGCAAGGAATCATTTCTTGGTTATTCATCAAATCTCACTCGCCAATATGCACACGGATGCCCATTACCTCCTTTCACTGATGAGGAATACACTATGGACATGTATAATTTACGTCTCAATGGATCCTTACTCAACCAACCTAATACCATTGATCATCAAGTTTTAAATGCTTCACCATTCGGTTTTGATCATGAAAATGACGACCTCTTAGATGACATTACTTAATCACATTCATCACCACATACTTGGGGGCATTGCACTTATCTCTCTCCCCTAACATAAGCAAACGTCTTATTTTCTTGTCCTTTGCTCATCTAAACTTCAACAAATGATACACACATCTTGACATGTTCCCAAGTATCGTCATTTCCCGATGACGCACTATTGTGATTTGTTTCACACTTGACTATTGAGGGCATCCTATACACATGAACCTCACACACAACGTGTTTCTCATCATACTACACACTACATTTCACACGATCTTATTTCTCACATATATTATTCATTATACAACCAACACACCGAGGACACATTACTCACTTCACTACACATGACACTATACACTTCACATACTTTTTACACATCTTCCTCACTATACAATCAACATGTTTACACCACATTATTTCTAGTGCACACCCAACAAGATATCTTACACGCTCAATGTATTCATACTTGCATTTTTATCACATATTCAACACCACCTACAACACACTAGACATATCTACAACATACTACATACTCGTGCTTTTACGTCATACCTCCTCTACATCACATAACACATCTCCCTTGCACACAATCAACACAACACATTACACATTTGACAATACACATCACACACTCAACGTGTCTATAATCAATCCTTTCAACAAAAACACTTTGCACATTCAACAACTCTTTCTTAACATAGATATTACACACTACACATTGAGCCGATGCACAACCGTGTGTAGGGAAAAATTCTTGTCAAAGCGCACTCTTTGGAACATTTTCTCTTCCACTCAGCCCCTATTCTCAGGAATAGGGGATATTTTCGTGAGGCCTCCTTATGGCTGGGTGGAAGAACAACGGTTTTCACTAGGAGCATTCCTTGGAGACTCTAACCCTTTTGGGGCAAGGTTTGTATCGATAGTTATAATCATCGATGGTCTTTATTTCTCAAGTATATTTCATGGGGAGGAGTAGCATAGACTAAGTCAAAATGCTAGGTGCACTATCGACTTATAGAATCTAGAGTTGAGGTTTGATTCTTAAAAATTAAACTTACCCTGACCATCCCTAGAAAGGAACTCTTCTAGTTTAGGAAGCGCACATCTTACATGATCTCCTCATATGCGCAACATCTAATGTACACATTTGTGACACGTCTTTCTCACATCTATTTACACGCACTACACTCATTACACTATGACACACTTTAGTTCAATGGTCCATACTCACTTACTAAGGTTCTACATCTCAAATGGGCCTCACCACACTCACACGCTTAATCACTCTTTCACTCACTTGATAACACTCTACACTTTGTGTTTTGTAGTCACACCTTTTTGTACACACATTAAGACCATTTCTCGATGACACACTCTTGTTTATGGTTCATTATTGACTACTAAGGGGGCATAAATAAATGAATCTCATTTCATACATACACATCCACTTGGGGGCACGTTTCTCCTATCATTCACACTGCATTCCATTCTATCTCATCCACAAAGATACTTGCATATCTTGGTTGTATTTACTCTTGCTTACACTTATGATTTTACATGTACATCTTACTACACATGCTAGATAGATATCTTATATGTCATTATCTTTATCATGCAAACATGTGCATTCACTTGCCTTTCTAGTTGTGATTGCAAACTATACAGATCTATGCACGCAAAGATGGATGCTTTGTGCAATACCTATTACCGGTCTCACAGAAGACTCCTAGGGGCATTTACTTTCATACATTACATGTGTTATTGTTTCTTTTTCATAGCACTCTAATTTATTGGATCATACACGCTTTTACATACTTTTTTATCTTTCTAACATGCTAACGGGTGCTTAATGTGTAACATTTGTTTTGAAGGTCTATTTGCTTCCATGGTTTTTGCTACATTGTTTGTGTTTGCTTGTCATTGTTTACTCTTTTTTTGCGGGATTTGCCCTTTCTTTTGTGTGCAAATGTCTTCTTGTGGCCACTTTTCCTTGATTGTCTTATGACATCGTATGTTGTGTCCCATGTTCGCAACCCTCTTTTTACGGTTTACATTGTCTTCTTGTGTGTGTACATTATCTTCTTTCATCTTAGCTTTACATATTATCTACTTAGCTTACATTTTATCTCTTACATGCATGTTTGTATTTGCTTGTACTAACACTTGTTTCCTAGCCACTTTGTTTGTGGGTGCCTTGGTTTCTACCAAACACATTCCCTTCCCCCTATAGGGCACATTTTTTAGCACAATGGTTGGTCCTCTTTGGAACACATACTCCTTCAACGACATCGCATGCACCCCAAATAAGGGGGCATCATTTGGGTGAATAAGTCACCCCATACAATAGTCTACAATCATTACACTACACATTACTAGTGCAACACAATTTGTAGTTTCAGGGATCATAATCAAACTTGGGTCCTTAGCACAACACGACCCTTCTGGATGCCTATTATCATAGGGAAGTTACATAGTATTTTGGTAGTTCAACACAATCTAAAAAACTTCACATAGGGGATATTTTACAGGGCATACATTCCTTAGCACTTTCTCATTGGATCGAATTTTTCACACCATCTACAGTGGTGTCCTACATTGTGAGAAGGAGTTAAAGGTTGGAAGATAATACTGGACTTTTCTCCCTACACTTCTTTCATGACTTGGCATGAGATCTCCCCAAAAACTCACATTCAAAGTGTAAGCGGCAGCGTGAAATAGCCTAAAAACTTGTTCATCTACAATATCTATAGGACCCTTTCTACACTCTTTCCTCATCAAGTATCAGTGCACATGTTTCTTTTGCATTTTCATACTTTATTTACATAATTTTTACACATTTCGATCATATACATGTGTATTTGACTATTTTTTCATTCTTCTTTTACAGGTCCATCTGTATGGGAAGTGGTAGTCAACATCATCATCATTTTCACAACATTAACAACAAAATCGGCATCGCAACATGCACATTGCAACATCCACACATGTGTTTCCACCCTAGGTTCATTTTCATCACCACTTTTTGCACTTTCTCCTCCTTATCATCCACACTTCACACTTTTATCACTCCACGCTTTGTCTTGTCCCTTGATGCTTTCCTCATCGATCTACATGGTTACCAGGTATGCATCTCTATCTACTTTATGTTACGAAGATTTCCACTCACCAACATAAAGTGGGGGTAAATGTACACACAAAATCATGCACTTTGGGTAATTATCTATTGTTTATTACATATTACTATTCATGTGATTTGTAAGTCAGAAAAGTACTATTACCCCATTTCTTTGACTACCTTTCATTTCTTTCTCGTTGTCACTTTTAGTCTTGCACCCTTACTAGCTCAATCTTCATTTTTATAGCTCGACATTTATCATCCATGGTGCAGGGGTTCTAACTTGAACTTGGGCTTTATTTTATGTTTGGCTTGAAGGTTTAGAATTCACATTGTTGGTTTCACAATATCAAGAACTCAAGCCTGCTCTAATAGACTTATACCACCCCCCTAAGAGGATCTCCACATGATTCATAGTATACCAGTTATATAAATTGTACTCAAACTATATATTTGTTCTATGAAATCCACTTTGTAGTGATTCAAGTATCTATATGCATGAAATCATGAAAGTGACTATCTAAAACTCTGCTCATAGTTCCATTGTCTTGATCACAATATCTAACCTGCTCTATTTCAAACTAAGAGACACCTTGCTTCTAAGAATACCCCAGGCTATTGGTCATAGCTCCATTGTTCATCATCTTCTAACACCTGCACTGCACTCTTAAGACCACAATGAATCCTTGATACAGTCATTATACATGCATTCTCAATCTCTTGCACAAGGTTAGATCTAGGTTGGTCTCTAGGCTCTAAGTGTTTAAATTGATATGCAGGCCATGAAATATCTCGCCACTCTCCTGGAACAACTCATATAGTCCCAAGTTAGGTGTTTAGACCTTTGGTTCAGTCTTACACTTACAATTTGGCATAACTCTCTACTAGGGTTTATAGGCTCCTAAACCTTTTATCATTGAACTAAGGATCACTCTTCTTTCTGATATAATCATACAACCCAACAAGGAATATAGAGTTACTTTAAGGAGTTCTCAAACATACCTAATTTTCAAGACTTGTTCCTTGTCACAAAACTTTGTCTCTATGCCATTGTTTTCAAGGAAAATCAGGCTTATCTTGACCCTAAGCCATAACAACAAATACTTTGATCTATAATCTTACCTATAGCTTGATGGATACACTTTGAGAAATGCCCTCAAGATGATGACTATTAAATTTAGTGGATTGAATCAATCTTTTCCTCATGCATGCACTTGATTTCTCTATCTCATGTACATTGTGTTTCCTCCTCTTGCTCGACCTAAATATAGTCATGTATAAATTTAAATGGAAAACACCATTCACCTTAAAACTTAGAGGTCTTCTAACTTGTGTGAGGATATAACTTTTGGTAAAGTTTCATGAAATTTCATTGGAGGAATAAAAATGTATTACATGTCGTAGATCCAAGTTCGAGAGTGCATTTAAAGAGCTACATGCTTTGAGAATTACTTCAAGATTCAATAAATTTGACATGTCTCATGAGGCTTCTTCCTAGCTCCCTAAACCTTCAAAAGAATTAAAAATGTTTCTAATACTCATCATCAACATTACGCTCTCGGCTTAAAGTTAGAGAGCCATGCACACGATCCTATACAAAATGAAAAACATGTAATACATGGGCTCAATCTTGTAAACACCAATCATTATCACCCCATTAATGCTTCAACCTTTTTACATTTTTATTCCCTTAGTCATTGTATGTGAATACTTCCTTCTATGGGTGTTTCCTTTACAATAGTAAGAAGAACAACTTCCCTAGAATAGTGCAACTACTACCACTTTTGGCTCAACAAGAGCCTTGACTTAGAACATGACTAAAAATCACCAATACCAACCCATGAATATGGATAAGAACAAGCCTTTCATATTTTAATGGCCTACATGGCCCTTATTTAGCATATACCTACCTAATCAAGCCTATCTACCTTTACAATAGCAAATTACATATATATTTGAATTTGAACACTCCATAAATGGTGTTGGTTTCTTAAACGTGCACCCGCGTCTTGGATCTTGAAATTTCCGAGGTTTTGAGACCAAAATGGAACCATCCCCAAGTTGTGGGACCTTGCGCGCTTGGGATGGATCTCTGGAGAAGGCCGATTCCTCTATCTATTTCTACTGCTACTACTACTCCTAGTGCTTGGAAGGGAAAACTAAGCTAATAATTCCAAAGGACCAAGGATAGGAGGATAACATGAAAGGAAAATACACTAAAAGGCAATAGCACTAGAAAAGAGGGATGAACACTATTGTTCTAAGTGAGAATGAAAGGAAATGCGTGAAAGGAGGCTAGGCATGAGTAACACAACTAAACACGTATTTACTAGATCATTCTCATGGAACACAACCAAATAGGGAAATGTAAGAGACTTAAAATGGAACAACCAACACTCAACGCAAAAAAAAGGCAAGAAGAAGGAATGCAAACACGTTAGGAAAAAGAATAGCCACAAAACGATGCTTTTATTACTTCCAGAAATGCACAGAGTTGTTACAATGATGAAGGAGGCTGCTATCCACATGCAAGAGCCAAATCTAGAGATCTGCAACTCGAATACGAAGGTATGGAATCCTTAGCAAAATTTGGAAAGATCTAGAGTGTCCAATGTCACAAAATGAGCCTATCTCTTACATTTATAGGTGAATCCATGGAAGAAGAAGGGGAGAAGGAGGGAAAACCCAAATTTGAAACACAACCACAAACAAGAAGTATTCAATGCTTGTAAATCCACTGCGCAGATCTATGAAATACGCTTCCCAAGCCTTTTGGCGTGTTGAAGAAGAAAGGAGGGTGGATCATATCAAATCGGGTGGTTGGAGCAATCGATCCGCTCATTAATGCTCGTAAAGATGTTTTCCCATTTCTTACCTACTAGATCCACCAAGAATTTTACTTTGAACTTCTAGCATCGTGGTGATGTTAGCACTCTCTCGAAAAGTTCAAGCACACGTTGATCTTAGCTCTTTAGTAAAAGATACAGCTATCGGAAGATGTCGTCGTGGCTTGCACAAAAACACATGGCACATGCGATGGATTGGATGAAATGATGGCCAATCAGGCAAATATTTTCCATTTCTACCATGTATCACTTGATTATTTATTGCAATAATTTTGTGCCCTATTGGTGCACTTTGACTAGTTGCGCATGGAACATTTAAGCATGAAAATGATGCCCGACACATAAGGGTGCAAAGGATGGTGTGCACAGGATGCGCACGAAGAATGAGGCGCATGAAGAAAACAGAAGGAAGGCACGCAAGGGCGTGCGGGGAAAATGAGGAAAATTGGTGAGAGGATAATTTATGGTGAAGGCATAACCATTATAAAGTGATGGGCACGGTGTGCGAGAGGGCTAGGGACTTAGCTGATTAAAGCAAGTCCGAGACGCGTGCAGGGTGAAGAATCTTCTTTGGAAGAAGGACAAAGCACATAAGGTGGGTGTAAGGAGGAGTGAAACAAAGAGGAAAAGGAAAATGGAAGGAGAGAACAGAAAGCACGCAAGGGTTCTTGAGGAAAAAGAAGGTACGCCAAGGGGAAAGCAGAACAAGGAGTTGTGCAATTGAACTTGAGTGCGCACAACCTTCAATGGGAATTGAGAGCTAGAATATGCATAGAAGTTACCAAATATCTAGGAGAGTTATTTGGATAAAAAATGGAGGGAAAACAACTTAGACCTACTTATGAACTCTAATGATGCTCCCGCATCAATCTTGGACACAAGTTCCTAGCCAGGATGTTAGAGCCAAGCACCCTCATACCCTTTGTGCACCCCTAATCATTTATAATTTGTTCACATCTTTTGGGTCCCTTCTAGCCATTTGAGCATCTTATATTTTTGGTAGTGTCATTTTCGGGTTATTTACAAAATTCAAGAAAGGGAATCATATAAATATTATTTCGTAATAAAAGACCAAGCACTAAGCATTAGCTTATCACCACCTAAGGTTACATGCATCAATCATCTAAGAGATTCATTGCATCCATCTATCATCATCCAAGGGACCAAAAAGGATTAATATTTTGCATACACTTCATAGGAGGGAAGTTCATTCTATTCCATGCACACATTTACTACATTTCTTTACATCTAGATTACTTGCTTGTTATTAAGTGTGACACATGCACAAGAGCCACCTAGTGTACAATTCCGCACACACACATATTTTACTACATTGGATCGAGATGTAGTGCAGCACTCAATTGTAAGTCCACCATTGTGATGGTGAGGAAAGTCTTACCCCTCTTCTCGTATATTTCTTTTTTAGGATTTGATGTCTATTTGAGGGTTTTGCAGCCATTACTTCATTACAAATTTCTAAATACTTCGGCGATCATTATGCAACCACCTAGTGATCAAAGGAGAATGACCACTCATAGGATGTTTCGTGATCATTTCCGTACACCCAAGTGCCCAGATCAAGTCTAGTGTAGGCACCCATGTGCCTCTCCAGCACCCCATTCCATCTTATTCTTCCATATATACATTTTGCTTCGAACTTCGGTGCAATGGTGGAGTTCTTTCTATTTTCTAGTTTTCCCACTTTTCACACCTCCGAGATTTTTGTGAACTAGCTAAGGATTCTTACCCTCTCTTTGCACTTGGGGTTCTTACTTTATTTCTTATTTTTATGAGGTTAATTTTTGTATTTAATTTGTTACATTTATTTATTGCTACATAATACAATTAGATTAGGCTTATAAAATTCACATTTTAGCTTAATCATGAGTGCAATGGCTTAAATAGTTGGGAACAATGTCTTTCAATTTTCAATACTTATATATGATTTTCAATATGAATGGGAAAAAGTACAAAATTAATAGGATGGAGAAATTACTTAAGAAGGGATCTTATGGTGTAGTGGCACAACTAAATTACTTAGAAGCACATGATGTAGAAAACCATGCTCCATCAAATCTTCAAAATATTATTCAACATCATCAAATGGTTTTTCAGGAACCAAATATCCTACCTCAAATCCAAGATCATGATCATACAATTGAATTGATTCTAGGAAGTACCTAGTAGGCCTTTCTAAAGACAAATTTCTTTATAAATGTCATGTTATCAAATTCCCTCTTTCGTGTATTTTGATAACTTACAATGATTATTTGGACTCGAAAAGGGTAAAAATGGATAAATTCAATGTTCTAAGGCCTTTCTTCCCCTTTCCATACCCCATTAGTTCCATACTTAGCAAAAAAACTTGAAAAAATTGGAAATTTTGAGAAAGTTGGACTTTGTAGTGTATTGTGGATTTCTAGGAATTAGATGGAACTAGTTCTCCAAAATAACTAGTTCTCCACAAGAGTCTCTTAGCTGCAATATGAAGGATTTGTAAGTTTCATGTGCTATGCGTAAATGTGGATCGAAGAGGGAACAATGGAACGTTCCACAAGACTCTAACTTCCTCGTATTCATTTTTGGCCTACAAAACAAAGAAACGAGGGGTTGAAGGTTTTGTGTGCATGGAGTGGGTCATGTGGATGAATAAGAGGTGGGCAAAACTAATCTCGCCGGGGAACTAGTTCTTCGCGGGGTGGCCAAAATGATGGAGAAAGGGATGTTAGAATGTGGTGTGAAAGGATATTTGAATGTGGGGAATCTAGAGGTTGCAAGAACCGAGGGGCCAGGTGGAGCAGTTCCCAAGATCCACCGTGGGTGATACTCACCACACACGAAAATCAACACCCTGCGCAGACAAGGTGGGGCTAGAAGGCACGCATGGAACACATCCCTCTTTCCCTCGGTTCCTCGAATATTTTATCCATCGACAATCCAAAGGGAAAAAATATTTAAATGCAGACTTTGGAGTCATGCAAAGAACCCCCGTCAACCTCCTTGAGCTCGCAAACTTAAAATGTCCATAATTTTGACCTATTATTCTAAATTTTACAAAATTGACCCGTTGAAAGATATCTCAATTTTGGTTAGGGTAGGTGGGTGAAAAAGAGGAAAATGTCTCCAGCATATATAGATACAGTCTCAAATTACTCAACAACAAGTTTTAATGAGGTATGGTTCCCATTGTTACTTCTGCAAGTAATGTACCATGGGGGAATGGTATTGGCAAGATACACACACCCATTTTTAGAAATTTAATGCATGTTGTTGGTGGGTGGAAGTAGAAATATGAGTTTCTCTCTTTTCTCTTTTCTCTCATCTTCTATATATTGTAAAAATCTCTCATTTGTGGGGGATGTTCTAAAATGTAAAGAAACTCTGCCAAAATTGTTTCTGAGCAGTGTGAGTTGTAAGCCTTCATTTGGACTTGGAAAGTGTTATTGTGCCTTCTTCTTCACATGTAATGGTTTGTGTATACTTTGAAAGCAATAAAATCAGTGTTTTGTGGTGTTTTCTCAGCCCTAACTTGTGTTTTATTGCATTTCCTTGCCTCTCCATTCTTGTTATGGTATTTTGTGCATGTATTTCTCACTTATAGGTTCATTTTTTTGTGTTTCATGGAGAATAGATGGTGAATGAAGTCTTGGGTCTGTGTCACTTCTGTCTGGCCTCTCCCTTCTCCATTTTCCTTCTCCCTTTTCCCTCATTAGAGTATCTCCACCCCTTTTTATCCAAAAGACATTTTGGACTTCAAGGTTTCCCTAAATCTCCCTAAATCATGACAGAGTGGTAGAGCATTCAATGAGCTTTCCATCGGTACCTGGAACATGGAAAAAAACATTGTATGCTCAAGATATGGTTGGTCAAAGTTTGGTCATGATTTGGACTTGAAAATTTCAATCAAGCTAACACAATAACAACACATGGAAGAAGCATAATGCAAGCACGGAGGAGAAAAAAATGTGGTTTTGCGATGTCGGTCTTCGAAACTCGTATTCAAATGGGTGGACCTAATTTTTGTTGGTCGGGGGCCCTCAGCCAAGTTTAGCACACTCTTTTCACAAAGGGGTACATTTACCACCGTGATCAATATTTTACCACATGGTGGGTCCTCAAGTCACCACGTGGCTCGCCACCACGATGAGATCGGATTATATCGAGCCAACTCACATGAGTTAGTAGAATGAGTTCATATATGGTCTAGCTCGAATCTAACTCGAGAACTCTCTACGACTCGACGAGCTCAACACATATTTCAATTCGTGATTGCATTGGATGATTTCACATTATGGTTCATGTTATACTACTCTCTATCACCCACTTTATTACTTTCTCGGCACATGTGCCTTCCAAATGCCTACTCGGGTTCATGCGAGCTATGGTTTGGGATATGTAGCAGGCCATACTACGTGGCATTTCAAACTATACCACCACATTTTAAATACTTCCACTACCTTTGTAATACTCCTCACCACCCACTTTTATAACCGATGGACTTTATATAATGTGGCATCCACTACATGGTAAATGGAGTTGGCGTGGCCTTAGCCACATAAACATATGACGATCGGCCTTTTATTTAAAATGCACCACCACCTTACATGTCATGTATGTGGAATTTTAAATCCCTTAGTAAATATAAAGTGGTGGATAGGGTTAAGGTGGTTTGTACCCCAACCACCCATTTAAAAAATTTACTCCACCCACTATAACTTTATGGCTTGTTGGGTATATAAAGGAGCTCAAGAGGATGTTATCGACACATGGGCCTATGAGGGTGATCTAGGCCTATTATAGGCTATATTGTAAATGCCCATTTTTGAGGCACTTAGGGATTTTTTGTAACTTGGCATCAGTTGGAAAAATGTCCAGCTCCCAAGACGCTCATGGTAGACCTCTTAATTTTATTTTTTTCTTTTTATTAGGGAGATATGTAGAGAGGTCCGATCAATATATGTGTATAATCCATGTGCTTAAGAGCCATCCTGTGGAAATCATCATTTTAGGAGCACTTAGAGGAGAAATCAACCTTCGTAAAGCTGAGAAATTCTTAGAATTATGATATGCTCTTGATGATGTACTTTTTTCTAGATTTGGAGGTGTTGTGATGTTTTTTTAACTTATAGAATTCATTTGGGAACTAGGAATCCATCGGAGGCTTCGTCAAGTGTGCATCTCTTTATGGGAAGAAATTTTAAGATCCGATGTTTTTCCCATTATTCATCTCAACTCTTCACTCTGCGTAGAGGTTGTTTATGACTGTGCACCGAGTAGTAGTTGGTAGTGGAGGATATTATTGTTCTCTATCTACAAGTTCGATCCATTAAGAATCAACTAGTTACATGATAATTTTATTATCTCGGTTTGGAGTCCTTATGAGTCACTGGATATATCATTACTTGTATGTTTTGGTTATGAGCCATTGTGGATCGGTCAAGACATTTCTCTTTTGCATTTTTTTCATCTATGTTCTTCACTCTACGTAGAGGTTATTCTTGGTCGTGTGCAACATAGTGGTAGTTCTTCATGGAGAAGACTAATAGTACTTCAAGAGAATCAATTTGGAGTCCATTGGAATCAACTATTATATGTTCTTCTAGAGGCCAGTTTAGAGTCCTTGTGGAATCAACTAGTAACATTTGGTTCATTGTTGTGCATTCATAGCTTCATTGTAAATTGTATCTATTTGCAATAGGAAGTGTAATGAATGGTTCAACATTTTAACACGAAGGCGTAGGCATTTTCTGAAATCCGTTATCAAAATTATGTAAAGTGTGTGGGTGTTTTCTTTCTATTGAATTTCCTTTAAGTTGGTAACTTTTATGGATTTTATTTGACAAGTACCTATAGGGGTCCGAGGGTTGTAAAAACTTCAGCCATGTTTTTAGATCAAGTTGGTATCGAGTGGTGATCTTGTCGGCAAACCTAGTAATCTTTGAGTAGTTTGGGTACAAGATTGAACTCATATTTATAAGCTTAGAGATTTTTCATCTATTTGTGCGAGACAGGTTGAGCTTATTGGTGTTAGCTCAAATGTTCATTTTGTGTAGATGTTTATGACCATGCAACAGACAGGATGATCGATCATTGTTGGCATCTAACATCAAGTCGGATCGTCACTCACGTAGAGACTTGTAGCTGTGAAATAGAGTGGTGCCGATTGTCTTTCGTCAATGGGAGACTTTGTACCATGTAGAGGAAGTGGTCATGTAGCATGGTAGAATTCATCGGATGTTGAGATCGTGGAGATCAGCTCGGATCACTCTACGTAGAGTCTTGTGGTCATGCAACAGAGTGGTAGTTCATCATTGTCATCGACATTAGCTCTTATTTTTATTTGTGTGTAGAGGTTTAAGGCCGTGTAGTAGAATGGTAATTGATCATTGTCATCGACATTAGCTCATATTTTTATTTGTGTGTAGAGGCTTAAGGCCATGCGAGTAGAATGGTATTTGATCGTCATGGACTTGGCATCGAGTCGAAACATCATTCTTTATAGATGTTATTTGTTTTCCTATAACATATTGGTACTTGATTGTAATTTGGAGACTTGGAACGTGTAGAGGCCAAGGTCATAAAATAGGATAAATTCAAAGCATCACAAACACTTCTTATTATTTTTCAAAGGAAGAGGTCGTGAAGTGGGGTGGAGAAAAGTGTCTTGGCACCAACTTTGTTCTATGTAGAGGCATAGTCCGTGAAGGGATAAAGGTTATAGGAGGTGTCATTAGTGTGGCATAAATTCCACATATCTCAAGTTGATCCATCAATTATTTAATCATAGAATATTAGTATATTGTGTAGATCTTTTCTCAAAGAACACTAGGTTTGAGGTTCACATAACTTTTTGTGGATAAAAATCCTTCTCACTAGGGTGGTGTGATATGGAGGAAATTTTGGGAATTTAAGGGTTCCCTAAATATCCCTAAACCATGACAAATTGGTAGAGAATTCAGAATTATTTCCATCGGTACTGGAATGTGAAAAATGGACATCGTATGCTCAAGATATGGTTGGTCAAAGTTTAGCCGCAATTCGGACTTGACAGAGTCAACTGGATAACGCAATAGTGACATGTGGCAGAAGCGGAGTACAAGCATGAAGAAGAAAAAAATTGGGTTTGCAATGTCGGTCTTCGACATTCATATTCAAATGGGTGGACCCCACTTTTTTTCGCTAATCGGGGGCCTCAACTAGGTTCAACACACTCTTTTCACATGGAGGGGTGACATTGTCATTGTGATCGATATTTCACCATGTGGTGGGTCCTCAAGCCACCACGTGGCCTGCCATCATGATGAGAGTGCATTGGATCGAGCCAACTCTAGCGAGTTAGTAGAACGAGTTCACATATGGTCCGTCTAGCTTGGATCTAAGCTTGGCAAACTCTCTACCACTCGATGAGATCGACACATAGTTCGGTTCGTGATTGCATTGGAGAGAGTTCACATTATGATTCGGGCTATACTACTCTCCACCACTCACCTTATTACATATTTGGTGCACATGGCCCTTCCAATAGCTCAGGATGGCAAGCTATGGTTTGAGATATGTAGTAGGCCAAATTGTGTGGCATTTCAAACTATACCGCCACATTTTAAATACTTTCACTTCTTTTTAATATTCATCACCACCCACTTTTATAATCGGCAGATTTGTATAGTGCACTAGCCACTACATGGAAAAAGGAGTTAGCATGGCCTTAGCCACATAAACCTATGGCGTAGTCATCTTGTATTTAAAATGCACCTCCACCCTACGTGATGTATGTGGTATTTTAAATCTGTTAATAAATATAAAGCGATGGATGGGGATTAGGGTTGCTCAAACCCCAACCACCCATATAAAAATTTACTCCCACCACCATACCATTATGGTTCGCTAGGTATATAAAGGAGCTCGGTGGATGTTATCAACACACATGAGCCTACGAGGGTGATCTAAGCCTAGTATAGGCTATATTGTAAATGTCCATTTTGGGGCACTTAGGAGAGTTTCTGTAACTCGGTGTCAACTGGAAAAATGTCCAGCACCCCGAGACACTCCTAGTAAACCTCTTACATTTCCATTTTTTCTTTCCGGTGGGGAGTTATGTAGAGAGGTCTAATCATTATATGTGTATAAGCCATGTGCTTAAGAGGCAACCTATGGAAATCATCATTTTAGGAGTACTTAGAGGAAGAATGAGCCTTTAGTGTAAACTGGAGAAATTCTCACTATTCCAATACGCTCTTGATGGTGTACATTTTTCCCGATTTGGAGGTGTTGTGATGTCATTTTACCTTGTGAAATTCATTTGAGTGCTTAGAGTCCATCTTGATCCTTCATTAAGCGTTCATCTCTTTGAAGGAATACATTTTGAGATCGATCTTTTCCCATTATTCAACTCGACTCTTCACTTTGTGTATAGTTATTTTACGATTTTGTAACAAATTAGTAGTTGTGATGGGTGTCGTTATTCCCTTCATTTAATCAACTCTTTGTTGATGTCATATTCAAACCAGGGGTGTGTCCAAAGCTATATGCAACAAGAAAATCTTAGTGATCTAGTAATTGATTATAGGTATTTGTTATTTTATTTTCTAGGGGTTTTGCAGTGTCCTTAGGATTCCATGGCCAAAGCCTTATTATCTCTATGTTGTAAGAAACTTGTTGAAATAAACACTCATTCTTTGGAATGAATTGTTAGAAATAAACACACATACATAAATAAATAGATTGCTAGAAATAAACACACAATGCGAAGTAAACACACTTTGCTTGGAAATAAACACATGGTTGAAAATGTTGTGAAAATATTACAAGGAAATAAAAATCTAGTCTATAACACCTACAGGGACAAGTATACAATAGAGTTCAACTTAAAGAATCAAAAGCATTTACAGAATTAACAGATCTACACTATTTGCTTTAGAAATATAAATACCAATAAAACGAGGATCCTAGTTCTTGGAGGAGTGGGCCCTTGCTCCACCTTGAATCAGGATTTGACAAAGTAATATTCTCTCAAAACGAAGTGGCTATTTTATTGCTGAAATATTTTGTCTTACAAAAACGTATTGTATCTTTCTATATCTCTATCTCTATGTATCTGTATGTATATCTATTCTCTTCTAAATCTATCTACATGTCTTTATATATATATATATATATATATTATATATATATATATATATATTATATATATATATATATTTATTATATCATTCAAATGGAACCATATTATACCCAAAATAGATGTTGAATTTGGAACCTTGGGACGACGGATTGTTCCGATAAGTTATCTTTGGATCTTCGAGTATGAAGAATCAAAAATATTCTAATCTTCTCTGATTGAAAGGCTCATTGATTGCTCTATCATTAGATGTCATCAAAATAAATAGATTCCCATTGGTTCCAGAACTTTGGAGAAGTTTCGGAACTAAAGGGGACTGTTCTAGATCTAACCATGAAAGTTCCAAGCTAAACACAGGAGTTCTAGAACTAAGTGTTGGAGTTCCAAAACTAAGTCCGAAAGTTCGGAACTAAGTGATAGAGCTCATAAATTGTGTGATAGAGTTAGGAACTAAGTCTGGAATTTCCGAACTAAGTTGTATTGAAGCCAAGGCTCCCAAAAACATGTTGATCGCTTCATACTTTGTTCTTCTGACTAATTATGACCTATTTTATTACAAAAACTGAATTTCCACACACTTTGTTAGGAATTACAGAGCTTTTAAATGTTAGAACTAAATTCAAAAAAGATAGACAATTACATCCTAACTTACATTAGATCAAACAAAAGTCACAAAATGCAGTCAAACTTGATAAAAAGAGAGTAAATAAGATTATTTATGCGCATTAACGAGACATATTTTGGCCTTATCGATTCTTTAGTGGAGGAGATTATTGTTCTCTATCTACTAGTTCAAATCCATTGCGAATCAACTAGTTATGTGATCATTTTATTAGTTGGTTCGGAGTCCTTGTGAGTCAACTCAATATATGATCATCCGTATGTTACGGTTTAGAGCCATTACAGATCGGCCAAGACATTCTTCTTCCACATTTGTTCAGCTTGGTTCTTCACTCTATGTAGAGGTTATTCGTGGTTATGCAATAGAGTGGTAATTGTTCGTGGAGAAGATGAATAGTAATTTAGGAGATTCAATTCAAATTCTATTGGAATCAATTGTTATATGTTCTTTTGAAGGCCAGTTTGGAGTCCTTGTGGAATCAACTAGTAACTTTGGTTCATTTTTGTGCATTCATATCTTCATTGTAAATTTTATTTGTTTGCAATTGAAAGTGCAATGAATCGGTTCAACAATTTAACCCGAAGATGTAGGCATTTGCTGAACTCTGTTATCAACTTTTTGTGGAGTGTGTGGGTGTTTTATTTTCATTGCATTTCCTTTAAGCTAGTAAATTTTATGGAGTTTATTTGACAAGTGCATATAGGGGTCCGAGGGTCATAAAAATTTTGGCCCTATTTTCGAATCACCTTTTCTTGGTGTTATCACCTCCCCTTAACTTAAGATTTCCCTTTTTAGACATCTTTCTCTCACCCTGATCCCTTGGAAACATAGAGTAGGATTAGATAGTTGCATTTCCTTTCTTAGGAGTAGTTTAGCATTAGGATTAGGTAGAGGAACCAACCTTCTCTGGAGGTTTGTCTCAAGTAGCAAGTCCCACAACTTGAGAGACAATCCCATGTTACCCAAAACATTGATTTCTCATCATCCATTCATTTCAAAGTTAGAGGGTGTTGTTTTTTAGTGATAACATTTCATTTTCATGTCATTGTTCTAAAATATTTGGCATCAAATTCTCAATTATTTTTATTTTTTTCCATCTTCAGTTTTGGAACAGTGAGAAGACAAAAGGGCAGATGTGAAACAGTCATTAGATTTAGATGATCACAAGATTTTATCAAAGTGACATCAACCTCCAAAGCCTACTCATCCCGACGATGTCTCTTAGCCCCCGTTATCATTATATTATATTATGATAATCCTCACATCAATCTTGTCTACATCCACTCATTACAGTGGGAGTAGCGGGAGATGAGGCGGAAATTAAGTAGTGGGAGAGGTGGATTTACTGGCTGCAACGGTGATTCCTAATTTGATTCGATGGCGCAATAATCGGATATTCCGTAAATGAAATGATTTATCCTCGTGGTAAGTGTAGCATTAGTGTTGCCACCCATGTGAGTCTATGTAGGGTTAGTAATTTGACATGAATCATAGGAGGACTTGTTCACCTCCAACACATTGTGTTATGAGCTCACATAGTTGAACATTAAAATCACATTTCACATCCCAACATTAATCATAATCTCTTATCAATGTAACGAATTGACAAAAAAATAGAAATGATAATAATTACCTAGAGTGTTGCCCATGAGGAATGTGATTAATACATGTAAAGTCAAGTTGAGTTCAAGACAACCGATAAGAGTGATGTGGAAAATTAGCTCCTTCACTTATGTGAATTTGGAGATGAGGATAAATTGTAGCATGTCTATCAATGTTAATTTTAGTAAGTTAGGTAGTGCCCACTCGAGCCATTTGAGATGGCCACAAAGCCATTTTTTTTTTTTTATGAAAAGGGATCTTATATTATATTAATGCAATAAGATACAAGATAGATTTCAAAAAAAAGTGGGCGGTATGAGAGCACACCCCAAAACCACAAACAAAGCTAGGCTGAGCCTAGAACAACAAGAGTCAAACTAGGTCGAGCCTAGGAGAGTACAACAAAAAAGGCATCGCCTAAAAACATTCAAAAAAAGCACTATCAAGCAACAACAACAAACATGCCCGAGGTAGGCGAATCCTAATCATCCGGCCACCCCGAACTAGGAAAGTTCTTTCTAAAGCATCTGGAAGCTCCCAACCAGCAGTAATTTCTTCCTCTGGGTCCGCTTCCCGTGCGTAGGAATGGCGAGGCTGAGGCAAGGGAATTTGTCTGATGGTGGTGGAGGTGGCGGTGGGTGTCAAGTGTCATGTTAAGAAAATGGCAAGGAAGGAGAGTCCCACCCATGTTGATGAGGTGGCAAAGCCAAAAATGCAGCGATAAGAGTCCGGCCATGATGGCAAACTAACAAGTAGCTACGTTGATGTAACGGCCCTCATGAGAGCAATGGGGTGACTGAAGCATCAAAGCACGATATTGAGACCGTGATACAGCCACCATGGGTGGAAGGTGAGGAGCACTGGTGGGAGACAGAGGCACTCGGGAAACATTACACGAGGCTTCCCCTAGTGGCACAACAAGGTCTTGGGTGATCCACCTCCAGCGCCACCTTGTTTTCCTGAACTTGAATCTGCAGAAGCACATTGGAGATCACCATAGATTTATTATAAATCAAGAAAGATTGATCAACTGCATAATTAGCAAAGAAAAAGCATTTCTTTCTTTCCATATCCAAAATAGAATCTCCCCTCTGAAAACATGCCAAATCTAGGTGAACATAGGCAGAAGTTTGGGATTATCTCCCAAGAGGATATGTTGCCAAGTGAAACAGTGGGGTCGTGAAGGAAAAAAAATGAATGGATCTAGTTCCAGGCAATTTGAGCTTTGGGACAGAACTAGAAGACATGCAAAAGTGTTTCCAAATGTCCATAGAAGGGGCATTTGGGAGCTAGGATCCCAATTTGAACAAGATGAGCCCCGATAGGAAGGCCTTGGTGTAGAATACACCAAAGGAAATGAGCAATTTTGGGCTCCACACATATAGTCCAAACAGTTTCAAATCACCTACCCAGGTAGACAGAGTGGAGTGAGTTCCCAATGAGTATTAAGTTTTTCCACCATGGGAAAATGGGGTGAGAGCCAACGATAGCCTTTGTTGGATTTGTAGTTATAGAAAAAAAGTATCGGCATACCACTTCCAGTTTATCCACCATGGGTGAGAGGAATGCACAAAATCTTATGCAACATGTGATCAGGAACCGAATTGATCACAATAGTGAAAGTATCCTGATCTTGGTTGGAAAGCCGAAACAGAGCTTTAAAATCCAGCCAAGAGAACCAAGATTGAGCATTTTACAGAAGAAGTCCTCGATGGTGCGAATTCCACACTTAAAGAATTTGAGCGTGGAGATTCCCAGGACCTCTGCTAAGCATTTATCTTGGGATTGAAAAATTGGTGACCACTAGAGAGATTGTTGATTGAGAGAAAGCCCATTACGAAATCCATCCCCTTCCACAAAAGCCAAGGTTTGACACATTCCCATGCTTTCCAAATACTCTTAAGCACAAAGGTGCCAACAATTTTGACAGGCACATGAGTGATGAGAAAATTGACAAACCCTAAGCCTTTCCACCAGGTGGCCATAAGGAGAACCTTCCGCAATGCCATGTCGTATGAGAACTTTCCAAGCTTCTTGGCCAGTAATGCTTTTGATAATCCACTTAGCACAAAGAGCTTGCCCTTGACGTTGAATGTGAATAAGCCCGAGGCCTCCAAAATTGAGGCAAACAACATATATCCCAAGCTACCTGATGAAAACCTTTTTCCTAGTAGAAGCATTAGCCCATAAGAAAGCTTTGAGCAGTTTTTCCAGCTTTTGAATGGAGGCTTTGGAAGGAACCCAACAAGATGAGTAGTAAACATGGGTGGTTGCAAGAACTTTAGAGAAGATTTGGAATTTTCCAGCCAAGGATAAAGGCCTGGTGATCCAATATTCCAATTTTTTTGCCACCCGTTGAATGACATAATGCCATAGTTCAATGGGGAGGCTTGAAAAGCAAAAGGAATACCTAAAATTTTGAAAATATCACCATGTTGCAGAATTTTCCAATCAAAGGTGGCAAGCTAGTTTGGTGTGGGAAGGAAATATTTCCGGTAACATTGGGTTTTTCACCATTGAATGGATGAGCCAGAAGCTAGGCAGAAAGTATCCAAACATTGCATAACATTACGAATGTTGGTTTCATCCTCAATAAGCGTAAGGAAGGAATCATCTACAAAATGCCCATTGAGAAGTTGTGAATTGGGCTCATCAGGCAACAAGATTCCATGAACAAGACCCTGTGCTTTGGCATGAGCTAAGAGATAACCAAAGCCTTTGACCATACAGTGCAGGGGCAAGAGGACAACCTTGTCTAATAGACCAAAAATCCCAAAAGGCTCGAGATGAGGCCATTAATAGAAATTTGAGCAGAGGCATCTACAAAAAGCATATTGACGGATTGAATAAAAATGGGTCCAAAGCCAAGGGCCTGAAGCATGGCGAGAATGAATGGCCATTCAATCCAATCATAAGCCTTCTCAAAGTCAATCTTGATAAACATGGCAACTTGATGAGATCTGCGAGCCCATTCCATGCCTTCCCACACCATGATGATGTTATCCAGGATGAAACGTCCCTATATGAAGCTTGTTTCTCTGGCTGAATAATAATAGGCAGAAGATTGTGTAATCGCAGAGCTAACGCTTTGGCAATGATTTTGTAGGAGACATTCAACAACGTAATCGCCACCAACAAGTGATTTTCTCAGGATCTCCTTGCTTAGGGATAAATTTGATGTTTCCCTTATTAATGTGTGGCCCTAGGGATTGGTTATGAAATCCTTCAAGATAAACTGAAAAGGTCTTGCCAATAGAATCCAAAGAGATTTATAAAATTCACAAGGGAATCCATCACAGCCCGACACTTTATCATTAGCCATTTGCAGAGTGGCTTCATGGAGGTATTCAATGGTGAGCATTCTTTCTCAGATCACCTTCTGAGCCTCTGATAGTTTGTGTGGCACAACACCCAAACATTGATCAAGAGTGGCTCGACGAGTCAGCAGAGTGGTGGTATTTGAGCTTGAAAGATGAGCTTGTAATGGCACAAAGGCTTGCAACATAAGTGGGTCAATAATCCAAGCTTCATTGTCCATGATATCTTGATCTATGTTGAGAAGGATTTCTAGCTCGAGAGAAAGAAAGAATTCTTTTGAAACCCGATCTCCAATCTTGAGCCAATGCATCCGAGCCCAGATCTGAGCGCCTCTGGCATTATAGTTATCCGTAATTTGGATTTGATGTCAGAGCATTACAACTTGCAGTTACAGAGCGTCAGAGAAGGGATCTTCAAGCGCCACAATCACCCCGATTGAGAGTTGAGGTGTTAGCGGTAATGAGCGACACCAAATTTTTGAGCTATCGGCCAGTAGATTCTAAGAAATCTAGTAGTCCAAGTCAACACATCTTCCCACCATTATATCTAGCTTAGATAGGTGGATGAAACCACTGACAATGACGAGTCGTGGAATTAAATTCCAAACCCATTTGATATGATTGATAAGTGGGGCCATGTTGCATCAAGGCAGTATTAAGAAAGAATTGGCCTTTATGACAAAAGGGGTGCACATCATGCCAACAGATACGAAATCGTATAGAGAGTGGTCCAAAAGGAAAAATTCAGGCATGACCTCCACTGGCATAGAATAAATGCTATCGAACTCAAATAAATTTTGAGCTAATAGCATGGCCTGTCAAGCCATTTAAGAATGATCCATCCCTCCACGAAGATTGGTCCACGTGTACCAAGTTGCAGAGGTGGGAAAGTGAGATGCGTTAGGATCAAAAAATATGAATTTATTATGCATGAAGTACCACGCTTCCCTTTCACCAGGTGTCCACCTCATAGGAAAGTGGCCACATTTATCATTAGGGGATTCAACCATATTAAAATCTCCACTTATTACCCAGTAGGCATCGGGAATGGAGTTGGTTATCCACCGCCACAGATCCACCCTTTTCGGCCGCATCATTCGAGGCATAAATATTTATGAGCCCAAAAGGGTGGCCATCAATATTAAAGAGGACCCATATGACACATGGTGGGGTCGATACCATGGTCAATTAATAAGGGATGCCATTTGGGAGAAAAAAATTGAAATTAATCCCCATGTCACTGCTTCATGATTGCTACAGAAAGCCAAGTTGTCAGGCCAGATGGATTTGCAAACCATCTGTAACTGAAAACCTATAATTTTACTTCCTACAAAAACAAAACATCCAAGTTTGCACATCGTTTTGTCAGTTTCACGCACAACATACTTACGACAGGAGTTTGTAAGACCCCGAACATTCCAAGATAGACAATTCATGGGAAACATTGGTCCAGAGCCATATCCCCATCCTCCAAGCCATCAAGGGCATCATATTGATTGTGCAGAAATGAGCAACATTATGATGTAAAAATTCCTGTAGATCAACTTGTTTCGGTTGGTGTACTCAATGTTGTATTCCGCTTTAGTGGAATCCATGCTGCGTGCTTGGGCTATGGTCCCGAGAGATATGGGAAGGACTTCTGGGACCCTTGGACGACTAGCAGAACTATTAAGTGTTGGATGGAAGCATGAGAAACATAATTTGTTTGGTCCATGAGAACCGACGCTACAAGGGGTGTGCTGGAGTACTTTGGCAATTGAGAAACCGAGATTGCAGCAACAATTGGTTCTTTAGCAGCAACTGTAGGCTCCTTAGTGGGGATACTGAGAGATTGCTCCTTAACAACCGGCTCCCGATGAACATGGGAGCTAGAGGCTTTGGATTGTTGGGCTTTGTTCTTGTTTCAGCCTCCAAAACTTGCCAACCTTCCTCCTGATGGGGTCTGACGAGCTTGGGAGTTGTTTTGGCCATAGGGCGGTTGCGGGGTACATAGAGTGGGCAATCCTTGATCTTGTGATCAAACGCCGGAAACGGAAGCAAGTGTTAGGTAAATTGATATACATGACCCGTAGGAATAGCGTTTATCTCCCATCTGGATATCCACAAATTCCTTGAGATCCTACGAGAGATCAATCTCAACGCATACTCGCTTCAGGACCGAGCATGGTAAAACTTATCGGCTTCTAAGAAGACTACCCGCCCAAGCGAAGTGGCAATTTGTGGTAGAAAGGGCACGCATGGTAGAGGAAGACTAGGAAATTCAACCCATACAGCACTTTAAGGGCGGTATATTCAGATACCACAAAGTCCTTGTGTCAGGGTGTTAATACAAGCAAGTGAGTTATGGACATACCAAGTGGGCTTGCTTATCCGAATATTGGTGCACATTAGATCATAAAAATGAAAATAAAGAAGCCTTTGGTCATGTTTTTGAATGCTATCTAGGTAGACTCCACGAGGAGTCCAGTATGTTAACCAGTGATTTGAGCATGCTTTCAGGGGATTCACCCACAAAATACCCAATGAGGAAAAACTACTCTAACCATTGACAAACATCATTAAATTTGGGAATGGAGAACTACATCAGGAGGAGAAATATTACCTCGTGGAAGACCATCAGGACAAATTTCTTGGGTCACTTTGGCCAGAATGTCATTGCTCGCTCCACTATCTCTTACCATGGGTCAAAACAACCAAGTTTCAAGATGACGAGGACATTATTTAGGGAGAGCCCAGAGGGTGAGAAACCCTAGGAGAAACTATAGCAATAAATTCCCACAAAGCCCGAAAAGGCCGCGGTATGGCGGTTGGGAATGTGAAACCCTAAAAAAGATGACTCTAGTTTTGTGCCAGAGTTGCAGAGCATTTTTCTTACCTTCATTTGTTTATTTTTCAATTTGGGTCCCTTTAGTAATACGAAACCACAAGGGTATTTCTAGAACAATGTGGATCAAAAGATGGATTTTGAGCTAAAGCCATGCAATTGGTGAATTTGAGATGAGGAGGACAATATTGAGGACTGAATGATTAGAAATGATGACGGGTAGAATATGAGGCTTTGCAATAATCTTATATGATACATTAAGCAAGGTGTTAGGACACCGTTGGTAATTTGCTCGTGGTTTCCTAGTTTGGGAATGAACTTTATGCTCCTCACATTACTTGCTTAGCAAAATGCCTTATACCTCTATTTTGGATGTCCTGGCCTGGGTGTTGTGTGTGGGTATTGAAAGTACGGTGTCGAGTCGCTTACACAGTCCCTACAAGTTTTGATTCTCTTTACCCCTCTCTTCGATTATGTTGATATCACTAGCATAGAATAAACTGGAGCATAAATAGAGATCCACTATTAGTCAATGCCACATAGCTTGCATAACACTTTAGGTAACTTTTTCAAGGGCCATGGGAGTGAGAATGCCATCCAAATGTTTGACAAAATATTTGGATACCAAATGCTTAATGAATTTACAAGTGATAAATCCTTGCTTTGTAGAAAACCAAGTACTAGATTATAGTTCATCCCACCTATGAAAATTTCTTCTCGTCTCCAAGTTCATATTGGATCGATGGATCATCTCAAATGGAAAATGGAACATAAAATGGGACCCCAATTGACCTTCATTGTTTCCTTTATGAGGGCAAACTACTGGAGGATCCTAATACCACCGACATCCTACAATATAGGCAAGGATTCCATCATCATTACGGTGATACAACTACATGGAGGAGCCTTGAGGTCTGGGAAGCATTACTCCCTTAAGTCGGATTCCTTTAAAGAGGCAAAGGAAAAAAATAGGATCTAATCTAAACATTCAACATCCATCTTCAAAGCATACATCATGGAGCATGAGGTGTGGCTCCACTAGTGGAATTTCCCAAGGATTGGTGGAGGATGCAGAGGAGTATTTAGAAAAATCGGTGGTTATATGTAGATTCAATGGGCCTGGCCATCCACATGGGTCCTACATCGTTGGATAAATTCAACAAAGAAAAATCGTAAGATTTGCTCTATAGATTTTTTTGTTGTTATAATCTAGAATCAAGAGGACTATTAAAGAGTCCCGATGGATGGATCTTGGTATGGGTTCAACTCCCCCAAAAAAATTTATCTTGCCTTCAAAAAGATAGCCGATGCTTTGGGCACCTACATCAAGCATGATGGAGAATTCTGAAAATGTACTTTTTCCCACATTTGTGTGGAGGTAGATCTTAGTAGGGGTTTACCAGATAAATTGATACTCAAATGAGGTAAATCTCAACATATTCGACATTAGATTATGAAAATACATCTTTCCGATACCAAAAATGTAGACTCCCAGACATCTTCAAACTACCTTTCCCCATAATAAAAGGTCATCCACCTAGGAAAAAAGGGACAAAACCAAAGCCCAAAGGAGTGCTCTAGAACTAAAAGTTGATTCAAAAGATGATGATCGGGATGCACATAGTCGCACATTCAATATAACCAAAAGAGACTTATCCGGATGAAATTGATTATTAGGAAGAGGCTAGTGGGCTTGTATAGTTGAATGGAGAAGAGGTGTAGATGGCCTTGTTGGGGTTGGCTTTGAAGGAGTCACTATTAGGAGGGTTGAAGAGGAGACACGCATCAAAAAATTCAATCTCTGATAAGGAGCTAGGGCCTCAATTGAACCCGGAATATTTGATCTCATACTTTCCTCATGGTTGTAAGGATTCAAAGTTGCAGATAGTCATGTAGGAACCCTATTAAGGGGGTGACAAGAAGTTAAAGAAAGGGAAAAAGGGGAAATGTTGACTTTGATTTGGTACATTACTCCATATTCTTTTAGGTCTTTCCAATATCTTTTTGTGGTCATTTGGTTGTTTTTAGTTGGATCAAGTTGTTTTGATATGGTTCATGATCTTTATTGATTTATCATTTTTCTTTGTTTAAGGTTTTGGGAGCCTTTCCAAATTATCATCATTTATCTACTATTTTTTTAATAACATTAAAATAAAATAAATAATCGATTTTCAATATACAACATATTGCTATATATCATCATGTACTATCCACTACTTCTCATATATACCCTACTTAAGCTATGGTGACTCCATAGGATGACCCTTATAACAATATGCAAACATAGAAGTGATATAACATCGCAAGTGACAATGCCAGCCATAAGTCAGCCATACAAATCCGAGCATACATTATAGGTTAAGTGTGTATCACTATCACTACCATGAAAGTTGCGAGCTTCCACTACTACATAGAATATCTTCGGTATTTACAAGTGGAAACATTTAATACCCTATAGAAAGTTAATCGAAATGTTTTCATTTAGCTAACCAGTTTCGTTTTTAATATAGTAACTTGTCATTTGTATGAACCAACCTAGACTCGAACGCAAGGGTTATCCATGTAAGTGATGGTATGCTTCAAATCTAACTACCTATCCTTGGCAATTACCAGCTTGTTTTCAGTTTAGTATGTAGTTTGTTTGCCTTCTAACACAAACCTCTGGTCTTAGAAGTCTAAATAATTTGTAGTAGGGATTTGACCTCAAATATACCCACAAAATAACTGCTCCACATGTAAATTGTTCTTCCAATTGATATCTGACAAGCAATGCAAAGCACCACTGCAAATTCTTTATGCAATTCATACCTAGAAATAGGGAGTACAATGGTGTGAATTGATTTTCCATTAGAATAGGAATTGTAATTTGAAAATTCTTGTTTCAACTTTGGTAAAATAGTCTTCAAAGATGAGATTTACACTGAAAATAAAAAAAGACTCGTATAAGTAGAAATATCAAATTTAAACCTGTTATGCTAAGTGAGTACCCTCTTCATAATCTGCCTTCTCCAACTATTAACCTCTATGCATTTGTTTTAATGTAACAATGAGTTTTTGCGGTGTGAGAATATTATATTCTTTTTCGTTAATTAGATGATATATAATTATAGAAAACATACAAATAATCCACTATATAATTATCTAGGCAACAAACTTTTGTTTTAAAATTTTACATCTGACCAGTAGAGTGAACTTGAACTACATTGAAAAGTAGAGGACTTTTAACTTTTCAACACTGCAAAGTGATTATGAAAACATGTGCCACGAGTGTGGAGATGCTTGTATTACTAGAAATCTCAAGCCTACAATCTCTTCCCATATTAAATTGATCGTTAACAAGGCTTAATTAACTACAAGAGGTTTAAATTTGATCAATAAATAAGATGAATAGATAAACAGTTCCATCACACTCTACTACTACAAAGCTTTTCTCATACAACAAATTGGTGTCTTTCTTGCAAATTGAAATAGCTTAAAAACATAACTTTCCCTTTGCTTTGCTACCTCTTGAGGGAGTGTCTTGGACTCCCTCTTACAAATCTACAATCCTCAATTTATTTACCATTTTATATACCATAAAGTGGAATTATAATCAACAGATACTTTTTCTCTTTCTATTTTCAAACTAACACAATGCAGTTTTTGTTGATAACATGGTTGTACATGAACATTAATCTTCTTTTATACAAAGATAAATCCTTGATATTCACGTACTTGAAGAAATATACCTGTATAACATTTGCAAAGAGTAAATCTTAGGCCCTAAAACGTATCTCATTTAGTTTCACAGCTTTATATTACTTAGAGATCTCAAACATTTTACAATTTCAACAAACCAAAAACGATTGGCAGAGAATGCCTCCATCCACACAAGATCATCGAATTCCAGTGTGTACTATGACAACCGTCTATGAAATTTGACATTTAGGTTCACAAAGGAATCAAAATCTTTAAGGAAAAGAGGGAGCATCTAGATACCTTCCTGGCCAAATGAATATACTAGCACTTCTAAATCGTTGATATAAAACGAAATATAGTACAAGTATCCTTCTCAATAAGAATTCAAAAATAATAAGAAGACTCCTGTTACAAGAGATATGAACACAGACTGCCTGTTATTACAAGCTCTGCTGGATTTACCATGATAAGGCAAAATAGAAGGTGGTTTAGATGTTGGCTCTGGAGCAGAAGCATCCTTCAATGGTGGCAATGGAGGACCCATCACCGATGAAACAGGTGGTAGTGGGGGCGGAGCAGGTGCCACATTATCCGGTGGTATGCCATCGAAAATCAATCCAGGTATGACAAGAAACATAGGATAATCATCTTCTGTCCGAGGATGGAGACAAGGATTACCTGTAATCACAAATTTAATAGATTTAATATCAATGACTGCTAAGCTACTTATACCAAATAAACTAATGGTGTATCAGTTGAAAGCTTTATATTAGAAACAAGAAAAACAACTCTGTCCTTAGACAAGACAGCTCAATTCAAGTTAAATGATGAAGATGAAGGATATTAATAATGTTTACAAGTGGGAGGAGCCAAAATTATTTAGCTAAAAAGTATGCAATAGGATAAAAATGAACTGACTAGTGCTTCAGAATTAAATTTAGTGGGAACCTCTTAGAAACAAGAGCATAAAGCAATAATATACCATTTCACAGCCAACAAGCTAAATGTTAAAATCCATATCAGAGGAAAATGAAAGAAAAGTTTTAATACTCCGTAGAATGTCACCATAGAAAAAGACATTAAGGAAAACATAAAACAAATGACTCACCTAAATACGCTCTTGCAGTTGCTGGAAAGTCAGTGACGAGCCCATCTACTTTGGCAACTTGTACAAAGGAGTTGATTTCCATTGTTGGATCTGCGAGAAAATCGAAGTCTAGATAGGGGAATTCATTTCTCAGAGTGAAGACGAAAACTGATATGTTAAGATCGTGAAATTGCTTGACAATATTTGAAGCCTTAAGCAGAATATAGGACTCAGAATCTGGGAATATAATACTCCTGGACAGTGCTACAGTATCAGCAAGTTTGCTGATCTCCTTGATGGCAGACTCAGCGATGGTGGTATCGATTTCAAGCACTTTATAAATAAGCTTAAAATTTGTCCGTTGCTTGAATTGGAGTAGAACTGCACTATCATCAGACTGTATCCTGATTCTGTCAGATATTTTATCATATCCAGACGTATTTAAGGCAGAAAGAGTGGCATTCGTGACATCAAGATTTCGTTGTGATATCATTGCCCGTGCATTCTGCAAACACAGCAAGCATTCTCTCATGACCTTTTCATGATTAAAATAACATTCAAGTATTAGAGTGACAAATTTACATATGATACAAACATAGCCCTCTTTGAATGGGCCTATACCGTGTCGATAATTTTCTATACCAACTCTTTCCAGCAACTATTTTCAAGGCAATGTCTTATCTCAAGATAATAATCAGCTTGAAAAACAATACCTGTATGTCGATAAGAACACTAACATTGGCTTGTTTCTTTGCGAATTCGAGAAAAGCAGTCAAGTTCATATATTTTCCCACATTAGCATATGTAGGATTTCGATAAAGCTGATAATCTAATGCAGCTGGACTATATGTGTTAACTGCACAGTCCAAGAAATTTATGCTGCAATATCAGATCAATTGTACCTAAAAACCCGACAAAATGAATGGTATTTGATGCAAGAATTAAAAACTAATATTCCTACTTTGATTAAACAGTCCTAACATGTTGTATGGCCTTTATAGCTAGCCTTCATTTTTTTTTTGGTGTCATGGAAAACTGCGAGTTGAAAAGTGTTCAATAATATCAGGAAAACACTCCAAACTGCCACCTCAAAATTGCTTAGTCAAGTGTTATCAAGTAAGCTAGGAGAGATTTATTTATTTGAGACTGAATTGTTCAGCTTGGACAGAGACCAGACTTACCTGACAAGCTTTGAATTTCCTTCCAGGTGAGATCAAATGTGAAGATGCCTTGGTTACTTTGAATAGTTGGAATCTCTTTCATACGAGAGGGTAGAATACCGAGTTTGATGTTATGGTAGTACCCTTCAAAAGGTCTGGTGATTCCCTACAGAAAGGGATGCCATCTTTTGACATTTGGACAGAACAGTCAATGTAGTCAGCTCCATCACTTATGGCAGCCTGATAGGCAATATCAGTACAGCCTGGGTAGTCACCACTTGCTCCATTGTGGGATATAATTAGTGGGTTTCCTGTTGCCACAAGTAGAGCATATTCAATGTAATCAACCAATATAGAGAATTCTTCAAGTTTTCAAAAACTTGAACTGAAAATATTTGTAAGAAACTCAGAATAATAGAAAGACAATGAATAACTAAAAATGATGCTGGAAATGAGGTTAATTGTGTACCTGCCCTAGGTGGTTTGCCAGCATTGTTGTGAGGGTAGCAAGCTGCATTGTCAATAATTCAGAGGAATCTAATTAAGTTCCAGGCACTAGAATCTTAAGGTAAACATATCCAAAAACATCAATTTTGTACTGTCAGGGGTTTGGGCCTTAGAAGATGGCAGGAAGAACTCTAGATATGGATTAGGTAAAACTTAAAAGTAGTAAGACACCGTACCTATTGCCTCTGATGCTGTTACAGAGAAATCTGTTAGAACGCCATCCACTGCAAAATTATTGTTGTCCACAAACTGTAGATACTCTCTTACTGGATCATAACTATAATTGTAGCTCATATCATATTCATCATTGGAAAAATCGGAAGCAAAGATTCCCAGCCCTATAGTGTGTGCATCTTTGACAAGATCTGTAGGGGACTGTAAATACTGGTCTGGACCAAGTGGCCATATGTAGCTCTTTGGAACTAGCATTCCAGAAGCAAATTCTTTCACAGATTTCAAATCATTTAGCATGGAACCATATGTCTCATTTGTTGAAGGGTCCCTATCTTCTTTGTTCAGGAATCTGAGGATCAATTTTGTCTTGCTGTGTCTAAATTTTGGTGCTATGGCTTTTAAAACCCAACCTCTGTTGAAGAGATGTAATCCAAGGTCATTCTTTCTGATAAAGACCGCACATATAATGGCATGCTTAAGTTGTGCTCATCATAAAATTTTGAATACTGCCATTAATACGAAGAACATATAAGAATTCAAAACGCACTTTAAAAGATTAAAACACTTGCATAATAATAATAATAACAAAAGTAATAATGTTTATCATTCATAGCTGAATACTTATTTTAAAGCAGGATCAGTTGCTAGAGGAACAGTAATTTTAAATTTCCACAACTTGATCAGCAACTACTATACATACCTGTACATTCACCCAAATTGCAGTTGGCTGAAGTCCGGGTAGGTCTTCTGGTCCAAGAAGCCCATAAGTTTGGTCAAAGCTATGAGACCGGGATGTGAATGACTGAATTGCTGCAAAACAATGACAGAATGTCAGTACTGTAATTACTCCTGCACAGCAAAACTAAGCTATTCCAAAATGAAAGTAGCTATGAACATAATTTAGATTACCACCTTCACAGCTGTAAATTTCCATCTTTTAAGAACAAATTATATATTTTAAGCTTGTTATTTTCGATGCACTTCACCAATTGTGGATCAAGCTAGTTTACGGCTTTGCCACGTGCACATTCTGATTTGTAACTAGATATATCAGGAACTGTTATGACATAAGTGTGTCCTCTAGAATACAGGAATAGCGGAGGTCTTTATTGTTTAGAAAGGTCAGAAATATATTAAAAACCCAGAGAACAAGGCCATCCTAGGAATATTTATGTAAACACAACCCACTCGAAATGGGTAGTGAGGTGGTCTCTACTAGAAGTGAGGATGAAGCATATTTCCTTTTGAACTGCTCATCATATAATGGTATTAGGCTCTTACACGTAAATTTTTCAGTTATGACCTACTCCATAAAATCTCAAATAAAAATAAGCAAACATAGCATGTAGAAGTTATTTTAAAACTAGACATCATAGAAACAATATTCTAAACAAGGACATACATTCTGATAGGTACTAGAGGCCAATTTGGCTTACATCTTATCTCATCATCTCAAATATACACATCATAACTTGGAAAGAAATGTATCATATGCAACCATAGTAAAATGATGCTTGCTCTACCTTTTCAACTCACCTGTAACATTGGTAAAGAGCTCGTCCACAGTGAAGTCAATAGAAAAATATCCATTGACGTTTTCCCCATTGACAAGATAAGAACTATTCCTAGTTGGGAAAATAAAATTAATGTTTGTACTATTCTCCAGTCTTAAATTTGTTCGGCATATGCCTTCTTTATCTTGTGTTAGTTGCAAGTCACAGAACACAGCTGCATCATATAAGCTGTTATTGATTGCAACTATATAAGCAATTTTAGTCTGATCAGGATAAAGGCCTGACAGTCCACCGCGAGCTATGACCAGTGGCGCTTCACCTGCACAAAGAGAGACCAAAAATGTCAGTTGGAGATTAGCTCTTTGCAACTTCAATAACAAATATAAGAACAAACATTCATTTAAATGGAAAATAAAAACTATTTGAAACTAGAATGAATTATTTAATGATAATGACACAGTGTGAAAGGCTAGTTACATACTAGCTTCAATTTAAAATTCTCCAGATGCATCTCATCACCTTGAACAAGAAAAGGTTCTTATTTTCTGAGTATTGCAGATGAAAGTACAGCTCAGAGTTTGAACAGTAGATGAGATGGCAAGTCCAGTGATTTCAGAAATCTAACAATTCTTTTTACTATAAGAACACAGTGAATTTGAAGATTTTGGGATCAAATGCGCTGTTAGTCATGGATTTTCCAGCAGAGTGTAATGACAAGTTAAATAATATTCTCAGGAACACACTATTTGCTATTCAAGAAATCCTTAACAGCTGCAATTTAATTTTTAGTCTATCTAAATCTAAAAGATGCTGAACATGATATCCTCTAATGTGTGCATAACAAACAACTATAAAAGTTCACAGAATAGACACCAAAGTTTCCCTGGTCGAGTATTAGAAAATTGTCAAACAAAACTTCTGAAGCATGCAGAGAATATTGAAACAAACAGAGAAAGAATTTAAGAAAATAATGGATAAGTTTGATCACCAGTGTCTCCAGCTGACACAATCTTACACCTTCGTGTTTTTTAATATCCAATTTATATTAATAGTTATAATTCTCATTGAATTGACATAAATCATATAATTAATTTAGAATTCCAGTACTCACAAGGGACTTGGGATTCATTTCAGGGAGACTTTATGGAAGAAAAAAAAATTAGGATAGGTTGCAGCTGTAGCCACATCCCAACTCCTTCAGCCACTGATCTCAACTGTCGATAGTGCCTTCTTGCAGTTCCTTCAGGCATTCTTCTGATGATAGGGTATTCTGTTCCTAAACTATTCCTAGAAAAATAAACATGGAACATATTAAACATCAGAAATGAATATGCAGAAGAGAAAAGGGGGCACCAGTAAACACATGAGTGCACAATGGAGGATCTTTGTATTGCATTAATAAAATTGGATTGAAAGAAAAGGGATTGGTTTTCCCTCACGATATACTCGATGGGAAAAGAAATCCTACTTAACCCAGAACTCAACCCTTCATTAATCCTAGGTAGAAGAAGCCTAACTTCAAAAATAACACGAAGGACTATAACATAAAGCTAATAATATACTGTGCCAAGGTACACAACTTGCTTTCACCCAGGCTTTTCCCCAGAGCTAGTGCAAATTCTATAGTTATGTGCACTTTAAAGTAGCAATAGGATGGGTACCCTCTGGGGAAGCACAAGAGATATATATTTTGAGCTATGCTTTGAAAAACATATGGCATAAATGTTGAGCATGGTACCCATGACCACTACATCATAAAATATAGCCCAAAGTGGCACATCAAATAATACAACTTAACATAAGAATAAGAATGGAGCCTTTTACTTTTAAAAGCCCCCTTACATTTTCAGCATGGTTTTCAAAGTCATGGAAAATTTGGATGGTTACCCAAGAAATTTTCCTTCTCTACCATTGCATCTTCCACAAGCAACCCCTTTCACTTAATCTTCCAAAACTGAGTTGTCTTATTTCGCAGAACTTTCAGCTCCTCCGCAATTACACTTTTCAGCTCCAAGACCAACTTGTCTTCTTCATCAGTAACCTGTATTTCTGTATGCTGTACTATGTAGACTCCTAGGATCTTCTTCAAACACGACACATAGAAAACATCCTAACTCCTCTCTCTGTTCATGATACCTAGTTAGTCTACTACACGAATTTGACCGAAAGCCTGTATGGTCCATAATACCAGGTTTGAAGCTTTCACATTTCCTTCTCCTTCTGTGTCATTTGCTTATATGGATGCAACAAAACAAACACCATATCCACCACTTCAAAACTAGGATTTACACTCCAATGGTCTACTTCTTGTTTCATCAGGTTTGCACTAGTAGGCAAATTGTCCTTTGAATGTCTTAAGTATGCATTGTATCTCGTCTAATGCTTCTACTACTACAGAAATCTTGCCCCTCTGAAGTGCCCAGTCCATTGCTGACGGAGGCTCAAAACCATATAACACCTCAAATGGGAGCATATTTATGGTGAACAATTCCACAATTCGCTCTTCTTATCCCCTACATATATCCTTAGGTACCCTTGTAGAACTTGCTCACTAACCTCTATTTTACCATCTGTTAGGAGATGATAGGCCATACTCATGTTGAATGTTACCTCTGGTAGCCCAAACAATTCCTACAAAAAAATATTCTAGAAAATATGGTAAAATCACAAATGATCTGTTACAGAATTACATGTAGCTTAAACACGTGTTGGAACTATTGCTTACAAAACTTACGAGCCCTGCCCCATCCTTTGTTATAGCAATGAAATGAACACAATCAACCGGTCTACCAAACAAACATTTCATCCGTACCTTCTTATCTTGGCAGGTCTGAGATTAAGTCCATGGGCACGATTTCCCAATTTTGATTGGGAATCAAATTTGGTTATAAAAGACCTAAGGATGGAACACTATTGCCTTTGATCTGTTGACAAGTGTCAAATGACGCCAGAATTTTAAAATTTCATCCTTTGAGCCTGCTGGAAGAAATTGAAGATGATGTTTTTGTAGGTTTCTGGAAACTTGCATTTCTTGTAGATGGGGACTTGTGTCCATGCTCAAGCTCCTTCTACTTTTGAAGGGAGTATGCCTGAAGTATATGCAGTCTCTGCAGAAGATGATGTCACTGTGGACTAACCAAGTCTTCCCCTTCCTTCCATCAAAAGTTCTTCTCTGAGTAGATCACTTAAATAATATTGAAGATTTTGTAGAAAAGTAGGTTGGCTAATGGAGATGGCATTTAAGACAAGTGATTGATCTTGGTGTGACAAGACATTTCGCACCACATGCTCTTTTCCCTTTTTATAGAGTATCTCAAAGGCATGTTTATAGATGATCAATCCACTTCAATTGCTCCTGTGAGATTATTCTTTGAGTGAAAAGGTGTTTGAGACTGGGAATAAATAATTTTTCTACGATAGGAATTGATGCCAATTTTCCACTAGATGTAAGATGGCCAACATCTCCTTGATATACGATGACGTTCACCTTTCTTTGTCACAGAGCTTCCAAATTTTAAAAGCAATGAGATGAAATCGTGAGAATATTTACCAAGCCCAAATCCAGAAGTATCACACTCAATGATGAAAGGCTTTGAGAAATCAAGAGAAGTTAAAACTAAAGCAGATACAAGAACCTGCTTGAGATCCTTAAAAGTGCCTTGTGACTCTGGAAACAAATTGAAAGAATATTTTTGGAAAGATCAATCAGATGATGGGCTATTGCAAAGAATTTTCTTAAAATTCCTTCTCTTGTGAATCCTACTAAACAATGAAGTTTTCTTAAGTAACTCATCAAACAAGTCATCAATCCTCTGGCATAGTATAAGGAAACCTTTTTTTTATTGGCACAATTTTTGAGTAATATGTAATCATGCACGGATTGGAAGTGCCCATTATGAGATTTGAATATGAATCACTAGTGCAATCTAATAAAAATGCTTTGCCCCATGTAATCATTTACTCGGCATCATGAAAATGCACCCGATATGCACCTTCAATAGCTCTTGTATAATCTCTGTCAATCTTTAACTTATAAAAGTGCCAGTACTTTGTTGATCCCCAAAAAGAAACAACTAAGTAGGGACATGCGTAGAAGACTAGGGCGCACACAAAGAGGATAGAGGTAGGAGCACACACACGAACCAACAGACATTAATACCTGTCAGCAAAAATCACAGGCGGTTGTCAGAAATATTTCTCGCTGTCATGTTAGCACTGGTCAACGGAAATCATGACACTGCATGAATAAATTCTAGGCTACTTTTTTTTTAACTCATAAAATACTTGCTAATTTGCTGAAGCACAACAGAAACCCTTGTGTAGAGAATCCTCACAAACTCTTGGAGGGTATTCGTCCCGAAAGGGTGTTTCAAAAGCTTTCGTCTTTAGAAATAAAATAGACAAAACATGAAGCTTCATACAAAATCAGATATGAGAGAATGGAAACCCTTGAGTAGAGAGTCCTCACAAACTCTTGGAGGTTTTTGTCCTCAAGAAGGTATTTCTAAAGGGTTTTGTATTTAGAAATAAAATAGACAAAGCATGAAGCTTCATAAAAATCAGATATGAGAGAAAATAATCAAGTCCCCACTCTCTAAGCAAGCCCCATAGCTTAAATAGAAGAATTGGGCCTAATGACTCGATGCCACTATAATGTCCCCAAATGGACATATTTCAACCCCAAGTGGATTTCCCGCAATTCCCACTAGGGCCAAATTTGATTAATCCAAAAAGCCAAAAAATCAATTGCTATCAAACTGAAATTCAGAATGAAATTAGGCCACAAATTGAATATTTTCCAAAAACCCTAGTTTGTTGCCCTAGGCCAACGATTTAGCAAATATAGATAATGAATAATCAAAATAGGATCTTCAATCAGATTTGAAAAATATTAATTCTGGAATTTATTAGGGCAAAAAACGCAATAGAACTTGTAAATTCAATAACTTGCAAAATACTCCAAATTTTTGGGCAAATGATAGCTCAAATTGAAGTTTGAAAAAAAAAAAACTTTCAATGAACCCAAAATCAAAATTTTTCAATGGTGAGAAGGCATCCAAAAAGGATCTGCAATTTTGGAACAATGTAGATAAACTCTAGCTGTAAGTGAAAGCTAGAAATACAATTTCGCCCCACTTAGGAAAGGCCCCAAAACACCTCAAAACTGATCAAACACTTCAGATCTAATATCTCCTTGAATTTAGCTTGAAATCGGTCTTCAACAACTGTTGGAAAACTATTGGAAAATCAGCTAACTCCTTGATATACAATGAAACCCCGTGTGGAGAATCCTCTCAACTAGGAGAAGGGTTTTCATCCTTCTACTAGATCTCTTAGAGGGTTTTTGTCCTCAAGAGATTATTTCTAAAAGTTTTTATCCTTAGAAATATTTTGTAAAAGCTCTAGGCTCAGACAAAAATCAGATTCATGTAAAATAGAAAAACATACTCTTCTCAAGCAAGTTGACTTGCTTTTATAGAGCTTGTGGCCCAAATAGCCACCTTGGTATCCAATCAGATTTGACCTCCTTCATTTAATGTTTTTCCACTTGATTCCATCTCCTAGGGAGGTCGCATTTTCTCCATAGGGTGAATAAACATTATCAATTTCCCTTTCCCTTAGAATGAATAACTTTGCAAAGTGCTTTCACCCTTTTCTATTTTTACTTTATCATTAAGTTCATACTATTATATAAGTGCTTTATAATATTTTTTTATATAACAAATTATTATAACTTAAGTCCCCCTTGAGTTTATTCCTTAGCCGTCGGGGGACAAAATGGGCTAAGGGCCTTTGACCGAGAAGGGGATAAATTCTAGCCGAATGATGGAAGATGCAATTGGATGGGCATTAATGGTGGGTATGTGTAGGCTATGGTAGGGTTTGGGCACTAACTACGCTAGTTTGAAATTGGCTATAACTTATAAAAAAGGCTTTGGACCCAAATTTATGTTGGTTGTTAAGCGGACTATTGGCCATTAATTGTTTTTACTATTGTTGAAAAAGAATGTTGTTTATTTCATAGGTTATTTGGTAAATATTGAGAAGTGTATTTATCGTTAGGCTAACCTATGAAGAATGTTGTTTACTTCATAGGTTATATGGTAATTATTGAGAAGTGTATGTATTGTTAGGCTGCAGAATAAGAAGTGAATGAATTTTTAACAAGACATGTACTAATGAATATAGATCAATTTTGAAAGGTCAAGTGTGGATGTTTTCCCATTCTCAAGTGACCAACCACATTGTGATGCTCACCCGCATTTTTAATAGTATTGGTAGAATGCATGTATGCGGTAGATTACGCTAGGTAGAGAATAGATAGATGGAGTGCTTAGGATTTGCATTAAGATATGCCCCAAACCGTAGGTACATGATCAATTCCTACATCCTCCGAGCCTAACCGGTAAGGGCTCAACCCTCTAAGCACCTCGAGTGAGCGCCTTAACTTGTACCCGTGTGATATGCCATCGTACATAGAGTTCTAGGCACTATATCTCCCACTTTGAGTTGGGCTTCTTGGGTAGGATATAAAACCCCAACATATTTGTAATTTGTAAGGATGTACCACTGTTGGATCCTTACTAGGAATAAGCTCAATAATATGTTCCGATCCCACGTTAAATCTCTTTGATAGGCATTGGAAAACTACCTTGCACCTATAAAATAACTTTGATATTTCTCGAGCTTGCTCCATGTGGATCGGAAGAATTGCTTCAATACAATACAAGTGAGCTGTAAATCGAAAATGACCCTTGTTTGTAATTTTATTTATTTGTCTAGAGTCGCCATTCTTGAAATCTTTCTAGGAAAAGGATTTGATGGTATACTCTCAATACCCTTGCTTGAATATCAAAAAGTTAAATCCATTCTTGGTGATCGCTAGAGAGTGTGTTCCTAGTGAGTACCACGAATGAACACCCAATACAATATCCAATCCCCAATGTCAACACAATAGAACTTATCCTCGAGGATATAATCAGTGACTATAAACTCAGCATTATGTAATGCTCGTAGGATCTAAACGCTCCAATTGTAGGGTATTTTAATGGAAAAATTCTTAGAAATGTCTAAATAAAGATCCAACTTATGAACTTTCTTTTTGTCTAGCATATTGAGTGTGCTACCAGGGTTGGTCATGTTAAAAACCAATTAAATTTTTATATAAGACAAAAACATGAAGATGTCAAGATGGTCCAACTCTATAATTACAGAGAGGGATACTTACATTTCCCCTCTTCTACTAAAGGAAGGGATTGTCTTTCCGTGTACAGTCAACATCACATTGCTTAGGGATATCTTGATTATCACGTTTAAGTTTAAACTCAGGTGGACACACCTCTTCAACCATATATAGCCTCTCCAACGTTTGGGACAATTACAGCAGGGGTTTGCAGTTTGATAGGGTTTGTGACTTTTGGCCAGCGAGGGTTTTTGACTACCAAATAATGCTTCTCCCTCACTTAACTTTCCTATCAAATTTATTTCCCTTCTTCCCATATCTATTTCTTAGCCATAGAGATAGCATCATCAAGAATTTTGTTATCAAAGATCCTTAATTTGAATTTCTAAGGATGAATAAACTTTAATATTTATGATGTAAATGTGAATCATCTAGAGATATCATATAAAAATATTCACATCTGCAACTAGTACTACCAAATTCCAAAAGTGGTGCATGTGTACAAACAATGGCTAGACTGGACAAGTATACAGGACACTAAAATAGAGATATGAACTACAGTTTCTATTAATAGTTGATAACTTCTGCATGGCACTAATTAATAATTTGGGAGGAAGATATTGACAACATTAGGTTTGTAAGTCAACAGCTTGGGCAACACACCCAACATGACTGTATGTGCTGTTGCATACCTGAAATTCTTGTGGAATAGAAATCTTTTTCATGGCATCAACATGTATGCAGCGGCAACCAATTGACAGATTACACCTGCGAGGCTTTATAGCCAATTTCTATTGAATATGTACTTGAACAAATAAAGATATGAAGCAAATTAATGCTTCTCTCTTTTCACAAGAGCTAATATCAGTATAAGTATGTACTAACATATTCACAAGAGTGAAGAAATGCAATCAAGGAAACTCAGACGAAAAGACACATAGTTGCAGGGCATGACCTAAAAATCTGGTTACCATTGAATGGGTGAGGAATTCAATTGGCTTTTACTTTTCATTCATGAGGTTGATTTGAAAATACATTCCGATAAGTCTAATACAGCAATTTATTTGGCTGGGGTAAACCTTAAGGTTCATTTCATGTCAAAGAGATCTGATTTTTCAAATAAATGATTTTAAATATAATTATGACCTGTGTCTCATCAGCAGTGGTTCAGAACAATCCATCCTTCTCCAGCTTGAATGGGCCTATCCTACTCATTGCAGGAGGTGATGCTCATAGGGATGAAGCACCGGCACTTGCAAAATGAACCATTCAATACCATTAACATATTTTCCTAAAACATTACGTTTCAAGAGGTCTAGTAGATTTTATATTGTTCCTCACATATAGCTTTACTAGCTCATAAAGAACCCATCAATGTTCAATTTCGCAGAAATCCCAAAATAAGGAATGCCCCATACCGGGTTCATTAAAAGCAGGGTTTCTATGCGAAAAACAAGTCAGTTTCTTTATCTCTACCGGGTTTACTAACCACAACTTTGCACTAATGGCGTCTACTAAATTCATATACACAGAGAGAACCTGAAAATGCTAGTGCAGACTGCATTTGGAATGACTGCTGCTTACTCATAATCAAATTACCTCAGGCCGTTACATTAAATGTAGTGGCATATGGCAGGACTGAAAAGCTAAGAATTCAATGCAGTATTTTGCATAAACTACCATCAACTAAAATGATAAGCCCAAAAACAAGAGCTGAAAATTTTAGTTCAGGCTGTTATGTTACATGTATTGGCAAATGGGTATTGCATGAAAATGCTAAAAATCCTGAAAATCAGAGTGCGGGCCAAATTTGAAATGACTCCTGTTTACTCATTACCAAATTACATTAGGTTGTTAGATTAAATGTATTGGCACATGGATATGACCGAAAATGCTAAGACTTCAATGCATTTTTACCTTGCATAAACAACAGACAACTAAAACAATAAGCCGAAAAAACAAGACCTGAATATCTTATTCCGGACTATAATGTTAAATGTATTAGCAAGAAGGTCTGGTCATTATGAATGAATCAATACAATGCATTTTGTATTTTACATAAATTATCATGAACTAAAATCATAAACCAAAAAAACAAAACCTGAAAATAAAAACATCAACTAAAATCATAAACCCAAAAACAAAACCTGAAAATACTGAATCAACATCAACTAAAATCTTAAACCCACAAAGGACAACTGAAAACCCTAGTCCATACCAAATTTGATATGATTTCTGTGTACTCATTGTCAAGCTACAAAATGCTGTTATGTTGAACATAAATGACATATGGGTATGATTGAAAATGCTAAGAAATCGATGAATTTTTCGCATTGAGAAAAAAAAAAATAGAAAGCAAAGTACTAACCGCTAAGAGTTTTCCAAGAACCGCCCTTCTTCTTAGCACAAGTATCGTGTATTGAGCAGAGGCACAGAAACGCAACCAGCAGAAATGGCAGCAGCCGAGACGCCATCATTTCTTGATGGCAAACACTGCAAAATCGCAACAGAATGACAAATATATATAAATTATATACGCTCGGTCAAAATGTAATTTGGATTGAGCTACATTAATGGCGTCCCGAGCAAATATAGCTATGAAGATGGACTTCAATGCTGCAAATTCGGAGGAGGTAAGCTGGAATTTTTTGAAAAGATGAAGAACGCTGGAGATTAATGAAATTGGGTACACGTGGTTAAAAATTTTACCATCATTAGATGGGTAGATGGCAGATAAGTCAGACAGAGCTTTCATATCTTAACCGCCCAAGGGAAGAGGGAATCCTAAACTGTATTCCGAATTCACAAAGCTTCCACGGCTCTTTTTTTTTTTTGAAAAATTAATTATTACAAAGAAAAATAAGCAAATAATATTAATATTATAAGAGAGGTCCATGAGCGTTGTGGGTAATTAAAATAATAGAATTTAATGATTATGAAATAGAAACATCTATTAATTTTGATTTTCAATTAGTTTTGTTTGATTTTTTTTTTTAGTTTTATTTGATTTTTGTTTAGCTTTTTCTATTGATTTTGATTTGTAATTGTTTTTTTATTGTTATTTGTTTGATTTTTTACAAATAAAGATTGGAAACTATAATTATTGCAATAAATGTGAAATTTGAGAATTTGGATGTAAGAAGATAGCACTCATTTTATAATTATTTATTTCAATTTAATTTTAGAAAGTCATTTAAATTTATTGTTTCAATCTTGTGGATGTAAAATTTTACTCAATTTTTGTATTTTGTAATAGTTATTATAAAAATAAATTTGACGTGCATATTATATTTTGAACGTCAAATGACATCCATATAATTTTTTAGACCATCAAAGAAAATTATTGTGACATGTAACATTGAACGTCAAAATCCGTATGGGCACACCGACCTTCGTTAAATTAAATTTAAAATTTATGAAAAAGACTTAAAAGAGAATGAGGATTAAACATATACAAAATTAAATGAAAAATTGTTTGATAGGGGTGAATGAATGAACAATTTTAATACAAGCGATTTATAGGACCCAACACTGTAATTTGAAGTGTACAAAGTTACGACAAAAGCTATCATAACAATTTTGTATAGAATTCATTACCTTTTTAATGTTAGATCTCCTATTATGGATCTTCGTTGTTTTGATAAGTCTTTCTTTCAAAATGGTGTTAGTTTATCTACTTTCAAATCATCCTCATACTTGATATGAAATGACAAATCATTGCAGAACTTTAGATGAATAGGAAATCATGAGATTAGGTTATAATATGCATGTAAAGTATATGTGTTTCATCAATAAGTTTTACTCTTTCTAGGACGAAATAGATAGAAGGTAAATGGTTAAGAAGGAATACCTGTGCTATGTAGGTCGAAGGTTGAATGCGCGCTAATGACTTTTTGATCCAAGTCGATTGTGTGAGCTTCCTTTGGCTAGGAGGAATGACCGTATAAGAAACACAACAAGACCACCAAATAGTATTAATAATATAGGTTAGTAGATCGCCTCAAGCGAAGGTTGGATCCGGGAAACGAGGTGCTTCCTAGAAGACTGTCAATCCTCATCAAATATAGATTAATATTGCAAATATCATGAAGTAAGGAAATTCTATTGTAGTAATACAATTTAGGTATCTCATGCAAATACAATAAGCAAATCTAAAATAACAGCAAAGTTATGATTAAACCGGAGGTTTGGTAGGTTATTCTCGGTTTTTGTCCGACAGGCGGTCCAGGTTGATTTTGGTCGATCGTGGGAGGCTTACTGGTCAAAAGGAATGAAATGGCAGAGACCGATATCATTCGGTGTGACCGATGTCGAGATAGAGGTGAAACCAACAACGGTTTGGTAACCGGCGTCGGTAGGGGCAATTGACAATAATTTGATAAAAATGGTTTTGGGCTTCTCTCGTGATCGCACAGAGAGTGGGAAGGGTGTGGTTAGGTTTTTAATATTATTGAGAAGACTTAGTGGATACAGAGGGGGAAGTCACTAAAGGCAAAAAGGCTATAGGTGGTTGGGTTGGTAGATTCAAGGAGGTGGAGATAAAGGAATGCAGATAGAAATAAAGTATATTGAAAGAGGTAATGGATCTATAATTTAAGCAAGAACAATATGATTGAAATCACGAATAGTTATTTGTCTTTACAGATTTGGTAGGTGAAGGTGGATGGTAGTTGATCCGTGAAGGGATTCTGGAGTCAGTGCCACGACAATCCTCTCGTAGTGTTCCCATGAGTATTTCAATACTCGAAGGAGAACCAGATGTTTGTTTGGGCCTATGGTTGAGTATTTTGTGTCGTATGGATGTTGAGAGGCTTTGGATTCGTGCTTGAATGCAATAGTTCTCTCAAAACTAAAAATGACCAACCTAGGTAAAATGTTGTAAAATTGTATATAAAGTAACCGATGGCGGTTAGGTGACTGGTGTCGATCAAGGGATAACCGACATCTAGTTAAGGCGTAGTAAGGGTAAGTCTAGGTTTACCAAAAATAGGTAGATCTTCCCATTTGGCATGTTTTCCAAGTTGAGTCCGCTTAGGGAAGTGGAGTTCTCGTGAGAGAAGGTAGGAAGATCTTAGAAGAAGTCTAGTTAGGTTTAGGAAGAATTCTTAGTTAGTTAGGTCAAGTAGTGACTCAACACTGGGAGTGATGACTCGAGTGTTGAGAGTGATGACTTGGTCATTGTGAGTTAAATGCCCCTAGAATGGGTCTAGGGTGAGGTGTAATGATGAGGTGGAGGTGTGAGGATGAAATTAACTTAATTAAATTAATTAATAATGTGAGGATGAATATTAATATGGGGTGAAGGGGTCATGATGTGTTACATTAATTAATTGAAGGGGACCAAGGGGAGTGTGACCCAAATTTGGTGTCTACATTTGCCCCTTTTTGTCGTGTAGCTTGTATTGATAAGCGACACCGACAAAAACAGGAAGTCGATGTCCTAGGTATGAGCGGAGATTAGGTTGCCCCAAGTATGGATGAAAGTGATCCCCCTCAAACCAGGAACTGATGAGGTAGGAAATGAAGCGATGAATGGTTTGATAAATAGGTTGTTAATAAAAACAAGGGTGGATGGGTTGTAGGTAAGGGTAATGGTCGAGTCGGGTAATAGGTAATGGCAATCAAACGCACGCACACATATAGATTGTGATAAGGTACTAAGTTGAAGAGCATACAACTCTACTTCATCAAAGGTCGATAGGTTTATCCAAATGAGGTTGAAGTGGTTCAGGTATCCAAGGTATAGGATATGGTCCTGAATCACAACTAGGCAAGGTGTAGGAATGGGTAATAGGTTTTGTTCCAGGGCACCAAAGGTTTGGTCGAGATAAACATCACAACATCAGGAAAGGTAAGGTCATTAGGCTAAACCACACAAGTAGCATCATCACAAGTTATAATGAATACATGAATTTAAATGTCACAAAAGGAGGTTCAAGTCAAGGTATGTAGGTCAGGGCATAGGTAAGGCCGAGATATAGGTAAATAACATGTCCCTAAGCATAATTAAGGAAATGGAATAGGTATGGCAAGCTTGTGGGTGAACCTAATAGATAATACTAAGGGTAAATGGTGCAAAGAATGACATTTGTTTGGGTAAAACATGCATTTTTAGGCCATATGGTTAATTGAGGGTGACCGGTCATGTCGGTTAAAGGTTAACCGATATTCATTGACTATGGCACTAATGGCCGATGTTGGTCATGTCGATTTGGGGCTAAAAAGGAAAAATTCACTTTTTTGGATTCACTTGGTGATTTTCAATTATAGAAAACGACAAGCAAAAAGGTGTGGAAGTGGAAAACGATGAGTGCAAGTCAGTGGAGCGGAGTCAGCTTGGGTCATGAGGAGGTGATTGGCATCCAGTGGATGAGCCCACAAGATCAAGTGGATCCATTTGATTGGTTGTGAGTGGAGGAGTGGATTTATGGCCATGGCAGAGTTGGGAGAGGGAGAAGGATGACCACCAACAGAGAGACCCGAGGTACCACTGAGGAGATGACACCGAGTAGAGGTATGAATTGATCCTCGTGCCCGTTTTAAACAAATTTGGGTTAAAATGAATGAATTTGGGGGAAGTTTTGTTTTTAAAAAATATGGGTGAAATTGAGGTGGGGAAGGGAAAATATAGGTTAAAAAGGTTGGGAAATGAATGTAGGTTGAATTTGGTGATGGGGTTAGCCAATCGGTTCTATAGATAGTACATCAGATCTAAGCATACATGCAAATAAAAATGGATATTCTACCAAAAGAAATACACAAAACAAGAGATATAAATCAACACCTAATTTAACGTGGTTCACCCAGTGTGGGCTACGTCCACCAAGAAACAAGCTAATCTATTATCCAAAGCTTTGACAAGAAATACAATGAAGATTTACAATCTTCCGCACCTCTCGTCGATGTACAAGTAATTTTTTCGGTCAAGCTTTTGCCTCTTCTCTAAGAATTCTCTCTCTCACAATTATTCTCACAATAATTATCAAATTTTGCAAGTTCTCCTTAATTATTACTTCTAAACCCTAGCTTTCATGTTTATATAGGTGTATACAAACTTAGGGCACTTAGCCATGCAATTACAATCAATAGACCGCTTTAATACCGAAAATAGATCTAATTCTCATGAGTTAATTAAAACACTTGTACACGTGTAACCGACGCGCTAGCCCTAACCGATGTTGATTCCTCCTTTCTTGACCAATGTTGTTCATAGGTGACCGATGGCCGTCAGGTCCCTATATAACCGATGACTACTACTATGTTTTCCAACAAGTTTCCCACCGCATGTCAATTAAGTAATTGAGCTCCACAACTCAACATTTGGGTGGGGTAGGATAGGTTTTTAGTGGGTTTTGGTCATTTTTGGAAATGGGAGGGCATGGGGTTTCAGTTTATTGCTGAAATAGTGAGTGACGCCATTCAAGGGTTAAAGCGACGCGGTTTGGTTTTCCTAAGCATTGTGGTTAAGGGTGACCGACAGGTGAAGGTGACCTGGTATTGGTCGAGTGTAAAAAGTGACCGGCTTAAAAAAGAGTTAGATGGGAAAGTTAAATAGGTGAGGCAGGGGTAGGTGAAGACTAATTTAGGTGGGAGAGGGTAAGGCACTATGTTGCCGGATGTGTGATAGGTATGTAGGTGAAATGATCTAGGATATTGGGTAAGTATGATAATGGAGAAAGTAGGTTTTTAGGTGAATTAGGTAAAGGGGTAGGTATTAGAAACCTGTTGAGGGGTAGGTATGATTGATGTGTTTAGGTATTGTTTGGCACAAAAGAAATAAGTATGAGGTTAATTTGAGGTTTGGGTAATAGGTAATTTGAGAGGTTCGCGACTTGACAATGTTGGTGTGGATGATGCAAAGTAGAGATCAACCGACATGAGACATAGAGTACCACCTCTATTGGTACAGATGTGGCCTAGCATGACAACTGAGGAGTGGGAGCACATAGCAGATGTGGGACTTAGTTCGATCAGCGCTATAGGTGTATAGTCCGAGATCCTAGCTTGATGGTTTCTCTCTGCCTCGACAGATGGGATTTCGCAACCAATACCTTTCATTTACCAACTGGTGAGATGACCGTCACATTGGAGGATGTGTATAGGATCATGCAGCTTCATATTGTTGGGGAACCAAAGCAGTATTCGATTTCATCAGAGGCATTGTGGAGCCCATAGTGGAGATATTTGGTGAGGCAATGGGCACGCAGAGTTATCACAAGGGTGAGTCTCGAGTTATTAGGATATGTATGTGGCACATCCATTGGGAGACTAGGCTACCTGTTTTGATGATGGTAGCAGAGGTTGTTTTACTCTCCTAGATTCCAAGGGTCTAAGATTTCCACGAGCACTGATGGGGGTGTTACAGGACATGATCGAGGAGCGGGTATGTTTTTCTTGGGCACCAACTTTTCTAGTCCAACTGTATAGGGAGCTATGGGCCTATGGTAGGTATAAGAGATTTGGTGTGTGTTGTACATACTTGTTACATTGTTGGGTGTATGAGCACATTGTGTGTGTGCATCCAGTTGGGTTACCACAATAGGACTGGTTCAGGGGTGGTTTGTATTGAGTGGGTTTCAGGAGATGGGTACTAGTCGGGGCACAACCGAGAGTGGCCAGGGCCACATATGATATTACATACTACATGCGGCGTACAGCCAGAGGGCCTCTCAAAGTGGTGGATATCGTGTGGCGGCCATATGTTGATTTTCTATCATATAGAGGCATGACTGAGGAGTTAGAGGAGCTTCAATTATTGAGATGGATACAGGGGCGGCATGCTAGTGAACACTGCAGATGATACCAAACAGGCTGCACGTGTAGTTTGGACTGTGGTAGGACATGCTCCCACCTTTCCCACAATATCGTAGAGATGACGTGGAGAGACCCATGTATTCACCACATCCTATTGTTCCCACAATAAAGGAGGAGCAGATGTTAGACCGATTTGATTGATGATGTGTGTGTCACCGATGGATACAAGCAAAGTGGTGAAGTGGTACAGCTACACGGGTGGCACCACCAAGGCAGGTAACCCGATTTAGCTACAACCATATTTTAGAGAGAGATATTACATGGGCAGGTGGATGCCCACAAGTATAGATTACAAGTTGCAGGACAACCGACGTGGGGCACATGTATAGGTGACCACCCGCACAGCATGGCGACGACTCCCGCAGCCCAAGAGGCGAGAGAAGTGTGCTCCAGACAGGTGGTAGAGATGGGGATGGAGGGAAGGTAGCCATATTATAGGAACAAGTGGCTAGATTACATGGCCATTGCCACAACACATGCACATGCCGCATCTTTACATAAACAGTAGGCCACACAGTACCGCCACATACACATGGTGGTCTCATAAGTACATGCACCTGCGCCAGGACAAGGTACACCTTTGGTCGGGAAGAGTTCATAGGGGGAAATTGGCCAATGGCACCACCATAGACCGTATCCATGATGAGGTTCAGGATGCCCTGAACGAGGCTCGCTATTATCAGGACCATCTAGCCACCACATGGATTCATGTGCCTTCATATGCCAAGTACCGAGCCTACAGACATCCAAAGTGAGTAGACTCAGATCTAGGACTCACAGCCTCGGGTAGCGTAGGGGGTCTTCGTCCCAAAGACAGGGTGGTGAGGGGGTGAGGTTACCATCTCTCGGAGACCGGGCCCAGCAGAGGGCCAGGAGGAGATGGAGGTCAAGAAGGGACCATCCGAGGGTGGATAGATGTTGGCAGGTGATTGATTGACAGGGAAGAGGAGACATGTGAGACCAGAGAGGAGGGCATCAAGTGGGGATGATTGATATCCATAGCGGATATTGTACTATCATTTTGATTGTTTTGTTATATATATCGGCTTGTGTGCCGAAGATGCGAGATTGTACATGAGATTTTTGAGATATTGAGACTTATTTATATCTCAGGCATATATGTATTGATACACATTACGTAAACTCTCATTATATAGTTGATGATGTTTGGTTGGATGGATGATGATTTACTTGTTTTAATTTCCATTATTATTGTGTACCATGGGAACTAGGTGAGTTATGCATGATTGAGTCTAGGTATAGGCATGGTGGAGTCTAGGTAATTTCAAGTTACATCGATCTTATGGAAATAATGGATCAGATGTATGTTGTGGTCAAATTTCCAACATTTGATATCATGGAAATGCTAAATGATTAATGTATGATATAGTGGATGTTATAAAATGGTAGGTATGTATGTTTTTATGATTTTTTAATTACCAATTTTTGTGTAAAATGGAAACTAACTAGATTAGAATGTGAATATAAAGGAGGATAATTGGTTAGAAGAAAATGGTGAGCTAACCTCCAAGGCCCCATGCCCTCGAAGTGCTACCTACATAGCCCCGACAAAAAGGGGTCTTAGGTAAATTTAGTTCTCCATAGGCTAGGAAGAATTTGATAGGGGAGATGAATGGGTCGGTAGGTTTTAGGCATGATCGAGTCTAGATCATTTTAGGCATGGTTGAGTTTAGGTCATTTAGGCATGGTTGAGTTTAGGTTCAAAAGACATGGTTGAGGGAGAAGAAATCCCAAAATGTAAGTGTCGAAGGTCTGGTCCTGTGAAGGAGGATCAATAAGTAAGAAAAGAGGCGAATGGTAAGAGGAGACAAAAATCCGCCTGATTGGTAAGAACCATTAGGAGTCTATCATATCAAATATTGGTTTATGAATGTAAGACCCTAAATGTGTCGTGACGAGTGACTGTTCTAAGGGTGAAGAAATTCACATGACCACAAAATATTGCATTTGTGGCACGTCCCTTGAGTAGGTAGAATATTAGAAAGGAAAGACGGTGAGGTGAAAGAGGTTTTTTATCGTATCCTTGGTACGAGACAACATGCCTCTTCTGCAAGATACCCAAGATCAAAATAGTAAGTCCATGATGAAAAAGTTATCTTTTTCTTTTTTCTTTGTTTTATATAATCGATCGATGCAGAATTCTATGTGGGATGAATCGAATATCTTCTCGAGGTCTTCGTGAAGTTGATCGATGTGGGAAGCTTCAGAATATTTCATTTTATTTTTGCAGAAATAGTCTTCTTTTTATGATAGACTATGTACAATATGGCTAGCTTTGTATAGTTGTCCTTCGAGGGAGCAGTCTATTTATAAAGCAGCAAGATAGAAAGATAGATGTCCTTTTGAGGGAGTCATCTTTTTGCTAGAATTTTGACTCAAGGAGTTTTGAATTTGAAAATATCGTATATTACTTTTGAATTTTTTTTGGACTTTTAGGTCATGGACAAGACTATAGAGAAGTATAGGCTTCTTTTATGAAGACAAAACCATAACACACAGGGGTTAGCTATGAAAGAGAGGTTTTAAGTGATGAACGACCATGGGATTCCATCTTGAAAAGGATGAAAATTATCCATGAGAATCATGCCATGAGTAGAGTCATGGTACTCATATTGAAGATAAGGCTGAAAGGTGACGGGTAATCACATGATTCTTGTTTAGTCGTTGATCCTTAAAATAGGTAAGTGGAAGGTGAATGTTGCTCAAGGGACAAGTGTTTAATAGACATAAGATGATACATGACTTGATTCAACAATAGAATGGTCAAAGATGCAAGGCATTGAGGGGCTCAGGTTTAGGTTTACCTTCGAGTGAAGATAAACGATAAGCACCCGATCCATATGCATGAGTAATGATATAGGGTCCAAGCAATTAGGAGTGAACTTTCCCTATTACTTTTCTCTTCTTTTTTACATGTTCATTTTCCTTCAGATGAGTTCACCGACCTGGAAGGTTCATTCTTGGACACATTTATCGTAGGCACATTTGATACGTTTTTAGTAGATTTGGAGGTGATCGAGAGCATTTAGATGACGTTCATCTAATAACTCAAGTTGTGCCAAACAAATTCCTAGTGAAAATCATCATCATTGATCATATCTTTGAGTGAGATACGAAGAGATGGAATTTGGACTTCAAGAGGCAAGACAACCTCTATACCATAGACTAAAGAGAAAGGTGTGGCAGCAGTTGAGGTGCGAATACTAGTGCGATAAGCCCATAAGGAAAAAGGAATGTGCGTGTGCCAATCCTTACCTAGTATCATCAACCACTTTCATAAGAATTTTGTTTAGGTTTTGTTAGTTGATTTAGCTTGGCCATTTGTTTGAGGATAATAAGGTGAAGAAAATCTGAGTTGAATGCCGAAGCCGTCACAAAGTTTCGTAGGGTTTTGTTTTTAATTGTTTTCCATTATTAGTGATGAGGTGGTGAGGAACACCAAAGCGACAAATGATGTGATGGTTGATGAATTCATATATCTCAGATTTTGTAGAAATAAGAGGTACGGATTCCACCCATTTAGTGTAATATTCGGTAGCAGCAGTAATAATTCATTAATGAATTTGGGAAGAATGAGGTTTGATCTCTCGTGACAAGATCCAAACCCCATTGAGAGAAAGGCCAAAGGTCTCGTGTGACCTGTAAGGCGTGACTAGGGGTGTGATGAATATTAGTATGTTTTTTAAAATTCACACAATGCTTGACATAGTCACAACAATCATGGTTTAGGGTTAGCTAGTAATAGCCCAAGTGAAGAATGCGCTTAGCGATAACTGCCACTAAAGTGACCTCCAAAATCTTGTCGTGAACTTCCTTGATGGTGTATGGAATTTCAAAACTGTAAGACATCATAAGAGGATAGCATCAAATCCATGTTTATAGAGAAGACCACCCATGATGACATAATGAGAGACACTTTTGAGAAAGGATCGTTGTCCATTATGAGTAGGATCTGGAGGCATAATGAAAGGGAAAGATAGTCAGCAAATTGCTTATACCAAAGGTCATGTGGGTCAGTTTCAATGTTTCCTACAAGGTTGATGTCTCGATTAGATAAGAAGGTGATTGCAACCTTTGTACTGTGACAAATATTTTTGAGTCAGAGGGCGAAGTGGGGATTTGAGAAGCAAGACAGGCCATGGTGTCTGCAAATTTATTAGTGGAACGCGGGGTGGTTTGAAGTTCATAATGGTCAAAGGTATTCAAAAGCATGTCAACATGATGCTTATACTTTTGAAGTATCTCATTACGACACTGGTATATACCATTAAATTGGTTCACAACTAGTTAAGAGTCGTTAAATATATTAATTGATTTAATGTCTAAGGCTATGGCGGTTTGAAGACCTAACACGAGTGCTTCATATTCGACGATATTATTAGTACAATAAAAATCTAGTTTAAAAGATAATGGCATAGGCTCACCATCAAGAGGAATGAGGATAACTCTAGCACCACCCCCATGTTGACATTTGGAACCATCAAAGAATAAGGTCATTTGGTAAATGGTATCATCCAGGAGAGGGTAGTGATGGATTCATCAGGGAAATAAAAGTTAAGATTGGTTTCCTAAAGAGGTGCGTCTGTAAGTTAGTCCGGGATGGTTTGTCCTTTGACATATTTTGATGGATGAATTAGATATCTAGGTCCTGCAAGAATCATGAGCCAATGTACAACACGTTAATGTTGGTAGGGAGTAGTGTGCATGTAATGTAAGGGGTCGTATTGGTGAAAAAAAGGTTTTGTGGTCGAATAGGTAATGGCGAAGTTTAGTGGTGAAAAAAACTAAGGATAAGCATAGTTTTTCGGCGTGAGTATATCTAGTTTCGTAGTCTAAAAGTGTACGACTTATATAATAAATTGCTTTCTCCTATGTTGCTCATCACGATGAGCGAGCATGACACCCAGGGAATGATCAATAATAGAAATGTAAAGGTAAAATGGTTGGTCATCCTTAGGGGAATGAGCACAGGTGGTTAGAGGAGGTATTGTTTTAAGGTTTCAAGATTTATGGCATTCATCATCCCATTTAAAGGAGACATCCTTTTTAGGAGATGATGAAATGGATGGTATCATTAAGAAAGCTAAGAAATAAAGCAACGAATAGTTTGCAAACTCCTTGCCTTACAAACTATGAAGTTGATGAAGGTTAGTATATGGAGGCATTTTGAGAATATCCTTGATTTTAGCGGGATCAACCGCAATGCCACGCAAAGAAATAATAAAACCTAGGATCTTTTCGGAGAGAACAACAAAGACACACTTTTTTAGGTCAAGGTGAATGCAGTCTTTGATGAGATAGTTAAAGAAAACTTGAAGGATAAAAAGGTTCTCAACCCGATGTTTATATTTAGCAAGAATATCATCAACGTAATCTTCCAATATGTTATGCATGATGTCATAAAAAAAAAAAAAGTCATAGCGCTGATATGTAGCACCGAAGTTTCTAAGGCCAAAGGGCATGACACGATAACAAAAGGTTCCCCAAGGAGTGATGAAGGCATGTTTGTGTTGATCTTCTAGGGTGAGTAATATTTGGTTATGACCCAAGAAATCTTCCATGAGTGATAACATCCGATGACCGATGGTGAGAGCAACTAGTTGGTCAATACTAGGTAGAGGAAAGTCATCTTTACGGAAAGTTAAGTTAAGGTCATGGAAATTCATGCAAATTTGAGTCCCCTGTCACTTTTGTGACATGAACGATGTTAGAGATCCATTGGGGATAATCAATGGGTAGGATGAAGGAAACCGAAAGAAGGCATTTGGAGTTCTTCTTTACAAGAAGGAAAATGTGAGGATGCATTTTTCGTAGCTTCGTTTGGCATTGGGAATGGTTATGATATTGTGGACCTCAATTTTGGGCCAATACCAGTGCATATCAAAGATAGGACCAAGAAAAGGGTTGTTATGATCCCGGAGGAAAGAAGTGAAATCTTCATGTTCAACAACATCTAAAGATTGACCTATTTTTAGAATGTGCAGGTCGTCCCGAAAAAGTGTGAATATTGATTTTGAGGGTTGATTCATTCAACATGGTTTGTGTCTTAGAAGGTAATGACCAAAGTGAATATAAGAATCTTCTCGCACCAAGGTAAGTGATAATAGACTCATCGTCTGACATATGAACGTTGTTAATAGAATTTATATCATCATCAATCATGTCAGGATAGATGAAGGCAAGAGAAGAGGGAGCCTCGCCATCATGTTGATAAGTCAGAGGTCCCAAGGAAATGGTGTTCATGAAAAAAAAGTTAGGAGGAATGGATTCTGGGTCCATAGAATTTGTTGGTGAAGTTTGTGAACGGGTGGAGAATGTTTATCATCCTCAATGAGTTTGACTCGGGCCTTCCTAGAAGGTGGTTCGACAAATCCAATACCACCGTAGTCTTTATGTTTACAAGTGGTGTAAGGAATGACAATATGGTGGCCTTTTTCAAAGAAGTTTAACCCAAATCCCTTCCAAACACACCGATGGAGGAAGCTATGTGGAAGCGGTGGTTGGTGAGAGATCAAGGTTAGAGGAAAATGGTTGAGTTTGGGAAGGTGGCTTGGGTGAGTAGGTAGAAGCATCAAGTCCCCCATATGTTAAGTTGGTGTGAAGGTGGGGAGGACCATAGGGGAAAACCTCTCCTATGTGGTGATCATAGTGGGGATGTTGGTGAAGTTTACCATACTCGAGGAGTAAGGAATGTGTCAATGTTATAAAGGCGGTACTCCCAGAGTGAGGTGTTGAAAAACACCTTCTAAGGGATCAATAGTTGATATGTGGGTAGCAGGAATGGATGAATCACTAGACAATTGGAAGAAGAAGAATTAGTTATTTGAGAAGTAGATGGGTTGGTGATGGGTGAACCTGTAGAAGTCATGCAGCAATAAGTAGAATAGAGGAGTTAGTTGTGGAAGATGTAGCGGCAACATTGGTGGATGAGGCAGTGGCTGAAGAAGAAGTGGTAGCGGTGGTAGATGCCTTAACTAGTATAAGGACATCATTAGGTCGATACAACATGTTACTGTATTGAATGGTGAAGGGTTGGATAGAATGGTATAGTTGTGCCCTTCATCTTCGAATTTTAAACAATGGTGTAAGGTTGAAGGAACACAACCCATGACACAAATCCAGTGGTCGGCACAAGTAGCGTGTTGTATTGGAATTCCCCACTAATACATAGAATAATTCGGGAATGGCACGGGGCCTACATGAATGTGGAGAATGATGGTGTCAAGGGTAAAATTCATGGCATCATGAATGAACGCAACATAATCAGGTTATTATGCATGCATTGGTAGGGATGCGCATTTTTTTGTACACATGGGAGGAAATGATGTTGATATCGCATCGCCATCAATCATAATGTGTCAAAGCATATGTTATTAACGTAGATGAAAATAAATAGGGCGGGTCGGGATCATTCGATTGGAGAGTTACAATCTCGCTTATCGAGAAACTGAGAGAAGCTACTTGATGAGTGGTAGTAGGAGTAGAGGAAGGGGGCGAAGTGGTGAGAGAGGCCACATGGTGAGGAGTGATAATGGATGCAACATGAGTAGGGTCATTAGGTAGAACCTCAATAGATTGCAAAACCTCAATGAGGGCTTATCAATGAGACTTAGAGGTTTGGACAAGGTCGTACAAAGACATTTTGAGAGGATACTAGTAAAACTGTTTAAACATTATACGATGGGAAACCTCATCAGAAATAGGGTATGTGGGTCCATGGATGGTGATTTTTGGTGTAGGTGCAGATGGAATATTGGGTAAAAGAGTAGCGGATGAGTTGGTTGTTTTCTCCTTTCCTTTGTCCTTCTGGGCTTAAGTGGCAATTTGAACCATATTAATATGTGGTAAAGGAGAAAGTGAGTCATGATAGGTGTAGCGACAAAAGGACGGGAAAAATATGGTGAGGGTATATACTGATTTTGTTAAAATAATGCAACACATTGGCATTTTGGAGAAGGTTTGGCTAGCTCTCTTATGCATACCATATTGATCTCAAATATTGGAGGAGGATAAAAGGGTTGTGGAGGGGAGATTAATGTTTCTTAATAGGTACGAGACGGGGATGTGTGGTTATAGGTGTAGGTGGAAGAGGGTCCTCATCTAAAATATCATCTTCATCAAATATTTTTCGAGAGGACATAATTCGAGAAGAATAGTATTAAGAGCCTTAAAATTTCCACATCATGCCCCGACACAACGATGGTAAGAACAAATTTTGGTATCATCAAACCATTATGGTTTCAGTTTGAGTGAGCCGTAAGGTCTAAGTGGTGGTAATGTGATGACAGAGGTTTCCAAAAGGTTAGCTAAGATGTTGGCGTAAGACCCTGCCAATGGATCACAATGTGAAGTAAGTGTGGGTCCGGATGGAAGTGTGGGTAAATTTTTAGAGAGGCACAACCGAAGGTGGAATCGAGGTTGAGTAAGTTTGACCACATATTTGGTAGATAGTACGCTTTAGGTTTTGATTACACCTTCTTGTGTAAAGATGTAGCAGTGAACTTGTTGTTGAAGGTGGTGTAGGTTTAACTACCGCTTTGGAGGGTAGTGGGTTCTTAGGTGTTGGTCGACCTTCTTGGGTAAACGTGAAGAAGAAGTGTATGATGTAGAAGGGAAGATCACTTTGCTGGTGGAAGGGGATGGATTAGCCCAAGGTGATAATGGAGGTGTAGTGAAGGTTGTAGTAAGAGGCAATGTGGAAGGTATTGGTTGAAGAGAAGGGAATGACATAGGTAATGATGAGGATACTGGAAGTGGTGTAGGTATAGGAGGTAGAAATGATGTAGGTGATGGTGAAGGTGTAAGATGTGTAGGTAATTTGGGTGCAACAGAGGATCATGACGAGGTACATTGTTGTGCTTTTGGTTTACTTTGGGTAGGAGGTTGTTTGGCCAAGGTTGATGGGTGGGGACCTAGGATAGATGGAAGTGGTGAAGGTGACAGAGGGGTAGTGGGTGAAGCCGATGTATATAGCCTAAGAGGTTGGGTATTCCTCTTAGGTGGGGAATATTCTTTGCAATAGCTTGTGAGGATGTGCTAAATCTAGTTTGATAGGAGGATGGACTAGGCTTGATGTCGGCATGACTCCCAATGTGGCAATGGGTCTGAATGCAGAGGAAGATATAGGTGTAGGTAAGGTTTTAGGCATAGAAATAGTTAATTTGAGCAAGTAAAGGTTTAGGTGTGGGCTAGGGTGATGAAGAAGGTTTCACCAGTAATCGGCATGGGGCATGGTGGGTTTGGTTGTCTGAAACACCTTTGGATAGATCGTGGAAGTATTAGCAAACAACATTTGCATTTAAGTTGAGATAGGAAGTCGAAGGCATCCCCAAAGCATGGAATTGTCAACATAATCCAAGCGATTGGCCAAACGTGAGAATGTCACCAATGTAGGAGGAGATGATGTTGATTTAGTAGTAATCCCTGTAAATAATGTCTGTGAGACAAGGAAATGGTTGGCTTCAAACTCTATGGGTAAAAGAGACGAGAGCAAATCAACAGGATCCTTAAAAGCCAATGGAGAATTGTCACCAATAGGAAGGGACGCTGCTAATGGATCCCCTATGGGTAGGGGAGATGACAAGTTGGATGAGGTAAGTTCATATTTTGGCAAAGAAGAAGGTAAACATGACTCTCTCATGGGTAGAAGAGTAAGTACTGTGGGTTGTTCGTCAAGTTGAGAGGTGAGTGGGGAAACTACATCGGCAGATATGGTGGACTCCTCCATGGGTGAAGGAGGAGATAAGGGAGACTCCTGTGGGTAAAGGAGTAGATGAAACAAGTCCCTCTATGGATTAAGGAGCTCATGTAAGAATATCCTTAATAGATGGAGTACGAGGAAATTGAGTAAGAAGAGCTAGTATGATGATGTCGAAAACAACATGAACGCTCACTTAACGTTACATTGTCATTGGTCAAGATTTCACCAGTTTGGTTAGATCAAGGGGTATGAATTGGGAACGCCTTCTTAAGGTGTGAAGGTTCTAATTATCCGATGCATTAGGATTATCCAAGACGAGATCTACATTATCTAGCATTTCTTAAACGATATTTTTGAAAGTTATACAATTACCATCGTTATGACCTTTAATGTGATGATAGTTGTAGTAATCATTTTCTTTGTACTCATCTGCATAGATGAGAGGGTCAAAACCAAGATGTGGTTTGACAGTGGAAGAGTGACTACTTTGGATTTTAGAAGTTTTTCTAAAACTAAATAGTAGGGTTCTCCTATGGGAGTATACTTTGCGTGCCTCCCGCTTGACTAGGAAAGCCCTGAATAGAGAAATATTGGTAGAAGGATTTGATGGTTGGATGGATGAGATGGTCTAGCTTTCAAAACTATCATGCGTTGGTAGATCCTTTTGCTTTAGAGTAATTATTTTACGATTTGGAAGAAGAAGAAGAGGTATTGTTTGATTTAAATTCAACATTCTTGTTACGTAATCAGTATCTTATTCTCGCTCAATGGAACAAATTTCAAGTTTTTGGGCCATGGCGAATGCCTGTAAAACATGCGTAAGGTTTGAACTTGGAGATTTGGTGAGATGTTTCTATCACAAACTCTAGTGAACAACTCTATTAACTCACGGTTTGAGGTAGTCGAATGTGAGTCTGGTTGATCGTGCTCCACCAACGAATGAAAAATCTGCGATAGATTCATCTTCATATTGGCGTGTTGCGTATAATCTGCTTATGGTGACCTTCTTGAAAATGTTGATAGAAAAGTGGTCTAGGAAGGCTTGAGCTACTTGGTTGAATGAGAAAATGGAGTTCCTAGGTAGAGCACTATACCAATCCAAAGCAAGTCTTGTCAACGACATTGGAAATGTTCGTAGGAGTAATGCATCATCATGAGAGATCAGATAACACATATGTTTAAAAGATCACAAGTGTTGTTATGGGTCTTCTTTATTGTTAAATCGGTTGAATTCAAGAATTTCCCAATGCGTAGGGTATGGACAAATCGGTACAGAAAAGTGAATAGGATCATTACATATCTCATCATAAGTTAGAGCGTTACGCGAGCCAGAGACAGTTTTCTAATGTCTACATTTTTTCCATCATCATTTTGATAAGATCATTGGTAGGTTGTGATGATCGGGAACCCCCGCAATATAAGGGGTATATGAGGAGGGTATGATGGGAGGCATCCCAAGATATGGTGGTACCGAGTATGAAAATTACGAGGAAGGAATGTAGGCCGTAATATATGTAGATGGAAAGTATCCTGAATAAGTGATAGATGAAATAGGGACTCGTTGATGATAAGTGTAGGTAGGTGGAGTGGACGTAGAGAATCTTATAGCAATCGAGAGGAAGAGACTATGGATGAGAGGAAAATGTTTTGGAAGGGAGTATGGGTGCCATCACCATTGGTGGTTCATGATGCAACAGGTATATGAGAGGTGGCATGATGTAGATAGACTCTACACTCAAGGTGGTTGATAAAGGCATATTTGACATCGTATGAGTGATGTACATCAAAGGCACAATAGATTCCATAGGTGCAAAATATATCGATGATGTAGGGTCAAGATGGGAAACCACATGTGGTAAGGTGGAAGAGGGTAAGGCTAAGCTAGTAGTAGCTGATGCAGAAGTGGGTGCAAGGGTAGGAGGAATGGACACATGCATGCCGCATTTAAGTTGCCCCGATGAATCGCTGGGTAGATGAATGAGCGAGATAGTATTGCAGAGCAGCGAGGTTGTGATCAAGGAGTCTCGTGAACTCCTCATCACTAGTGGGTATGGCAAGAGCCTGATTGGGGTCCATGGGTGATGAGATTGAAGGGGGTGATGGGATAGGTGGGAGCATGTTGGAAGCTAGAATGAAACACAAGAGTGTTAGATTTTTTACAAGTCAAAACCATGTCACCGACGATAAAAGGTATTCTAGTTTTCGATGATGATGCGTAAAACATAGAAGTAATGGGGAAAAATTAGTCTAAAAATGATTTATTAGATCATTGTTCTGATTGGAAAATCAAAACACAGAGACCGACGCTGGATTGGGGTAACCGATGCCACTAGTATGGAATAATCGGCGCTGGTCGGCTTAAGACCGATGTCCAGATCGTGAAAAATGAGAGATTCAAATATTTGGCAATGAAAGGTGAAAATGGGTCAACCTGGATCCTGAAAATGATATCAGAGACTCAAGAGTGGGATAAAAAATGGTGGAACAAGCCACGAAAAATAACAGAAGGTGGAGAATACTATTCTAGCCAAAATAACAAAAAAATCATATAAATCAATGTTAGTCGAGTTAACCGATTCTCGTAAGATAATATAACCGATGCCGATTCTGGATCGATATCTGTTCTGTGGAAAATCTTGGAAGAGAAGAAAATCTGAAGTTTTGGTGAGTTAGATCAAATAAAAGGCCAACACAGTAGACCGAGTATTGCTATGAGGAGTCCTAATAAAACTAGAATATACCACCATGATGTGGGTGTAAAAGGATAAGAAAGAATGAAGAAACATAACTCACACCTCAAAACACAAGCAGACAAAAAGCTAACAAACATGAAATCCTAAGTTGTAGATTTTATGTTGTGGCTTATGCCATTTAGGACTGACTATAAGCATGATAGAATTTTTGGTTAACAAAGGTGCCCTATAAAAATCTGACAACTATGGTTGGTTTCAGGTAAGTTTTGGTGTGGGAGATCCTTCTCTGAGATGATGATGGATAGAGAAACCATTTGGAGCCCACTGTCAATCCTTCGATCGCGGTGATCGTTGAAATATTCTTTCGAGAAAGATGTTGTTTAAGAATTGTGTAGTTTGTTTTAGTGATTTGGAATACAAAGTGTGCAAAATTTGAGCTACGGTTCAATTTTTCAACCATCAGTTGGGCATGACTTCCAGCATATAGGTTTCCCACAATTTAAATGAGCTACAATGTAACATGCAAAAATGAGATGCAAAGATTTTAAACCTAAATCCACAATGAAATTCGATGAGAGAAATAATGAATAGGCAAGAGTATGTCTTTCACTAATGCAATAAAGAATAAAAATAAGTGTTCTTTTTAATCCAAACTACAAGTTTCACTGAGACAAGTAGGAGAAGAAGAATGTTTCAAGGGAGAATAATTAATGTGAACTCTCTGTCAAAAATAAATAAACATACAATGATTCCCTAAGAATGAACAATGCAAAGAACCAAAATGGGTCCCAATCAGGGTGTGCCAAAATGTTTCACCGATAAGTTTTACTCTTTATAAGACAAAACATATAGAATTTAAATGGTTAAGGATGAATACCTATGATATGTAGGTCAAGGTTGAATGTGCACATTAATGACTTTTGATCCAAGTTGATTGTGAGCTTCCCTTTGGCTAGGAGGAACGACCTGTATAAGAAACACAACAAGACTACCAAATAGTATTAATAATATAGGTTAGTGGACTGCCTAGCGAATGCTAGATCCGGGAAGCGAGATGCTTCCTAGAAGGTTGACAATCCACTTTCAAATATAAATTAATATTGCAAATATCATGAAGTAAGGAAATCCTACCGTAGTTATATGATTTAGGTATCTTGTGTAAATACAATAAGCAAATCTAAAATAACAGGCAAGGTTATGATTAAATCTGGAGGTTTGGTAGGTTATTCTGGGTTTTACAGGTCTGACAGGGGTCTGGGATTGATCGGGTGAGGTCTGGGTTGATTTTGGTTGATCAAGAGGCTTACTGATCAAAAGGAATGAAATGGCATAGAGACCGATATTGGTCAGGTGACTGATGTCGGTATAGAGGTGAAACCAATGGTGATTTGGTAACCGACATCTCCAGAGGGGCATTTGACAATAATTTGATAAAAATGGGTTTTGGGCTTCTTTGTGATCGCACGAGAGTGGGAAGGGTGTGGTCGGAGTTCGTAATATTACCGAGAAGACTCGTAGATACAAAGGGGAAGTCACGGAAGGTAAAAAGGCTATAGGTGGTTGGGTTGGTAGATTGGTGAGGAGGTGGAGATAAAGGAATGTAGGCAAAAAATCAAGTATATTGAAAGAGGTAAGGAATCTATAATTTAAGCAAAGCACAATATGATTCAAATCACGAATACTTAATTTCCTTTATAGATCTGGTAGGTGAAGTTGGATAGTAGATGATCCGTGAAGGGATTCTTGAGTCGTTGTCACGACAATCCTCCCGTAGTGTTCCCTGTGAGTATTCCAATACTCGGAAATAGAACTCGGATGTTTATTTGGGGTCTATGGTTGAGTATTTTGTGTCATCTGGATGCTGAGAGGATTTAGATTCATGCTTGAATGAAATAGTTCTCTCAAAACTTAAAATGACCAACCTAGGTAAAAGGTTGTAAAATTGTATATAAAGTAATTGATGATGGTTAGGTGACCAAAGGTTGTGGATGGATAACCGACTTTAGTTAAGGCGGGTAAGTCTAGGTTTACCAAAAATAGGTAGATCTTCCCAAATTTGGCGTGTTTTCCAAGTTAAGTCCACTTAGGGAAGTGGAGTTCTTGTGAGAGAAGATAGGAAGATCTTAGAAGAAGTCCAACTAGGTTTAGGAAGAATTCTTGGTTAGCTAGGTCAAGTAGTGACTCAGACCGGGAGTGATGACTCAGTGTTGAGAGTGATGACTTGGTCACTGTGAGTTAAATGCCCCTGGAATGGGTCCAAGGTGAGGTGTAATGATGAGGTGAGGATGAAATTAACTTAATTAAAATAATTAAATTAATTAATAATGTGAGGATGAATATTAATATGGGATGAAGGGGTCATGATGTGTTACGATAATTAATTGAAGGGGACCAAGGGGAGTGTGGCCCAAATTTGGTGTCTACAATATGTAAAGCATGGAAAACTAAGAACTTATTAAGGGGGATGATATGTCTTAATAAAGTATTGAAAGTGAGGAAATTAAGTGAAAGTGTAGAGAACGGAGAAAATAAAAGTAAAACTTTACAAATTGCATTATATTTCGCATTTAAAGTAAATATAAAGCATGTGTAAGGACAAAATTATGTAGAGGGGTGTTAACAAAATATTGAATGTCAAGAAATAAGTTTTTAAAGAGGATTGATAAATGTTGATAGATTAGTGAACATAAGGTGTCGCAACTATAAACCATTGTATTGGTTACTACTAGGTTATGTGTTCAATATTTGGTTTGTCTACAACCTATAGAGTGGTGCATTTAAACATTGTTCTAGAGGTTAATCAAATGGCACTCACTTTTTCTTAGAGATCCACAACTCGGTCATTGGGTATTCACACGGGGATTAACCATGTAAACTTATGGCATATCATGTGCATTTTTAGGATACAAATTAAGCAACCCCTATTTCTAAATCTACCTACGCATTTTTCCTATGACATTTTCTATACCCTTTTTATTTTTACCTCTTCAGTTGTTAGATTCAATATCTTACATTTTCATGAAATTTAATTATATTTTCACTTGAAACCTTGATGAATTGATATTGGAATCGGAGAATACAAACCCTCAATATGTATAATTTTCTCTTCCTTTCTTTTTCTATCTACATTTGTCACACTAATCAAGCTTTCTATAGTAATGTGAAGGGTCGTGATTGGTAAAGATCCTCAGTAACTTAAATTTAATAATCGTCATAACATCAATTTTCCTAAAAAATTAATCAAAATGAAAAAAAAACCTCAAAAACGATATTGTGAAGGATGTCCCAAAAATAGAGAGTTATGCAATGCCACTACTCTAAAGACATATTTTTGCTCTCAAAGACATGTCGCTAATATTAAACAATGCGAAATGAATATGATGTGAATATAGGGTTTCTTCATTTATCCACTACTACTCCTTGCTCCTACATCGCTCCGTGTACCCTAGCCCTACTATTTTTTTAAAACCTTTATAGTTTAACCACTTATACCCCTTAATATAGGGTAATATATTGGGTTCATTTTGGTTAATATTTGAAACCCCAATATGAAATCATGTGTTAGGTAATGTTTTGGTTTGAGAAACACCTGTGGGCATTCACTAATCCCTCGACTACCACAAAAAGTAGTAAACCAAGGAAAGTGGAAGTATACAATATTGAAAGGAGAACAAAATTGATTAGCAAATTGTATTGTGTGTATAAGTGAAATACATGTGAAGTATGTGCAAGGATGAAATTATTTAGTGGGGTGACTACATTTATAGAATAGTGAAAGGAAAAGGAAAGTGAAAGTGTAGAATAGTGATAGAGGATTAAAAGTGAAGTTTTTTTATTATATGTAATTAATGGTTATTTTCACATAAATTTCTTAAGGCTCAGTATATCTCGATTGGACTTGCATTTCGTGGTGTGATTCCATTCCACCCATTTTTATTTGATTAACACTTTTTATGTATTATTAATATACACGTGCTTTTCAATTAAATAAATGTTCTAATTATTTTTGTATATAGTTTTCTTTAAAGCAGAAATCAAAATAACAATAAGTGTAAAAGAATGTTATGTAATGTGTGTTGTATAATGGGTAAGTGCACTAAGTTGGGGGGCCAAAAGGGGGTCTTAAGTGGACACATTTTTTTGAAAAATAAAAACTTCAACTTGTACTAGTTTTTTGAAATAGTTACACTCAAAATTGGAATATGTTATAGAAATATGAATCGTATAATTTTGAGTCTAGTTTCTAAGATACTAAATTTTAATGAAAACGGATAAGTTTAAGTAGGTCAAATAACTAAAATACCAAAAAGTGATCCCTGTTAAAAACATAATAGAGTGACTTTCGTGCCCCCCACCATTGTTTGAGCACCATTTAGTATTTTTGAAAACCCTTTGGTAGAAAGATAGCTAGGAGTATATAGTTTGTGTTAGATTTTTTTATAGATTTTTTTTAGCGAGATTTTTTTTTATTTATGATTTTTCTAGTACATAAATTTTATGTTTTGAAAAATAACGGAGCTTCGACCGTGCCCTCCCTAACTACCTCAAAAAATATTGAAAATTAGAATTTTTTTGAATATGTATAGAATTAGGCCTAGTTTGTGCTAGTATAATTTTTTTCAATTTCGATGACCCAAAAAAAAGATACACGATGAAAGATAGACATATTTAAAAATTAAAAAAAATAGTTATAAAAAGGCATAGTTAGAAAATAAATAATATGGAAACCTTATATTAGTTAGAAAATTTAAAAATTTATATTTTTAGAAATAAGAAACTCTGCTCTACGTCATGGTATAATTTTTTTAAAATGGATCAATTGTTTTATTTTGATTTATCATGGCGGAAGTTGCATTTTTTATATTTTCCTGTAAAAACACGATGTTTGTTGTGTTTGTGCAGGTCCATGCCTCAAGCTTGGGGATCTAAACTGGATCCCAAGCCTTAAGGCATGGCTTGGAAAAAGAGAAAACGCAAAACGCATACGTGTTATGTGTAGTATAAACATTATGTATGCTTTTGACATACTTCTATTTACGTAAATAGATGTTTAAGTTTTTCATTTATTATACGTTTTTCATTTATTATTATTTATATTTTATTATTTCTTATACTTCAAATTTATTTATGTAAATATAAGAAATTAGGATCACTCGCACCTTATGGAATTATTCTCATACTCCATGAGTCATGGTTTAGAGATAGTTTTTTAAAGTATAATCTGGTCAGTACATAGGTAATTTTTCAGGATTTTAGCATTCAGTCCTAAATATTTTAGTGTTTAACTTCTACAATCGAAACCCTAAACCATAGGCCATAAACCTAAACACTAAACTATAAACCTTGAACCCTAAACCCTAAACCCTAAACCTTTAACCATAATCCTTAGACCCTAAAACTTAAACATTCATCCCTTACCAATGATCCCTAAACCCCGAGCCTTAAGCCCTAAACCCTAACCCCTAATCCCTAAACCCTAACCCTTAAGCCCTAAACGCTAAACCCTAAACCATGAACCATGAGCCCTAAATGCTAAACCCTAAACCATAAAAACTAAATCCTAAACCCTAAACCCTGACCCCTAAACCATAAACCCTAAACACCGAATCCTAAACCCTAAATCCTAAACCCTAAAACCTAAACCCTAAACACTAAACCCTAAACCCTAAGCCTTGAACCCTACACCCTTATCCCCGAGCCCTAAAATCTAAACCCTAAACCCTAGACCATATACCCTAAGCCCTAAGCCCTAAACCCTAAACCCCGAGCCCTAAACCATAAACCCTAAACCTTAAGCCCTAAATGTTAAATCCTAAATCCTAAACCCGAACCATAAACCCTAATCCCTAAACACTAAATCCTTAACTCTAAACCCTAAACCCTAAACCTTAAACCCTAAATCCTTAACCTGATCCGTAAACCCTAACCATAAACACTAAAACCTAAAACCTAAACCCTAAATCCTAAACCATAACCCTGAACCTGAACCTAAACCCTAAACCCTAAACCTTAAACCCTAAACCATGAGCCCTAAACCCTAAACCCCGAACCATATTTCATCAATATTTCTAGTCTCGCTCCTAGAACCATCATTGAGTTTTCTTATAGAACTACCTTGTTCATGAGTAGAGGTGGACAAGTAACTAAATGGATATGACATCTACCTTGTGCCTTGTAATGCATATTACACATCTCTTCCAAACTTGTTTCTCCCCACATATACTTACGCTCTTGAATGCAAATTTATTCACACTCTAAAACAAATTTCACATTTCTCATATTTCCATGTATGGTATTACGCAAGCTAGGATGACCCATTGGAAGTCTGGAAAAATAACCATCACAACACAAAAATTAATCTTAAAGGAAACAAAAGAAACATAGAGAATATATCAATGCAGAGGTGTAGGATCATAATTGAATTTCCCGCAAAGTATCCTCTCTTCCGAAGAAAGATAAAGTTCAAGGGTTATACTAGAATGGATAGTAAATTTGATGAACTTCCCGAAGTGTTCAAAATAAGAATAGAAATAGGGGAATGGCTAAGAACACTAAGGGGTTATCAATGCCTAGTAAAACTTTCTTATTTAGTTCTAAATGGGAGTTACCGCCTATGACTTAGTGACCTTCCATTCATTGATAATTCCTTATATGATAAACCTATGGATGTTTTCAAAAGCCCTTGAACAAAAAGATAGGGGGGTAGTCATTAATCCTAGTGAAGGGTGTGATGTGATTTCAAGAAACTTGAAATTCATATAGATTTAGAGGTCATAACACGAATTTACAAATATCTCTATCATTATAAATAGAATCCAAGTAACAATGTCTCCATGTACATCCAAGATTTGAGGACTACTAGGGTCTTTGGAAGGATTAGACATTCAGAATATGACATTTCCCTCCTTCAAAATATCACAGTATCAAGACATCAAATTGTGATGAATCTCTTTGATTATTTTGCCTACGAAGTCGATGAACCCTTTTAGTTTAATACTCTGTCAATTACTAATAAGAATGGGTAAGACACATAACATTAAATGAGTGAAATATTTCCATGCGACGAAAAAAGAAGATAGTTGTATTGGGTAATATTTCTTTACCCTAATCCCTGAGCCCTAAACCCTAAACCCTAAAACCCAAACCCTAAATACTGAGCCCTAAAACCTAAACCTTAAACCCTAAACCCTAAACCTTAAATTCTAAACACTATGAAACCTAAACCTTGAACCCCGAGCCCGAAACCCTAGACCCTAAATCCTAAAACCTAAACATTAAACCATAAAACTTAAGCCCTAAACCCTAAACCCTAAACTCAACCCCGAGCCTAAACCCTAAACCCTAAGCCCTAAACCCTAAACCCTAAACCTCAACCATGAGCTCGAACCCTAAGCCCTAAACCACGAACCCCGAAATGAAAACCTAAACCCTAAACCCTCAACCCTAAGCCTTGAGCCCTAAACCCTAAAACCCAAACCCTAAATACTAAGCCCTAAAACCTAAACCTTAAACCCTAAACCCTAAACAAAAATCCCTAAACCCTAAACCTTAAATTTTAAACACTAAACCCTAAATCCTAAACTATGAAACATAAACCTAAACCATGAGCCCAAAACCCTAAACCCTAAATACTAAACCCTAAACACTAAACCATGAGCCCTAAACCCTCAAACCTAAGCCCTAAACCCTAAACACTAAATCCTAAACCCTAAGCCCTAAACCATAAACCCTAAACCCTTAACCTTGAGCCCTAAACCCTATTCCCTGAACCCTGAGTCCTAAACCATAAGTTCCCTAAACCCTAAAACCCAAACCCTAAATATTTATCCCTAAAACCTAAACCTTAAACCCTAAACCTTGAATTCTAAACACTAAACCCTAAACCCTAAACATCATTTTAGTAAGAAGTAGACAAGCATCATAGAGCTGATTCGTGGTCACTAAAGTGAATTATGGACCAAATTTCAAAATTAGTACCAATTCAAGCAATGGTAGGGCCAAAATCCAATCCATAAGGTCAAAAAACCTACAAAATAACTATATGTTTTCACAAAACAAAGACTGACTACAATATATATGGCTTGAAATTTTTAGGTCATTGTTGAAATTCTGAAAATGAGTAAGTACTGACCAGATTAGATTTTGAAAAACTATCTTCTAGATTATCACCGCTTTAACTATGAGACCAATTCCATCAGTGTAGGGTGACCCTAATTTCTTATATTTAGTAAAATAAATTTAAAGTATAAGATTTATTTTATTGTTTCTTATATTTAGAAATCTTATACTTAACATTTTGTTTACTAAATATGGTTCCTTCTAGCCCCTACAAACTTCATATAGAGCAAAACGCGTATGCTTTGTGTTCATGTAAACGCAGCGTACGCATTAGAACACAAACGCATACGCATTATAACATGTACATGTTTTAGGTTCGTGAATTCCCAAGCCTAGGAAAACATAACGCGGTCGCATTATTGTTAAACGCGATCGCGTTTCATTCATTTTCGATTTTTTTCCACTTTTGGCCCTCCAACTTCGTGGCACTTACCTTAATATAGATGTAGCTTTTGCTATATTATTTAGAGTAGAGAAACACTTCAGTAATGTTTTTAGTTTTCAAAATGCATTTAGGTTACATATTGAGAGTCGAGAAACTAAGTAGGTTTAAAATTTTGTAGATATGATTGTTTTTAAATGGAAATTTGTCGTAAATTAGCTTGAAATCGAGTATTCGAGTTATTTCATGGGGATTCACAAACCAAAGCAATATCTAACACATGAATTCATATTGTTTTTTTAATATTAATTCAAAATAGACCCAATATATTTCCCGCATTAAGGGGTATAATGGGTTAAAATAAAAATGTTTTAAAAATATATTGGGGATAGGGTTTGTGAAACAACAAGGAAGAGGGAGTAGTTCTCAACAGTGAAGAAACCCTAGATTCACGTCTATTTTTTTGTTGTATGATTTTTCAAATTAGTGATGTTTTTCAAGAACAACATTTTTTTAAGAGTAATGATATTGCATGACTCTCAAAAAATGGGAAATCCTTCATAGTCTTATTGTTGAGGTATATTTTTTTGTCATTTTTATTCAAATTTTTAGACAATGGGTGTCATGATTGTTAACAAATTAAATGTCAAGAATGCAACCACACATGACCCTTTATATTACTAAAGAAAGTGTGACTATTGTGATAAATATAGATAGAATAGAAATGAAGATATCCATCAACATGCACATATTGAGGGTTTGTATTTATCCAGTTCAATATCAATTTCATCAAGGTTTTAAGTGGAAATATGATTAAATCTTATGAAAAAGTAAGATATTGAATCCAAGTTTCAAGAGTAAAATAAAAAGGGGTATTAAAAATGTCATAGGAAAAATAGGTAATATGGGTGTATATTAAAATAAGGGGTATTTTATAACTGAAAAATTATATAAAGATACTGTGTTACTAATAGAACATTGAGAGGTAGATTTAGAAACCAAGGTATTATTTAGTATCCTATGAATACATGCAATATGCCACAAGTTTACATAATAAACCTCGTGAGCTATTTGAAGTGAAAATTTATTTTTATGTATCAGTATACATTTAGAAGGGCATAAATAATAAAGAAGTGAGATAATGTAAAATCATTTCCAATTCAATATTAAATATGTTTATATGAGAAATGGTGCTAGATATGTAGGAGAGACAATAAACATGACACATGATAGAGATGTTACATTAAGTTATTCAAAACATTTTTTTGTATTTTTTTATTTTTAGGGAAAATAATAATAATAAGTTGAGATTGCAATAGTGAAATGAGAAAAGTGGAAAACACAAGTAAATTAAGGAGACTAGTGTCGAATATGAGAGGTTGCAAATATGGATAAGGTGATAGATGGTGCTAAGCCACGTGTCAAGATATAATCATCGATTCAAAATACATACCATGTGAAATTTCTTTGAAAATACAAATCAATTGTATTTGCACATGATAAGATTTGGAAATGAAATGTTTTGTTTTAGAATAAAATGCAATGAAAAATTGAAGAAAAGAATATTTTATTGACTCTATCTAACGCCTTTATCACATGTATTGTTTGTTTTCCTTCTACATATCTAACACCATTTACTATATGAATATATTTCATGCTAGACCAAAAATAATTCTACATTATCTCACTTATTATAAATTCTCAATTTATGTGTATCATTTATTTGAATATACAAAACAATTATAGTTCACATGATAAGATCTAGAAAGAAAAATATTTGCTAAGAAAAAATGCAATGAAAAAATGAAAATAAACACAATTTATCAAATTCTAAACAATTATGTCATCATGAAGTGGTCCTAATGAGCTCTTAGAGCAAGAATGATCCATGTCAACATTCATAGGAGGATTTATAGAAGTCTAATTTTACAAATTATTGAGATCTATTTTTAGCAATTAACGATTCAAATGGGTAATCAAAGAAGGACAAATCCATAAGCAATCGATCATGATTTCTAGAAAGTCATGAAATTTATTTTTAGTAGGTTTTGATGACTTTTGGTATTTTATATTTTTAAGGGTCTTCAAAGCCTTTATTAATCTAGAAAATATTATGATAGCATAGTCTATTTTTTTAGCTTTTATTTTCAAGTTCACTATGTTATCTTCCAATAGGTTCTATGGTTTGTCAATCGTTTCAACGATCTAAGAGATATGACCCAAAAAGGAACAATTAAATTGTTTGTTTGTTTGTTTTTGTGTGTACACATTGTTAAATTTAAAATTTTGTCCTCTTTTATCTATTCAAATTCACCCCAAATGTGGATGGATGTCATCTACATGAAGGATTACCTTTAAAATTATATTTATAATCATTGGGCCCCTAGAATGTTGGCTAAGTATAAAGGCGCATAGGCGCAAGGTCCCAATTAAGGAAAAGCACCCAAGGACAAGGCACACATGGAAGGGTTTAAGAAAAGGGTTTAAGGAAGCTCGTGGCGCGTGCGGCAAAGACGCTGTGGAAAGAACCAAGGGTTCGGGACTTAGTCAAATTGGGCGTTTGGGGCAGAACACATGAAAAGCATGACCCGACTATGCATGCTGGATGGATAAGGTGCCAACCCTGCAACAGTTGGCGTAGGAAGGAGCATGCCTGCGGTAGAAGATTCTAGAAGAACATCATGGTATAAAGTGGAAAGCTCAGGCCTGGAGGAGCATGCTCACATGGAGGACCACATTCAGACACTTGGCATCGGATCTGAGGGCATTAGAGGATGAGTTGGTAGCCTAGAAAGGCTATAAATACAAGTGCCTGCAGAGTAAACAAAGAGAGACTTAGAGAGTGGGCGGAGCTCTGCAGAAATACTACAAGAACTCTGTTAGTGGGTAATTGGACTTGGGAAAATATGTATTTGGCAAGGGATTGTAAATTTTCTTTTTGGTGCAAAGATAGTTACATTAGTCCACTTGTAATGCATGATCATGTCCCTTCTCTCGTGACATTCTGTAAATAGCTCCATGGATGTAATGAGGTTACCAATTTATATATATATATATATATATATATATATATACGAATATCAATGATTCTGATGCATACATATTTTTCATAAGTTCTCTTCATTTATGTTTATGCTAAGTATGGATGTTTGTATACTTCTTTCTATTATGATACAAGTCATATAGTCCTATTAAGTACTATCTGTCTGGAATGGCTGCAAGGATCTAGAGGCCGTTCTAAGCTCTATGGTTCTTGTATGTCTTAAATCCTTTTGAAATCTCTTAAACACAAATCATAGATGATGTTTCCCACTAAAATCACATAAAAGAGAGACTCGACACCCATGCGTGCCTCGGGTGAGTGCCCAACATCCACTGGGTGATAGGCCGACGCGCATGGGGTTCCTTTCTTTTGTGATAGGGGTAAAAATGACTACAATAACCATTCATTTACTATTCCTAGCAACTTGCATCTTCCATATTGTTTCTTATAAATAAGATGGTTTTCGAATGAAGACACAAGTTTACAAGTTGATTTTTTTGTAGATCAAATAAGTCAGAGGTTGCATATTTGCAAGTTTTGAGGCATACATATCTCATATAGATTTTTTTCTGGTTTGTATACAACTTCATTTACATATAATTATGACAAATACATCTCTCTTATGAAATTTATCAATTTTGCATCCATTCTCAATTGTAAAGAGATTTGGCATACATCTCTCATACCAAGTTTGTCCACTTTGTATACATATTTAACAAATTTATTTTACTTTTACAACCACACTTTAATTTTTCCAATCCAATTCATTGATTCTACAACTTCAGATTTTTTATATTGAATGTATTTTCATAACACATTAAATCCCACCGTTAGTGTGGTATCCAATGGATTCTAAAAATAATTCAGATCGGAGAGTGAATATTTTTTAAATAGTATTTTATGATGAAAGCAATGAAGAAAAGGACAACATTGAAATGAATCTAAATATGTGAAATAATGATGACAAATATACTTAATATATATTTTAAAATAAAAAAATTAAATTCAAGTCGTAACATGGTAATTAGAAAATTGTAAACATAGGTAGAGTGAGCTATTTAGATCGCAAGATTTGTATGTTTTGATATAGTTGTAAAGGTCGATTCCATGTATATTTTTCTTAGAAATAGAAACAAATAGTCATGTACATCATGTAATAACTAGAAAGGAATTTTAAAAAAATAGTGATGAGAATCATAACATTGAATTTTCAATAATTGTGTGTTTATAGAGCTAGTGTTTTGTTTAAAATGGAATGAAATGGGGAAAAATGGAAAGAATCATAACATTGAAGTTAAAGCAAATATGTGAATTAGTATATAGTATATATTTATAACATATAAATGTTTAAATAAAAAGTGTATTGAATTTGAAACTTGTAACATATTAACGGGAATCATACAAAAATGGTTGGAACATGTTTTTGTGTGTAGAGAGATTAAATTTGCACTAGTACAAGAGGAAATTAAGCATACCTTATTGAGTTTATAGGTTTGGTATAAAATAAACGAACAAGTAGATAATTCTATTTTATATGCCTAGATTTGGATCACCTACAAGATGGATTAGTTAATATGAAAACTCTAAATTAATGCTACTAAAACAAAATGGGCTTATGATGTCATTGTAAAGAGAGGGAAAATTGTGGTTTCTTTCATTGAAAAAAAGTGGGTAAAAACTCTTTCATATCTGAATCTAAACCTGCACACAAGCACACTTGGAAAATGTTAGTTATTTTATGTGGTTAGGGGACTTTCTCTATCAAATCCCTAACCCTTTTAAGGAGATAAAAGACATTTTATTGATTAAAATGAAAAAATAGTAAATGAAAATGACAAATATACTTGACTCAAATCGCAAGACAATCGCAGTTGTGATTCACCAAAAATCCCAGAGATCGGAAGAAAACCGCATTTTGATTCGTCATGTGTAGAAATTATGCTAATATAGTGTTGCAATTTGGTTGTATTGTTCCTTTATTCTTTGATTTCACTTCTTCAAGACCTACAAAACCAAGATATGTGAACAAGAGAGAAAGAAAACTCAAGTATAGCCTTAGTGCATAAAGAGTCGGTGATTTTAATGAGTATGTGAGTGGTATTATATAGTATTTTAGTGCATAGGGGAGTGGGACACATGGGTGTAATAATAGGGTCCATAGTGCATTGGGAATGCACATGGGTAGGTGGGATGGATAAAATTAAATGTGAGTGGGTGAGGGTTAGTAAATGAATGGTGAGTTGTATTTTATCCCCATTTTGTGGGGTTATTTGATTTTTTTGGGCCTTTTTGTGTTTTATAATGTTTTGGTGTTTTTAAATAAGGGACCTTATGCACAAGGTGTATTTTCTAGTGTCTACATTTTTCCCCTTTTGGGTCATGTGTTACAAAGTAGGAAAGATGCAACACAAAAATTGAATACGATATGGGGATCGTTTAAACCTATGATGGTGGTTGCACACAATCCACAAAGCTTAGATGGTTGACTGGATAGATAGGAACCTAGAAATGTGATCGATGGGCCACTTAACTAGAGTCTATGAAGGGATTGATAGGTTGATTTTTCAAGGTAGATACTATTGAGTCAATTGATTAATTAATTAATTTTTGGATATCATAAAGATTGACGAAAAGAGTTTGTTTTAATATTCCCCCTCAAGTGACAATTTTTTTGAGCCACGTGTTTCCCAAACGTGACATACGACAAAAAAGTGGCAGTTGAAGATGAGAGAAAACTAACCTTAGGAGGGCATGATGAGCGAAAATGAGGCCAGTGGTGCCCCAACAATGTGTGTAAATGAAAATATATATGAAAATTATGTATAAAGGTGAATGCAAGTGTTATGAGATGGTAGGTGAATTGTTAGAGTTGATTGCATATGATTTGAGAGAACTAGGTGAGGAGTGGCATGACACGGAGAGCGGTGAGCTACACAGACATAAGGCAACAGGATGGGAGTGAGCTAGAATATAGTTAGGAGTGAGTTGGGTGGAGGATGACTTGACAGTGATTTGGGGCCAAGTTGGGTGAGATGGGGGCTGAGTGGGTGAGCTACGGAGTAAGGAAAGTCACATGAGTGACTTAAAGGTGAGGTCGAGTCGCATGAGTGACTCGCAGAGAAGGGTGGGCGATGAAGTGAGGGTTGGCCAAGCTCTCGAATGAAGGGGAATGAGGTAGGGAAGGGAAGAAAGTCGAGTAACGACTTGCGTAAAGGGAAGCAAGTGCAAGATTAGGGATAAATGAGCTAGAAAGTCATGTACATGACTCGCTTGCAGGATGGGAAGGATTTTAGGAAGAAGTGAGGAATGAGATTGGTCACTTATAGAAACTAATCTCAAAATGAGGTGATTGAGGTGACACGTCGGGGTAGGGGAGTGCAACATGAGTGGGAGAGGTGGAGCCATTGTGAGCTCACCAAGGATTGAGGGTGTAACGCGAGGCTTGAGATGAAGTGGCCACAGTAACATAACGAGGGTAGGGACTCGAGAGAGTTGCTATTATGAATCATCGGTGGTGAGTAAAGAAGGGTTAGGGATGATGTGTGTGGAATCATTGAGTCAGAGGGAGAGACTTTGGGTAGCATGGGAGGGGGTGACTCTGAGTCACACAGTGACTTAGGCATGTGGAGTCAAGTTGCAACCATGACTCCTGTAAGGGGGAGAGTGTCTAAGGTAAAGGAGGGTGAGGTTTAGTGGGGAATAAATGCTAAAAAGAGGGTGGAGGGTTGGGAGTAGTGAAGGAGTCATGACCATGAGTGAGAAGAAGGTTGAGAGGGGAGTCGAGTGGAAGGTCACGACAACAACCAAGTGGGGACACAGGGTGAGAGAGATGGGAAAGGTTATGTGTAACAAAAATTACCTAAAGTGGCAACTACGGCTAGGGGTGGAGTGGGTAGCGATGGACACAATGGAAGGGTCTCGATCATGCTTGTGATAGGGGGTGGAGTAGGGCGGTGGAAGGAATAGTGGGAGCAGAGAGGGGAGGCGGTGGTAGTTCATAAGCAACGATAGGACAACGACCGAAGGTGGAGGGGAGTGTGGTATAATTTTTATTTTTATGAGCATTTATGATTTTTATTAATTTTGAGGTTATGTGATCGGCCTACGACCATTTGCTCACACTGTGCCACAACATTTTGAGACCGGTCTCCAAATGTCATGGGTAAAATTATGAGGGTGAGGTGATGGAGTATGGGAATGATGAGTGCTATGATTTTTGGATACAAGGCTTTCCTTTATTAATGTTGCGATATATATTTTTAGTTTTACATATATATTTGAAGTGAGAGCCATATATAGAGATATTACAAAGTGTGGGGTTATTTTATATTACATGGATTGAGTAGGTGATGATGGACATGTGTTTATTGATTGACACTGATGGAGAGATGGGATATTAATACCAATACTTTTCATCCGGTGAGTGATGAGATGATGATCACTCTTAAGGATGTATTCATGGAGGATATTTTACATTCGATTGAGGGTGAATAAGTGGTATTAGTGGAATATATTACTATGAAAGACAATATATTATGAGATATTATGAGCATGTGGTGATGGGATTGATGTGGAGAGTGGAGGATTCTGATATCATGAGTTGTATGATCAATGTAGGTACATGGGTCATAACATATTTATGCATCATGATTTATAGTATTATAGTGCTAAATTCATCATGGATACACCTTCCCATGCAATGGTCTAGGTGAGGTATTAGTGGATGATGATAGACCATGAGATAGTATATGCATGGTGGCATACACTACCGACACAAATGTATTCAAAGTTTACATTAGTACATGAGCTCGATTGAGAGTGGGCTTGAGTGTGGGAGTGTTGTTTACAAGTGTGGACATGGGAGCATATAACAATAGATAGGCCACGTGGGTTACCTTATTCAATCTATGAGCAGTTCTCAATGGAGTCACCCTTTTATTTCGATGGAGGGTGGATAGGAGGTGTTCAGACACAAGCCATATGAGAGTGTGATGGATCACTACCGAAAGATGCTAGCGAGTTTAGAGTTGAGTGATATTATATGGAGGCCATATAGGGAGGTGGCAGGATTTTTTGATGGTGAGAGGATGTGATACAACTATAATGAGTGTAGAGGGAAAGATGGGTGATCGTAGGTGAGCACGTGCGAGAGATAGATCTTTTCTAGTATGGGCATATGATGAGATAGTTTGGGCTACACTAGGGAGTGCCACCAGATCATGTTAGATACTCACACTTGAGTGGAGAGATGGGTGACCAATGTTGTTGTATGAGGTGATGGGTGATGAGGATGATGCCCCAGTAGAGCTTATTATGGGTGATGATGTAGGTACCACATGATATTTTGATATGTGGTGGGTGGTGTATGGGCCGATAGGGCATGTGTAGTGGGAGTGACTCTAGAGATGAGAGAGCCACGAGGTGGAATAATACAAAAGGATGATGATGAGACAGAGACAAAAAGACAACTAAGACAGAGGCACATGACAGACTAGTAAAGCTAGAGGCATAGAGGGTGACAAAGTCATCATATGTCGAGTGTATAGAGGGTTGGTGAGGTTGAGGATGTGATAGAGATTTAGGAGGCACCGGTAAAGGAGGATAGTGGAGGTAGGGTTAGGATGGATGAGCCAGAGTTGAGATCGATGGAGTGGAGGCCATATACACATGGGGTGGATGTGAGGAAAGAGTAGTATCATATACATAAGATGGGAGAGGGTAGTGGGCAATGAATAACACCAGAGCCACGCATGTCGAGCCAAAGGCCGAGATGTAGAGATTGTGTGGTGGAGTTAGTATTGGCTTCTCTAGATGAGGTGATGAGAGAGCAGATAGATTACAAATGGAGGTGACTAAATTAAAAAGGTGTCGTGATGTTGATCGATCCTAGATTGATGAGTTGGAGTGTTAAATACTAGTATATTTAGATGTTGTGAGACATATCCACAAGCTAGAGACTATAGTGGCAAAGTAGGAGCATGATTGAGATGAGTCACTCACCTAGAGGAAGTGGTAGCTACACATGAGTGTGATGAGGTCATTGAGAGCTCGTAAGGAGGCATTGGCTCATGTCAACCGGGATATTTCTAGAGAGGGTGCACGTGATGGAGATTATGAGGATTTGATATGAGTCCATGCCCCATATGGTGGTGGTGCAACCTTTCTTGAGATCTTCTAATTCAAGGTCTAGGACACACAAGACCAATATGTGTCCTTCTAAGAGAAAATCAGTGCATCCAACAAGATCACATATAGGTGATAGTATGTCAAGGCTTGATGTAGGACTAGCCCCATGATTTTAGTGACATCTACTCATGATTTTATATGTACATAACAATGTTATATATACATGAGACATTGATCTCACCATTTTTCATGGTATAAAAATGACTCATCATGTGCTCAATAAATGTGTGTGTGCTTGTGATGTTGTTAATGAAATGGAGATATATAATGGTGAATTACTATTCATTTTTTTACTTTTCTTATATTCTTGCAAGGATGTGTGACTATAGATATGCAAGGCTATAATATATACAAATGGAGTGATGTAAATGTGGGTGTAGTTTATTATGGTGTGAACATGACACAATGCTTATAGGTGTACTAGAACTCATGAGTGAACACAAACATGTGTAAGATCAATATAGAGAAAACCAACGATTTGAACAAATTCTAACGAACATAAGGTGACATACTAGCCCTTCATTTCATCAAGATCTAGTGTGTGCATATGTGAGTTGATTACCACTTAAGAAAATAGTCAAGAATTTGTAGAATAAGGACACACTAGCCAATGTGTGGGTGTGTGTAAGAAAACATTGGATGTGTAATGTGATAGTGGAAGGTAATTTTGAGTTGTGCATTGCTTCACTACCAACCATGTGTCCATACTCGATAGAGATACATTTGATTCTAGTCACAACATTGCTCTCTAATTCTCAGCCAAACATCCATAGCCTTGATAGAGATATTGGAAAGACCCCTTTGAGTTATTGATATCACTTTTATTTTGCTGATATTTCTTTTTTTTCTCTTTTGTGTCCTTTTTCTATTGATTTTTCATTCTTTCTTGCTTTTGACATGATATTCATCTCTCTCTCTTAGGGGTTTAGAACCAATATGACTCGATGGAGGAGGTGGAAGTGAGTATGAGACATCATTGGATATGTCACACAACAAATAAGGTCTTTAGTTTTGCAACAAGATTTTTAATGTGTAAAGTGTGGGATATCTCAAAAATGAAGGTTTTCTTAAATCCACCAAGTGAAGAAGACTAGGTTCAAAATACCAGAGTTAACCATATGAAAACTAACATGAGGGTGTCCACACCGAGTGCTTCGTGCCTAAAAGCATTGAGACACCTATATATAAATGAATTTTGAAAAGATGGTTTTGTGGATGAATTGATAGGTACATATGGATCAAACAAAATCAACAATGCATATAGATAGTCACATGACTCTTTTTTTGTATTTTTGTATTTTATATTATTTTTGTGTTTTTGAAAGTTTTTGAATTTTTTGGAATGTTTTCAAAAATATTTTATTGTTTTATGTGATTTTAGGCATAAAAGCGTTGCAAATACATGGCATTTAATAACTCAATTTCTTCATTACCATCCATGTCAACTAACTTGTAAGCCCTGGACCCATATTTTTGAATGATCACATATGGTCCAAACCAGTTAGGGGAAAATTTATCTTGTTGGTCAGGTGCTTGAGATGAATTTTGTTGATTTTCTTTGAGAACAAGGTCACCTAACTCAAACTCGTGGATATGAACATTTTGTGATAAGATCTTTTATATACGATCGTGATAGACTTGGAGATGTTCGAGAGCATTAACATGCCTTTCATCAAGTAGATCAAGTTGGGTAAGGCATTCATGATGGTAATCATCATCAATAATGAATTCTTGTAGAGTGACACATAAGGATGAGATTTCAAGCTCAAGGGCATAAAAAATTCAGCCCCATATACTAGGGAAAATGTGTAGCTCATATAGGTGTGTGAATACTAGTGTGATATGCCCAAAGTGCATAAGGAAATTACATATGCCAATCTCTATGGGAAGCATTAATAATTTTTGGAGAATATTTTTAATGGTTTTATTAGAAGATTTTCCTTTCCATTAGCTTGCAGATAGTATGGTGTGGAAAATATATGTTGAATTTTGTACTTATCACACAATGCTTTGACATCCTTATTCTTGAATGAGCTTCCATTATCTGAAATGATCTTAGTGGGATGTCTAAAATGACAAATGATATGTTGGACAATGAATTTGACAATTTGGGTCTATGTTACGTGCAAGTGGTGTCGGCCTTAACCCATTTTCATGAAGTATTCAATAGCAGTAATAATAAATGCATGTGACCATCATAAGATAGTGGGGAAAATTTTCCCATAAGGTCAAGTCCCCATTGGGAAAAGGAAAAATGGATTGAAGAGGTTGTAGCTCTTGTGTGGGAAGATGTGATAAGATTTGAAATTTTGACATTTCTCACAACATCAAACATATGTATAAGCATCTTATTCTAAAGAAGGCCAATAATAACCCATGTAGAGGATGCATTTAGTGATATCCATGCCACTAAAGTGACCTCCACATGTACCATTATGTGCTTCAACAAGTACAATGATAGTCTCTTGAGGTAATAAACATCGTAATAATATACCATCATAACCATGTTTATAGAGAAGGTATCTCCAATAAGGACAAAGTGAGTATCTCATTGTAAAATTATACATCCATCTTTATTAAGGCCAGGTGGTAGAGTATTGAATTTTAAATATGTAACAAGTTCTTCATACCAAAGTGGTAGTGGTATAGTTTCAATTTGAAAAATGTCGAGTGTTTGAGTACGATCAAAGGATGGTTGCGTTAGCACACAAATGGAAATGGATAATGTCACTTCTTTTTCTAAAGGTATATATGATCCTAAAGAGGCCATGGTTTCCATGAAAATTTATTAGTATAATGTGGCACGGTCTCAATCTCAAAATGAGAAAAATGAGCGAGCAATAATAAAAAGAGTCTTTTATTGTTCGCAACATGTCATTTGACATTGGTAGACCTAAGATTTGATTGAAAACTAATTGAGAATAACCAATAATTTGTAATCGTTTGATTTTGAGAGAAATAGCTAATTGAAGACCAATGACAAGAGATCCTCATACTCATCCATGTTGTTTGTGCAAGGAAAATCAAGTTTAAATGATAATGGAATAAAGGCTCCTTGGGTGTGACAAAAACTACTCATGTGCCTCCTCCTTGGTTAGTTTTGGATCCATCAAAATGTAAATTCATATCAAATTCTTGTTGGCATCAATATAATCCTCACTTTTAGATAATAAAGATGGAATCATCTAGTAGATCAATATTGAGTGGTCTTGAATCATGAAGAGGGGCTTTAACTAACTGATCGGAAATCACTTGACCTTTAATAGAATTTTGTGAAATGAAATGTAGGATCAAATTTAGTGAGTAACATGATCCATTTAGATGTGTGGATATTGTGATATGTCTTTCTCATCATATAATGCAAAGGATCCATTTTAGCAACAACATATGTCATGTGATTGAGCATGTAATGTTGAAGTTTTTGTGTGGAGAATACTATGGCCAAACAAATCTTCTCGATGTGTGCATAGTTAAGCTCATAAGTGACGAGTGTGTGACTAATGTAATAAATGGTGATTCATGATTGTCAACATTTTTTTGAGCTAACATACTTCCCAGAAAAATGGAATTTCGGGATGTGGAGGCGACAAACAGTCAAGGAGTGAGAAGATACTTTTAAGTTGTATAAATGCAATGTGAAATCTTCAAAGGTTTTGAGGAGTTGATTAAATATACACAATCAAAGGAGTGAATAAAGATACTTTTAAGTTGTTCAAATGCAATGTGACACTCCTCCCCCCAGTCGAAGGTAACACCTTTTCTAAGGAGTTGATTAAATGGACGTCAACAATCATAAATTTGTGATGAAGCATCAAATATCTTGGATCTTTCCTTGAAGGCTACATAATTGTTTGATTTTGTAGGGGAGGCATATGTCACGATGGATTTAACTTTAGCTAGATCCACCTCGATGCCTCGACATGAGACAATGAATCCAATTAAGTTTTCCTGATGTTACTTGAAAATACATTTCTTGGGATTCAACCAAATTTTGTATTCCAAGAGGCATACAAATATTTAATGTAGAAATTTTATGTGGTCAGAACATAGCTTGGACTTGGTGAGAAGATCATCAACATAATATTCTATGAATATCATGAATGTAGTCATGAAATACATAGGTCATAACACGTTGATAGGTCACACTAATATTTTTGAGTCAAAGGGCATCACTTTATAGAAAAATGTCCCCAAGGAGTGGTGAAAGTAGTCTTATGTTGGTCTTCGAGAGAGATTATAATCTAATTATAACTGAGAAACCATCCATGAAAGAGAACATTTTATGATGGTGGTATTAAAAATAGTATCAATATTCAGCAAGGGGAAGTCATCCTTAGGACAAGCTTTATTGACATCCTAAAGTTAGTGAAACAGACCACCAATTTTCTTTCCCATGGGGACCATGTTAGAGACCCATTATATATAGTTAATTGGTTGGATGAAACCGACATCAAGAAGTTTTTGTAGCTCTTCCTTGACTAGTAATGCAACATGTGGGTGCATCTTATGTAACTTTTATTTGATAGGGTTTTGCATCAAGTTTTAACACCAAGTTGTGAACAATTGTATCTAGATCCATTCTGACATATCAACATATGACCAAGCAAAGACATTAAAAAAATCTCATAAGAGTGATGTGTACTCGACACGTTCCTCATCTGATAATCACTTTCCAAGGAGGACTATGTGAGGTTATTTAGGAGTACCTATGTTGACTTTAATAGTTTCTTTGATAAACATATGTGATGCCTTGTCAAGATGATCAAAAGTGGGAAGCTCATTAGTAGGTTCTAGGGTATGTCATCAACATCCCAAAATATGCTTTGTTGTGAAATTGAGTGTCTTGTGTAATGGATTTGTAGGGTTCCTTGTCCATGGCACCCAAGTGACATAAGATAGCTTCCTCTGAAGTGAATAGATCCAAGGGCATTGGCTTGTCTACAAGATGATAATTAATAGGAAATGTCTTAACTCTATTGATGGTAATGTTATTTTGAAGGATAAGACAATCTGTAGGAGGTGAAGTGGGAGGTTGAGCAATGTCATCATGATGTGAAGGTAAATGGTATGGAATGGGATGATTGATAGACTAATCAAATATTGTTCCAAATTCATGGAACAGTTCTGCAAAATGGAACCATGTGGATTCATTAAGGAATATGTGTGAATGATCGGGTATGAAAGAGTGACTAAGAACTAATGAATATGAATGACTAGCTTTGTCCATCTAGATTGGAAACTCATGTCAATAAAAGCTTATGTGAGGTTTTCAATATCATCATCAAGCTTGGTATATCCTAATCTAGATTTGTCAGAGGCTAGTTTATAATGAGGATGAATAGGAGTGGAAATTCCTTGTTCAAACTTTCCCAATCTATAACCTTTCCATCCTTGATCGAGTAGAAATGCATTAAAAAATCTAGTTTTAAAAGATATGAAATGTCATATGTGAATCAATATTTTGTAATAGATACATTGTTGACAGTGGATGAGCTACAATATCATATCCCCATACATAAAATAAGTGTTTTTGAGAGGGATTCCAAAAGATACCAAATACCCTTTGACATGTTGTGTAGGGGATGGTCTACCCATTTCTTTGATAGTTAACATATTAGGTAGAGAAATTGTGGCATACGGAAGTTTTAATTCCTGAGGCTAACAAATTATGTGTGTCATTTGTCATGGGAGCTTTACCATGATCTTGAGGTATACTATTAGGTACGAGTTTACTACTAGAAGGAATAGAACTCAACTCCATTGATGGAGAAGATGATGAGGGTGGAGGAGGAGGTATGATGACTTTGGAAGTGATGTTGAAGGTTGATCGTGAGATGATGATGGAAGTAGGTGTGTCATGTGATTTTTGTGGGTCAGAATGTTGTGTTGATGATGATGGGTTAGCTATAGTAGGTATATGGGTAGATGTGTTAGATACATCCACGAGAGATGAAACTATTCGTGTGACTAGTGTAATGGGAACCACTCTTCGAATGAAAAAGTGATATTATTGCAATATTTAAATGGTTCAACATCAACGGTGACACAATGTGTGACTCCATCTTGTGTGTATTTGAGACATGAAGGGTGGATGAAATACATTTCATTTCATGAATCCAAGGATGTCCCAACAAGATGTTGTATTGTAGTTCTCCTTTTATGACATATAAAAGGGTGTGGAGTGACTTAGACCCAACTTTCATTGGTAAAAAAATAGTGCCTAATGCAGCCACAAGGGGCATCATTGAATACGTAATTGTAATGTCGAGGTAGAAAGATGAGATAAGTGGTATGTTGAGATGGTGTAAGGCGGTGGATGATATGATATTGATGTTTGATCCATTATCAATCAAGACACATTTGAATATTTTGTATTCAATTTCAGTGATGATAAATAAGGGTGGCTCACTAGGCTCAATTCCCCCTAGTATGAAAAGAGGTGATTCAAACTTGATCTCATAGTCATAGAACATGATTGATGATGAAGCCCACTACGAAGATTGCCCGAAATGAAAAAACATTGGGATTTTGTGTGGTCAATTCAATTGACTTTAAAGCCTAAGTAAGCACTTCACGATGATTAGAATATTGAATCATTTAATGAGATCTTAGATTGTTTACTCTTTAATTGATTAATCAAATTATTCTTGAGAGTAATGACCGGTTATGAAGATGATGCCACATTTGTGATTGAGAAATCACAAGTGTCATTTCGGGTGTAGACTTAGGTATTTGTATTGGCAGCTTGGTTTCTTGTTATAATGTGAATCATACCAATAAAATCTTGGTGAGATGAAGATGACATGTCATAAATAACTCTTGGTTCGAAGCCATATGTGATGGGAGTGGATTCTTGAAGACGTCTAAATTTAAATTTTGTGGGCCATGGCATTATCAACTTGAATAACACCTTTTTCAATTAAGTCTTAAATAGCATTACACAATTGTCGACACTTATCTGTTGTGTGACCCACAATTCTATGGTAGGTGCATTTATCAAGTAGATCATTGACGCCAAATGGTTTTTGGTGCATTAGGATCTTGTCATATTAGTGTAAGTGAGATAAATTTAGCATTAAGGCATTTTTGTAGAATGCTAGATAGTGATTTATTCAAATGAGTGTATTGGCAATGCATTTGAAATGGATCTCATGATGTACTTTGTGTGAATGAGTAGTTGTGGGTTATTAGGAGCCGTGAAATTATTCTTGGAAGTGTTTGATGTAGATCCTTTGTAACTAACCGTTACAACAAAACCTCGAGGCATTAGTGAAATCTTCAGATCATAACATCCCACCAGCTTTCATAGATTCGGGTTGGGTTTGTGTGTACTCCCATGAAATGGATCTTCGAAGATGTACCCCATGGGCCCTGCTGGCATAACCAATCGAGTGGGATTTGAACTCGGTGGACCTAATACCAAATGTACGAACTATTGGAGGTGAGGAATTATGTGAAATCCTTACACCAGGATTAACATCCTTGATTAGAGGAGGACAACCTGATTTACTTGAGGAGTATTTTTGGTGAACTTAGAGAAATCATTCTTCTTACGAAGCTTGACCTCTCCAAAGTACTAACATGGACATATTTGATTCTCTTAACCATTAGTATGAATTCCTCAAATGACCAAAACTATTGAATTTGAAGAGTGTGAGATATATGTTTGGCACAACTCTTGGAAAACAATTGAGTAAGTTTTAGTTGAGGAATGGGAAAGTAAGTTCATGAACGAAGATCTCCAACGTGATACATAATCAATTATGGGTTCATCATCGAATTATTTTAGATTATAGAGATCATATAAGGTAGTATGTTTGGAAACATTGACTAAAAATGATCAAGGAATAATCGACCATTTGTTCAAATGAAATGATATATATTGAGTAAGGCCGATATACCAATCTAAAGCTTGACCACCTAATGACAAGGGGAATGTTCGCAACATAAGTGCATCATCATGACTAATGAGGTAATAAGCATACTTAAACATGCAAATGGTTTTGAGGGTCTTCTTTACCCTTGAATTTATCAAATTTAGGCATCTCAAAATGATGGATATGATCTCATAGGAATTGATGGATGAATAGGTTCATTAAAAAGTTAACTATATGTGAGCTTAGGAATCCCCATACCCTGATTTTGAAGTTCAAGGTTATGAATTCTATCCATTAGGTCTTGGTTGATGTTTGGTGTCTGTTGGGTGGTATGGTTTTGAAGTGGTTGAGTGAATGAGTGTGTAGAGTAATGATATGGTATATGGTTGTAAGTATGAGAGAATGAAGAAGAGGTATGAGAAAAGGATGAGGAATTAGGTGGAATGTTTTGGGTAAAAGTAGGTATTGTGGCATAATGAATGGGATTGAGAGGTTTTGACACTCATAGAAGGAATATGATGTGTGTGGACAATAGTAGATTGAGTGGGGCCAATGGACATAGTAGTATGGTGGTTCGGTAGTGGATGAAGAAGGTTTGGGGTTTGTGGAGTAGATCTTCAAATTGTAGGCATCTAGCTTGTAATAGTATCTTCTAAGATATTCTGCAAGAGCCTTTGGATTATGATCTAAGGCCTCTTCAAACTTGGGATCAAAAGGTGGAATCTTGTAAAATTCCTCATCTTCCACGGGATGAGAGTAGATTTACGTAGATTTTCTTTGGAATCTCCCACTAACTCTCCTATGGTTAAAGATGTCATCATGTGAATGAGATGAGTGGTCCATGGTATGAGAAGGACTATATGAGTATGTACAGGTAGTAACCATGCAAGGATAATCTCAAAATGGCCTCAAGGTAATGAATGTGTGAGATGAATGGGAAAATTGAGGATGTAATGATCAAGAAAACTGAAAATCATAGTTTAGTCACACGGTTGTGACTATGTCGAGGGATAAATAAGGAATCAAAATAGAACATTTAATGGGAGAATGGGGTAATTAGAAAAGGTCATCTTTGCAATCTAATCGATGGGATGACTATGGAATCAATGACAGAATATATGAGTTGAAAGATTACAAGTTAGTCGCATTCGTAACTAACTAGGGGAAGGAAATCGGGGATAGGACATAATGTATAATGAATGATTTAGAAGGTGAACCTAGTCAGTCATATTACAAATAACTAACCTTAGTAATAAAAGTGAAGGAAAAAATATAGTCACCGTCATAGTTATGACTGAGACCAGGAAAATCAAAACTCGTAGAGAAAATGGATGAAAAACTATATAGTGTGAGAAGGGTTTGTGAAGAATAGAAATAGTCGTAGGTGTGACTAGAAACAATATTGTTTGTTTATCTCAAGATGGAATAAAAGGGCTTGGTCTGATTGGATTCCTATAAAGGTTCTCTCCCTAAATACCAAAATTTACCCAAATGAGTGTGGTACACTATAAAATTTCTATTTGCTTTACTTTACCCCTTTGATTAACCAAGCTGGATTTTACTTTGCTCAATCAATCAAACCGAGGTCATCACTAAGGATAACCTTGGTGTTAACCTCATGGGTGTACTAGTTAGGTAGGTAGGGGTACCTATTTCATTGGCTAGTTCCCTCAATGTGCCAACTACTTTGGGGTTCCTGTGGTACTCCTCACAATGAGTTTTAGGCTTATGCCCATGCACTTCCCATAGTTATGTGGATGAGTATTTACCCTTATCCAAACCTACAATAAAATGTGTAGTTCATTCCCGATTCATTCCTTTAAGAAAAACAAATGTGTTTTTTAAAGTTTTTGCAAAAACAAAGTTACAACACAATCACATGATTATGACTACCATGCAACCATATTTTAAGATTTTTTATGTCGAAATCACAACCTAGTTACAACAGAACTATCCCGGAACCATATTGTTTTTGTTTTTTTGTTTTTTGGATTTTTAGCAGACCTGCAAGAACTAAATGTTATATTTGCAACAAATGTTATAAAAATGGTAAAAAAATAAACCTTAAAGAAACACTTGTTAGATTTAGAAAATAAAAGAGTTACCCACAACCAAAATGGTCCCATTGTGGTCGCCAAAATGTATGCCTAGATTTGGATCACCTACAAAGAATTAGTTAACATAAAAACTCCAAATCAATGTTACTAAAACAGAATGGGCTTATGATGCCATTATAAAGAGAGGGAAAATTGTGGTTTCTTTCATTGAATAAAGTGGGTAAAAACTCTTCCAGATCTGAATCTAAACCTGCACACAAGAACACTTGGAAAATGTTAGTTATTTTTGGTGGTTAGGGGACTTGCCTCAATCAGATCCATAACCCTTTTAAGGAGATGAAAGACATTTTATTGATTGAAATGAAATGACAAATATACCCGACTCAAATCACGGGACAATTGCATATGTGATTCACTAAAAATCACACGAAGATCCCTTTTCCTTCACTAGTATTCATTTTTGTACCTTCTTCTTAGTTGCTCAATTTCACCGATTGGCCTTTGTATTCTGAAATTATTTTCCCTTTATTTTTTTATATCATGTGTTTCAATTGCTAAAAATATTTAGTATTATTTCTTACATAGTGAGTCTAATATTTGTATCAAGATTGATGATGTGAAGTATAAGTGAGAATAAAGTGAGTTGTTGTAGAAACTCATAAATTGAATAGGTTTAATGTTAGAGAATTCTTGTTATGAGCTATTAGAAACTCATTTATGTTGAGTGAGTTGTTATAGGAGATAGTTTAGGACTCCTCATTTTTTTGGAGATCCTCATCCTATATTTATATAAGCATTAATAATTGAATAATTAACTAAGAAAAAATTACTTTGTGCGTGAAAATCCATACCAAAATATTCATTTGGTATGAAAGGGTGATTTATGAAGTGTTAAGTGCGGTGGGGTTGACTTAGTATATGTTCTAGTTTCCCCATGTATGAGAGTCTTTATCTTTGTACATGTCTATTTAGATAGCCTATGTGTTTTAATGTAGATTTTGTCTATGTTAGAGGTGTTGTAGTGTTGTTCAAAATATGTGTGAGACAATTATTGCAGACATGTGCATTGGATTTTTCATCTAAGGTTATTGTTGTTTGTCATAATATCTATGCATTATTCTTATGCATATTTCCATTTCATTGATTTACATCTCTGTCACAATTTTTGCAAATCCAGATATTTGGGGAGATCGGGATCTAAATTCAAGTTTAGTGGAGCATACCGAATTAAAAAAGAGTGCATTCTACACAATAAACTTATTTTGGTTTATTTAACGTTATCCACTTAAATGCAAAGTGTTCAAAGGAATAGATGTTGATATACATTTCAATATTGATGATTATGATTTTCATGGAATAGATGTTAATACAAAACTCCATTGCCTTCTGGAATCATCAACAACTATTGAAATTATTATATGTTTCTCCTCGTGTAAGCAAACCAGTAGTAGCATGGATTGCATCGTCATTATTTAAAGATAGGAGGTATTTTGATTGTATTAAAAAAATTCCATGTCCGAGTCATTAGTTGCCTAAATTTCAAATTATGTTAGTGTATAGTTTTGTTACAAATGTGACAGCTTGTCATTATATAGTCTTGTTAAAGTGATATATAGTTATTTGTGTCATTTATAAAAAAAACTATTTTTTTGTAAGGTTAAAGTTAGTCTTGTTAAAGTTAGAGCCAATAAAGAAAGTGTACGTATTATCAAGGTTAATGTTGTATTTTGTCAAATTGTGTCTTTATCATCAATTTTGAAAGTTGTATGTGTCATTTAATCTAATTCGTGAGTTTTGAAAGTTTGAAAAAAAAAAATTATCTCATAAACACAATTTTTGGTATTATCCAACGATTGAATTGTGGGGATAAGTTGAAAAATATTACACTTCTAATGAATTTTTTAATACATAGAGGCTTCACACTTGACCCTTCCTTATATCATGAAAAGGAGCACACCTAAGGCACCACCCTTGACCCTACTAGGGGCGTCCACCCCTGCACTCCCCCGCTTTGGTATTTCGAATCAAAGCAAAAATTGGTGGGGAATTCATATCGAGAAAATAAGGTACAAATTTGATCTTCAAATTTTATCTTGCTTGAGTGAGCATAAATACATCGAGAGGATGGAGGCTATGGAGGTTGGAGGAAAATCAACTTCCTCTCGCCAACCATAAGCTTCGATAGGGCCACACAATGAATTTTTGGCATATGTTTTGGTATTTTTTAGTTTTTAGTTATATATGATTGAAAATAATAATAAAAGTACATTCATGTTCATATATGTAATAATTGAATTTTTTTAATTGTAATTCCCTTATGTAAACATATGGTGAAGAACTAAAAACACAATTCAATGCAATATCATGATAGTTGAAGAGGATGAATAGATGTGTATGTCCTTGTTCATACCTAGATTAGTGGTTGATTCACTAAAATTAGCTAATATGTAGCAAATGGATAGTTAATCTAAGCTATGAAAACTGTGAGAAAGTAAATGAATACAGTAAAGGAAGTATGTAAATGATATAAGTAACTATGAAAAAGGGAAAGCTAACCCTAATGTGTAAGAAGGAGAGGAAAGAACTCAATGAATAACAAATATTTGTAGGAAAGTGTCGTAGTGAAGTCCTGGAAAATACGAAGCGGGAATGACCGGAATGCACTCCCGAAAAGGATGGATCTGGAGGATCTAGCTAGACTGGAGCACCTGGAGAGGGACTAGGTTCGCGGGTGCTCTCGGGGTCTACAATTTAGGTGCCCTAGTCCTGTGCAAAATCCCTAAAAGCTGGTCTTCATTGGTTCGGCGGATGGTGCAGAACCCTCTTTGTTTGTCACATCGACTTTGTTGTCCCTGTGTCAAATGTCACCAATACTCCAAGATGAAGGAAAAACTTGTAAGACCCAAAAACAAGCATCAAACCCTACAAAATAATATTGCATAGGAAGGGGTTGGATGACCTCATTTTCCACAATGGTGGACTTACTAACTAAGCACTACACCGCATCTTAGAGTCGATGTAATTCTATGTGCAAGTGTGTGTGAACATGCCCTAGGTTTCTCTTGTGCTAGTCACACTTTGTGAAGTAACAAGCAATAACTACATGTAGAAAATGTAATAGAGTGTGTGCATGAAATAGAATAGAATCCCTCCCCTATGAAGTGTGATGCGATGTCCTAGCCTTGTGCCTTGTGATGGAGCTATGTGGATGCAAGTGATCTCCAATGCAATAGATGGATGTAACTCTAGATGAGTGATAGTAGTAAGTGATGTTAGGTCCCTCATTATGGTCTCATAACTTTATATTTATAGGGTTCTCTTGATCTAATTTCATAATTAACCTTGAAAAGGTCGACCACAAGAAAGATAAAGATGTAAAATGGATATAAAGAGCCCAAAAGTGTATGAAAGTGCAAAGGGATCGAGGCACCCACGGCACCCCAAGATTAGCCTCGGGCACCCCCACTAGCCTAGGTGCCCTAGTTGAGGCTAAAACAATGGAAAATGACCGAAACATACTGAGCATGTGGATGTAAAAGGTCGGTAATGATGAAATAAAATAAAACAAGATGGCCAAAAGATGGGGTTAATTAGTACTTTCTTCACTCAAGAACCTTCTAAATAGTAGTATGAAACTCGGGATAAATAATGTCTAAAGTGCATGATTTTGTGACTACAAAGTGGTCATCCTGTAAAAATCATTCATGAACGCTAAACATATGTAGAATTCTTGTTCGTGGTTCCCACACTATGCTCGAAGTTAGATTATTGTGTAGCATGCATCCATTAATGGAAGTTTAATGTGTTCATTCTCTACCTTTAGTTTGAGTTGTAGACCAAGCTCACAAGCAAGCGGCAGAGGCTTCATGTGCAGAAGAAGTGTGATTATATTTCTCCCCATGTTCGTACAAGGGGAATGTTACAAATATTTACTATTGCTTACATAGTGAGTCAAATATTTGTATCAAGATTGATAATGTAAAATGTACATGAGAATAAGATGAATTGTTGTAGCAACTCATTAGTTCAATAGGTTTAATGCTAGATATTTTTGTTATGAGATATTAAAATCTCATTTATCTTGAGTGAGTTGTTATAGGAGATGATTTAGGACTCCTTATTTTTAGGAGATCATCATCCTATATTTATGTAATCATCAATCATTGAATAATTAACTAAGAAAAATTATTTTGTGAGTAAAACTATGTACCAAAATATTTACTAACACGACCAACTTTCTTCTTTATATCATATGGTTCTATGATACAAGATGCACATTGTTTTGTGTCCTTGTGTCCAATTATAGTATATTTCATTTAAATTTATCATGATTTCATTTTTCCACCTCAAGGTGTATTTTTCCCATGACTACATTATTTTATCTTGCCCTATACTTGGGGTCAGCTTTTCCACCTTTAAATTTTACTAATTTTACTTACCCAACATTGGGCATACATTTCCTACGATGACACTTATTTATTCATTTCACACATTGGGGAGCTTTAATTTTGCATGATGAATTTGCTTTATTTTTCCTAACTTTTATGGCATTTTCCCTCTCTTTCAAGATTACAAATGATTGTATATTTTTCATTCCTTTGGAGGCATTATTTTGTTTTGATTTATCACATATTTTCAACCTCAAGCATCATCCTTATGTTTCAAGTTGACATTGAGTACATGTCACCCACCTTAGGACATAATTACTATTTTTGGAGCTATCTTGAGCCAATCTTGACCATTTCGATGAATTATTGTTATTTTGAGGCTACATGACTTATATCTTTCCCATCTTAGGGAAGCATCCTACTGTGTTTAGATGTTTACATACACCCATTTTGATTACTACGATTACATTTCTCTACTTACAAAGTGACATAGAGGAAAATTTCCATGATTACATATATGTTTTACGCGATGATATCTTTATATTGATTTAATAAAAATGTAATTAAATCTAATTGCGTAATAACGCATATGACAAAATAAAATAAATATATAGATGTTAAGCACTTGAGAAATACAAAATTATAAGTAAATAGGAGAAATAAAGTACTTAGTTGATTCTTGTGTGATCTGGAAATGATCTAGGTAATGTAATGTACCGAACATGATGAAAACAATGTCGCAACTACTCCTCGTAAACTATGGAACTTGTGAATAATGTCGGGCATGGGCACGCAAGATCTTGGGACAGTGGGGCGTTTAGAACTGGCGATGACTATTCCTTGGTGGTGGTGACTATGCGAAGCTTGGAATATGCTTTTTCCCGTGTCGCTAGGGTTTCTCTATTAATTCCTTTTAGTCACTTGATATTCACTCTTTGATCATGCGGAGGTACACTGTGAACTGAAAAACAAAACCTAACTACATGTACATGCTAAAAACACATCAAATTGGAATGAAATTTTTAAAATGTGAATTTGGACCGAGGCTCGTGCTAAGGTAAAGTGAGCGAGAGAGGCCGTAGGTGGAGGAGGCATAGATCAATATATTTTACATGATATGTGGAGCTATAGGGTCGATATGCAGAGCAAACCGCAGAGCTTTCTATGTTAGGGAGTCAAACGAGAGAGGCATAGAGGCTAAGATAGGTGATGTAGAGTGAGCGGTGAAGCATCTAGTTCTAGAGCTCCCGATCAGATATAGTGATAGCGATGATCATATATGATGTATCAGATACATTGCATTTAGGTGCGAGGTCTTACCCCCAAAGTGATTATATTTTTAAAATTATGATTTTTGATGATATATGTATAGATGGATGTTGATGTTACATTTTGTCGATGTGTGTTGTATTCCATGTCATGATTACTATTTGTATTGTGTAAATCGATAAATTTTGTGTGCATTGTTGAAATGGATGTTTTAATTGATGAATGTTGTGATGTAGTATTATGTGGAAAGAGTAACAAAGTAGTAAACTAGATAAAGAATGTATGTGACAATGAGTGGTATATCATATGATAGATATAAATAAATGTATTTAATGTAATGTGATAGATAAGTGAAAGTGACAATGTGACTTAGAGAAGATAGAAGAGTAAAATAATGATATATTGTATAATGAGAAGATGTAAAATAATGTGTGTAAGTGCATGTGATTAAGATGACTTGGGGAGATGAGTGATGCCCCTAGTGAGAATGAGGTTCATTTTATAAATTCCCCTTAAGCAGATTCATGAATGAACCATAGAACAAGAGTGCATCATCGTGAAATGGGTTTTTCATGTACAAGGAGTGGTTATAAAATATATGGCATAAAGCACATAGATGGAAGTATGGAATGAGAGGTTCATTGATGTAGTATTCCCTCAACATTCAAGTGTGAACCGTAGAACGAGAGTGTGTTCTAGGGTAATGAAATAGAAAATGGATGTAAGAGAATATAGATTGAGAGGCCTGTAAGGCATGGATGGAACATGTGAAGTAGTAGTGGTATGTGGGTAAGTGCTAAATTGGATGTCAGATGGAATGGAACCAAGAATATAAGGTGTGGTGGGAGGAAGTACGGAAGCGAGGGGTTTAGTAAGCCAATGAGGTACTACAACAATGTGAGAAGAATGAGAGGATGTGACCATAGGTGGATTATATGGAGGACACAGATGGATAATGACCTTAGGATGTGGGTGAATGAATACTTTAGATGGAGGTGAAGGAGACAAGTGAACAATGATGGAAGCTCACTTACATGGGGAATAGGAGAGAGAGCACTCACAATAGTTAGAGCGAAAGTAATGAAATCTTTGTCTTCTAACTATTATAATCGATCATGGAGAGAATAGTAGTCATTATCATGATGGCCATTGATGCGATGGAAATTATAGAAAAGGGTGGTCATGTTGGTGTTGTAAGTGGTGAGGTGGATGATGTTGAGTAGAAGGTAAACAGATGAGCCGCTTATCAAGTAAAGTTCGTAGAACATCATGTGGTTTTACATTATGTGAGAAGTGCAATGGTTCATGAGTAGGGGATGAAGAAGACTTAGGTGAATACTGACGCACCGGAGGGGAAGGGAGAAACTTACATAGAAGCCAAGATGGGGATCATGCAGGAGGGTCAATAGATGGAAGAGGGGAAGACTTAAAAGGCATAAGATGGGTAGAAGAAGTAGAAGAATTTGTAAAGACATTATTTGCAATGAGGTCCTTTCTAGATTAATAAATTTATAGAACAACTGTTAGGAAATATATATTAGTGCTCCATTTGTATGGGTGAATAATAATTACATGTGTAATTATTATTATGATAAATTAGTGAAAGTACATTTACTATGTAAATGTAAATAGTAAATGTAAAATGTGGTTAGTATGTGGTAAGTTAGTAAGTTAGAATAATAAAACAATTAGTATTGTTTTATTATTATATTGGTGAGAGGTTGAAACCATATGGGTGTATGGTTGTATATGAAGACAAATGTTGTTGTAAGGATTGTTATTTTACATCTCCTATATAATGGAGTGTAATGAAATAGTCAAGATATAATAAAAATATAATATAGAGTTGTTGATTTCAATTATTGTCTGTAGCTATTTCATAGATTCTTTGTATTAGATCGAGTAATATCTACAACAACATATATATATATATAATGAATTTTCCTTTAAGGGAGGAATTAAGCCTAATACAAAAATAAATTGCATTTTAAAATCAATAGGCTGAAATAATAATTAATGCATGCAAGAATTGAAGCATAAAATGTAATCTAAAATGGGTTCATTCTTTCCTTGATGCAAAGAAGGAAAGCGTTCATATGTAACTTTAGGACCATTGTTAGAAATAAATTGTCTAAGAAAATCATCCTCCATATCATAATAAGTACTAATGGATCCATAAGGCAAATGAGTATACCATTGGAGAGCATGATCAACAAGACTATGACAAAATGCTTTAAGTAACAAGTGATCATTGGAATAAGTAGACATGGCTAAACGATAATGCTTAAGATGTAAATAAGGATTTCCAATACCATCAAAACAAGAGAAAGTAGGCATGATGAAGTATTTTGGGAAAGAAGAATTGTGAATATTTTTAGGGATAGGATTTCCATGCAGAGAATTATTATCAATGGAAGCATAATAGGATTTACTTTCAAGGGTGAGTGTATGAACTTGAGATTGCAAAGTGCCAACAACATGCATGAGGGATAGAATATCGTGTGAAGGAATGGTTGGTGAAGTGAGAGGCATATTTAGGGGTTATATCTTTCCATTGTGAGTGATCATGAGAATGTGAGAAGAAAATTGGATGTGGAAGGAGGAGGAGGAGGTGGAAGAGGAGGAGAGGAACATGGAGGCTCTATGGGAATTCTAGATGTAGAATCAAGAGACACAATAAGAGGTGTACTAGTGGTAGGAGTAGAATCATCATGAGAAACAACTTCAAAAGTAGAAGAAAGAGGAGTAGTAAATTCACATTCAACAGTCTTAAGAGAAGTAACATCATCACTAACATGTTCATGATCAGAATCATAATCGATATCACTATCAGTCATATTTTCACAAGAAAATATTTCATCAAGACTAACATCAAGCATATAAATAATTTATCATTGCAATCATTGGAAGCATTTTTAGAAGTAGAAAGAGTAGGAGATATAGCTTTACATTCATCTTGACTACTAATAGAAGCAACATCATGCACATTTACATTTTCAACATTAGAAGTAGAATTATTGGTATCCATATTATCACAAGAAATAACATGATCAAGAAAATCATTTACAGTAATATTATCATGTGTTATAAGAGGAGGAGAAGAAGGTGCAACAACATGGGTGACTATAGAAGATGAGGGAGAACATGAAGTAAATATTTTTGAGGGAGACTATGTAAATGTTAGGAGTGTCAAGGCCAATAGGAAGAGTGTCTTGGAAAGCAAGAAGTTTTTGAAGAACAAAAGAATCACATTGAGGATTGTGATAGAGGTCACAAAATTCAGATTCTACAAGTATATTTTTAAAAGGGGTCAGAAGCATGTATCGGGCATATTATGCTTAGGAGATGAGGACCTCTTCTTAGCCATGAGGGTTTTGGAATCCTAAGGCAAGGAGTTAAAAGAAGAGAAGGTTATCCAAATGATTTAACAAAAACCTAATTAAATTAGACTGTAGAGTAATTGATATGACAAAATACAATAAAGATACAAATGCTAAGCACTTGAGCAATACAAAACTATAAGTAAATAGGAGAAATAAAGTACTTAGCTGATTCTTGTGTAACTGAAATGATCTCGAGAAGTTTAAAGTAATCAATAGGATGAAAACAAAGTTGTCGCAATTTCTCCCTATAAAATATGGAACTTGTGAATAATGTCGGTCAGGGGCACTTAGTGCTTGATAGGGGTGCCTAGGTGTTGATGACTGTTCTTGGGTACTAGTGACTATGTAAAATATTGAAATCTACTTTTTCCTATGTTGCTAGGGTTTCTCTCGCTAATTATCATACGCCTACTATTCAATTTTTATTGTTGAGAGTACCTATAACCTACAAAACAAACCCTATGTTGAGCATGAAAATGACTAAGTCCCAAAACAGAGGTTAGCATGCATGGAAGAAAATGTAGAAGAAAGGTGTATGAGGAAGCGTGCACATGGATGAAAGGGTTTTCTCATGCGGGAGGCAAGACAAGGTTACGCGCAACAAAGTAACACTTAGCCATTTTGGGAGTGAAGAGATAAAGATAGATATGGAGTGCAAAGCACATCTTCTAAAAAGACTTAAAGAACAAACAAAAGCTATTTTGGGAAAACAAGATCAATTGACATGCATGGTTCAAAGATAATAATAGGATCTAAACTAAGAGATAACTGAAGTAGATCTCACTGTTAGAGAGAGCTTCGCATACTTTTGTACTTAGCTTGAAAGTAAGCGCATGGCTATTATTAACATGTAGCCTATTTTTGAAAGGTGCATGGGTGGTGAAGGGAAAGTCCCCACCCCTATAAATATGTATTGATTTACATGGTTTAGAGGATCCATGTTTTGTAGAGTTATGTTGTTGGTTTGTACATGCGCATGACTCATGGTGACTTTATTATGTATGTAATAGACTTTTGTATTTTACAACAATTAATATAATGGATCTTTGTGGCTGGATATTGATTGTAGACACATTTGTTACTGGTTCATGTATGGTAAAGTTAATCTTGGTTCTTGTTTGAGTATTCATGCTTAATGGTTAAAGATCTAGATCTGGTTTAAGCACTGCAATATAATTGATTATCTGTTATGGATCTGAAATATATATACAATCATGCTAACTCCCGGAGTAAGATGACATAAAAAAGAATGTGTTACCCTTACAAGCTTCTGGTGAGATCTCACCCTGCTAAGTGATGTGACAACATGCCTTGAGCTATTAGTGGTAAAATCTAGGCTACATTTTGGTTCCGTTGTCGGGACCTATTTTTCAGTTGTTTTCCAGGATGTTACATGATGAAGACATACCGATTGACCTTGGCTAGTGTTGAAGAGTGGTTAGATAATTTGGAGGAAGAATATGCTTGTAGATTTAGCATTGGACCTGATTTTAATGCACGCGTGTGGGTTGAATAGAATATGTATCATGAGTTGTATGAGACGTTATTCTCCATCTTTCCTATAGAGTTGTACGAGTGGTTAGTTTCTTACGCATCAAAGATAAATTGGAGGTTTCGCACGCTTGTTTAGACATAAGAATAATTCCAAGCCTTATATGATGAAAATATGACTTGGACGTGCGTTTGTGAATCATCGGGTTCCATGGTGTTCTCGAATAACTATATTTTGGAGTACGTAGTTTCTACTTAATTTTTCTAGAGGTCTAAGTTCTACTTTTGTGCCAGCCTCAGGGATCGTATTTACGCGACATTCCTTTGGTGATTAAGATCTTGATTGTGACCCTCGGATTTGGAAGAATGCACCACGCACGTGGCAGAGCATGTGTGGTGAATGATGGAATACCGAAGCGGTAGAAAGACGAGAGAAGAATAGTAACTTAAGTTAATGAGGCATGTGAGAGGGATTTAGAGAAGCAACATGAAGTTGTGGAATGAATGGCATTGAGGAGAGAGATGGATTGTGAAGGATTTGGAGCTCACGTAGAGGATGTGGAGCTAGAGCATCTAGAACTTCCCCATTTGGGAAATCATGATAGATAACCCTCTTCAAAGCCTCGATGAGAGTGCACCAAAAAGAGATGACATGGACTACAAGAATGCATTTAATCCCTCCCGAAACCTAGCCCTCGCACTTGGTTTTCCAGCTTCTACGATATTCATGAATCAACAAGCTAGTGTGGGCAAAGAGAGCAGTGAGAGAAAAAGTTAATTTACCATGAAGTTTAAGAGTAAATCCGTAGCATATTTATCTCTAGTGGAGTAGGTTTCTTCTACGTTATTTGGAGGAGGTATACTTTCTCGCACATCTTCAACACATAACATGGGTGCACAAAACGTTGGCATAAGATCTAGAAGTAGCACCACTCGCAGATCATGTGGGAGTTCAATTTAGCACAATCGTTGGAACCCAAGGCAATGCATCATGTGATTCAATTCCTACTATAGGAGGAGGATCGGGGAGGACTGTGGTTAAGGATCTAGTGTCTCCGGGTGGTTTTGGGGCGGAGGAAACAAAGTGGTAATACACGCTCGATATGGTGGGCACGTGCCTGCACTCAACCCCAACAAATTTATATCGATATGTCTCTTCATCTCCTAGAATACGAGAGGATAAAATATGCGGCCGAGCACGTAAATATGTGTGAGATACTATGGCACATGAAGGGGATTATAGCTCCGTGAGTGCAAGGAAAGTCAATTTACAACTACATTCTCTCGGTGTGCACATAGTTGGTACATGAAATATGATCCGAACTAGATTTGTGTAGAATATACCACACTTCATGATGCTTTCTCGAGAAGAGTTTCATATTTGTGATTTTGAGTAGAAGAGCATCGGGCAGGATGAAGGAAACCAAGTAGGGTACGACTAAGAGTGTTCGGGAGTATGATGCACGGTTCAAGACTCTTTATCAAATCCTTCTTATGAAATTCACTCGAGTCAAGATGCTTAATGGTTCATTGGAGGTTTAATCACACCTATCAAAAGGGAACTCTCACACAAGACTTATGATCCGCGCAAGGCACTTGAAGCACTCACTCTCTACTGAGGCAGCTAGGAGTGTGATAACGGGAGTTATCCCATTTTAAGAGGCTCAAATTGTTGTAATGACAAAATAATTAGAAAATTGTCGCTTAATTCAAAGCACATGAAATGTGCAAGGAATTTGGTGCATAGATTGTGAAGTAGAGGGCATACTAAGAATAGCTATCCTCGTAGATAAGTGTGTGCCATATTACTAAATTGTGAGATCCGTCACTGGATCCCGATTCAAGTAGGTTCTCATTGTTACAATACGCGTTAAGGAGGAACATGTCTACTATCGCAAGATTTTTTTAGGTCTACTACTCATGATACTAAGAATTATAGGTTGATTGATCGGATTCATGATGTCATCATTGATATTGGTATACGTCAAGAAAGTGTTGCAAATAATTGTAAGGAAAAAGGTGAGCATCATGATCATGATCACAACGAAGGGTGCTCTAATGGAGGATATGGTAGAGGTCAAGGTTACCGTGGGAGGATTTAGAGGCTAAGGTCATGGCATAAAGTGGAAGAAGTGAATTTACACAAGGAACATGTTATACATGTGGATCCCGATCACTACTGGTGCGAATGCCCTTAGAATATTGTTTTCTCTTTTAGCGTAAAGAACCATAACTATGAAGAATGTGTAGACTTGTATGAACATCCGAGTAATAACCACAAAGCAGAACAAGGGCATGAGAATGGTGAGAGTATAGTGCACTCATGGAAGATCGGTGGGTGCCAAAGTTAGTGCCCGATCTTAAGTTGCTACTTGTGAATATCACTACACGTGTTGAGGCTGCGCACACTAGGGAAGTTCCAAAGCAAAAATCTTGTTATTACAAAGGAGGAATTATTGGATGCAAAGTATCCATACCCTACACACCAGAAGGAATTTTATCAAGAAACCATGGAGGTAATTAGGAATTTGTAGAGTGAGATACAATGTTTTAAAAGAACAACATGAAGTTAGAACGTAAGAAATCACTGAGCTTCTTTAGAAATATGTTGATGATGTAAGGGAGGTTTGCAAGATTATGTGCAAAGGGAACATCATTCCTTTATCGGGGAATGGTTATGGAAAAGAGTCGCGCGCCGAGTTGAGCACAAAAGACATATTTTGCATGCTAACTTACCTCCTCATAGCCTGGATTATGATAAGGAGATCACTCTGAATGATGTTGTTGATGGATGGATCTTGAGTAATATCCTTATTGATATAGGTGTAGAGGTGAATTTACTCACTTTGGACGTGTGGATTCAAATGGGGAGACCACCATTGTAGAAATCCTCGAATGTGTTTTTCATGGTAAAAAAATTAAAGGCACACCCATTGGAGTTTTAAAATATGTGTCTATTACTATACAGGGGACCAATCTTAGTGGAGACTTTGAAGTCTTGGAATTTGTAGAAGCAGATAGTTTCCCAACACTACTTGGGCTCCCTTTGTGTTATGCAAACACCGTTGATATGTGCTTCAACAAAGGGTATATAATTTTTGAGAACAAGGAGGAGCGCATGATCATCGCTTTAACAGATGGAAAATCTACACCCTATATAGATCCCTTAAGTGAAGAATATTTTAATTGAATTTATGATTGTGCCATTAGAGATCCGGAAGAACTTGAGCCATCAAAAGGAGTTATCCAATGGGATGATACATAGTCCATGAGTGATACTACAAGTGTTGCATGTGAAAACTGGGAACATGACACTTATGAAATGGTTAGACGTGAGGTAAGAAGTGCAGCTACATGTGTAAGCAAGCCACATTTTGGTAGGTATTTAGGCAAAGAATGAGGTACTAAGGTATATTGTTGAAGTAAATCTTGAACCTGCTCCCGCATGCTATGTAATTTCAACAGATGTATCAAGTGGAAAGAAGGAATATGCTAGTTTATACCCTACACGGGATAGCAAATGCACTAGTGGATGGTTCACGTGATAATATTTTGGAATGGCAAGAAGTGAGAATATCCTTATTTGCAAGATTTCTCCATGGTAATGCACCTACCAAGATATGTGAATTTCAAGGGAAGGATGCTCAACACCATGTTGAGTAGTTTGAGACACTCTAAACAGAGGCACAAGAGGCCTTACCACCTTCACCATGGGTTCACCAGTTCTACTATAGCTTGGGAGGTCGCGCGTAGGCATGGTATGCCTATCAAGATTCAATAGAGAAATAAGGAACTCGGAAAGAACCAACTACATGTGGTATGATTCATACCTTTGACTATTTTTCCATTAAACCTCTCATGAATGAGGCATTATAGGTTATGAAGTGCTTGACTATGGGAGATAGTGCAAAGGATGAGGAACTTATTCAAGATTTACTAGAGAATCGGACTGGAGGTGAGCTTTGAAGAAGAAAATAAAGATGCACAAATAAGGCTGGGCGCGCCTACCTAGAAAAAGAAAAGGATAAGATGGTCTACATTATTGATGATGAAGAAGTGGAAAATATGGATTTTGAGCATACAAAGGGTACACATGAGGTCTTAGACAATTTAGATGAGAAGGCAAGCGCTACCATAAGCCTATGAAAACTAAGAAGGTCAACATTGGGATGATTTTGAACCCAAATAGGCCATCATCGATATTATTGGTCTAATTCTGAGGCTACTAAGATAATTGAGTTGTTGCGTGACTACCAAGACTTGCTTCCCTAGGGGCTATCATGAATTAAAAGGATTGCATGAATCTTTGGGTGATATTAGAATCAAGTTAAAGGAAGGAGTGTTCCCAATCAGGAAGAGGCCTTACAAGATGAATCCTAACATGCACGTTAAAGTTAAAGAATAAATTGACAAGATGTTGAAATATGGAATCATTGAACCCATAGAGGAGTCAGAGTGGGTTATCCCTATGGTGATAAGTATAAAGAAATAAGGAAGAATTAAAATTTGTGTGGATTATAGGGATTTGAATGCTGCATGTGTAATAGATCCTTTTCCCACACCTTTTACTGAAGAAATCTTGAAGGTTTTCCAGTGGCAAGAAATCTCCTTTATCGATGGATTTTCTCGATATCACTAGGTAAGGATAACTAAAGAGGACCAGAAAAGAATAATTTCACCACCGAATGGGGAATTTTTGCATACAAAGTTATGCCTTTTGGACTTAAGAATGCGCCAGCAGCTTTTCGTGCATTTTGTTCAAGAATTTTAGGATTTTATCCACAAGTTCTTACATGTTTACTTGGATGATTGGACCATGTATGGGCTAGTGAAAGATCATTGTGATAATTTAAGACTTATGTTTGAGAGATGTCGATAGTTGAGCATCTCTTTAAACATCAAGAAGTGCATTTTTGCTACACCCTTTGGGACTTTGTTGGGACACATCATCTATAAGGAAGGTTTATTAGTGGATCCTGCTAAGGTTGTTGTCATTTTGGGCTTAGAGGAACCTACTAACCAGAGCGAGGTACATGATTCTTGGTGCACACAGACACTATAGGAAGCTTATCAAAGTTTACACCAAGATTCCCGCACCCTTAGAGGAATTATCAGTGTAAAGGAAATTTCCATCGGGATGAAGTGCAACAATGCACGCGTTTGAGACATCAAGGAAAGGCTTACTACAACACATATTATGTGCTTTCCTTCATGGCATCTAGCTTTTCATGTACATGTGGATGCTTTTGGCATGGCCATTAGATAGTATTATCCCATCCTGGAGAAGGTATTGTTGATCATCCTATTTTCTTTGCAAGAAGGAAATTGACACAAGTCGAATAGAATCAGACAACCACAGAGCACAAGGCTCTTTCCATGATCTATGTGTTGCATAAGTTTTTGACAAGACTTACTAGCAACACTATTTATCTTCTATACAAATCACATGGAATGAAGTACTTAGTAAACAATAAAATTTTTAGTGGGCGCATATGCCATTGGATTCTCGTTATTTTAGGAGTTTGACTTCAAAGTGTGGTGGTTAAGCCAAGCAAGAGCAACTCGACCAAATCATTTATCAAGGATTAATTTAGGAGAGGACGTCAAAAGCATTAAGGACACAATGTCGATGCATAGTTGTTCGATTTAACCGCACGCCCTCCGATTTAGAAGATATTTTTGTCTTTTTGTAAACAAGTTTGGTGCCCAAGGGATGAAGGCTCGGGAAAAGAAACAACTTGCTATACACGTTGCTCCTTATATGTTGATCAATGGAGATTTATAAAAACTAGGTGGGGATGAAATTTTGCATCGTTGCTGTACTTGAGCAAGAATGCAAAGCTATTATGAAGGAGGCTCATGGTGGTATTGCAGTGGACATTATGCAGATATGCCACCGCACGCAAGATTTTAGTCATGTGCCTATGGTGGGAAATATCATTGTATAAGGATTGTAAATAATATTACAAGGAATGTGACGATCTGGCCTTGGGAAGCTTCGAACATAGAGATAAAATTCCTTTCAAGCCTATTACTAATGTAGAACCTTTTGAGAACTGGGAAATTGAATTTGTAGGCCCTATATCCCCATCCGCACATAGGACAAGATCGTGTTATATTATAACTTGTATATATTATCTTACAAGGTGGGTAGAAGTGGTGCCTACAAAGGATTACACAACAACTATGATAACAAGGTTTCGTGGGATAATATTATTAGCAGTATGGATTCCCCTTGAGTTTAACAATGATAGGGGTACTCATTTCTTAATGAGACTATCAAGATATTATTGGATGAATTTATGGTTTCACACCATAAACAACACCATATCATCCTCGGGAAAATGGAACTAGTGATGTTGAAAGGAAAGACTGGATAATAAAGTATATTTTGTAATTTGGGGCATACATGACAACCTACAAGAGGTTGATTAAGGCCATACCATTTCACTTGGTGTTTGGCACTGAGGTTGTTCTACCAAGTGGAACTCATGTTACCTTCTCTATGTATTACATGCGTAGGAGGTTTGGTTGATGAGAAATCATTTGAAGAACGTATAGAGAAACCGATGCGGTTGCATGAAATGCGCACTATAAGCACGGTTGAGTCGGAAGTAATATTTAAAAGGCTAGGCATGAGGCTTGGCATGATAGGCATATCAAGGCTAATAAGATTGAAGTTGAATAGATGGTTCTTCTCAGTATAATTCAAGGTATTTGCACCACCCCCGGGAAAGCTTAAGGTGCATTGGTCGGGACCGTATATTGTGACTTACATACTAGATTCATGCACTTTTCAGCTTAGAGGTTGGATGGGACACAGCTTTCCTGGCCACTTCAATGTATAGGTTGAATCCCTACTATAAATAAGAGTCTTCTTGGTGTTTGTAATAAGGAATTATTTCCATTTAGATTATATTTCCTTAATGCATTACTTTATATGTGTTTCCTTTCATTATTTATATGCTTTGTCAATTTAGTTCAATGTTTTGTGTAATAAGCGCATTTGAGCACCGAAGCTAATTACTATCTAAGTGTTTTCATGCTTAGAGGAAAAAAATACCCTTAGTGTGGGTAGAGTGCAAGGTAAGTAAGCGTATGAGTTGATATTGCTAATGGCCCAAGAAGAACAAGAGCGCTCTTCACGAGTCCCTAATTATCGAAGGGTGGGTGTAACGGTGTTGAGAATGGTTTTTGAAAAGTGATGGGTTTTCATGAGGAAGATGGTGATAATAAGGATGATTCCTAATGAAAATCCATGTACAAGAATGAACGCAGAGAGAAACATGATGGAGGAAGTCAGCAGGAGAACTACTTGATATAAAATGCAATGGCTGATGTACTTCGGCGATGGAAGCATGCGTAAGGAGGTTTGCAAGTTAGTGTAGTTTTGCGTGCAAGAAGTTTTTATAGGTTACGCGCTATTGGGCATGTGGAGGAAATGTGCTTTGAAAATCTGAATTTATTATGGCAAAGACGGTGGTAGGTGACATGGTAATTAATGTGGTAAAGAGTGAAAAACTATAAATGGGGAATCGGGGTGAGTTATGAGAGAGCTCTTGCAAACTAGGGAATCCCTTACAAAGAAATTACCAAAAATTGTGTGGGAAGTGAAGGATTTGTGAACGAGATTGGAATAAAGAACATGGGCGTGTGTAAAGTGAGCTGGAAGAATTTTTATGGGTTTGAACATTTTCTTGAAAGGAAAGGTTCTCTCGGTTATGGCTCAAGAACTAGGGCACGGATTTCAGAGTTACGTGGGAGTAGGGTTATAATTTTGAGGCATTATAAGAAGAAAGAAAAAGTAGAAGTAACCAAGTACTCAAACAAAGGATAATGACACCAAGGACAGAACAACCATTTCACCCAAGAAGAAGGGAAAGAACAAATTAGTTGTGGTTTCGGTAAGTTTCAACGAGGAACGGTATTCAAAATGTAATACCCATATGGGGTATTGATGGGAATGGAGTGGGTGTCCTATGTGCACAAAATGGTTATAAGTGATTATAACCATCAAACAAATACAACTAAGAATTAAATGGCATTGGAGTTGGTTCACTACATAGGTGAAAGGACATAGGATGAAAACTAGTGTATGATGACTCGGTGCAAAAGACCTCAAGAAGGCTGAACTTTCGCAACTTTATGAACTACCATTTTTCGGAAAGCCTGAGAGATTGTACCAGTGGCTTATGTTGCACGTACATGAAGACTATTTTTACTTCACATGGAGGAGGATGTGCGTAACACCACAATTAATCTTTTAGTTCACTAGACTCATCTCGCACCGGAGAGTTAATGATGATAACTGGGCAACAACGGGATTTCAAAGAAACAACTAAGGAGTATGAGTACAAGAAATGTGGGCACACCTTTGATATTTTGAAGATCAATAACCCGGTGATGAAGATGGCCATGCACCTACTTACAAAATTGAGTGGTCAGGAAAGGTGGACCCAAGTTAATAAAAGGTGGCTGAATGTGCATAGAAAGATAGTAGAAGGGACCATCTACAACATATCATCCTACGTTAGTAAGAAATTATTGATGCGATGTGGGATGGAGATAAGATAATGTATGGTAATATTTTTCTTACTATTGTTTTCTATGAGATTGGAATGCCCGATGTGATGAATAATAACATATGGGAGTACCTTGATGAGAATCCTCCCCAGCTAAGAGGTTTGAAGCATATAATTTTGACACAGTGACACCAACCTACAAAGCACGCTTGGATAAATGGTACAAGTGGATGAGAGATGATTTTGGCATAGAATGGATAATCCCATAGAAACTACTAGTATTGGTGGGGAATGAGGCTGAGTAGAAGAATAAATAAATAATTATAAAAGATAAGGAAATAAAGGGGAAGGAACAGATAATTGCGCAATTGAAAGTTGAGTTACGGGAGGAAAAAGGGAAGTTGCACAAAGTTTAAAATATGGAAGAGTTGATCTCATTCAATTATCATAAAGACACCTATATTTATCCCCCTACACATAAGTATGAATCATCCTTCCATTGTCTATAATATTTTACATGCATTATTACGATGTAAAAGCAACCCTCGTACTAGAGTCAACAAAAGAAGTTATGGCGCCACAGTAAAGAGAAAGAAAGGACACAAATTGAGGTGGTCATAACTAGCTATATTGAGCTTCGCCTCAGTAAAAAACCATGGTTCATATGTCTAAATTTTTCTATGACAACTATGAAGATAGAGATAGGGTGGCAAGCGTTCTAGTTGCCACTCATGAGGTGGATTTGAAGGAGTTCCGCATCAAAAATAGGGAAATCGGGTAGAACATGATAAGATCCGGCGAAGTGGAGAATAATACTCAAGCCATTGAGACTTTGAGGGCCTCTACAAAGAATAAGATAAAGGAATTATATCCCCATGTAATGCGGCAGATGGATATGTTGACAAACCTTAGCAAATAGCTGGAAAATATTGTTGACACATTTAAAGCTAAGGGTGAAGAGATGTCATTTGAGGAGGTCAACATAATGATGGGGATTTTTTCAAATAGGCGTAGAGTGAGGTGGAAGCTTGGAATGAAATTGAGGCATCATTAAATAAGGATTTCCCAATCCTTTTACAACAATAGTAGCATTCATTCATTCTTTGGCGCAAGCCAAGTACAAATTCTTCATTATTGCATTCTTTATTATTTCGAGGAGCAGATTGTTTCCAAGGACGGAAAAAAATTTAGTGTGGGGTAATGTTGAGCATAGAAAAATGACTAAGTCCCATAATAGAGGTTAGCGCATGTGGAAGACATTGTAGAAGAAAAGCGCACAAGGAAGCACGCACGTGGATGACAGGTTTATGCACGGAGGCAAGATAAGGTTGCACGCAATAGATTAACACTTAGCCAGTTTTGGAATGAAGAGCTAAAGATAGACATGGAGTGTAGAGCACATCTTCTAGAAGACTTGAAGAACACACAAAGGATATTTTGGGTAAAAAAGATCAATCGACATGCATGGTTCCAAGCTAATAATAGGATCTAAACTGAGAGATAACTGAAGTAGATCTATTGTTAGAGAGCTTGCATGCTTTTTGTACTTAGCTTGTAGCGGCGCATGGCTATTATTAGCATGTAGCCTATTTTTGAAAGGTGCATGGGTAGTGAAGGGAAAGTCCCCACCCCTATAAATATGTATTGATTTGCATGATTTAGAGGATCCATGTTTTGTAGAGTTATGTTGTTGGTTTGTACGCACACATGACTCATGGTGACTTTATTGTGTATGTAACAACTTCTGTGTTTTACAACAATTAATATAATGGATCTTTGTGGCTAGATATTGATTGTAGACACATTTGTTACTAGTTCATGTATGGTAAATTTAATCTTGGTTCTTGTTTGAGTATTCATGCTTAATGGTTAAAGATCTAGATCTGGTTTATGTACTACAATATAATTAATTATCTATTATGGATCTGAAATATATGTACAATCATGCTAACTCCTGGAACAAGTTGACATAAAAGAGGAACTTGGTACCCTTGCACGCTTCTGTGTGAGCTCTCAACTCTGGATGAGTGATGTGTCAACGCGCTGGGCATTGTTGGTTGTAAAATCTAGGCTATATTTTGGTTTTGTTGTCGTGACTTATTTTTCAATTATTTTTCAGGATGTTGCACGATAAAGACATACCACTTTACCTTGGCCGTTGTTGAATATTTTATTGAAAATTATATCCTCTTTTTATCTATTACATGATCGATCTTTTATTGCAAATTATATCATCTTTTTTCTTATCGCTATATTGTGGGTTAAACTATCATCCATGAGTCTTGTCTCTATCCTTTCATATCTTCATTCCCATATGTAGATCATCATTCTTGTCCATATTTTTCCATCAAACCATATATCACCCCCAATCTTCGCTTTCGACTTTGTTCGTTTCTACGTTTTTCGACCCCACTTTTATTTGATTTTTTATCACTCACCCTTCCAGCTTGTCTTATTTATGTGTTCCTAGTCCTTGATTTTAGATTTCACTATTCTCGCTTCTTTTCGTCACCTCATATTTTCTCTACCCTATCTAGTTGTCATCGAATCACCAAACCGCCATCGACCAAATCATTAGTTGTTACATACATTATTATTTCTCACAATTTTCTTACATCCTTTCTATCGATCTAGGTTCGTATATCTTCACTGATTCCTATTCTTCATCTTAACCTCATGCCAGCTCCAAATCTATCACCAAATCCCATAGATCTGAATTTCCTATCGTTGTTTCACTTTGCCTACTCCACCGCCATCGATTGGGCCCCTGCACTCTCGGGTCATCATTTTCTATCATAGGTTTGGTTTGATTTGTTTAGATCATATTTGCATCTTATCATCTTTATTGCATTTCAGGTTTCTGTTTCAGTTCAATTATCTACTACATCTAATTTATCAATTGATTTTAATTATATTTTCAAAAACATGGGTTGACATCCATCCTAGGAAGTTTTCACTTCTGGGACCAGAATTTTTAGGAAACCCACCATATATCTACTAATATATTTTATGTTGAGCTCTCTTTGTTGTGTAAGTCATGTATATCAATGTGAAGATGACTCTAACTTTGTGTTTGTATACATCAGCACATCATCTAGAGGTACCTTAAACCCTCTCATATTCTCGATTCATTTGCTTCCTTTATTCTTTGTTTCAATAATTTGTAAGAAGAACGAGGAAACTTGTCCAACATTCTCGCATGCCCGATGGAACCACCTTTCTTTAGTAATTATTTTTAATTTGTTCTTCATTTTCATTTTATTTTATCCATTTTATAATAACTTTTAGGAAGGAGTGTTTCTTTGCTTTGTTTTCATGTACATTACGCTTTTCGATTAGCTTTTCTTTCTTGCTTTAAAAATTTGGATAAAAAGGAAAAGCGTTATGTAGGTATTACTTGATTTTTCTCCCCATATGTTTTTCATTTCATTACATCTCTTGTTTGTTGTTCTTATCAAATCTAAACATTTCATTTTGTATCTAAAAAGAACCCCTCATATTTTCTTAGAAATCTAGTCTAATTAGGGGTTAACTCATCACACACACTTTATAACACACATCCTAAAACACATACATTTAACGTAGACATCTCAAACACTTCCTCTAAGGTGGAAATATCTGGGATTTCATCACCCAATAGGAAATATGGTGTAGTTTTTTTTTCGTGTTACATTTTTTTGGGTATCGGTATATCTAAGCAAGCGCCCAACACCCTTATCGCTGCAAAGTGTGTGACGTGTGGGTATAGGCCCCAATATCAAGCCATTTACTGATAGTCATCTTATATTTTTCCTTACGTACCTTTGGGTATATCGAGGACTCGATCAAAAACTACCTACAACCATCCATAGTTTGGCCATTTCCTAGGCTCCCTTCAATCCCTTTCTTCTTTTCTTTTCACGCATCTTTAATAATCAAGATAAATAAAACTATGTTGTGTGACTTTTTAAGTAATTAAAAATCATCATAGTTTCTTCTCTTATTTTTGTTTCATGCCCGTTATTACACAATCCCAAGCAATAAAATGGAACAAGCTATGACATCCAACAACATTCCCATTGCATTCTTTTGTCTCGCTTCAAATGATCAAAACCAAGATTCGACCGGCTATCAAGTGATCGGAGCTATGTTGTTGTTTATCGCCGTGAATTCTTTGATGACTGATGGTTTTGGTGCTATTTTTTGGCGGAGATATTCTATGATAGATATCTCTTGTTTTTTTATCTCTTCGTTGTTTTTGGATCATCAGACGTCCGGATCCTTTCTATTAATATGGTGTTTTATCTGGCTTTTGAGCCCTCTAAGGTTGGTTGTTTTGCTCTTCTATGGGCTGTTTCTTCCACTTTTGGTATCTGGCTTTTGATCCCTTTTGTATATAGGGTATAGTCCCTTCAAAACTATTTTCCCTTAATAAAAAAACAACATTCCCACTTCTACTATTGTCCCAACAAACTTCGCCCTTTCTATCATCTCATCCACCCATTTGGTCACCTCTTCTGCAGTTACCCAATCCATGATTCACATTTCCTCTCTTCAAGATTCCCATGTCATTTAACCTAATACCCACGTTGATACCAACCCCTTTCTTTATCATCACTCGGTCCCATCTAGACTGAAGCTACACCCCCATCCTGTTACCTCTATCAAATATTTTAGACCTCCTACCATGCCTCGTGGATGTTCGAATTACAAGAGCTTATTGATGCTAATACATTTGTTCTTCATGAATACCTTCTCAAAATTTGACTAACCTCCCTTTTGATGGCCCCCTATTCGTAAAATTCATGCATATCACTCTCATCTAAATTCCACCCATTCCTTACATCACAACTTGCAATGTTCTTTCCTAGAGCTATGAATGAACTTTCCATGGTTCAACATGAGCTTGATCCTCACCAATATTCTTCCACAATCCCTCACAATCATCAAACCACTCAATTGGTAGTGCTCATTCCCCCTAATTTGTCTCATATTAACACCACTATCACTTCTTCTATCCCCATCACCTCTTCATCCACTACGGTCATTAGTGTCCCTATCCAATCATCACAAGAGTCTCATTTGCTTTCCTCCTCCATCTGAACAACATAACCCAAATTTACCCCTGTCTCCACCTCTCACATCCATGTAAAGTTCATCTCCTCACAACTCCATCCATCTCGAATTAATTCAAACTCATCAACCCCTCTTCAAGGTGACTTTCATTACATACTTCCCAACCATCCCATTCAAACATCCCAACCACCCATTACCTACATCCCAACTCAAACCATATCAAAACAATTCGATGTTTCCATTACTCAATAACCAAGACGATCCCACCAATCTTATGACATCCCCATTTCTCAACAACAACTTACATCTCAACCCATTCAATCACAACAATTCAATTATGCTCCCCTTATTAACCACTTCCACCACCACCTACTCATCCTCACACATATCAACAACATAACCCATCTACTTCATATATTCCACATCAACATCCCTCAACCTCTCATCCCCATACATCTAGCGATCCCATACAAGCACTATTGAGTAGAATGGAAAATCTTGAAGCCACTACCTTGGGATCTAAAACCACCTTTTCATATGAGAAAATTTTTAATAAACCCATCCATCCTTTGGTTCCTTTCAAGCCCTATCCCCACATTGGGAGATTCCAAAGTTATCAAATAAGACCCACAACAACATCTTCATGCCTTCAAGCATGCATGCTACCTCATTTCCCATGATTAAGACCTCATGCTTCAAACATTCCCTATGTCATTAGTTGGGGCGCATTGATGGGTACAATGGATTCCCATGACATTCATTCTTTTCCTTCACCCAACTCGTAAAATGATTCCTAGAATAATTTTCAATCAATATTACGTGTAAGATCACTATCACATGACCTTTACTCCATTCAACAGTTTGACGAAAAGTCTATCGCAGACTTTTTTGCACGATGGCATGGCAAAATTAACTAATTATCATTCGCCTTCCACAGACATTAAATTAATCGAAATGTTCTCACGCCTTTTACGAAGCACATTTCCTCTACTCTTCAAATAGAATCATTCCAAACCTTTGAAGAGGAATTTACCATGGCTCGAAAACTTGAACTTCACTCCCTTGAACAAGGCCATCTAAAAATTCAATCAAATAAACCCAAACCTGAATTTACCAAGTCCTCCACACATGGTGACAAACCTAAGAATACTAATAATGCCATCGTGGTTAAATATTCCTCCACATCCACTTATCATCCAGATCCTCCACAAAGAGCTCCTAAACCACCTCTTAACTAAACCCCTCTTGGGGAATCCTATAGTTCCATATTAGACAAGTTTATGGTGGTCCATCTTATTCAACTTACTCCCATGTGACCTTTTGATGACTCCCGACCAAAACCAACATGATATCTCAAGGAACATTATTCAGAAGTACCATCAAGTTCTGTGGCCATAACATTCAAAGGTGTCACACTTTCAAATACCTTGTCCAAAAACTCATAGACCGTGGTGACCTCCAAGTGGATAATTGCAATACACCACCTAATTAGCCTCTCGATGTATTCAAATAACCTTTTCCCAATCATCCACCAACTAATCAAACTCCTCTCCCCACATCAAAAGCACCTAATTCTCATACGATCAATATTATAGACCAAGAGATAACAACATCACCAACGTCCATCATCCCTTCATCCACCACTCCCACATATATTTCAAACTTTACTCCCACAACCAAGAATTCATCAACATATACACCCATCTCTACACGTATTATACCCACATCGAATACATCCACAAATACTACATCCATGTCAACCTCAACTACACCTACTTCCTTATCTATGTCTATCATATCTCCATCTATCACATCTAGTTCTTCATCTACATCTACCCCAACACCCATTTTAACAAACTCATCACAAATTTCTACATCCATGCCCACTTCCACATTAATCACATCTACTAATATGACCCTACCCACATGACAAGTTGAATCCATATCTACATCCATATTGTTCATTAAAAATATACTATGTAGACATCCCCACTTAAAACAACCATAAATAATACTCTCATCTCATCTACAAGACCAATAATTCTTGCATCAACAAACCCAAAACCCATGCAATATTCAACCCCTCTCGATCTCATTAATTTTATCATGCAGAAACCACTTTCACATATAATATCCACCTCTATAACATAATCAACATCACATGGTTCTACCTCTACGAGATCCCGCAGCTTGAAATTGTCATCATCCCTTCTAAAAGTAAATCCTCACAACTAAAATATAATAACCTTGACACGCCCATTCAAAAATCCTCATCGACTCCACACAAAAATTGGAGCTCCCTCCTCCAAAAACTAGCCCTCCTAAGCAATCTAAGGTTACAATGTTTCTCTTAGAGCATCCTCATCTATCTTAGGTCAAATAACTTCATTCAATACCCCTTTATCAAAAATATAAGTCAAAACAATCTAATCCACCTTCTAAATTGAATTCCCCTAAAAAATCATCCACATCCATAATAATCAAATCATAGCCCAAGATATATAAGTCCCCAAACATCAAAATTGAAACCAAGACACAATCACCTTCTTCTTCTTCTAAGTCCAAGATAGAATCAAAGGCTCCCATAAAACCCCATACAAGTAAACCATATCTTTTACCTTCCTCCACTATTCCAAAATCTACTCCATTTACAAAAATTTCAACAACTCTCATCGAAGTTTTAGACTAGAATATTCCAATGCTTACCTCAAGCATCCACAATCACTCTTCCCCCATTAATTATTTTGATTCACGTGGCCCAAAACCTTTTATTATTCGACTCTAATCTCATTTTTGCATATCATCATGCACTAGGACATGATACCAAACATCAGAAGGCCCTCCAAACTATAATCCATAATCTCGTTCAAGAATATGACCTCCTCATTCAAGGATATCAGCCTCTTCCTTCCACTAGTTTACCCCACTCTTCCCACAACTCTTTAATCAAACCTCCATCACCTAAAATATCTATATCCTACTACTCATTCAAAACCACTTTGGCATCCTCTCGCCAAACATAGTTTCTCTTAAAGAGCGTCCTCCTCTCTTAATTAATGTTGTTTGGATCACCACTAATCTCATCCTCGTGATTTTCAACCACCTTCCCAATCTAAACCTAAAGTTGTTATCCTCACTCACTCTAGTAGCATAGTCCATCCCCTCCTTCATCAAAATCCAAAGTGTCTATCTTAGCTTCCACATGGCCTGTTGTTATTGAGAAAATCATTATGACATAACTCCATCAACCTCTAGTCAATATGTCACTATACAAGCTCATTCAAATCTTCCCCAATCATAGGAAATCTCTCTTTGAAGATATTAAACGTATCCTTACCCCTAGTGATGACACTCATCCTTTCGCAGATTTTTTTGCACTCGCTACTTCTACCACCATATCTTTCGACGATTCTAAAATTCTTGACATATCACCTGAATATCATGACCTTCCCATTTCATCATTCTATGTATCAATGACACATTTATTCATCGTTCCATGATAGACAATGGAGCTAACATAAACATCATCTCATCCCACACCTTTGATCAGATCAAGCTCCCTAATTCCATGTCATCCAATCACCCGTGGTCCTTCACGCATTTGGTGACGTTGTTGTCCCCACTTTGGGCATAGTTATTATTCCTATTTGTGTTGGTGAAAACTCATCCATGAAGTCTTCTACATCGCATAATGGGATTTATAATATAATATCCTACCTTGATGACCATGGATTCATGCCATGTGTTGTGTTCCTTCCACCCTTAATTAGTGCATCAAATACAAGCATGAGGAGAATATTCTCACTCTCCCTACATACACTCCCCCATTCAAAGAATGTCACATTACTTATCGACCCAACAACATTCTCATTCCTACACATGATTCATCTCGAGGCATCTACTTGCTCATTTTTCTCTCGCATCTAAACTTCTCAATGATGATTCTATGACAAATTCATGGATCATGTTTCATTGGGAGAGTATTGCCTTCTCACTCTCAATGCCCTTCCCACACCTAATTGACTTGGTAGACCCAATAAAGCACCAATGTACCAACCTAATGTCAAGGATATCATTCCCTTCAGGCCTACCTCATCTTCGCACCAATCTCATCTACGGTGGCATTGATCACCCTTCATCCCACATTGGCATTCAACCACATATCAAACCATATACCAATGGATTTGAATTTATTTATAATAAATTATTTACCTATACATATCTCCATCGCTACGCATGGAAATTATTTGGAATGGGGCAATATGAACAAGGCATGCATGACCTTGTCATTGACCAATCTCACAAGCCCCATGAAAAAAATTGGATTGGGTTTTAAAGAGAAATATATTGACCCTCTTCCACCATCTTTGGCTTTTATAACATTGATCCTCCATATTCTCCATCCTAGTAGCATATGGATATAGACAACACCATGTCCATTTCCTCTATATTTTTTAATCTCCACCATTACGTTGGGACCAATGACTTACCAATGTGAGAATGAAATTCAATCCCTCACTTTTCAATTTCCTAATATGGTAGAGGAAAACTTCCTATCATTAACATTCTTCAATGCACTGATCATGACTCCATCCTTTCTTACCTGGGGGAAAAATATTCTTATCTTCATAATACCTTACCTCCGCACGTATTCACCCTTCTCAATGAATCCATCATTGACATCAACATAAGGACTCCACAAGAGCCCCGTATCCTCAAAGTGGGTTAATCCCTTGATCCATAAGAGCTTGAATCTTTTACCGTGTTCCTTTATTGACATAGTCAAGCCTTCACGTGGTCATACACCGACATGTTGGGTTTCGATCCTTCCATTGTTGTCCATAACATTGTTACCTTTCCCCATGTTGATCCGGTTAAGTAGACGCTTCACCGCATGCACCCTTTAGTTTCCCTCCTTGTTAAGAGGAGTTGCAATGCCTTCTTTTAGCTAACTTCATCATTCTTATTGACTATCCACGATGGGTTTCCAACATTGTACCCATATTAAAACCTTCATAAAAGCTATGCATTTATTCTAAATTTCATGATTTAAACCTTGATTTTCCTAAGGATTAATTTCCTCTTCCTAATATTGACCGACTCATTGACATTACCATGTGCCATGAGATGATTTCTCTTATGGATGGTTTCTCTAGTTACAATCAAATTCTCATTACACCAAAATACCAACATAAGACTTCTTTCATCACTCCTTGGGGACAATCTACTATCACATCATGCCCTTTGGTTTAAAAATTCCAGAGCCACCTATCAATGAGCCATGACTTACATATTTCATGATCTCATCCATAATACTATAGAGGAATATGTTGATGACCTCTTGGGTAAATCTAAGCATCAACACGATCATCTTTCCATCCTTGAGGTCCTTTTTAGTGCCTTATCCACTTCTTCCTCCATCTCAATCCAACCAAGTGTGTGTTTGGAGTGCTAATTAGAAAAATCCTTGGTTTCATCGTATCTATTAGGGTATTGAGGTTGACCAAGCCAAAATAAAATTTATCCTTAAGATGCCCCTCCTTCGAATCTAAAGAAGCTTCGCAGTCTTCAAGGTCGACTTCAATCCGTTCACCGCTTCATCTCACAAATTTCTGACCATTTCAACCTTTTCACCATATTCTTCACAAAGACGTTGAATTCTATTGGGATGATAATTTCCAAAAATCCTTTAAAGATCTTAAGTGTTATCTCTTATCCCTTCATGTGCTTACACCTCCAGGTGTGAGGGGGAGCCTTTATATCTCTATGTATCTACCTCCGATCATGCTCTAGGAGCCATGTTGGCACATCGTGATGAGTAAGGAAAGGAACAAGTCATCTATTATATCAGTCACACTCTTCATGATTATGAGACTCGCTACACCGAAGCCGAAAAGGTGTGTTTCCTTCTTTTTTTTGCTACCTTCAAAATTTTCCACTATGTTCTTAATCATAAACTTATGTCATCACTAGCTTTCACCTTCTTACAACTAAGTATTCTAATCCTTATCATAATGTCGCATCACTCGATGGCTCATGCTCATGACCGAGTTTGACCTAAATTTCATCTCTTAGAAATCAATCAAGGGCCAAGCTATCGTTGATCAACTAGTTGAAGCACATATCCCTTATAATCACACTCCTCATGTGCAATTTCCTGACGAATCTATTAACAATATCGATCATGTGTTTTCTCTACTTAATATGATGTTCTTCTTTGATGTATCCAAGTGTCGGAAAGGGGGAGGCACTGGAGTCATTATCATTCCTCTTTGGGACACTCCCATCACAAATTCTTATAAGCTTAATTTTGAATGCACCAACAACATATCTGAATATGAAACCCTCATCTTAGGTCTTCAAACTGATATCTCACCAACATCCAAATCCTTGACATTTATGGGGATTCTCACTTATCATTAATCAAATCAAAGGAATTTATCATTGTGAAAACAAGGTCCTTCAAAAATATAAGGATATCGTCATCTTTCTCCTTGAGGCATTCAATTTCTACACCCTTCAAACTGTCCCTCATGATAAACATCGCACTATAATATAAAAAAGCAAACACCGAATATTAATATAGAAACTAAATTTGGGATGTCAATTACATTGATACATTTTACATTAAATAGGAGGATGTTCTCGCTTTAATAAAAGGAGTCAACATCAATCCTCAACAACCCACATATCTCTCTCTAATCCCTATAATCTCTCAAACTTATCCCTAAGATATCTCTAGCTAATCTCTAGGATATCTCTCACACTAAAATAGCTACATGAGTTGTTCTCACAACTCACCAATAATAAAACTATTACAACTATATTATTAATATGAGTTTTATAAACTCATTATTAATAATATTACATTTTATTTAATAATGTTACACAATATTTTGGTAACATTCACTCCCCTATTGTTAACATTATTAATTCCTAATATACACTCCCCTAATGTTGACATGGTATAACATAACTCCTTTTTTTTCCGTAACGCCTTGATTTTTGTAAGTTATCATGGTAATTACCTTTCATGATGTCAGAATTACAGAAATGAAGATAAATATGTTAAGACATATCTTTTGATCTTAGAGGAATGTGTTGCTGATCCGGACCCTTGTTTCATTGTAACTTGATACTGGGGAAGTTATTATTGCTTGTGTGATTACTAATGAGACAGACAAATGACTTGTTGTATGCTTGATGAACTCTATTTGTTGATTGATAAAGACACCTGAATCAATTCCATTGATCCAAGGTATGTTGTGGCCTTCTTATGATCGCTTTGTCGATTTACTTTTAAACCAGACTGAAGCTTGATATAAATGTTAAGCAAAGACACCGATTTCAGGTATGAATATCTGGTACGTAGATGCCAATGAAAAAGGTTCGATTCTCGAACCACACACCGTTGTAACGCTAGACAGTGTAAGACGATAAGGGCCTAGATGCAAGTGGCACAGGTATGTGGAACTTAGGACGAAATGTCCTGCTTAATGTTGAATATGACTGTCAGGCGGAAAGACTTGATATGGAAACTAGTTAATTAAATATTAGGGGATTAAACCCTAACCTACCCCTAAGTTTTATCTTATACCCTAACTACTATCCTATATGGATTTTAGATTTCATAAGGGAGAAAATAGATATAAATTCCATTAACCTATGAACTAGGTGAATGACCTAGATATGGACTATTAAAATCCTAAACTAATCCTAAGGAAGGGGACGCATAGACCCATGTGGATGGAAAGGATAAGGAGGGAAGGTAGGAAATTTAATGGGACAGTAAATGAAGTCCTTACATGTACAGCGCCAAGTTTGGGAATAAAGAAAAGTTGGAGGCGTCCAACTAGCTTAGAAACTAAATGGAATTTATATGCAAATTTGAAATTTGGAAACTCACCAACCCGAGTCGGCGGTGGCATGAGGAATGAGGAAAGGCAGTGCATTCAATGCATTAATTATCTTGGTCTTAGCGACCAGCTCACCTTGGAAAGAGGATAGAGGAAAAAGGAAAATTGTTTGTTGTTGTGTGCATTTGGATTTTAGTTGCTCTGCATTTTGTTTCTCCATGGTTCTCACAACCAGCTGTGTTTTGATTATTATCTCTGTTCTTTGGAAAAAAAAGGCTATTCTTGAGCCTGTGGAAATTAGTGACTGGTTGGAAAGCCTGGCCGAGGACGTCGTGGAGAGAAACAACTCCAGTGGGCGCAGTTTTCTTCGAGCCACAAGAAAAATTAACAGGCATGTTAATCCCTTCTCCTTAAACCGCTTGCTTTTGCTTAATAGTCTCATTAAAACAACCCTGCTCTTATGATGGGGGTTTTGGTTATTTGATTTGGTCACATTACGTTGAGATGATTTCAAGTCGAGTCGCTTTTCTTTTGTTGTGACGCTGCTTGAGCATTCTTTTGTGATAATGATTAAGTTGAATACACCGCCCTTGTGTGGTTCGCTTCAGCAAAGTGTTGGGTATTCTCTTTATTACCATTTTGGGTTATGCTAATAAATACATTAGCTAAACGAATATCACTTCGAGTTCGAGCATTCTTGTGAAAATGAAAAGAAGAGATGATTTGTATGTCCTCGGTCAATCTGCCCTTAAAAGAATGAACACGACTTGGGTATTCTCGGGTGTTTGAAGAAAATGATTGTTCTTCTTATTGAAATCATTAATGAATTATGTTTTATCTTTGCTTGCCGCTTCAAATCAAGGTAATGGGAAAGAGGATTTTATTGTGCATTTTGATGCGGTTTGATCTTTCTAGTCCGAACCTGTCATCATGAAAACGAACATGGCTTAGTGTTTCGTGCAAATGAATGAAACAAATGAGATTTGGCTTGATGTTGAGATTGTTTTGACTGTACCTTGCTTGCGCATCTATTACCCTATGCGGGTTTTGCATTGATAAAGGAATGTTATGCAAATATTGTATTTCCGAGTTCGCAGTGTGTGGAAACGTTTGGAAAAAACAAAGTTGTGGTGATATTAATAGACTATTATGCGAGTTATAATTCCTTGATGTTTTTCATTGCATAAAACATGGGTTCCCTGGGACAGTAAGGTTATTGTAGCATCTTACTTTGCTGTACTAATTTGATATGGTATTCTGCCCGTTGGTTCTGGTATTCATATAGGACTGCTTGGAAGGAAGTTTTAATCGACGAGGAATGTAAAATCAGCCATGTAATAGACTCGAGTAGAGCATGTAACTTATATTGTGTCTTCAATAACTCAAGGATATATATATATATATATATAATATAATATATATAATGATGTGGACCTTTCATCATTTTCATTAAGAAACAGTAATATGAATGGAATTATTCTTTTTGTTGGAAAGTGAAAACTCTCATTATTAGGATGAAAGTGTGACCTGGTTGTCAGTCATTGTACACTCTTGCATGTTATAAAGACGTGAATGTCTCAGTAGAGTGAAATGTTTAAAAGGAAATGATTGCGTTATAGGTTCTTTTGGTACTAATGTTTACAGACCAGTTGCAATGAACTCTGGTCAACTTTTTGGAAAGGTAATAGTAGTTTTCAATTCTTGAATATACTACTCAATGAATTATACTATTAGAGTATGTCTGCTCTAAATAAGAGGTATTTGGATAGACAGTAAGAAGAGGTGATATGATCTTGCTCCCTTATATTCGATTATTGATTTTCGTTTATTTCTCTTTGGACTGTTATCATTGATTGATATCACGTTTGGATTAAAACTTCTAGTACAGCTATGAGGAAAAGAAAGAGAGTGTGAATGGATAATTTGAATTAATGATCATTTTTCTCTCATACAGTTGGAAATCTATAATTGTTATGGAACAAATTTCGTACTGCTTGGGTTAAGCATTTGTATTTAATTGTTGTTTGCTTGTTCTCTTCAGCGTTTGATTGCTTGAAATCAGATGAGTTGTATGAAAGAAGGGACAATAATTCGGTTTAGATTTTAGTTAAGATCTATCTTTTGAATTCACAACTATTGTAAGAGAATGGAATTGATAGCATTTATGTTAGAACAGCAGTTGCATAATTGTGTTTTTAGTTCTTACAGATGTTTGTAATCTGGAACTGTTGAAGGAAATTACTTCTTGTAATAATTATTTGGGAAAGAGGGCAGTAATCCTTTGTCTGATTAGGAGGGTTATTGGATGATTGAGTTGATATGTTGTTCATCCTTTTTGGTATTTAATTCTTGAATGATGTTCATATTAACGTTTCATAAAAGGTGGTTCTTTTATTGAGACAGTTAATTAAAAGCACCTCATTTTAATGACAAGTGCTTAATATGCTCAGTTCAATGAACTGACCCGTGCAAGTAATTTTGTAGATGAAACTTGAGTATAAATGAAGACATGGTTGTTTTCCGATACTTCTTTGATTAACTAAAGATGGATTGTATTGATAGCTATTACTCCTCCACGAGGAAATGAGAAAGGAAGAAGTTACATTCTTCTATCTTTATGAGTTGTAATGTTGTTTGATATAAACAAAGTCCAGTCGTTTGGACTGGCAAATGTATAGATTGTAAATCTGATGGATGAATACAAGTAAAAGTGTGATATTTTCAATAACTATATCAGTTTGATATTGTTGAATAAGTTTGAGAATATAACATTATTCCTTGACTTGGAATTATTCAAATGTTAATGGATGAATTTAAAAGGAAATAACATATATTCTTTACCTGAATGCAACTTTTACGTTGAAATGTGCAATTAGTTCATACTTGGGTTAAGATGAATTTTGAATTGACATTAAAAATATTTAGATAAACACGAAATCCTAATTGGAAGGTATTCGGGATTAGCTTGAAAGCTAAGGGATATCAAATAACTTAGGGGCAGCCGAACCTTGTATTCGGACTCCATTAATAGCCTCAATGTTTAAATTTGAAAATAAAGATATGGGAAATCATATCTATTGTTAACAGACCTTAACTAAGTAAGGTTAAGGAGGATAAATGAATAAATTCATTTAGAATTAGACCTCGTTTAAATGACGTCTAATAAGATGGAATTCTGAATTTGTTTACAGTTGTGGAAAACTTGGTTAAGTTTAATAGGTTAAACTTATTAAGTTTATCGATAATGGACTGATTAGTCCAAAGATTAAGAAAGGAACCAAGAAGTGAATATGCAACCCTTCGGTATGAAGGAGGAGATGTGTATTAAGCTAGAAGACAGATTAAGTCTCTCTTAGCTACATACAACTGTAACAAGAACAAGGATAAAGGATCAACATGGTTGTTGAAAGTTGATCTTAAATACTAAGATTATAACCAAATCACAATTGAGCTGGATGTGTACCCTCGATGAGAGGATTCCGTAGGACATTGACATACGCCAGCTACAATATGGTGTCTTTGTGAAGGCGGGGCCTTCATGATGACACAATGTTATAGCTGACATATTACAATGCCCTCCCGAATTAAATCATCAAGTTTACATAAGCTGGATACTAAGTTCTTGGCTGGGGATAGGAATGTGATCACGTATACGGAGTGACTCGGAGGACTAAAGGTAACTAGACACACGGATTCATCTAGGAACGACACCGTATGTCTATGTATCTTTAGTTACCATGAGTAACTTCCTATACTCGTTCATATTGCTAGTTGGGGTTAGAGTTTGACCTTAAATGGAAGGACTGGTAGAGACTAGGAAAGACCATTCTAGATAACAGACAAAGTGAGGTGAAGGACGTATTCCATTGGTGTGTATCACATCTAGGAATATGATCATGCAAAGCATGTGAAAATCTTTGGCCAAAGTATCGCAAGTGTTGGTTGCGTTGTCCTAATCACCTAGTTTAAGATGCAGGATGTCAGATGAATATCAGTAACAGATATTCAGATAGGCTTCTTAAATGGATCACTTCGATAACCGGAAATGGTAAAATAACCCTGTATATTCATTATACTATGCATGAATTAACATGAAGGATCGGTAAGTCGAGTCATGAAATGAGAGATCGCTGAAACTCCGAGCCATAAAGTGGGAGGTCGGTAGTTCTTCGAGTCATTTACAACAAAGCATATGGTATCTGTTATATGATTGAATGGCACTGAATGTGTGTTCCATATTGCAAATATGTGAACAGAGAACATTAGTTTTAAAAGGAAATTGTGTGATCCAAACTGCATTAATTGGACAGAGAACAATTATTAAAACTTGAACGTGTGTTTGAATTATATAATTCATAACAGGGAACGTTGTATAAAAAAAAATTCCCTTGTTCTAGTATCTTAAAATGGGGATGTTACATTTGCAACATGTTGCATGGGCTTGCCTCATAATCTAGATCAAAGAAAGGCGTGTAAACTTCCAACTGGCTGACTATCTTGCTGCACATGACCACAACTATGCGAAGGAACGCATCCCGCATTTACTCCATGAAAAGAACACACTCGACATTCCACTGGTGGATCATCTTCATAAAGAAGGAAGGCAGTCAAAGGACCGCTACATCAGTAAAAGTTTATCTACCTTTTTACATCTGTGGTTTTCTAGATCTACCACCAACCCTTTCCAAATCTATGAGTGTTACAATAAACTTAGAGACATAATCTACAATGTTTTCTTCTAGGAGGTTACATATAGGAATTTCTCACACATTACAATTGAACAGAATGTGACATCTGTTCTTATTTTCACACAAGTGGAAAATAAACACACAACTAAAAAAATGCCACAACTTCATTGTGCGGCCCCATTGCTTGCGGTTGGTGAGAGGTTGTTGATTGACCTCCTTCCTCCGTTGCCTCCTTCCTCCATCAAATGTCACTGCTTAACTCAACAAGATGTAATTTTGAAGCTCATTTACAAATCGGACGTCAAGTTACACCGAAAATGCGTCCGTGAGGTAGATTTTTTTAATTTGATAAACCTAATAATCACCTAAATGACACTTTTGACAAACATCGACAAATACACAATTTTGACAATGACTCATAAATTATAACGATGACTCTAACTTTAACAATGAGACTATTTTGACATTTTGAAAATGATGGAAAACTTTGAAAATGACAATAAGTTTAGCAATGAATATGAAAATTTGACACTAAACATGGGAACTTCAGAATGACTGAAATTTTTAATATGAGGACAATGGCACTTACAACAATGACTCTTTTTGAACAACCTATAAACCAAAAATATAGTCTTTACTTTGACAATACACAATTTTTTATTATAACGAGATGACAAACTCTCAATTACAAACATAAAACATGACTTACTGATACTAAATCCCTATAAACCATTAAAAAATGATTAAAAAATAATATGCAAATTACTTTTTTAACGACTCTAATGATTATTTATGAATAATATCATAAAACCTATAAGACACAATTAAAGGAAACTATATACCTTTTAAAATAAAATTACTTTATCAAATACCACGAATTCACACCTAAAACAACTTTAAAAAAATGAAAACCGTCAATATGGAAGCACATGACATGAACTCAATGTTTCGTTGATAACTTGAGATGCAGAACTCCGTTTTCAAACCGTTTGATGCATCAGAGAGCTTGTTCTGAGAGCTTCAAAATGGTACCAACCAAATTTTATTTCATCACCTGACCTAAAATCTGTTCATGACTGAGTTGTACGTGAATTTGGAGTTGTTTTTCATGCCTGAACTCCAAAAGGTTACGGTCTGCACGTTTCTACCAAATTTGGACTCAATTCTTTGTGATTTCTATTCACTGCTCCTCACAAGACTTTTCTCAATGTTGAACAACTGATCCCAATGTGCAAGTTCTGCTGGTAGGTACGTTGGGTGAATATCTGAGACAAAGCTTATAAAATACAAATAATTTTGTGCTCAAATGTATTAGATAAGACAATGCACAATGATCATATCTCAGAGTTGAACTGCGACATAACATGTAAATGGAAGACCAAATGACGAGATCATTTGAAGCGAATCCACAAGATGTCACGATGTGTCTATGCATAGATCCACAAATCTCCTCAAGAATATATGGCGTGGTAAACAAAGATCCACACAACAATTGAAAAATGTAATCATGAACAAACATAAATGGAATAATAGCTATCTGAAATACTCTCTGCAAAAATACTTCTCATATAACAATTTTACCATTAGCAGGGCAATAAAGAAGTCCAAATGCCCCTAATACAACAATCAAACTATATAGAACATGATCCTGCTCGATACTCTTGATAAACACCGCACTATAATATATAAAAACACTTTGAATATTATAATATAGAAAATGAATTCGGGATATCAATTACATTGATAGAGTTTACATTATATAGGAGGATGTTCTCCTTAATACAAGGAGTCAACATCAATCCTCAACAACCCACATATCTCTCTCCAATCCCTACAATCTCTCAAACTTATCCCTAAGATATCTCTAGCTAATCTCTAGGATATCTCTCACACTAAAATAGCTACGTGAGTTGTTCTCACAACTCACCAATAATAAAAATATTACAACAATATTATTAATATGAGTTTTATAAACTCATTATTAATAATATTACATTTATTTAATAATTTTACACAATATTTTGGTAACACCTCATTCTTCCAATCACTTTGTAGAAACTATGGCATCCCTCGCCTCTCTTATCCCTTGGACTACGGAGGAATCTAAACTCTCTGTTATTTTTATCACATTAACAACCTAGCTCATACTAACGAGGTCCCTCGCATCAATATTTTCTAATCTAATTCTTGATCTTTGGTATTTTCAAATCTTCAATTACCTCTCTCAATCAATCATCCCCTCCGACTTATCTAAAAATGGTAAAAGGTGGTTTCTTCAACGCGCTTAATGTTATGTCATCCTTGGGGCATCCTCTATAAACGTGATTTTTATGGTGTCATTATTTGGTGCCTTAAGTTTCATGAATCTATCTCGCTTCTATCCAAAAAGTTCATGACGGTATCGTGGTGGAAATTATATTGGCTTGGTTATCACCAAGTGTGTTCTTTTCATGGGTTATTATTGGACTTCCCTCAATCAAGACTACTATGAGTATGTTAATAAATGCATGAAATTGTGGAAAAAATATAATATCATTCGTATTCCTAGCTTGGGCCTTATAGCTAGCTCGTGATCTTTGGCCTTTCTCGCAATGGGAACTTGACCTCATTGGCCTCATCAATTTGCACTCCTCTCAAAGCACCATCATTTTATCATCACCACAGTGAGTACTTCACCAAATGGGTGGAAGCGATTCCACTTGCATTCACCAAAGCTAACCAAATCGTTAACTTCATTTATCAACATATCATCTGTCACTTTGGTGTTCCTCACAAGCTTATTACGGACAACGGAAAGTCCTTTAAAAACAAATATCTCAAGAAGCTTTGTGACTCTTTCAATATAAAACTTAGCTTCTCTTCTCCATACTATCCTCAAACTAATGGCCAAGCCAAAGCAACTAACAAAACTCTTCATAATATCCTTTCCAAGACTACCGATAAATATTTTTGTAATTAGCATCTTCATATCCCTTTTTCTCTTCGCCTATTAGACTAGCATCCACACATCTATGGGTGTTACTCCCTTTTCTCTTGTATATGGCTCGGGAGGTCATCCTCCCTGTAGAAGTCCAAATCCCATCCTTGAATGTTTCTCTTTGTGAATTTTTCTCGATGAATATTATCGTCAAGAGCATCTAACACAACTCGAGTTGTTAGAAAAATGTATCCTTCTCTCTCTTGAACACCATCATGTCTACCAAGAGTGCATCAAATGTGCTTACAACAAACATCTAAAAGAGCACAAATTTAATATCGGTGACATTTTCCTTAAAAGAAAATCATAATGTCACTACTCTAGAAAGGATCCAACGTGGAAAGTTTAATCCCAACTAGATTGGACCTTATATTATCACACATAAATATGGGTCTGGAGCCTATCATTTGGCTTCCTTGATGGTAAACCGGAAATGGAACCTCTTAATGCATTGCACTTGCAACCCTTCTATTGTTAACATACCTACCAACATGAACTTATTCATCTTAGTGATCATCCATCCATCATTAGCTTCTTCCACCTTTCATCGTAATGTTTTGGAACTATGTGGTTTACCGTCACTTTCCTATCTATGACCTTGAATATGGGCACCACGACTCTCCTTGTATCATATTCCTTATGGACAAGTTCCCCCTTCTTGGTGGGAACCCCACAATCATTACTTCCATTTCCCTCTTATTTTCCTAATGGAACCACGCTAAGTGTCCATGGAAGTGTCACTTGTACATTCTTCATCCCCTCCTTCGTGGTCTACCTAGCTATCCTTAGCTCTATCCTAAAGTCAAAAATTTGTGGATGTTCATCTTTAAAACTATCTTATCCAAAGAAAGCAAGACTACTCCTCGAAGAAAAATTGTTCATATAAAAGCAAAAATTATCAAAAGTATAGGTGATCCTCGAAGGACAACTAGCATGCATATCTTACCCTACCATCAAAGTCAAAAAAGTAAAATTCTAAATATCCTAAAGCAAAAATAAAAATGTAGACCACTCCCTCAAAGGATGGCTACCATCTCATATCATGGCAATGAAGGTTTCCGCATTGATCAACCTTTCATATATTCAAAAATAAGCATTATAAAAAAATCCCGCATTGATCAACTTTCTCATCCATAACAAACTTCTCACATTGATCGAGTTTTCATGATATTGCTTTCAGAGTTGGGGCATAGATTTAGGAAAAAACACCTACAAAGAACCGATTTTCCCATGTATGAGTTACATCTAAACCCCTTTTTTATGTTGACATTAGGCCCATAATATCATCCTCTGTATTTTCCTTATGATCTTTGGCATGAATAAATACCGATGGTTATGTGTTAACACATGCTACGACTCAAGTGCATTGATTTATTTGGATGCCTTTCATGTTTACCTCAACTGGTTTGAAGCATCAATCCTTTGTGCACTCTTTACTAAGGTGAGATGTCATTATTATCTCTTGCTCAACTTATATCAATCCTATCATATCTAATCTAACTTTTATCATTTCGTTTTGCCATCTATTTCCATGTCACATGAATCCATAAATAACACCACATCTATATCTATCTAAACCTATCATATATATCCTTAGTTTTTAAAATCACATCCATCACTTTCATTACATCATAATCATGAATGTAATCTATAAAATCATCTAAATTTTATATTTACGTCATAATCCATCATAATCTAGTCACACACACACACACACACACACACACACACACACACACACACACACACACACACATATCTATCCACATTATATTTTAAATAATCCATTTTTAGCTAAATATCTACACCATGCATCACCTCATAAAGCATCAAATCCATAATCATAAATCCACATCTAAATCGAATGAACATAGGCATGATCACATCCATCATCATCATACAACATCTAAATCTACCATAAACATCATCAAAACCACAAATCAACACATGACACATGAAAAATCACGACAAAATCATGTATATGTATATCATCATTAAAATGTCTCAATAACTCCATACATCTATAACAGCCGCTAAGGCATCACTCTCAAAGCTAATATATCATCAAAATCAGAACTTTGTACATCGATAATCTCAAAACTTTCCCTCACGGGACAAGTGCATGGGCATCTCTCGACCATCATTTCTCTCGTAAGGTCCTAGGTCTCGCCTCGGCTGTGTCACGTTGCCCAGAGCTCCAAATGGATTTCGTCGTGATGCACCCCCTACTCCCCACGATCGATAGATACATCACGTATCTCTCGTATCCCCTGGAAGGCTTGACATACTATGTACTCACAGTAACGTGCCTCATGCAACTAATTCATTGTACTACTCTAAAGGAATAGTACTTGGTGGGGCCACACAGCTAGCTCCCTGGCTTGATGTCACTATGTACTCATAGTAACGTGCCTCTCTATGACTAATTCTCTATACTACTCTAAAGGAATAGTACTGGTGGGGCCCAGCTAGCTCCCCGTGATGCCACGATGCCCCACTCTCCGACTCGCTACCAATATCGGCTCGAGGTAATCGAATATTTGAGAATACCAAATATCATAAGGATTAGATTCAACAAGATTGATGCGAGGAGATCGTTAGTATGAGTGGCTTGTCAATGTGATGAACAATAACAGAAAGTTTAAATTCCTCTCGTAGTCCAAGGGATAAGAGAGACGAGGGATGTAATAACATCTAAAAGTAATTGGATGAATGAGTGGCAATTTGAAGGGTGTAGAAATCAAATTCCTTGAGGAAAAATATGACGATGTCCTTATATTTTTGAAGGACCTCATTTTTACATTGATAGATACCTTTAACTTGATTAATTGTAAGCCAATAATCCCCATAAATGTCAAGGATTTGGATGCTAAGTAAGATAACGGTTTGAATACCTAATATGAGGGATTCATACTAATCCATATTGTTTGTGCATTCAAAATTAAGCTTATATGTAATAGAGATGGGAGTTTCCTAAGGAGGATTGATAATGATGCCAAAGCCTTCTCCTTTTCAACACTTGGATCCATTAAATAAGAGATCATATTAAGTGGAGAAAACTCATGCTTGATAGTGTTGATAGATTCATTTGGAAATTACGCATGGGGAGGGTGATTATTAGGAGATGGGCTTCAGCTAGTAGATCAATGATAACTTAGCCCTTGATTGATTTATGAGATATGAAATCTATGTCAAAATTGGTCATGAGCATGAGCCATCGAGTGATGTGATCATTATGATAAGGCTTAGAATGCATGGTTTTGAGAAGGTGAAAAATAGTGATAACATATGTTTTATGATTAAGAAGATAGTGGTGAAGCTTGGAGGTAATGAAGAAAAGAGCGCAACACAAATTTTTGGCTTCGGGCTTTTTAACGAGTCTCATAATCATAAATGGTTGGTGATATAAGATACGGCTTGCTCCCTACCTTTCTCATCACGATTTTCCAACATGGCACTAGAGCATGATCGGTGATAGATACATATAGATAGAAAGGCTCCCCCTCGCATGTAGGTGTAAGCACAAGAAAGGATATGAGATAAAACTTAAGATCTTCAAATGATTTTTGGAAATTATCATCCCATTAGAATTCAATGTCTTTGTGAAGAAGATGGTGAAAAGGTTGGAAATGATCAGAAAGTTGTGAGATGAAGCAACAAATGGATTGAATTCGGCCTTGAAGACTATGAAGTTGTTTTAGATTAGAAGGGGGGAATCTCAAGGATAGATTTGATTTTGGTGGGGTCAACTTCAATACCCCTAATAGATATGATGAAACCAAGGATATTTCCAATTAACACTCCAAACACACACTTGGTTGGATTGAGACGGAGGAAGAAGCAGATAAGGCACTCAAAAAGGACCTCAAGGATAAAAAGATGATTGCGTTGATGCTTAGATTTACCCAAGAGGTCATCAACGTAGTCCTCTATAGTCTTATGGATGAGATCATGAAAGATGTAAGTCATGGCTCGTTGATAGGTGGCTCCGACATTTTTTAAACTGAAGGGCATGATGTGATAGAAGAAATTCCCCCAAGGAGTGATGAAAGAAGTATTATGTTAGTCTTCCAGTGCAATGAGGATTTAGTTGTACCCAGAGAAACCATCCATAAGAGAAAGCATCTCGTGGCCTATGGCAAGGTCAACAAGTTATTTAATATTAGGAAGAGGAAATTCATCCTCGGGACAAACAAGGTTTGAATCTTGAAAGTCAAGTATAGATGTAGAGATTTCGGAATATTTGGCAATGGGTACAATGTTGGTAACCCATTGAGGATATTCAATAAGAATGACGAAGTTAGCAAAAATAAGGCATTGCAAATCCTCTTTGAAAAGAATGGCAACTCGAGGGTACATGCATCGAAGCTTCGCTTAACCGACTTATCATGGGGAAAGATAACAATGTTATAGATAACAATGGATGGATCAAGACTCAACATGTCAGCATATGACCACGTGAAGGATTGACTATGACGAGAAAGGAACATGCTAAAAAAATAAATCTCTTTTTGATCAAGGGATTGACCCACTTTAGCAATGCAAGGCTCTCTTGTAGAGTCCATGTGTTGATGTCAATGGTGGATTCATTGAGAAGGGTGGATGTGTCTAGAGGTAAGGTCTTATGAAGATAGGAATATTATACACCCATGTAAGAAAGGATGGATTCGTCATTGGTATATTGAAGAATTTCAATGATGGGGGATTCTTCTTTTACCATATTGCGAAATTGAAGAGGGAGGGAACAAATTTCATTCTCACACTTTGGTAAGTCGGTGATCCTAAGGTAATGGTGGAGATTAAACAAAAGCTAGAGGAAATGGACATGGTGTCCTCTATATTTATATGTTGATGGGATGGAGAAGATGGGGGATCAATGTCCATAAGAGCCAAAGATGGTGGAAGAGGGTCGGTATATTTATCTTTAAAAACAAATCCGAATTTTGCATGGGGCTTGCGAGATTTTTCAATGACGATCTCTTGCATGCCTTGTTCATATCACCCCATTCCAAATCCTTTACATGTGAAACGATGGAGGTATGTGTAGGAAAATTATTTCTTATAAAAAAATTAAAATCCATTCGTATATATTTTTTTGTGTGGTAGAATATCATTATGGGATGAAGGGAGATCAATGTACCACCATAGATGAGATTGGTGTGAATATGAGGTGGACCGAAGGGAATGATATCCTTGACATTAGGTTGGTAGATTGGTGATTTTTTAGGTCTTCCAAGTTGATTTGGTGTGGGAAGGGCATTGAAAGAGAGAAGGTGATACTCTCCCAACGAAATATGATCCATGAATTTTTCTATAGAATTGTCATTAGCAAGAACTTTGGATGTGGAGACAGATGAGCTAGTGGATTCCTCAAGCGAATCGTTTTTATGAATGAGCACGTCATTAGGTCGGGTAAGTCATGTGACATGCTTTGAATGGAGGAATGTTTGTGGGGAGAGTTAGAATTTTCCCCTCATGCTCGTATTTGATGCATTGATGAAGGGTGGAAGGAACACAATGCATGGCATGAATCCATGGTCGTCCAAGTAGGATATTATATCAAAACTCCCATTCTATGTTGTAGAAGACTTCATGGATGAGTTTTTCACCAACATAGATATGCATAATAACTATGTCCAAAGTGGGTGCAAAAGTGTCATTGAATGTGTGAAGGACCGCAGTGATTGGGTAACAATCGAATTAGGGAGCTTGAGTTGATCAAAGGTGTGGGATGATATGATGTTTATGTTAGCTCCATTGTCTCTCATGGAACGAATAATAAATTTTTCATTGGCATGCATAGTGATGAAGAGGGGAAGGTTAAGATCTTCAAGTTATATATCAAGAACTTGAGAATCATTGAAATATATAGCAAAAGAAGCAATGAGCACACAAATAAGACCCATGAAATCCCGAGTCTCATCACTAGGGTAGGGATATATTTAAGAGATTTCTTTGAGAGCTTTCCTATCATTAGGGGAGATTTGAATGAGCTCATAGAGTGGTATCTTATTTGGAGCTTGATGAAGTTGTTTTACAATTCTTTTCTTAATAGAAATAAGTTGTGGGAAGCTAAGATAAACACTTTGGAATTTTATGAAGGAGGGGATGGACTAGGCGCATCGAAGGGAGTGACGACAAATTTGGGTTTAGATTGGGAAGATGGTTGAAAATCATGAGGATGAGATTGAGTGGTGATTCTAAAAACATTGATGAAGAGATGAGGAAATGTTGGTCATCAAACTTGCACCCGCGTGTCAAATCAGAAAGAGACGATTTGTTTTAGATAAACAATGGAACCGTCCCCATGTTGTGGGAACTTACGCACTTGGGATGGATCTCTGAAGAAGGCTGGTTCCTCTATCTATTTCTACTGCTACTCCTAGTGCTGAAAGGGAAAACTAAGCTAAAAATGCCAAGGGACCAAGGATAGAAGGATAAAATGAAAGGAAACTACACTAAAAGGTGATGGTACCAGAAATAGAGGGAAGAACACTATACATTACGAGTGAAAATGAAGGAAAATGGGTGAAAGAAGGCTAAACACGTGTAACACAACTAAAACATATTTACCAGATCAATTTCATGAAACACAACTAAATAAGGAGATGTAAGGGACGTAGAATGACACAACAAGTATGATGTAAATTTTAGGAATATTCCTTGGATTAGTGCTCACATTATTGTTTGTAATAGTTAAATGTAATATTCATATATTACATTAGTAAGTTAGTGTGTTAGTAAGATATTAATATTGTTATATTAATATCATATTTGTGTGAGAAAAATAAAAGATTGTAATATTATTAATATGAGTCATAAAACAACTCATTATTAATAATATAGGATATTGTATTAGTTGTGAGTTTGTTGAATAAACAACTCACGTAGATTATTGTGTGTGGAGATATTGGTGGGATATATGAGAGAATAGTGGTGAGTGATCATAGGAGAGATTAGTGGGATGATATTGGTAAGCCTCATCTCCTTGTTTATAGGAAATGGAAAGGCTATATATTGTAAGCTCTCTCACCATGTAATGTGCTCCAAATTATTCAATCAATAATATATGGTATTTTTGTTATAATTTGTCCTTTGCAATTTTAGTCTTGTATTCTGCAACTTTCCTCCATTATTAATGTGATTGTTCTTTATGTAGCTTAGTTATACTATCAATTTCACATCATCTGGTATCAGAGAAGGTTAGGAAAATTTATGAGAGTGATTGTAGGACAAAACCACAGCCTCAAGGATGCAGATATGAGAGTTTTGAAGCTTCTGTCGCCATTTTCTCAATTCTGATCTTAAAACAAAATGACTGGTAATTCGTGTTTTTCTCAAAAACCCAGATTCAAAATTTTCTAATTTTTTTGGGTTTGTTTATTTGTATTATGGGAAACTTCTTTCAAAAATTACAGAAACCCATTTCATATTTTAAGATAAATCGTGGAAACAATTCTGACGTTTCTAATTATTCTATAAAAAAATAGTGACTGATTTCTAGCAATAAAAATCTGATATGCTTTATTATTTTGGTTAAATATAAAGCTGATTATTATTGTAAGGGTGCATTATCAGTTGAAACTGACACCTAATAGAATTGTAAAATGAGCCTCAAAGACAAATTCGGTTGAGTTAGCATCATCACGATGGAGGAAGGAGGCAACGGAGGAAGGAGGTTAATCAGTGACCTCTTGCTAGCCGCAAGCGAAGGGGCCACACAATGAATTTGTGGCATTTATTTTTGTTTTTTTAATTTTTATTATGTGTTGTAATAAGAACAAATGATTTATTCTTGTTCAATCTTGTAATAAGTGAGCTCTTGTGTGAGCGATATTTCTTGTATTTTCCCTTGAATGTAAGGATGGGGGTGGGGAAACATGTATGTTGCTATGGAGTGGTTGGTGGTCCACTAGAAAACCAATTTGAGAGTTTTTGAATCTCTTAGAAAATCACATATAGAGTGGTTAATGGTTCCACTAGAAAACTGTTGGAGTTGATGGTACTCTTTGAAAACCATCGGATTGTAGAACATGAGCAGGTACTAGACAGAACTCACCCATGTTCACACTAAGGGGGGAATGTTAGGAATATTCCTTGGATTAGTGCTCACATTATTGTTTGTAATAGTTAAATGTAATATTCATATATTACATTAGTAATTTAGTGTGTTAGTAAGATATTAATATTGTTATATTAATATCATATTTGTGTGAGAAAAATAAAAGATTGTAATATTATTAATATGAGTCATAAAACAACTCATTATTAATAATATAGGATATTGTATTAGTTGTGAGTTTTTTGAATAAACAACTCATGTAGATTATTGTGTGTGGAGATATTGGTGGGATATATGAGAGAATAGTGGTGAGTGATCATAGGAGAGATTCTCTAGGAGAGATTAGTGGGATGATATTGGTAAGCCTCATCTCCTTGTTTATAGGAAATGGAAAGGCTATATATTGTAAGCTCTCTCACCATGTGATGTGCTCTAAATTATTCAATCAATAATATATGGTATTTTTGTTATAATTTGTCCTCTATAATTTTAGTCTTGTATTCTACAACTTTCCTCCATTATTAATGTGATTGTTCTTTATGTAACTTAGTTATACTATCAATTTCACATCATTAAAATAAAGGCAAGAAGAAATAATATAAACATGCTCATGACATAGAATAGTCACAAAATGATGCTTCCATTACTTCTAGAAATGCATAGAGCTATTACAATGGTGAAAGAGGATGGTATCCACATGCACGAATCCAGATCTAGAGGTTTGCAACTCAAAATATAGAAAATATGAAATCCTTAGCAAAAGTGTAAGGATCCAAAATGTCCAACATAACAAATGAGCCTAGCTCTTACATTTATAGATGAATTCATGGAAGAAGAAGAGAAGGATGAGGGAAAATCTGAATTTGAAATGCAACCACCAACAAGAAGCATTCAATGCCTGCAAATTCACCTGGAAATCTGTCAAATGCACTTCCCCAAGTTTGTTTGGCATGTTGAAGAAGGAAGGAGGGTGAATCAGATCAAATCGGGTGGTTGGAGCAATTAAATCTACTCATTAATGTCCAGAAAGTCATTTTCCCATTTCTCACCTACCATATCTACCAAGAATTTGAATTTGAATGTCTAGCATTGTAGCCTATGTCAGCAGCTATCGATTGAGACTAGGCGCGCGCCGATCGGAGATGTGTAGAAAAGATATGGCTATATGAAGTTTTTCAAATTCTTCTGCGCACACAAGACACATAAAGACGCATGGATTGGTGAAAGGACAACCAACTATGCAAATGTTCTTGTCATTTTTGCCACATTTCATGCATTGATTCGTTGTAAATATTCGGTGCCCGTTGGCGCACTTTCAATGGTTACGTGTGGCACACTCAAGTGTGTTAGATAATGACATGACACGGAAAGGTGCAAAGGAGGGCAAAAAATATGTGAGCGGAATAATGAGGTGTGGGAAGGAGGCATAAGGAAGGTGCGTGTAACATGTGCGGGAAATGAGGCAAACTAGTGAGTGGAGAATGCATAGTCAAGGCACAATTATTACAAGGTAATGTGCGATGGCACGAGGAAGGGACACGCTAGGATACCAAGGATAGCCATTTTGGAGCAAGTGTTAGGTGCGCATGTACACAATGAATGCAATGTTTGAGAGAAAAGTGAAATCGTAGAGAATGCGTGCAAGGGAAAGATGGAATAAAGAGGAAAGGAAAGGAAGGGAAGAAGGGGAAGCGCAAGGGCATGTGAGGAAAAGAAGGGAGGCAAGGAAATGCAACCAAGGGAATGTGCCAAGTGAACTTGAGTGTGCAACCTTGCAATGAAGAGCTCAGAGCCAGAAAGTGTATACAAGTTACCCAAATAACAAGGAGATTTATTTGGATAACAGTTTTGGCGACTTTCAAGGTCATCTTCTTGCTAGATGAAGGAGATCAGTAGCCTAAAGCATCCATTGGGCATGGAGTCTTGTTATGTAATCATGAAATTCTGATTTGTATCTTTGAAGAACTGCCTCTGAATTCACTAAAAGGATCATTTTTTTATTCTACTCTAGATCCTGCAAACTGCTAAAAGAAGACCAACATTCTTGAAGCAAAAGAAGAGCACGTGCGGGAAGCATGTGAGAAGAAATAACTATGTAAAAACAAACAAATGTGTGCATGATGCACTTGGATGATTTGAAAATACTCTAATAGTTACAAGATGATGCAAAAAACGTAATGGAAGGGTTTGAAATAGATCCCATTTACTAGGATTTGCAGCGCACCTCCATCAATATGAGTTAACTCAAAATATTTAGCCTCCTTGCATGAACTGATGATTTATGGGCCACTCCAAAATGCATCAAACTTTGAATGTCGCCTTGTTTTAGCTCTGTCAACATCCCATTTCAAAACCAAGTCACCAATTTTGAAATCTTGAGGCTCGACCTTTGCACAAACCATATCTTTGTTATTTGTTGATGTTGTTCTAGCTTTATCATGTCATAGTTCCTTAACTCTTCAAGATTAACCAGCTCTGTCATTCTGATTTCTCTTTGGTTTGCGCCTTCAAATTCCAGCTACTTGGGAAAGCACTAATGAGTTCAACTCTAGCGTCAAAGGAAGGGTAGCCTCTTTTCCATAGACAATCTTGTAAGGAAAATTTCCTATTACCTTTTTAATCATGATTCTATATGCCCCAGAGCACGTGCAAGACGTTTGTATGCCACTTTCTTTGGCTAATGTTCATTGGCGCTTCATGATCCTCGATCGGAGTTCTTGTTTATTGACTCTTCCGACCATTACCTTGGGGGTAATAGTTGGAATAAGTCTTCGTAGATACCCAAATTTAGATCTCAATCGGTGATTTTAGCGCCAAGGAAGGATTTTGCATTATCAGAGATGATGACATGAGGAACACCAAACCTTGTTATAATACTTCCAATAAAGTCGATGATGACTGACTCGGTTGATTCCTTGAGTGCAACAACTTCTATCCATCTGGTGAAGTAATTTGTAGATGTCAACACCCACTCGTGTCTAGTGCTTGAAGGTGGATTGATCATTCCTATGAATTCGAGACCCCGTCGCGCAAAAGGATGATCCGCTTGGATTGGTGGAGGTGAAAGCTGCCAATATCTTCTTTCCTACAAATAAAGTGCATTCCTTTCATTTTGTAACCCAATTGTGTGCATCTTCAAATAGATTAGGCCAAAATATACTTGCCATTATGATCTTCATTGTTGTAGTTTTGGCATAGAAGTGTCCACTAGAGAATCCATCGTGAAATTCTGCTAACACTTTTCAGTTTACGCGCCATTGATACATCTTAACAACACGCCATCAAGATTCTTCTTGAAGAGAATTCTATCAATCAAAACATAAGGGATAGATTGTAACCTTAGATGTCTTCTCTTTTCTTTTCTTAAACTAGGAGGTTATGCGCCTCGGAAAGGAATGTGATCATGTCCTTCATCTAGTCATGTGTGTCAGGGTCTGTATTCTTCTCAATTTCTACACGTTGGAGAGCTTCATCAAGAAATAATGAAGTCTCGGGCTCATTCTACACATCCTCGGTAATCTACTTGTAGAGTGTGCTACCTTTTACCATTTTTGGCTTTGATAAACCACATCCTATTCCATGATTTTGGTCACTCGTCATGTTCTTTTTCGCTGATTTATGCTTCCATGATGAAGTATTTAACAAAAGAGTGGGAGACTAACACCTTGATATGATTGGTGGAGAGCATACTCTTTAATTTCGAGCATGCGCATGATGGAAAAAACCTGGTTCTCCTTGTGACTATATTTTAATTCACAATCCTTCAACGTCTGGCTAAAGAAAGCCACTGGTTGTTCCATCCCTTGTTCATTTTCTTGTGTTAGGATAAGCAACACTCGCATCAGCGCCATAAGCATAAAGGATAAAATCCTTTGAATAATTCAGGTTGATGAGTGCTAGCGACAAGAAATCTCTTGCTTGATTTTGTTGAAGCTTTCCTTTCCTTCGTTATCCTTCTTGAGCATGAGGGTGATGGATCGAACCAGTCCTACAAAGTTAGAATAAAACACCTAACAAAATTGATCTTACTGAGGAAGGACTAGAAGTCCTTATTATGCGCTGGAAGGAAAGACCTAGGATGGCTGAAACGCACTCAGATCAATTGTGATGCCATCCTTTGAAACCACATGGCCCAAGAGTTTTCCCTGTGCCACTACAAAATTGCACTTCTTGGGGTTAAGAGACACCCCATACTTTCGCACCTCTCAAATACTTTCTCCAGGTGTGTCATATGATCCTCGCTCTTCTTTGAGAAGACTGTTATGTCATCAAGGTAAACCAAGATGAACTCATTGATGTAACCTTTGAAGGAAATATCCATGGCATGCTGAAATTTTGTGTCTACGTTTGAAAGACCAAAGTGCATTTTTTGATATGCATATGTTCCCCACTTGGTTGTAAATGCCATCTTGAATTGATCCTCTTCCTTGACCAGGATCTGATTGAAACCTAAATACCCATATAGTATTGAGAATCTCTGCGCACCGACCACAGCTCTACAGAATTTTATCCATCAAGGAAAATGATAATGGTCCTTTAGAGATGCCTTATTCAAGTATATGAAATCAACATAGATTTTGATTTCACCATTCTTATTGCACACTGGAACTATATTCGCGACCCAAGTAGAGTACTTGATGGGAAAAATAATTTTTTCCTCAATGAGTTTGGATAATTCCTTTCTCATGAGGGGCTCTATCTTTGGATTGACCGGCCGGGGTGCTTCATGTCGACGAGCTTGATACCAGGATCAAGGTCAATAGAGTGTTGAGCAACACTTGGATCAAAACCTTTGAGGTCTTCATACTCCCATAAGAAGATATCACTATATTTTTTACAAAGAGAGATGAAGGCTTGATTTTCATAGTGCATGTAAGTCTTATCGAGCAACAACTTCTTTTCTGTGTGTGTAATAGTGACTAGGGATTAGTCTTTCAAGGCTTGGCGTGCATATACTTTTCTTTACCCTTGAACTCATCATCAAGGCTAAAATTTTCTTATAAGGTGACAAACCCTTTAGTAAACTTATTTTACTTCAGTTGAATCACTTGTCCCCATAATCCGTCATGCAAGTCAACTTGCATACTTGATGAAAACTTGGCTTCATTTGAATGAATTGACAACTGATAAGGCCATCACAAACACTTACTAACTGGTATTGTTAATCGGAATGGATGGTCTGATCACCATCTTAATGTGCTGAGTGTTTCCTTTGACAAAGTCTTCAGCAGGAGACAACGGTGAACCAAGCACGGTCATTTGATCAACTTCCTTATTCATCTTACGCGTATTACTCGTAGCTTTAGAGCATCAAAGCCCTCAAGGAGGTCCCAAACTCTGTGCTTATAAGCTTTGAGAATCTTATTATTTGTTAAGCATTTTTAGTGACCTAATGGATAACCAATTTTGTATCCCCGAATATTCGCAACACCTTAATCCTTTTCTTTTCAAAGAATAAGAAAACCACGCATCGCTGCCTCATACTACGCCATACATTGTTAGAGCATGTAAAATGCAATCGTGAGCAAAGAATAACTTCTCATCCTTAGGGGAAATGAGAATGAATCCCGCTCCTCGCTGTTTATATACTGGGATCCATCAAAGTATAACTTCCATAGACCAAGATTCTCTTCACTTTGTTTGAGCGTGCAGTAGAAGATAGCTTCTTCTTCAAGAATGCAAGTAAGTTTTAAGCCCAGTTTCATAAGCTTCCATTTCTTCGACATATGGGTAAAATTTATGGTGCTTCTCTACCCGCTCATCAAGTACCGAGATTAGGAATGAGAGGGTGGAAGAGGCTGCTCCTCGGGGACTAAAGCTTGTTCTTCTTGGATTAAAGCAGGTTGTCTGAATAGGGGATGGGACATATGACTCTACATGATAGGAAAATATTGGCTCAACTTGTATGGTAAACCGGGTACCATACCTTGTCTTGAGTAACATATGAGAAAATCGGAAGACAAGTAACCACCCACTTTAGCAAGTAAATTCTCTTAATAGACATAAGGAAAACAAAGGAGGTAGGTTAATGATAGATACATATTGAGTTATGGTGAGGCTTGGACATGCATGAAGGGTCAACTCAAGATCCTTTATGACTCCTAAGGTAGTAATAGTTGATCCATCAAGTTACAGGACTCCTTTAGACAAGGGGCTATACCTAAGACCTAGGACATCAACTATCTTCGGGGCATACTGCAGGTACTACCACCTAATTCTATCATGCAATTATGCACTAGGTGTTTTCCTATGATCAAGGACATATAAAAGGGTGGGGTTTTAACAATATTACTTACTTGTTTCTCCTCTGTCTGAAAAATATTGATAGAAGTGCGTGGTTTGTGAATAGTTGGATCAATGCGCTGGAAGTTCGGGACAAGGTCTCACGCAAAGAAATCCCACTAAGATAGAATGGTTAGAGCATCCCACATTGTGACATTTATATTTGTCTTCTTCATCTGGTCCACAATGTTAAATGGAAGACCCACTAACTTGTGCATTTGAGGAACAACAACATCCTTTCTTGACTATTCAAAGTGTAGTAGGGGTTTTAGTTGGCGCAGAGGCTTGACCTTTATCAAGGAGGGGCACGCGACACTTGGGATCTTTACGTGGATCCTCAATTATAGGAATTTGAGTACTTTTATTACTTGGATATCTAGCTACTTATTTATGCTTCGAGGGTCATATTTTGTTGTTGGGATTGTGACTGCTGCGCCCGACTCGAGCATTGTCTTCTTGTATCTTGTGTTGTCTCGCAACTTGGGCACGCTTTTTTATATCATCTACTACTTTGTTGATTACACAAACATTCTCGTACAAAGAACATCAAATTTGAATCAAGAGGAATTTTTGTCCCTTCTTGGTTCTCTACTTCAGTAATTGTCAAGGCTCCCTGTGGAAGCATTTTGGATCATCTAGGCTTCGCACACACGTAGCATCGGGTACAGCTTATATTGACTATGAAGCATGATGCAAGGAAGCACCATTCGACTCTTGCGCTAAATTTTTTGAACTAGAATAAGCGCCTCGACTTCAGACCGGGTGTTGGAAGAGAGGGCACGAGAAGAACAACTTGTAAGGGAAGATGTGCGTTAGCATGCCATATGTCATTCTATTGGTTGGGCATGTATCTTTGGTTTCCATATTGATTCCACAAAGGCTGATTTCTTTGGCTATGCGCTTGATTAGAACTACCTCTATAGGCTTGCGCCTGTTGTTTCTCCAATGATATGACCTTGTTTGACAAATTTATAATCAGGGTCTTCAATTATTCATCTTCTTTCTACCGCACCGAAGAGTAGGATGTTGATGCAACAGGTTGCATGCTTTTCTTAAGAATAGGAATAGGGGCCACAAAGGCTAGGGTGCTTGTGACATTTTTGGGAACAAGGGCATAAAGTGTCTAGAGCTATCTTTCCCCCCCGAATAAGACTATTTTCTACCCTTATTGCAATATTATAAGCAATGGTAAATTCCTACCTCCCATGGATTGAATTATAATTGAGATATCATTGTTCAACACTTTTAGATAATACAAAAATCATGTTGGGCTATAGGTCTTACAAAAAGAGGGGTTGTATCCCATGTCTTCTAAAATATGATGTTGAAATCAATCATCTACTCGTTGGGTGCCCTCCTTGTTGTTGTTAGTTGCTCCACTAAAGATAGGTGATCTGATTTATCTTCAAAATAATTGCAAAGATTTGTTCCCACTCATCTCGGTGGTGATAGATCCAAGTCTTAAGCTTCGTTACATTATTGGATTACTTTTCCTTTGAAAGAGGTTACAAGTAGTGTGACTGCTACATCATCGTGTGTGATCAAATAGAGTGAACATACATTTGCTACATCCTGGATATGCTCTTGAGGAGTGACTTGATTCTCACCAGTAAAGTATGGAATACTATTGAGCGTGTCATTTAGTATATCATGTTGCATGGACAGGAACTGAGGACTTCCTCCGGTGAAGTTAGCAAAGTTCCTTAATGAAGGAGTGGCTGATGCACCATTGCAGGGCACGTTGGTTGTCTGTTGTGAGGATGAGTTGAATGGGCACAATGCATCGGAGATGGAGATGCGTGCACGATATTTCTAGAACAAAATATTCTTAGGGATAGATAGAGGTACTCAAAATAATATTTACCAGCTGCACTTTTCCTTGTATGCACTCTTCTCATGAAAGGCACTGTGGCTGCAAAAACAGAGTTTCGGGAAATGTTGGGAGTCACCATATGTGTTAAAATGATCCTGAAAAGGCTGGAAATATTAAGTTCACACAGCCAAAATTAGCAATATGAAATGGATTCAATGTTTGAGATGAAAGTGGAAGCGCAGGAATGCGCGTAAGGGGAAGATGGAACAAAGAGGAAAGGAAAAGGAAGGGAATAAGGGGAAGTGTGTAAGGAAGTGTGAGGAAAATAAGGGAGGCGCTCAAGGAAACGCAACCGAGGGAATGTGCCAAGTGAACTTGAGCGCGCGTAACCTTGCAATGTAGAGCTCAGAGCCAGAAAGTGTATACAAGTTACCAAAATAACTAGGAGAGTTATTTGGATAACAGAACCTCTCTAGGATAAGTTATGTTTTATGGAGGTATGACAACAAAGGTTTTGGATGAGTGGGGGATTTAGATATTTTAGGCGATGGAGGTTTGATTGAATAATTGTGGGAATAAGGGGTAAACTAGTGGAAGGAATAGTTTGTTATCCTTCGATGAGAAGGTCATCTTCTTGAATGAGATTATGGATTATATTTTTAAGGGCCTTACGATGTTCGGTACCATTTCCCAGTGTATGATGATATGCACAAATGAGATTGGATTCAAACCATGAAGGTTTTGGGCCACACGAATGAAAATAATTAATGGGGGAAAAAGTGATTGTGGATGCTCTAAGTAAGCGTTGGAATATTTTAATGTAAGACTCGATGGGAGTTTTTAAAGAAATATTTATAAATGGAGTGGACTTAGGAATAGTGGAGGAAGGTAAAAGATATGGTTTACTTGGATGTGTTTTATGGGAGTTTTTGATTCGGATGTCAAAATTTCAAATTTTAATTCATTGTTTTGATTTCGGATTTCCAACCCCAAGTACCTGCGACTATATAGACAAAATACAAATCAAATGATCAAATTTATGGAAGAGCCTCACACCTATGTAATTCCTTAATTTAATGGTCCGCTAATCATTATTTCCCAAACATAAATAGACTATAGGAATTCCAATATGAAATTTAGAGTTTCTTTTAATAATCCTTTGAATTTGATTCAAAACATGAGGACAATTTCTAACATGGATTCATCTAATACCCAAATCTTTGTACATTTCCTTATTAAGTCCTTAAGACTGAATTCTCATCGATTTGAAGCATTATTACATTTAAATCCATCCAAATTTCAACAATTAATTCAACTTTTCCTATGTTGCATTTTATCCTTATCGCTAAAAATATCTGATATTGAATTCTCCTTAAGTATGCAACCATTCACTCTGAAATTTTGTGATCCTTTCTAACTTGATGGAACAGAGAAATAGTTGAAATTTGGGTGAATTCCGTTGGGTGAATTTAGAGAATTTTGATGCCTTAGTTTTCCCGGGCGGCCAAAGAATGATGAATAAAATATGTACTGCTAACTGTTGAGACCCAAACAAAAATTGAATGTGTTTTACACCACGTTCTTCTCTCTGTAGTGATTACAGTCAGGAATTTGAATCATTTTTGAGTGATTCAATAATTTTCCATTCGATGTTCTATCTTGCTAAAATCATGAACACAGTCAACATAGGAGTATGAATCAATACGTACCAGTTCAAATTATTATTCTCTAAAACATTACATATATACCTCCAGGATAAATAATCAATTTCCAATCTTTATTTTTCTACAATTCGTTCCAAAATCGGATCTCACTAAACTTTCATTCCTATATTGACTCCAAGAAAACTAAACTTCCCTCAACTAAACTCTAATTAGAGGAATATGAGATAAATCTCATACACCTTCACAACTACTGCATGCCAATTTATTATTACTAACATAATCTAGATAATCCCTATTTGTGTAAAACTTAACTGTTCCTCCTAAATCCTGAAACAACATCTTTTATTAATCTAATTACAACTACCATGTAAAGTTATATACTATTTGAATTTAAAAAAAACTAATGGAGAGAAAACCATCATAACTTGACTCTAATGACCACTAAAACAACTATTTTATCAGCATATAAATGATGCTCCCGCATCATACTACCAGGCAAAAAAAAATTCCTCATAATTTCTCATTATGTACCAAATTTTCCACTCTTGCACCATTTTTGAGAAGCTCACTTTCAGTCATCCATGTTGAATCTTCAACTGATTTATCCTTCCATTTTATAAGATACTGAAAGTATTTTTGTTCCTGGTCTTCTTGATCACCTTCTTGTCCAAAATTACTTCTGGTTGCTTTGGTGTTTCCTTTGGAAACTATTGCTCCCATGCAATGACCTGTTCTTCATCTGATTCAAGCTCTTGTACAGCTGGTTCTTCACCCTTGTAGGGATATAAATCTACAACATTGAATATAGGAGAGATTCCAACTCCTTTTGGAAGCTCAATTTCATAAGCATTACTTGAAAACCTTCTCAAAATCTTACAAGGACCAATTTTCTTTGGTTTGAGCTTGTTGTACTCACCCTTAGGAAACCTTTTCTTCCTGAGATGAGAAAGAACAAGATCCCCAACATTAAAATTTACATCTCTCCTTTTTTGATCTGCCCTTCTTTGTGTTTGATAGTATTTTCCTCAAGAGTTTTCTTTACCTGTTCATGCAAATCCAACATTGCACTTGCAAAATATTCCCCATCAACACTTCTTGTTTCCATTTTCCCCAAATTTATTAGTTCATAAACACCTCTAGGATGCATGCCATACAAAATTTGAAATGGACTCAAACTTTTACTTCTATTAGGAGAATCATTATATGCAAATTCAGCTTGAGCCAAAACCAAATCCCACTGTTTTAGATGCATACTTACCAAACTTCTCAATATGTTACCAAGGCTTTTGTTCACAAATTCTATCTAACCATCTATTTTTGGATGGTAGGCTGAACTGAAACTTAATTTTTTTCCCAACTTCTTCCATAAAGTCCTCCAAAAATGACCAACAAATTTGGTGTCCCTGTCAGAAACAATGCTTCTAGGAAGCCCATGCAATCTAACAATCTCCTTAAAGAAAATATTTGCAATGTTAGTGGCATCACTTGTCTTTGTGCATGGAATAAAATGAGCCATCTTGGAAAATCTATCAACAACCACAAAAATTGAATCATGCCCTTTCTGGGTTCTAGGAAAACCAAGTACAAAATCCATACTTACAAAATCCCATGGCCTGCTAGGAATTGGCAATGGCTGATATAAACCAACATTTTGACTGCTTCCTTGGCATGTTGGCATAATTTACACCTTTCAAAAAATTCTTAACATCATTACTCATACCTAGCCAATAGTAGTGAGCACTTAGTTGAGCTAGTGTTTTTCTCTGTCATTCAAAATGTCCAGTAAACCGCCATCTGTGTTTCTCCTTCACCAAATTTTCTCTCATGGAACTTCTTGGTATGCACAGTTGGCTTCCTTGAACAAAATTCCTTCTTGGATCATGAAATCCATCCAAGTAATTCTATCATTACCAATAGGATTCATACAAGCCTCATAAGCATCTTTAAAATCAACATCTTCTTTGTACATTTCTTTCAAATCATCAAATCCTAATATGCTGATTTGAGACTCCTGCATGATCAAAATTCTCCTACTCAAAGCATCTGAAACTTTTTTATCCTTTCCACTCTTGTGCTTGATAACAAAAGTAAAAAACTCAAAAAAATTATCCATTTTACATGCCTTTGACTCAATTTATGTTGACTAGTTATAAACTGCAAAACATGGTTATCAGTAAACAAAACAAATTCTTTAGGCATGAGATAGTGTCTCCATTTCTTCAATGCCTACATATGATGGCATAAAATTATTGATCATATGATGAGTATTTATTCTTTTTATCATTCAAATTTTCACTAAAATAAGCAATAGGCTTACCTTCTTGACTTAGCACTGCACCAATTACATTCCCACTAACATCACACTCAACTTGAAAAAGTTTAGAAAAATCAAGTAATGCCAAAATTGGTTCTCTTGTTATCTTTTTCTTAAGAAAATGGAAACTCTTATCAGCTTCCTCAGTCCATTGGAATGTTTTTTTATCACCTCTAATGGTGTCTATTATAGAGCACAAATCCCACTGAAATTTCTTATAAATTTCCTATAGAAGCTAGCCAAACCGTGAAATATTCTTACCTCAAAATCACTTTTAGGAGTAGGCCACTCAATTATTGCCTTAATTTTCTCCTTATCCATCTTCAATCCTTCTTGTGAGATCACAAATCCCAAGTAGACTAGCTCTATCTTCAAGAAAGTACACTTTTTGAGATTAATTAGTAGCTTCTCTTCATGCAATTTCTCAAGTACCATTCTCAAATGCTTAAGATGTTCTTCTTTTGATTGACTATATACCAAAATATCATCCAAATAAACTATAAAAAATTTACCTGTGAAATCCTTAAGCACCTCATTCATAAGCCTCATAAAGGTACTAGGAGCATTTGTCAAACCAAATGGCATAACCAACCATTCATAAAGTCCATCATTAGTCTTAAAAGTAGTTTTCCATTCATCACCCTCTCTAATTTTGATTTGATGATAACCAATTTTCAAATCTATCTTGGAAAAATACTTAGCTCCACTTAAGAAATCCAACAAATCATCAATTCTAGGCAATGGGAATCTATACCTAATAGTGATCTTGTTGATTACTTTTGAATCTATGCACATTCTCCATCCTCCATATTTCTTTGGACTCAATACTGTAGGCACAACACAAGGACTCAAGCTTTCTCTGATCATCCCCTTCTCTAACAATTCTTGTATTTTCCTTTTGATCTCTTCATTTTCCTTTGGAGTCATCCTATAAGCAACCTTGTTTGGAATATTAGCACCTGGAATCAGATCTATATGATGGCTAATACTTCTAACTGGAGGTAATTCATTAGGAAGATCATCTACCACAATATCCACATATTCATTCAACATATCTTGAATCTCTTGAGGCAAATCAGCAAGATTTGTATTAGTAACAACACTCTTAGGCTTGCCTACTAAAGAAAAATTTACCTCTTCTTGCTTCATTTGATGTAGAAACTCCTTACCACTTAACATTAGCATTGTAGATCTTGATTCAAAGGTTTCCTTATCCTCTTGCAATGGTTTAAGAACATGTTTATTTCCATACTCAAAATTTTAAGTGTTGTTCCTTCCATCATGCATTGCCCTCCTATCATATACTACCATGGTATTCCAAGTAAAATGTGAAAAGCATCCATAGGCATAATATCACAAATTATTTGATCCTTATAGCTCCCTATTTGGAAATCTACCTTATATTGTTCATTTACTAAAATTTGATGTCCTTTTTGTAACCATGACACTTTATAAGGTGTAGGATGCATTACCTTTTCCAATCCAAGTTTCTCCACCATTTTTTTGAGACAAGATTGTTTGTGCTCCCACTGTCTATGATTACTTTGCAACATTTTCCCTTGCTCTTGCATGTAGTTCTGAATAAATTCTTCCTTTGAGGTGGTTCAATGACCTCTTTTTTGGCTTGAGAAAAATCCTCTTCATCAAGAGTGATTCACCAACTTTTGGAAAGTATTCATGAACCTATGACTCTTCCATTTCTTCCTCCTCTTCACCTTGAGCCACATGAGCACCTATTTCTTGGCTGGTTGAAGGATTTTAGGACACTCATAAGACCTATGACCTACATATTTGTTACATTTAAAGCACTTACCCAAGAATCTTCCTCTACCTCTTTGATATGGTATTCTTCCTCTTGGTGCATAGCCTCCTCTTGAACTCTATGAGCTGCTAGCTTCCTCTTGATATGATTGAAACTACCTTCTATTTCCATTCCGGCATCTACCTCTCGTAGGTTCCGCCTCTTCCTCTTGTATATGAAGTTTGCTTTCTTGAAATATTCTCTTCAGCTTTGAGTGCTAATTGATAGGCTTCTTCAACTATTCTGGGTGATAAGATGTTGATCTCATCTTGAATGGAAAATTTCAAACCATTAAGATATTTGGCTACCTTCTCTAAATCATCCTCTGATATGTCCTTCTCTTATAGTCAACCTATAGAATTCTTCAAGTATAGTATTTTACTAACATATCATCTCGTGGTAAATTTTAAAGAGATCTAAAAAAACTAGTTTGATAATCCTTGGGTAAAAATTTACCTTTTAGTTTTTCCACCATTCTATTCCAGTCTCGATTTTTTCTTTCCTTTCTAGATCCTCTCTTTCTGCACTCCATCCCACCAAATGGATGCATGGCTCTTCAATCTAGTAACAAAAACTTGACCTTCTTATCATCTTCCACTTCTTCATATTCAAAGTACTTATCCATTGCATCAATCCAGTCAATGAGATCTTCTGGTTTCAAGGTACCTTCATACATTGGAATCTCCATTTTAGGCTTAGAACTAGCCCCTACAATGGACTTAAGAAATCTCTTTTTGCTCTTTCTCGGAATAGATACTTCTCCAACCACCGATGCTATTTCTTGTTCTTCTTCACTAACATCCCCTAACTCAATTCCTCTCCTCTGAGACATTTCAACATCTTGAAGCCTTTCTCTGAGATTCTTAATCTCTTCCATGAGTTGGGCCTTGAGTAGCCTAATTGGCTCTTGCTCCACCTCCTCTTCCTCCTGGTCTTGCTCTAGTTATCATTTTTCTTGTACCTTCTCAAAAACCTTCCTTCTTCTCTTGATATCACTTATTTATAGCTAATTATCTCCCTTTATATGACTATCCCGACTTGATCAAGCCTTTATCTTTGCTTTGATACCAATCAATTGATGTCAAATTTTCAAATTTCAATTCATTGTTTTGATTTGGGATTTCCAACCCCAAGTACATGTGACTATATAGAAAAATACAAATCAAATGATAAAATATATGGAAGAGCCTCACACCTATGTAATTCCTTAATTTAATGGTTCACTAATCTTTATTTCCCAAACATATATAGACTATAGGAATTCCAATATGAAATTTAGAGTTTCTTTTAATACTCCTTTGAATTTGACTCAAAACATGAAGACAGTTGCTAACATGGATTCATCTTATCCCAAAAAAATTGTACATTTCCTTCTTAAGTCCTTAAGACTCCATTCGCATCGATTTCAAGCATTATTACATTTAAATCCATCCAAATTTCAACAATTAATTCAACTTTTCCTATGCTACGTTTTATCCCTGTCACTCAAAAATTTCTGGTATTATGTTCTCCTTAAATATGCAACCAGTCCCTCTAAAATTTTGTGAGACTTTATAGCTTGATGTAACAGAGAAATGGTTGAAATTTGGGTGAATTATGTTGGGTGAATTTAGAGAATTTCGATGCCCTAGTTTTCCTGGGTGGCCAAAGATTGATGAATAAAATACGTACTGTTAACCGTTGAGACCCAAACAAAAATTGAATGCATTTTATACCACATTCTTCTCCCTATGGGGATTACAGACATGAATTTGAATCATTTTTAGTGATTCAACGCTTTTCCATTCGCTATCATATCCTGCTAAAATATTGAACACAATCAACACAGGAGTATGAATCAATACGTACCAATTCAAATTATTATTCTCTAAAACATTACATACATACCTCTAGGATAAATAATCAATTTCCAATCCTTATTTTTCTACAATTTCATCCAAAATCAGATCTCACTCAACTTTTATTCCTACATTGGCTCCAAGAAAAAATCAACTTCCCTTAAATAAACTCTAATAAGAGGCATTTGAGATAAATCCCATACACCTTCACAAATCGTTCATGCCAATTTAATATTACTAATATAATATATATAATCCCTATTTGTGTAAAAATTAATTGCTCTTCCTAAATCCTTAAACAACCTCTCTTATTAATCTAATTATAACTACCATGCAAAGTTATATACTATTTGAATTTAAGAAAAACCCAATGGAGGGAAAAACATCATAAATTGACTCTAATGACCACTAAAACAACTATTTTATCGGTATGTAAATGATGATCCCACATCGATTCTCATCTTGGACTTAGAAGAAGAAGAAGAAGGTGATTGTGTCTTGGTTTCGATTTGGACGTTTGGGGACTTAGATAGCTTGGGATATGATTTTATGATTGGGGATGTGGATGATTTTGGAAGTGGATTCAATTTAGAAGGTGGATTATATTGTTTCGACTTAAATTTGTTGATAAAGGGAGTCTTGGATGAAGGTCTTGGCCCTAATATAGATGGGTATGCTCCTAAGAGTGACGATTTAACCTTAGATTGCTTAGGAGGGTTGGTCTTGGGAGGAGGGAGCTCCAAATTTTTTTGTGGGTGAGTGAAGGATTTTTAATGGGAGTGCAAGGTTCGTAGATTTTGGTTGTGAATATTTACTTTTAGCAAGGATGATGATGATTTCAACCGAGGATTTGTAGAGGGCAAAACCAAGTGACGTTGATTATGTCAGGCAGAGGTGGCTATCAGAATGGAAGTGGTTTTTTGCATGATACACTTGACGAGATCAAGGGGGTTGAAGATTGCATGGGTTTTGGGTTTTGATGGGGTACAAATGATGGACTTGTAGATGGGGTGATATTATCGCCAGTTGTGGTTTTATTAAGTGGGGATGTTTGCAGATAAGAGATGTTTCAATGAATGGTATGGATGTAGACATGGATTCAAGTGTCGATGTGGGTATGGTCGCAGAGATGTGATTGATGTGGAAGTGGGCATAGATGTAGGAATATGTGCTAGGAATGTTAAGATGGTTATTGGGGTAGATGTAGATGAAGGACCGTGATAGATGGAGATGTGATAAACATAGATAGGGAAGTAGGTGTAGTTGAGGTTAACATGGATGCATGCACACAACATATTCTTCAAGCTTTCCTAAATAAAATTTATTTATTTTACTTTAGTATGTATGCATGCACACACTTCAAAGTGAGGCATGATGTAGATACTTAATTTTAGTATGAGACTAGTTACTTGTTATGGTGTTAGTGTATTACATGTTTAACGACAAGTTAGGATCTTATTTGTTCATAGTCCCTTGTAGCTTGTTTATTGACTTTTCTTATTATTTTGGATTGCTTGTCTAGGATCTTGTTGTTGCATGTATCATGTGACCCATGTTTTTTCGTAACACGTTATGATTAGCCAAGTTAATATTTTTTAAAAACATACCCTTAATGTATGATTAATTTTATTAATGATTAAATTTACTATAAATTATTCATAATCCATTTGATAACATATAATAACCATGTGCAATTGTAAGGGTATATCCAAATCTCCCTTAAGTCACTCTATCCGAGTGTGTATACTTTGTATACTTGGTTAAACCTTTTATAGGTTATGAGAACTATGTGCATCTCCTTAGTGCCTACCTGGAAGATATTTATGCAACTTCCATCTAGTATCCAACACTGTTGATTTAGGGGATTGGTGAACAGATAATGTAGTCAGCTATTACATTACTTTGGAAAATGTTTCAAGCATTTCTTTGCAAGCTTAGTTTTGAGACTGCACACTAGCCTACGAAACTTATCTTCCATCACCACACAACCATCTCAATATAGTTATTTGGATTCATTGTTGTTTAATAAGGTGATTTAGTTTAGAATAAGAAGAGTTTATACGAGACTTATTTCCCTAAATGAAGAGAATCTCATCCATACCATCTTAGGATCCCTATGGGAAAGATAGGGACCACGTAATGATTACTCATTATTACGTCCCCATTACCCTTCCCGTAGTCATCCTAGCCGGTACGAAGATAATATTATCACTAGAAGACGTAGGATCATTACCCCTATGCTCCTAATACTCATAGGTTACCTTAGTTATAAAAAGTAACTAAGTCTTCCTTAACATCTCATTTTAAAAGTATTGCTTCACAATGTTTAATAGGTTCTCATAAGAGGGTCATAGTAACTCAATGAGTTACTAACTATTATTAGTTCCTCTTATCATACTTTTAACAACTTAGTAATTATTGTTAGGTGTAGGCTAACTATTATTTTTCGTACCGAGTTACTTTATTACATTTACTCGTCTAAATAGTTCATTAATACCATTAACACTATAAATAAATTTAAACATCCTTTTTTTTTTTGTTATTATTCTTTTGTTTACATGTCGTTATTCAATTTACTTGATTTATTCTTATTTAAATCCATGAAATCGAAATAAACACATAACTTAAGAACAATCAACTTAATTGTTAAATCAGTTGTATAAGTAAATTTTCTATTTTTTCTACTCAATAATAAAGTAATTCATAACCCAAATTTCAATAAGGGACTGATATCCCAATATACATCAATAATTATTTACAAAAATCAACCAAATTATTACATTGGACCATATTGACCATTTATAAGATGCGATGATATTTCAATCGCATAAAATAATTGATTACAAATAATCCTTTCAGATTTACTTCCAAATAAACTCATGATGTCATACAATCACAAAAACTAATCCAAAAATTACTTCAAGTATTCTCGGTATTTCCTACAAATCTATAGGAGAGAGATAGATATGGGTCAGGTGATATGAATCTGTCATGAGTCCGCATACTCTTAATATATGTTGTGATTATAATGAAATAATAAAATAAGATATTGGCTAAGATTATTCTTAATCATAAGTTATAATCGTAAACTCCCTAGTTTACAATAAGAGATATATCACATTAACAAAAATAATGAACTTCATAATTATATAAAAACATTATGTTCACCATGATTATATACAACCAACCTATTATAACTAGACTTTTAGACAATAATGAAATATATCTTTGCATCACCAATCAACATTACAAATATAATAATTCACAAAGTTATCCAACTAACTTCAAAACAACCATGTTTGGCTATTACAAAATCAAACCATTGTGCATATATATTAACAATGGTAATCCAAATATTGTCCCAACTTAATTATAAACATACTTGTATGAAAAGTTCATTTTCATTACTAATGCAACAAGTAATGGAGTTGAACGTTGTCCTTTATTTCCATATTCCAAAAATTGAAGCATCAATTCAACTAAAAAGAAGACAATTCTCGTTTACTAAAACCTTCGTTCTTTTCAAGTTTCCAAACAACCAACAAATCAGACCTTACTTTTTATAATCAAACAAATAGAATGAAAACAACAAGGATCAAAGGAGGAGCTTAAAACTCTTATTTCTTTTCCAATACCAAAACAAAACAAAATGTATTATATAAAAGAATAATAATAACAACATTTCAAGAAGAATCCATTAACCCAAATGATAACTATGCTCACAAAAGGAGCTATGAACTATAAGATAACAACAATGCTTTGAAAGAGCTATATTAATGGTAATTCTCAAAGATCTAGAGATCTAAGAACTATTACTTATTCCATATATAATTCGTAAAAACATTAACCCAAAAATGAGTTCTACGGTATGATAAAAACCATACTCCGAAAAGGAGTTCTAATTAGGTATGATAACAACCATACTCCAAAAAGGAGTTTTTAAAAATAACGTATTAAAATGGTAGTGCTCTAGAAAAGATTTTAGCTTAACCAGATTGATTTTCATTTTCCTACACTTTCCAAAATCATAATAACCAAAATCCAATAATGTATGTAGAGAAATAATGATAACATTTGTGTTTTATAAAGATCTATCAACCTGATCCTTTATTTCTATTTGCAAATCAAGCGTAATAAACCAAAATACCAAAATGTATTCAAAGATAGAACAATAACAATAACACTCAAGGAGTTGTATCTAATTCTTTTCTTATTTTCCAAATTTCTCATATCTAAACCAAGGGCATATACAATTTTAAGGTCGTAAATAATAATCATAAAATCCAAACGTATACATTTCCATATCTTTCAAAATAACCCAAAAATCAATATGTATTCCTTTTCTAGATTTATCTTATTAACCCAAAACGATTTCAAAAGTCCAAATAGTAAACTAGAACCAAAATAGATTTAGCTTCATCATAATCCTCCAAAAAATCAAAATGTATCTTTTCATATTCCTAATATGACCAAAACCCAAAACGTATTTATGTTTCCATAATTCATAATAACACAAAACCCAAAACACATTCAGTTGTTTCCTTGTTTATTTTCCAAGTTTGATATAAAGATCAAAACTAAAAACGTGTTCATCTTCAAAATAATAAACCATAACCAAAAACAAACTCAGATTTATCATACTCATCCTAGAAAAATTCATATTTAGCCATTTCATTAAAATGACAATGAAGAGGAGTAGAAAACTCATTCATGTATTTTGACTCCAATTATTTATGGTGATTTTCAGTTAGGTGCTAAAATGTTGAAATACAAAAACTCAAATAAAGTAGGTTTTATCGATACTTGCAATCGACAAATGTAATGTTGGAATGATCGAGAGTACCTAACAATGTACAAAGCTCCTTTCACCAAGTGAGAATACATGCATACGAGACATAGCTAAATAGATAAATATTAGATAGAGATGGGACGAGTTGCTTCGACTAAGGCCGATCCAATGAATTCGAAAAGGATTCCTTAAAGGGTTTGAAATCATTTTGATACAATTAAGTGATATTATATAATAAGATAGATGACAATGATTTAAAATTCAAGGGGTCGGAAGATCTTGCTTTCTGCGTGGTAGGTAGTATGAGAAAATGGTCATGGCAAGCTCAAAGTCTAGGAAATATTCGAACAAGGCTTGTTTCAATGCATCCTATATTTCACGTATCACTTTGAGTTGTTCTTTGATGTATTTTATTTCTAGTGTGAGGGTGATGGTGCCCAAGCTAAGTTAATGTGAGATGTTGAACTTTTCCCACATAAAAGGCTTCTGGATGATCAAGAGATCGTATATGTTGGTGATAGGATGTGATAGACCTGGAATAGTCATCTACAAGGAATACATCTTGCAAGGAAACATATTAGATTAAAACAAATTGCTGAAAATGTGATAAATGCTAGAAATGACTAAAAAGATAGGGTTCGACGATGATCGGGGAAAAAGTGCTTACTTTGATAAAAGGCTAACAAAACTAATTTTTTTAGATGCAAGATAAAATGTGACAATGCTAAGAGGGACTAAGGGGACCCTAGAAGCAGATAAGACTCAGAAAATAAAGATTTAGATGTGTTTGAAGGACTAATGAAGGAAAAAGGGGTTAAGGGACCAATCGATGGTGATCGGGGATTGACGACGATCACTATTGAAATTGTAGATATTCTAAAACTTGACTAAATGATTAAACCAAATATATAAGATGGAATTTCTATGAAGGATGGTGTATGCGACTAATTTTAGGGTATGATTAATGTACAATATGATTAGAAATATACAATATGATATCTTTCATATGGGGAGGACCAAAGGATATGATATCTTCAACGTTGGGTTCATACATGGGTTGTTATTCGGCTCTTTCGTATACGTTAGGCATGGGGAGAGAGTTAAGGGCTAGGGAGGCAAGACTCCCCCAATGAGAAAAGTTGCATAATGTCTTCGAATCTGATTTTCACACCTTCTAATATTTTATTATGTTTTTATTGTTTAATTATTATTTACTCTTATAAAAACTAAAATATATGTTTAACCAACATCTTTTGATGTCAAAGGTCACATGAAGCAGTGTCGTTTTATTACAAAGTCATATTTTATGTCAAAGGTCACATGGACAGGTCTTCGGTAATGAGTGATCGTACTTTTTCTCAATTGATGCATTGTCCTCGGATGTACATCTTCTTCCATAATTCCTTGTGACCTTCATGTATTTTAACAATGAAATTAAAGCTTGCTACGTGATTTTCGAACAATTTTTTTGTTCGATTCACCTGTTGTCTCCTAATTCTTAATTTCTAATTCCAACTCTTGAACCTCAAGCTCCAACTCCATCTTCCTTGAGGAAGCATCTCCTAATTGGTCCAATAATTACTTATTTTTTTCGACAATTTTAAATATTGCAATGTAAGTCTTTCATGCTCAGGTTTTATAAAACTTTGCCTTATTCATTGCAAGTTTCATTTCTAATTCCATACGAAATGACGGGGAAGACTCGTCTTATTTTCCAGCTCGACATCTTCGTTTGCATAAGGCTCTCTAGTCTTTCCAAACACATAAGTACTGACACTATCGATTGTTCCATAATATTTCGGTTCCTGCACTGGTGAGGCCTTGTGCTTTCCAACCTTCTTTTGTCTTTTCATCTAATTAAACATGTATTTAAACAACCGATTAATATTTGTTAACATTCAAACGTAATTGTTAATATCTGTCACCATTCAAACATAATTATGAAATATATACAAAAGTTTAGTAAGCACATCAAACCCAAGTAGGCATACATGGAAGAAGAACGCAACTATGTAACCATAACCCACAAACCATAATCCATAATACACAAGTTTTGAAAGCAAATTTGTGATTTATCTACAATAAATTACTGAACACAACAAACCCAAGTAGGCATACACGGAAGAAGAACACAACTAAGTAACCATATACCATATACCGTAATCCACAATCCATAGTCACATTAATACATTAACCATATACACAAGTGACAACATCATCATTTATACAATAAATGGAATGTGACATAACAAGAATAAAAACCATCTAATGCGCTATAAACAAAACCACAAACCATATTCAATTTATCAAGAATGCAATACTAAATCATAAACGTCAAACACATTAAAGTAACAACATCATCACACATATATACACTTGTCTTTAATCACACTTGTATTACTCTTCCTTATTCATCACATTGCATACCAGATATAGCAATTCATATACATGATCTAAATACTAATTAATTTGCACATCATAACATCAACCAAAAACAACCATATTAGAGTAAAATCACATACATCTATAACCACATACATCTATCCATCTCATCTATTACGCTACAAAGGAAAATTCATTAAATAAAACAATTTTTTTGCATACCACATAATCAATATCTATACATATATGTCAAATATATAAGTAAAATATGTCAAATATGTAAGTGAAATATAAAATTACAATAACACACTGATGTCAACTATATAAGTAAGTTCAATATGTGTTTAACAAGCATATTTTCATCTCAAAGGTTGCATGACTGGTATATTCATTTGTTGGCATTGTCTTCGGTGGGAGTGCTGTACTTTTTCATTAATTACCACCTTGTCCTGCATGTACATCTTCTTCTTCCATAATTCATTTCGATCTTTCCGTATTTTAAGAATGGTATTAAATTTTTCTACTTGATTTGTGAACACTTTTTTGTCTGCTTCACACATTGTCTCCCAATTCTTAATTTCTAGTTCTAACTCCTGAACCTCGAGCTCCAAATCCATGCAATTTCTCCTATTTCGTCCAATATTTCCTTTTTGTAAAATATAAATTTTCCAATGCAAAGCTTTCACACTCATTTTGATACATATTTTCCTTCTTTGTTACAAGTTTCATTTCTAATTCCATACGAAATGATGGGGAAGACTCATCTTCTTGTCTAGCACCGACATATTTGTTTGTAGGGCTCTTTGCATTCTTTTCAAAGCATAAGTGTCACTATCAAATGTTTCATAATATTTCAGTTCCTGCACTAGTGAAGCCTTGCGCTTTCTAGCCTTCTTTTGTCTTGCCATCTAATTAAACCTGTATTTAAACAATCAATTATTATCTGTTACCATTCAAACATAATTACAAAGGAAATAATGCACTTAACTTATACTTAACAAAATATTATCATGGATGAAATATATATGAAATTTTTGTAAGCACATCAAACCCAAGTAGGCATACATGGAAGAAGAACGCAACTATGTAACCATAAACCACAAACCGTAATCCATAATACACAAAATTTGAAAGCAAAATTGTGAATTATCTACAATAAATTAGTGAACACGTCAAACCCAAGTAGGCATACATGGAAGAAGAATGCAACTATGTTACCATATACCATATACTGTAATCCACAATCCATAGTCACATTAATACATTAACCAGATACACAATGATAACATCATCATTTATACAATAAATGGAATGTCACATAACAAGAATAAAAACATCTAATGCACTATAAATAGAACGTAAATGGATAACTCTATGTAACCCATAACCACAAACCATATTCAATATATCAATAATGCAATACTAAATCGTAAACCTCAAACACATTAAAGTAACATCATCATCATATACACATATATAGTAATCGACTCCTCACAAGAAATGTTATACAATAAATGTTTTCATCTCCTTCATTTCCTATTGTTAGTGATAAACAATACTCCATCATAAAATCTAATACATTTCTTCTCATCTCTATGAATAGAATTTGGTGTGATGCCAAGAATGGGTGGGGCATCTGATGTCTTTATCCGAGTATGGGCACTGTCTCAACATGTACCTCATCATCCGAAAGCCAACCATATAGTAAATAAGTCAATGTAGATGAATCTCTCAGTTAAACACATAATTAAATTAAATCATCCATTACATCTACTTGCCTCTTCACGAGTGTCAATTCTGATATCTCTGAGATCCCATATAGCAAACCCTTTGACACACTCTGCCAAAGTGCTTGCAAATGTATTAGGGTAGGGCAATGGAGTAGTGGGAACAATGGCCTCAGAAATAATGACTTTGATAATAAATTGGGGGAGTGTGATGTCATGACACTTCGCGTGTGGGCTACTATCACAAACCACTCCTCTCGCGACAACTATATCATCTGACATTAACCTGACTTCGACCCCATCAGAAAAGCCTAGAATAATGACAATCTCAATTGCATTAATAAATTTATCTTAATTTCACCAAAAATAATACATAAAATCAAATGAGAACATTCAATAACTTACCAGTCCAGCTCCACCCTCTCTCATACTATCAGCAACAATGTTTGTGCCCCTCTCCTCGTGCCTCCCCTCGTCACCCTCTCTCTCCTCAACTAGAAAAGAAGTTGCAACTCTAGAATTTTTCATCTCCGCCTCTCTGACCTCTCATGAAGCTATCTCGCCGATAAGATCGAGACCACAGGCTGATTGAGAAGGGGCATGTTATCACAAACGTCCACCTACAACAATCGAGTCATCAAGACAATTTAAATATCAACAACATAAGGCAACATACAATTTTCAAGTGTGTGTTAAGTGGTTTTTACCTTTCTCCATTTCACACTACGAATCGAGTCTCTCTATTGGTGTAGGAGCTGACACAAGGGAATGTCATAATCCTACACACACCTATAGTTAGTATATATAAAAATAAACAAAAACTATATTCTATCCTTACTTACGAAAGACCAATAATTTCTTACGTTATCTTTTGTAGGGGTCAACATTTCGCTACTTGTTCCACCCTCTTCTCTATCTTCTTATTCATGATATAATATTAAGTTTTTGATTTCCAACCAAACATAATATATAATATATTATACTAATCTTAAATTTACCTTTGTTCCGATATTTGAGTTAATTTTTCCTCTCGCTCTCAACCAATGCTCCTCTCTCTCCTTTCACATCTCCTTTGAATTGTAGGTGTCATTGCAACATCCACCTCCCTCTTTCCTTCCTGGCTCAACTCCTCGAATTGAGTTTTGCATTCTTTTTTGCAAACTCGATCGATAACCCTCCTCCGCTGCAAGTAGAATCATTGCCTCATGACATAGTTCACATCCCCCTCTCTCTTTTACATGTATGCCCTGCTCCTATCTTGAGGGATAGGTTACTGTTTTCCCATATGCTTACGGCCACACTTACGAGGTTCCACGAAGGGAATATTGTGTTCTACTTGGCGATGTCGATTAAGTCTATGCAACTCCAAAAACCTAACATCCCCACTAATAACACATGATCCATGCTGGCAGAAATAATGAATACGACCATTAACATGTTTGGTTTTGTACTCTACGGGTGGCTCAAAGATATCTGAGCGAATGGGCTCGGAAGGACCATTTGACGTAGTGCCATCAACTGTTGGAGGAGCATATCCCTTTGCATCCTCTATGACGCTTGTGAAACATGTATGTGCCATGTGATGTGAAGGTGCTTGTATCTAGGAGTACAAGTACATAACTATTAGCCCAACATAAAATATTAAGTATTTTGAAAAAGAATTAATGTTCACATATTCAAATATTACCATCATGGAATGTGAAGAAACCTATGTGAAAAGATAACAATTTCATATTTTTTATCCCAACAAATGACATTAGGTACATTGTTATGACAAACAATTAATGTTCACAAAGTTATATGTAGTGCCCACATTTTACACACCCAAATACAACAGTAAAATACCAGGATAATTTTTTTTTTTACTTACATTGCTCACTACACACAACACAACATGGGCTTCAAGTACAGAACTCGACTCGCATACGACAATCACAAAATCATCGACTCACATAGACACACGAAAATGACATAGGCATGTTGATGCTACACTTTTCCCAATGGAAGGTTACTAGTAAAGACCCAACCACAAGAACATGGCTTCAGGAACGAAAACCCACAACACATCATTTCCTTAAATGTATTTTTGGTTAAAGTTAACATTCCAAGGACATTATGAGCAAGGATAAATTTTCTCGTTTGTCCACCTACATTTTCTTAAGTTTATTCCGCGGTTGAAAATACAATTCGACCTTCTCAAGTTAGCTTCTTATACTTTATATAAATTTCCATAACTGACATACATATTTGGCATAAATCAAATTGCATACAAAGTACTTAATTATCTTATTATTATGTAAAAATATTCTTCTCCAACATTTATTTGATGTCTACAGTTTTACCCTTACAACTCAAGCGAAAGTGACTTGATGTCCAAAACACAATAAAAGGATTTGACGGAGATTTAGATACAGGGTAGCTTTTCACCAAAAATATTTCTCGATTCACACTATATTTATTTCCCTACCATTGTTATTATAATTTGAAAACTTATTGAATTCCTATAAGATTTATATATATATATATATATCTTTGTTTTCTCAAAGTTTGGTCACACCAAGGTAACTTATATTCTTTGCAACGCATGATAAAGTTTAATTAAGTTATAAGGACTCCAAGATTGACCTTAATCCTAATCTCCAATCTCGTGTGCAAGCATTTATATAATATGCTCTTACATCGCACTAAGATCTCGTTCTTAGCGTTGTTTTGAAATCAGGAGTTACATAAGTATTTGACTAACATCTTGAAGGGGTACATGACCGGAAGAATTGTAACTATACATGAACCACATTCAAGAAAATACCAAGATGTTATTTTGATAGAAACCAAGGTAGCACCGCTGAATCGTTCCTTCGAACAATGACTCATAAGGTGACTTCTAAGGCGGTCTTCAACACTCAACCTGGTGTCGGACCTGAAGAGAGGACATTCTTCTCACGATTACCAAAACTAGAAGGAAACCGCATACTCTGGGTAGGTTGGACCATGTCATTCCTAAAATATGGGTTCACGACAATGTCACTAAACCTAATGACTATGACGGTAACTCCAACTAGGGGTTTTATTTACCTAACCTAGGAGGTCTCATCGAGTGCAAGTTTAAGGTCGTTCTACGGTTTTAAAATTTCTTATATGGTAAAAAGGGATCACACATGCAGGAAAGCTATGCATGAGTATTTTATTAAGGTTGAGTGTTCCCATTAAAACTCTTTATTAAGTTTGCAAGGTAAGAAGATGACCCAGTAATTCATTTAGTCGTTTATGGAATACTGAGAAAGTACTACAATATATTAACTTCAATTTCAATTTACTATGTATAAATCAAACCCTTTTTTGCCATACACAACTAATAAACAAATTGAACCGGTGATTAGATGCACATTTCCTAAGTATCCCTAAAACTAGCATATCATGCATGTTAACAAATCTCAATTATAACTTTTCAGTAACAAGAGACTACATTACACAGTTATTCATTTTACAATGACCTATAAAAATTACAATAATAATAATTAAATTACACATCACCTTTTTGTCGTCATTCTTCCATCCTGCAAAACCCACGTGAGCATGATATCAGCGATAAATCATTGGCATGGCATCCACCCTAATCAATCATAATTATCATTTTTCAGTTTCCCATTTACATCTAACAATAATTACCATTTTGCAATTGAAATTTAAAAAAAGTCCAGAAACATGTATTCATTGCCTTTCATTTTTCTTCATTTTATAAACCCAGGAGAGAGAAAGAGAAAGGAAGAGAGAGAAAACATCATTTTGTCAAAAGTTCTAATACACACAAGTTTCATTATAGTGTTTTAAACAGTTATTTACGTGTGTTAAAAGTTTCTAGGGTGGTTTGGCAACCCTACGAGGGTCCGCAGTTTTCTACTTTTACATTTTCTCACTAGCTACAAAACGTACAAAACAAGCTCGGAGGCTAAGAAAATACTTCCAAAGGTTATCTCCCAATGAACACGCACACCACAACTAACTTTCTACGTGTCCCCAGATATACCAGGAGTTCATAAAGAATCGACGGAATTGAAAAAGAGCGAAGCAGTTTGCGTTTGGCGGCTAATTTTCTGGAGCTACTGGTCGTAGTTGACCCAGTTGTAAAATGAAAAAGTTAGCTCGAGGGCCCAGAAAACCGCGTCCAAAATGAACATTCGATGGAGGAGCATGCAACGAGACATCTCCTACTAGTTCCCCTATATAAGGAGAATTCATCAGAGTCGACGGGACTGAGAACTAGAGAACCATTTTTAAACGGCAACAAGTTTTCTGGAGCGACAAGATGAAATTGGACCAGTTTGACCTCGTCAAACTACGACCGGAGGCCTACAAAATGGCTTCGCCAAACTATCCCGAAAAGTGCTCTTTCCTATACTGAATGTTCCATGCAATTTTCTAGTATAAACACTAGAGGTTTGTGAAGACAGAAGTAATTTCTCCATCCAGGTTTTAAATGACGATTCAAAACAAAAGCCAACTTTCTAGATTTAATGACTTTCACCGTTGTAAACTAAAGTGTAATAGGGCTCCTATAAGAGTGTCAAAAGGAATTCATATGTTCGTTTCGGGTCAAACCAAAGGTCAAGGTGACTCCTCGTATACCAAGGTACACGAATGAAACTTCACATCTCATTTCTAGATTTACGAAGGGTACTTGGTGAGTCTCCGAAAATTGCAAAATTTAACTATTTAAAACAAAGAGAAGGTAAAGTTTATCAATGGGGAGTCAAATTCACCTGGTTGATAAAACGATATTGGAGTGATCAAGAAGGGTAAGAGTTTTCTAAATCATCTCGGCGAGGTGATAGTTCATGGTTTAAATAGACGAGTTAAAAATACTTCGAGAGTTGCGACACGACACTTTATTATTTTTCAATGAGTTGAAGGGACATTTAACTGTATTAAAAATCTAATAATTTAAAATTCTATTTAGTTGCAAAAGAGAACTAAAACACGAGAATTATGAGAGGTAAGGGAAGAAGAACCATGCCTGGAGAACGAAGTCGGTCGAAGCCGCAGGCTTTGGTTCAACATCTTGCTCGGGCACTTCGCCAACCGGTTCACGAGCCTGGATCTAACCTCCACCATGTCACACCCACTTCCCGATCACTTGAAGTTTTCCAACAGAGTAAGCAGTTGCTTGTGCGTTTCCAAAACCTTCTAAACAGATCCATTATGTGCACATCCTTGCATGAAATTTCAGCTATCCACGTGGGCTAATCTGTGTTTATTTCTTGGAGGAACTTTGTCAAACGCTTCATGTGCTTTGTCTCTAAGTCCAGGCTTTGCATTCAGGTCTAACCAAGCATTTACAACTACATGCAATGGCCATATCCATACGACTTGATTCAAAGCACCCATTTTAACATAGTCTGGGATATACTAGCAATGGAAAATATGTCCATGAAGACACTAGGTGTTTGCATTTGAAGGAACAACCACCGAGCTTCAGGGTGATTATGTGGTCTTCTAGACTATCATGGACGTCCATAACCTGCTCCTACGTTGCCATTTTGGCACAAACACTAAGGATGTTGGAATTGCATATTGTCAAACAGTTTTGTGCCTTTTCTACACATCCATTTTGTGCATATGCTGCCATCATGGCATTCCATGAGACAACATTTCTTTGAGGCATTAAATCAAACAATTCCATGCCTTTTAAACAGACCCATTTTTTTTTTTGCATACCCTGCTATCATTGCAATCCAGGAGGCCACATATCTTTCAGGTATTTTGTCAAACAGTTTGCATGAGTTGTGTATGCCTTCACATTTTACATACGTGCCAAACTGGGCACCTGACAAGACATATAAAAAAACTATTATCTTCCATGATGTTTGATGGATGTCCATGTGCTGTTCTAAAGCTCCCACTTTGACAGTGGTTGGGAGGTCGCTGGAAAAAGGTTGTGGAGGTCTAGCTTACACGTACCAAATACATTTGATTGGAAGTTTCCAAGGCCTTTTCAACAAACCCATTTGTGCATATCCTACCCTCGTGGCATTCCATGAGCCCGCATCTATTTGGGGCATTCTATCAAACAGTTTACAGCCTCCTACATGTTTGTTTTGCACAAACATGTCTACCAGGGCAGTAGCAACTACAACATCTGACAAAAACGCCTCTCCAGTTCATGTTCTTGGCAGCTTGTCCACGCGAGTCCCAGAACTCATTTTTGACGCAGACTGAGAGGATGCTGGCACAGGCTGCAAAAAGAAAACATGGCAAATCCATGGGATGACATTTGGTGAGGCATCTCTTTGAAAGAAAACAAGAAAACGCCAAAGAGCATTGATTTGTGTAAAATGAACTGCAAACCACCTTTCTTTCAGGCATTTCACTAGAACATACTGGAGCTTCCCCCCATGGCGGCGGCAGCTGCACTCTCTCTCTACACAAAACCAAAATGATGGAAGAAAACCCAATTTTTCCCTAAATCCGACCCTAAGAAGAATATCACGGCTTTTTGATTTTATTTTTAATTTCTTTTAAATTTATTTATCTATATTTTTTTTGTTTGTTTTAATCTAAAACGTCATAAAACCCTACAACGAAGTAGACAAATAAATCAACTATAACTTAAAGTCAATCCATTACCAGAGGTGAAATTTTGACACAAAAGCGACTGATCGAAGTCGGCGATATGAGTTATAATAGTATTATAAACATTATTTTAATAATTTTTGCTTAATAAAGATAATAATTATTAATCCTATTAATGTCGACAACCCGAAAACTCGAAGAGCCGAGAACCAAATTTTTCCTTTAACCGGATAACCATCCATGACGCTACGGGGTCCACAGTTTGGGGGTGTCGACAATGACCTGACAGGAAAGAAGGAGAGGGAAGGTGAAAAATCTTCACTGCGACCTGGACACGGTCAACAACGGTCAATGCAAGCACACGCACACCAATCTCCAGGCTTAACAACAAGGTTGTCATTATGCCAGAAATTTGGGAAACATCACACGGGCATTACATTATATATTACCGTCTCACTATTTATGTCTTCCCCGAAAACATAAGAACGGAATGTGAACATGGATCGACCCATGTCGTCGAAGCTTCTCGCATGTTTCGTCCATGTGTGTTGTCATAACCATCATTGAAGCGATGCATTGTAAAACAAGTTAAACTGAAACAAATGGTGCACAAACTTATTTATTCATATTTTACATTCATATTGAGAAAATCGTGCACAATAAATGATTTGTGATGAAGTTATCCGCACATATATTTTTCAAAACTAGATACTCGACTCTAGATGTTTCGAAGTAAACATGAAATGTGAATTATGAAGTGTGTTACAAGACAAGATAGGATTAAAGCATCAAAACAATAACATTACATTTTGAAAAGAAATTTGAACATCCTAGTATCATCCCATGCAATTATATTATGTGTTTGGTTGTTCATAAGTTGTGTTTGTAATACAAAGTGAAATGTCAACCCAAACAATGGAAGAAGTAACATTTACAAGATAAGTGCATTGCACTTTTACAGAATACATAATCACTTAGTGCACATGACAAAGGCCAGTGCAGGCATCCCCACTGCAATCGCTGTCACACTCATCTGAGTCGCGATGTGTTGCTCTCCATTTTTCAAACCTCCACTCATCAAGCTCTTCTAGCTGACGATCAACATCATCCCACCAATCAAGAACATTTTTTTGATAAGCCAAGGCTAGTTTCCATCTGGAGGTGGATGTACGACTAATGTGATGTCGTGGTACTGCCCAAGGTATTGTCACCAATCTACTGCATAGGAGTTTTTCATCGATCCATCTTCCAGTGATTGTGTCTGTCCTTGTGAGCCAAGGGTCGAATAGAAAATGAATGACCATCCCGACATGATAACCATGTCTGCCAACTCCATATTTTTCGAGACCATTCTCCATTCAAAATACGAAAATTCAATTTTTAGCCCTATTTGGTCCAATATACAAACAGGTGGACATGTTGCATAATTTAACAACGTTACATAAGCATTATGAACCTCATCATCTTCCATCATTGGGATTATTCTTAAGAGTGTCCATACTCAGCTTTTTCCAATCATCCATCTACATAATATGTATCAAAATATCCATACTATTATGAGGAACAAAACGAAACATGGTATTATGAAGATCAATGACACAGATGGACATGGTATTATGAGGAGAAATGAAATGGATTGACATGGTAATATGAGAAGCCATTAAATATGTATGAACTTATCATTGTCTAAATCCTTTTTTCATTCCCAAGACATGTTCATAGGTTCTGGAATGTACTATTATTTATACTTCCTAGCTTCCACATCCTTCCCATATCTCTACAATCCTTCCCCTTTATCCACAATGCCTAGTTTATTAACCTACACTATATGATGTATCATCATATTATCCACAAAATATATAATATATGTGCTGGAGATAATTCACATAATATTAGTTATTCATAATCTAATAAAAAATGTATGTCTACCATTATGCAAAAAGGAAATACAAGTGTGTACATATATCATATTGAAATGTCTTCCATGGAAAGTGCTAGCAAAGTTGCCACTTCTTGGTTTATAGTGTCCCTAGACACTTGACATACATCTAACCTACCTCTATTAACTTTTACATGCACATATGAACATTTCACAAAGTGAGATACACTCTCTAGCGCTTGAACTCGAAGAATTGAAAGATTTACATTGTTACATTGGTATACACCAGTCATTTGTTTCACAACAAGCATATCATGAGAAAACACACAAATTTTCTAAACATCGTGGCGTATCGCTTCCTCAAGACCCAATATCAAGGCCCTATACTCAACCTGGTGGAAGGTCATAGTGGCATTTCCCACAATTGTACCTCTCTCTACTATCTTGCTTCCATCAGGGTCGTATAATATGAACGATGAACATGCAATATTTTTAGAGGTATTCGACACTCCATGAATTTCCAATCTCCAAATGGCAACCATGTTTACCTTTACAATGGAAAACATATATCGTAAGCAAACAACAACAAAAAAAATTATAATGAACACTTCAAATTTGACTTTTCAATACAACCATCTATAATTTAACATATGACAAGGCACTAAAACATTTTCTACTGAGTTCATTCATTAATAATGATTTCTTATTGGAGATTCAATGGAGTTAGTACTTTGTCTAGGGACATACACACTAAATGAGTTAACGTCATGTGTTCGTGAGCGACTTCTTTTTGGGAAACATTGTATTCCTTACAATACTAAAACTTCGTATTCCGTATGTTAGACTAAAGTGGGAATATATTTTGGAATATATTGGAATCGTATTCACGGGTTTGGTTCCATTCCACTCATTTTCTGTATAGATAACTTTATATTTCTAACATATAATTAATACAAGCACATTTTATAATAATTTTTAAAAATATGTTTTCCTATAATTATGAGTTTATAAATGTTATGGGTAAATATTAAATTTGAATAAATCACTTAATAAATTGATTAGTCTATTATGAATAGATAGATTTCAATCTATTTGCAATATAAATATCTATAAACATTTGATTAGGGTTAAAATGGATGTAGAACAATAAATAACATTTGATTAGTTTTCAAAACCAAATCAATAAAGAAATATCTAGTACATAGGGTTTAGATTTATCATGTTCATAGGAGTGACAAGAAGATGATCATCCAAGATAGAGTTTAGATTTATCATGTTCTTGGGAAGTGACAAGAAGATGATCATCCAAATCTTGTAGTACAATTGATTTTTATGAGACACGGGAAAACTAGAAAACTTACATTTATCATAACCAAAAAGTGTATAATGTACACTTGACATTTCAAGCATACCTAAACCATACACTTGACATTCCAAGTAATATTGTGCACTTTAATTCAAAATATGTTATTACGAGTAGATTTTCCAGAAACGAGGGGTCCAAAACTCTCTCAAGTTTCTAAAACTTCATTACAATCAATGATAAAATGTACTTCATTACCATAAGGAAATAATAAAATGTTTTAGGTTTTCATTTTATCAAATAGACTAATCTTTCTTGATATTTAACAAGTCCATCAATAGCATATAGTATTGCGAACGACATTCCAATAATTGTTATAGTTTATTCACTAAAAACCATTGTAATGTATATCTAGTATTAAAATTACATGCTTCAATGAGTACTTGAATTCTCTAGAATTAACTCCTTTTCAAACAATACTGATTTTCTATATTATGTAGATTAAGTAGGGTACATGTGCATCTCTAGATGAGTTGAACTCATATTAGAACACTATTGACACACAAATAAACAAACGATATATGACTATCAAAAATGTGAATAAGGTAGACCAAGGGTCACATGGATAAATTTCGAAGAGAACGGGGACTCTTTTCTCATAAACATGTAGTTTACCAAAACCTTTTGGACTTAAGTTCCTTGTCAAGTGCACTGACCTAGAAAAATATTAGAACTACACAAGATAATTAAAAAAATAAATAAATAATCAAAGGGGGCCATATGAATACCATAAACGATTGGAAATGATAATTGCACCAATACAATCCTAAATTGGACAAATGATCATAACCCATACTTAGTGAATTTGACATGAATATTTAAATATTTTTAGACCTTGTTAATTTTTCCTTTTTTAACTAGACTTCACTGATTGGTTTCAAATAACCCTGAAGACATTTCATTTGAGGGTTGTGAAGATTTTAGAAAATCGTTACCATTACGCATTTGGTACCTAAATATAATTTTAACATAAATGAATTTTAATAATCTAAACTTGCTATAAAATATATAAACATTAGTAATTTTAAAAATATAATCCATAGAAACACATTTTAATACTATGGAAAACATATTTAATCCAATGCAAAACATATTTAATATTTAAGCTCGTGTGAATCAAGAATATATTCGAACAACAAAATGAAATATATTTAAGCTCGTGTGAATCAACATTTGACAAAAAAATTAAATATTTATATAGGTTTTTTTCAAACATGTCATAAGTTTTTAGTACAAAACATATAAAAGCAAGTACTATTTTTTATTTATTTATTTTTAGCAAAGAAACTTGGAGTTGCTTCCATGTGCAATATTTTTTACACAATTTTTGGATCTATTGTCAGTTTTATGACCGGAACTCCCATCTTCCTTAGCTTATGGGGAGGCTCGTACTTTTGGGCTTCCTCCATCGTGTCATAAGCTAGACCATATCCGCGTGAATGGGAACCTATAGTGCAGAACTTAGACAAATAAATAATTGAAGTTTCCAGAAAATTGAGCCAGGCTTAACCATGTTTGCAATTTCCAGTTTTGGCTTATTTTGTTGATGGTGGTCTATGTAGACCACAAATGTGGACCTCTTGAAAGTTTCCTCCCTTTGAAATTTGGGAGTAGTCAATGTTATTCCAATGGGATTCGGAGGAATATAACTTTGTGTATTCATTTTCTCCACACAAAAGAGAAACTAAATACAACAACACACATGCAAACAAAATATACAATTAATGTTAGTACGATACATGACAAATCTAATATACATCATCCAATATGATAAAATAATCACAATATCAGAAAGCTAATATCCATGAAAAATTCAAGTATCAATAAATGCCAACGACTATCCTTCACTCAAAATCAAGGTTCCCTTTAAGAAGCCTCTGGAAAAAGGAGGTGGAAAATCCCCGACGAATATTCCTTTGGCCGCATTCGCAACAAAGGAAAAATTTTGTATGTTTTCGCACAAAAATTCACTGGCAGTGCTCAAGAGAGAAAGTGTGAAACCATGTGACAACAAGGGGTTGTTGATGCTCGCCAAGAACCCTTGTTGTCATACATGACAACATGATGTTGTTGATGGGCGTCATCAAAACCTTGTTGTTGCACAATAGAAAAAAAATTGATGGAAATTAGAACTCCTTATCGGGTGCGTGACATCAAGGGATTGTTGACAAAGCGCCAAGAACTCCTTGTTGATGCGTGACAAGCAAGGGGTTGCTTGACGCCATCAAAAACATCTTGTTGTCATGTGACAGCAAGCAAGGGTTGTTGCTTGCACTGTCAACAACATCTTGTTGTCGTATGATGACATGATAATGCTGATGGGCATCGAAAACCTTGTTTTTGTGTGATAACAAGTTGTTGTTACTTGTGAAGAACCCCTTGTTGTTACGTGACAACATGATATTCTTGACGGGTGTCAAGCAACATCATGTTATTTGTGTGACAACAAGGTTTTGGCCGACGAGCGTCATCAACCCCTTGTTGTTGCGCATCATCAACCCCTAAACCCTAATTTCCCCTATAAATACCAACTCGGCCCCTCATTTTCACACTCCTTTCCCGTATACCAAATGTTTTCTTTCTCCGAGCACTTTTGTCTGCAGGTATCGTACGTACGTGGATGTCAACCACAATCGAATTCATGGCTTCTACCTCTGGTGCCCAAGATGAACCCCAGGATCCAACACCCGAGAGTCTCCAAGGGCAAGATTCAATACAGAAGTGCCATGTGCCCCCACATACATGTAGTTATCGAAATGAATGCAAAATATAGGAATTCCATAGTAGCATCTAAATTCCAAGGGCTTGTTAGCATGCCCCAGTTTGAGGTTGACCATCAGACTCTTAACTACCTACTTTCATCCTACAATACAGAAAATAGTACTTTTACTATTACATTGGAAGATCGCCATACATTCTCCTTTGGTGTTGAACCTGTCGATATCCATCGATTGACAGGCCTCCCATTTAAAAATGTGTCGATTGTAACAACCAAAGCAACCCTCACTGACAATGACAAGATTTTCCTCGAATCTAGTTATGGTTTCAATGTTGATTGTAAGTCTACTTTTCTCTCATTTGAATGTTTTTTTTATATTAATTCATATTGATTCTGATTCCGATGACTTACACCCATGTCAGCAAATCAAGACGAGGAGTGGATACGCAAGATGTTGCACACCACTTTCTTGTTGCCTTAATTTCTCTATTTCAAGCTAGAATTATTATGCAGGGTTGACAATCTGACATTCCAAATTGGGTTGTTGCATATATTCTTGCAACAATTGGAAATAAAAAATTTACTTGGTGCACATTTCTATCAAACAAGATAAAGGCAGACATTAACAATGCAACAATTTCAGAAAAACTAGTTATTCATTCAACCAACTATCTCCTAGCTCTTTATTATGAGGCTTATTATAATTTGAAAAAATGAACCAACTCCAACTTGCACAAACGAGACAATGAAGAATTTGTCAATTCCACTTGAGGAACAACAGGTAAAATTTTAATCGTTCATATTCCATCTTTATTATTTACCAAGTGTAGTCGTTTTTATGTTTTTCTGATTGAATATTTTTGTATGCAGAAAATATTTCTGGAGTCACTTCCACGAAAAAAAGTCAGATCAAGAGGAAGAGGCCAACAACATGCTGAGGCCTCGGGAGAATCACAATCTGATGGCTTAGTTCGCACATCAGCTGATGGCCAAGTATTTGCATTAACGAAATGACAGAGACGTAATACCCTTAACATTCAAAGTAGGGTTGATTACATTTTGATTCTACCATTTAATGATTTACCATCTTGAATTGACATGTGGTTGCTGCACTTGTGTGTAGACACCCATAATTACGCCCAAGCAATTTAAATACTTAAATTGCGCTAATTATCTCCTTTCTAGAAAATCGACGACATATCGTCAAAAGTGCTCATATTCCCTCTTATTGTCGTTAATTAATTACAATACGCTAATTGATTAAGTCACCTATCCAACTAACATCTTGATTAACGACCTTCCGTTAATTATTCACCCCTTCTATCTAGACTAATTAATTATTATTAATTAATTAGCCTTCCCTTCCATTTAACCAATAAATCAATATTTAATTGATTTAATCCCCTTCTAATAGCCTAAATCATACTAATATTCCTCTAATTAGTTTTTATAAGCTTACATCTACCTATTAGTTAATCACCTTTGATTAATTAAAGCACCCCCAACTCCCATGACTTGCTAAGCATAAATTAAACCCTTCTAAGGTAAGGTTACCTTTTATAAAGCAACCTTATCCATTCCTAAAGATGTTTTACCTTTATCCCACATGCAAAGGGATGAAGTGTTTCCTTTATCCATTGGGCTATATAAGGAGCCCTCCTTCTACCTTTATACCTACACCTAAACTTCTTGAGAAAGCAAATGCAAAGCATATAGCAAAATAGACTAAGAGTTTGTCTTTTGTTTTCTTGAGAGTTCATCATCTTGAAGAGTTAAGCCTCTTTCCTAAGTGCTTAGGTCATATGGGAGGTGTCAAAAGGGTCTTATAGCCCAACTTTGACAAGCCCTCATTCCTAGGTTCTTGGAATACTAAAGACAACCATTTTTTATTGTCATGGAGCCTATTTAGGTCCATTCATTTATTTGTTGTTAGAGAATAGAGGATTTAGATGCTTAACATTGTTAGTTTCAAAGTTTTGTATATTGATGAATGTTAGCATCTAACCCTTGTTTAATTCTTATCATGATGGTGCTTAGTAGTTTGTTTAATTTTTTATAATTAAGGGCTATTAGGTGTTAGTCTTTACTTGTATTAGCATTAGTTTAAAAACAACACATGCACACAAAGCAGGACTTTCAACTACACATGTGCTTCAAGGCAAGCATCGCCAACTCACTCGGTATAATCTCATGTAATTTTTGAATCTCAACAGTAATTACCACCATCAGCTCCAACCGAATCCATTCAAACTCTGTCACAAAATCAATTCATACCGCAACAAAATCCCGTTCAACAAGGTATGACTTCATTTATTTTGTGATTTTTTTAATACTTTTACATATTTTTAGTAATTACTAATGATTTGATTCTTGATGTTCAAAGTTGATAGAAATCCTTTGTCTTCTACTCAAAATCTGCAAACCCCACCTACTCAATCAACCCTACAATTTTGATTCAAAATGCCAACAAGAGGTTCAGGAAAAAATACCATTGGTAAACACATGTCGTTGATTCCGGCCCCTAGCGGGACACTAAACATTCCCTCCTCATTCGCTATTCTAACCCTCTCTCTCGTTGGTTGTCCCACTACAACAGGGCAATCAATTTTGAATCAAATAAATTTAGATGAAGATTATTTGGGCATTGATAGTAGTGACCCATCTAGTTTTTTCAACACACATGATATGATTCAGGGCCAGCAGGTATATTTCCATCTCAATGTACTTTTAAATTTAATTAAATTTTCAACATTTCAATTTCAATTTTAATATGAATTTCTATTATTGCTTTTAGGATCAGCACTCCCAAAAGGAAAAAGATGCAAGCAGACGTTGCTCAAACTGAAAGCCGTCATACTTCTCCTTCAAAATCATCCTCTTCTGATACAGATAGTGATGACTTGCCAACATTTCCTTTGGAAAACTTGATTGGCTATGATTGTCAATCCCACATGAATGAATTTATCATGCCTCAAATCAGTGAGCTCATTCAATGGGAGAGAAGGGAAAAAGTATTAATATATGAGATAGTAAGTCGTTATGACAACCATTGGCAAAGAGAGAGCTTATTTGCAATAGTCAAAAATCAACCCGCGAAGATGGATGCATTATTCATCAGAGCTAAAAGTGGGACTGTCGCATATAACAACACCTATAACGACAATATTTTAGATAAAGTATTAAACAAATTGGAAAATATCAGTGCTGAGGCCCATGCCTATTTCAATAAATGGTCTAAGGACAAGGAGATGGCGGCGATTGCAAACGCTGAAAGAGATAGAGCTATCGTAAGTATAATCAGTTTGAAAAAAGAATTTTTATTAATTTCAATTAAAATTAGTTTTTAATATATTTAATTGACTTCACTCTTTTTGTTGCAGCTGAAATATGAAAATTTAAAGAGTCAAGCTAAGGTGTTCCAAGTTCACTTGGAAATGGCCAAGAACAGTTTATCCGCAAAGCAATTAAGATGAAAGAAAATATTGTTTTGGTTAACAAACAAAACAATACACTTAAGCGGATAATTAAAGAGAATGGCTATGACCCTGAGATTTTATTCAAAGCAAAGGCAAGTGGCAGATCCTTCTTTGACATCCCATGGAGATTCTACAAAGGAAGAAGAAGCAATCGTCAAGAACCTAGAAATGACTGTTGAGGATCTGATTAGTTCAGGGATAATTGAGGGAAGGAATACAGTAGGGTCTGGTGAAAATGTTAAGGATTGAGACTTGAGGATTGGGGAACCTCAAAATTGAAACTTTAAATATTTTATATACAAAAGAATGAAATTTGATACTTGAATATTTGTTTAATTTGAAGTTTGGATTTAAACTTTATGCAATATTATCTCTCCTTGCAATGATGGTCATAGTTACATTTATCATTAGATGTGGATGTCTGGATAATGAAATTAGAGTAGATGTGGTTATAGTTATTATCCATTTATTCATTTGAATGTGGATAATGAAATTAGAGTAGATGTGGTTATAGTTATTATCCATTTATTCATTTGAATGTGGATAATGAAATTAGAGTAGATGTGGTTATAGTTATTATCCATTTATTCATTTGAATGTGGATAATGAAATTAGAGTAGATATGGATGATGATGAAATATATGCATAATCATGATTCATGGATTTAAACTTTATGCAATATTATCTCTGCTTAGATGTGGATGTCTGGATAATGAAAATAAAGTAGATGTGGTTTAGAATGTGGATAATGAAATTAGAGTAGATATGGATGATGATGAATTATATGTGACCAGATGAATTGTATGCACTTATATTTTTATATAGAACTTCTATACGGATATTTCATTGATGTATGATGCATAATCATGATTCATGGATTTAAACTTTATGCAATATTATCTCTTCTTGCAATGAAGGTCATAGTTACATTTATCATTACATGTGGGTGATGACATCTAATATTTTTGATGACATTATAATGGATCATCTATTTATTCATTTAGAATGTGGTGTTATGTGGAAATAGGATGTGGATGTCTTGATAATGAAATTAGAGTAGATATGGATGATGATGAATTGTATGATGACTAGATATATTTTAAATTTCGAACTCTTTAATATGTATATCATTTCTTCACATTTAATTTCAATTGAATGAAACGACAAAGCTCAAAGGGAAAAAAATGTGGTATGACACAGATATCTTAATACCGTAAAATCTACTTCACATTTAAAACTATGGCTAAGATAGGGTTTAAGGTACCTCTTGTCTTCTTGAGCAAGCTAGACGACCTTCGATTCTCAGAATTCAACATGAAAAATGGATAAGGATTAGAATAAAAATGGGTGAGTTTCCTGATAATCTCAGTCCCAAGAAGTGAGAGCTTCCTTGGATGGATGTCAACTCACGTTTTCATAAACATCAATGAAATGAAGAGATTAAAATGTAGAATCCAGATCTAACCTAAGCAAATAAAAGCAAACCAGAACTTGTTTATATCGAAGGCCACACAAATATCAAGACTACACGCAGAGTGGACAAAAACTATACCGAGACACTAAGCATGGCAGAATATGCGAGAATCATATTTGAGCTTTGAATAAAATAAAATAAATCCGATTTTAATAAATGATAGTATTTGAATAAATGTAAATATACATATATGTAACATCTTCGATAATAACTACGTATCAAAAAAGGCCTCGGTCAATATTTGCATCTGCAGAATTACAATGGTATTTATGTAAAACTATAAACAATTAAATTAGATTCTATTTATATGAAATTGAATAAATAAGAACAGTTAAAGTGTAATGTCAAGGTGATACCTATTTAAAGCTGAAATAATCCATTTTCAATAGCTTCTTTGTATTCAATATTTGCATCCACAGAGTGTGAAGATGCACCACTTCCAGTCTCATCATTGAGATTACTTGGACTTGTAGTAATATTATTTACACCTCTTCTTTCAAACAAGGGAATTCTAGTGTGCAATAGCTCTGTCAAAAGGAAAGGTTTCCAAAGAGTAGTGAGAAACATAACACCTTATGCAACTTTCAAGATTTGTATCCAACTTGTTTCTCAGTTTTGATTTAATAAAAGATAAAGCACTGAAAACTCTTTCATCCTCCACAAATCCCAAAATCATTGTTTGGCACAACTCATAGAACCGAAAATATTCACTAATGTCTTCCTATAACACACTACTTTGGTAGATTTTTCGCCAGAGCCTTGTAATAGCACCACTCTCTAAAGGTTCAAGCTAAGAGTTTATATTATGACCTCATTGTCATTACAAAATTAGTTGATTGAGTCTTTATTAAATCAACATTCAAGTATACCTTTTATTTCAATACCCTCGACCTCTGATGTATTGCTGAAATGGTCCAATATTGTACCCATGTATTTATGAAAAATCTTACCTACAAAATCAGCACGGCCACCTTCTGTATTCCAAAAATTTGGATTCATCACACCCATGGCTTCAAGAATTTTTTTCTTGTCAAACGTTCTCTGATTTCTAATGTTAAGGATTCTACAATTTTTCTGAGTTTTATTCTTGTTTCAATTACTACAGAATCAAACAGATTTCGTGTCACAGGAACTTCTTCTTTTTTGTTGATGTAATGTCTTTACTTTTTTACAGAATGTGTAGTGGTATCTCTTTCCCGTAACATGGATACAGAGGTGATCATGGATATTAAATCTCAAAAATTATTGGGATGCTTAAGACCCAATAAATTTTTCCAGTTATCAAATACATGTGTATCAAAACTATCCAAGGAAGTGTACAAGGCATCAAGACTCATACATACCATTTTTCTCATCCGTATAAAATCAACAATATAGGTTAATCTGCCCTGTGCATGTTTCATCAATGTATTGATCTCCTGCAACATTGGAAGAATGCCTACCAATGTAAGAAATGTCTCCAAATCAGTTAGACGGAACAACAAGTCCCTCACCCTATCAATTTCATGATGATATTTGTGCATGAAACCAACCAATGAAGGATACTCCTCACGCACTATGCATGCAAGCTCATACAATGAAATCTACCTTGTCTCAACATCCTTCAAAATTTTTTTGCCATCTATAATACCTATGGAAAATTTCTGAAACTCAAGAAATCACTTTGGGTTGCTTGCGATATAGGCATGCAGTTCTCTTATAAGGTCTTCTACTTTTGCAATGTTTTCATATTTGCTAACGATTTTATATGCTAAATTCATTCTGTGAGCCATACAATGAATTGCTAGCATATAAGGGGTGACTGATGTTTGTAATCGAACACACAACCTAAGTTCTATGACCCTGCATGACTGATGCCCCATCTGCTCCCACACATACCAACTTCATAGCAATTTCATTCGCAGTCATGCCAACAATTTCTTTCAAAAGAGAAATAACTAGTTTATATAGGTTTTTTGCATTACAATTTTCAACCATTTTCTGAACACCCAACAAGTGCGGAGTCCTCATATGATTTTCTAAAGTGTAAACATGGATACATACCCATGCGGTGTTGTCAACAACGGTCACTTCATCAATTGAAAAAGAGATAAACTTTGCATTTTTACACACTCTTTCAAATATTCCTTCTCAATCATAGCAAGAAGGCATTTAGCCATTTCCCATGCACTGTTGTCTGACCAGTGAGACTGGGGAACATTCTACATTCCATTATATTGATACAAAGGTTTGAAATCAATGAAATCTAAAATCAGTCTTCCTTTCTTAAGGATGTGGAATAAAGTAGAAAATTGTATGAGTTTAGCACGCAAATTTGATTGATTCATCTTACCAATTTGCGTTGTGATCGTTCCGCCATTTTCTATGAGAAGTCTATGTCTTTTCTGATCAGCCTCATATTCTACCACATATTTCACATGCATGCATTCTTTTCAATTTTCCATCTGTGTGTTTTTATTTTCTAGCCATCTTCCCAGTTAAAGTGAAATATTGTTTTCCACAGTGTTTTTCAATTGTGTCCAACTTCAGTTGCATTTTTGTTGCCTTCCCAATTTCCACGTACATATTGTACATGTACATTCCGATGAAATTTCTTCAGAATTAGTTGGTTCTACAGGTTCAATAAATGGAAATTTTGCAGCCCAGTCAAACTTGTATGTCCTCCCAAGCGTCCACATATTCTTTTTCGTATTCATAGTTTTACTTTTACATGTAGAGCTTTCAGGAATATCACGATCATCAAGTTTCCTTTTCCGTGAACCACTAGTTGCATTTGAATTTTGAGTTGCATTTGGCACTCCTGGTTGCACAATATCTTTGAGCTCTACCTGCACTACTAGAATATCTTCAAGCCCTGACATGGTATCATTATAGGTGTCATTTGGCTGATAGTAAAAAAAAATGCATGTCTACTTCAATAACACCTTCCACAAAGCTTATGCTTTGATTGATTTCAGTGGGAGCTATATGAGTGTTGGTGGTTTTTGTATCTAAACCAAAGAGAGTTTCCAAAATACTTTAACAGAGACTTTTGAGTTTTTTTTGTAACTTGTTGGGTGTTCTAAGCACTAGCACTACCATTGTTCCTCGTGTGCACCAACAAACGAAACTTGTCGCACATCAACAACACATTTCGTTGTCACGCAGCGAAGGTTATTCTTGTCACCCATCAACATAGCCTTCTTGTTTCCCATCAACAGATCCTCGCTTTTACGCCGTCAACGGATCCCGCTTGCCGCCCGTCAACAAATCCTTCTTGCCGCCCATCCACAGATCCTTCTTCTCGCCCTTCCATGCTTCTTGTCGCCCATCCACAGATCCTTCTTGTCACTCGCCCCAGAGAGCCCTCTTGTCACTTGTCCACACAACCTTCTTTTCACCCATCAACAACGCGTCACAATGAACGCTTGTCTGAAAATTGTACTTTTGTGTACTAGAATCTGTTGCTTCGCAAGTTATGTACTTGATAATAGATATGCCCCCAGGTGGACCGTGGAATGAGTTAGCAAGTAGTGTTCTACCTAACGAATAATATAGGATTATATAGGGGATATTATAAAGAGGTAGGTGAAGCCAACCCCTAAAAAAATTAAACTTTAATTTTTAGGCTGAACATGTCATTGACCCACGCCAAAAATCACCTTTTCAATTTTTTTATAAAATGGAATATTTGCCATATTACGAATATTCGACACTAAAAAATCCTTGCTCAAAATACACCTCTCCCATAATATCACAACCGTCTATTGCAACGAAAAGGGACAATCGTGATATTATGGGAGGGTGCATTTCTAAGTGGAGGGTCGGCATAATTTTTATGACTTTAAAAACCTCTTCTCAACACAATATACCAACCCAACTATCGATGTGAAATCCTAAGGGCAAACCCTTAAGCACGCAACAATAGTTGGCGTATATCGATGTGGCATCCTAACTAAGGGCAAGCCCCTTCAAAGACACGCCGATTCCTTTCATCATGCAGAGGCACTTGCCCCCATATGCCAAATTGAGAGTGAGAGTATGATATCACATAATTTTTATAGCTTCAACTTTCATCATAAAAAAATATAACTAATAAACAATTTTCTATATACAAATGATATATGCACATTACCATTATCTACAAATATAATTAGTACGAAAAATCAAACTTACTCTAATGTTATTCCATTTAACACAACTAAGATCTCTCAATCATATTAAGAAATTACTAAACATTTAAAATTAATTATATCAAAAACATACTAAACATATGATAAACATACTAAATCAACTAACATCAAAAACTAACATCAACTAACATATGATAAACATACTAAATCAGCTAACATCAAAAATTGCCATACTAAAGTAGACAAGAGTTAAAATTTACTTTATGTAGACAAGAGTTAAAATGAATAAGGATCCAACATAATATTAGACCTTCAAACACTCATCCTCACTCCTATGTCTATCAATATTAGAGGTTCCTTTATTTTCAGAAGCTTATGAAAATTTGTGAAGATAGTAAAATCCCATATTATCTAGGTCTGTGATGAAATCATAAATGGGTTCTCCCTCAAATCAAACACAACTGGGTGGTCCCTCATTTTTCAAATTGCAAAATGTTCCTCTTCTCATGATTCCCAAAATCAAAGGTCTTTCACTCTTTAAAAAGGGATACACACTCTTAATGAGACGCCTTGGGGAAAATGTGAAGCAAAAATTCCAACCATGAAATAAAATGTTACTCACGTTACTGAGATTCAAAGTACTATTTTAGATGAACACTTCCATATATTTGTGTTTCTTTATGGTTTCTTTATCTAGTTGCATCCTTTACATTGTAGTCTTGAAGTTAAAAAATGCTTACGCATGTAGGATATATCAACCCCATTTTCCCACTTCCAACTAATTTGAGACAATAAATAACCTATTTTAATCTTCCCCTTTTCCTAATCTTCTTCAATATTAATTAACTCTCTTTTTAGTTGTTACCTCCACATTTCATCACATAGTGTATTAACCCTAAATTAATTAAATGGAGTTATCTAATTAGCTTATATAGAGTTGAATAAATTGTATATGAATTTCATTAATTCAGACCACATTCATTTACAATTCAATAATAGAAAATATCATATCATAGTGTGCTAAACTGATAAGGCAAATAAGAGTATAATTTTGGTTTGAGGGGTGACATAACTTATTCAGGTTGACTTATCACAATATCATTGCTACATATAGTATATATGAATAACTCTAAATGCCTTTAGGTCAATGTTTTCTCACATAAATATGGAGGGGAAATACCATACATATTAGGTTGGACTAGATCCCATAATTATATGAAATACTATAGATTTGGACCTTTAGATTGTGGGATACTAGTTTCCTTTACGCCACTTTTTCATCACCTTTATCTCATGTTGATATCTTTAATGATGTCAGATTCAAAACTATTCTAACACAAATTAATGAGTGTCAAAGATATGGTGGGAGAAAAACACTTCCCGTAATTTGGTACCACACTATTGTATACATATCATCATCCCAAAATTTTGAAAACCCTACAAATTCAAAAGGGAATGAATATTCATACCCACACTATGCATTATACAATTGTTCTTTAGAAACTATAGTATCGATGATTAATTTAAAATTATTTTCCCCACTACATTTAAAATAAATGCAATGGAATGTTCATTTACAACTTCATGATTTAGTATTTAATTCATTTTAATAATCATAGTTATCCTTTTTGGTCACTAGGTTTGTTTATTCATTTGTCCAGAAGAGGGTGGTTTTATGTAACTAACCCATATAGTTTATCCCCTTTTGATGAAAGACATGAAATGAAAAATATTGCTTGAGGTGAAAGTAAATAATAGTAAATATTGGAGTGTGAACATTTATCAAAGGTGCATATGATACTGATAGTACCAAAATACCCAATTGTGATAATGCACATAGAAGTTATAGTGATATTATTGGTGTAATTATCATTGACAAAATGTATAATTTAATTCCTAGCTAATACAACATCTTTCTACTTACTCATGCCTCACCATGATAATAAATCTTTAAAATGGTTATGGTAGATAAATTATGGGTGCCTAAGTCACTTAAGGGATTTCTAAATCTACAGTTCTTTGTATGTGTATGCTTTACATAATGGTTCATTATTATGGGTTAAGGTTGTATAACAAGAAAAACTGATTGAGTTCCTTGGGTTAAAACTGTGCATGGAGTTACATTGTATATGTTTTAAGGGAGGAGGAAAACTTGTGGGCATATTAAAATAGAACTCAATTCTTGAATGTTAAAGTTTAAAAGTAATGAATCGATGGTTTATAACATAATATGGGACGTTGTTGAAAAAACAATTATAGTAATTTTTAACAATGATGAAAACATAATGATGAAAAACACACCGTATTTTTCAACATTTTTCTAAATTATTTTCCAAATTGGCTATAGTTTCAAGGCATATATCTTCGTATAGAAAATTGTTGACTTACAGTCAATATTGATCATTGCACACATCAAATAAATCTCCCACATAATGACATGGGTGAAAAAGAAACATGGTGTTGAAGGAGGTTATTGCAACTAAAGAAAGGTGTGATACCTCACTTATGGAAGCCAAAGGTGGTTGTTTTTTAATTTTTCTATATATTTATCCATATATTGCTCAATTTTTGTAGTCCTGGGGTTTGACCACAAGATTAAAATTTAATATTGCTCAACCTTTGTACTCCTAGGTTTTGATCTCATGACTAAGCTCAATAGTGAACTCAAACTTGCAAATCCACCTAAACCCCAAGTACACTTACAATCTGTGTCACAAATTTGGTTTTCATTGAAAAAATGGAAATTTGGCAAATTTGATCCAATGGCAATACATGCATGGGACTGATAGGGGCAAATTTTTAGAGACATTTTGTTAAACATTTCACATAGATTCTTTGAGGCATTTCAGAGGCATTTTGTCAAACATTTGAAGACCAAATAGGTGCCAAACATTTCGCAAATACATTTTGTCAAACAATTTGAATGCTTTGTTTATTGGGAAATGAAAGCGCTACAAACATTTCACAAATACATTTTTTCAAATAGTTTGAATGCTTCTTTGAAGAAGTTGGGGTTTGGAACAAAAATGCCCAAATTCGAGTTCGAATGCTTACACCTGAATTTGAATGCTTACCTAATATTTAGTCAAACAGTTTGAATGCTTACACCTAAATACCATTAAAATACCTAATATTTTGTCAAACAGTTAATGATTTGTTTAATGGGAAATCATTTCACAGACAAAGGTAAATTTAAAACAATGGTGGAGCTTCCAACTTAAGATTTATCATGTTCTTGGGAAGTGACAGTAAGTTTAGATTAACTTACTATGAATGCTATGGAGACGGCTTCAATCCCATGCCTCGCGTGGACTTGGAAACTATGCTTTTTTCTTTTTCAAATGGACTATTCAACCCCAAACAAGAAAGAACAACCATTAATCGTGGGTATCTGGTAAAACTACACAAACAACCATTAATGGTGACAGATATGGCACTTATGGGGGCATGCGAATGGTGATCAAGTAGTAGCATCTCCTCTCGTGACCCTCATTCCTCTGGCTCAAACGAACGACAAAAGAATACCCGCGAGAGAAAATGAACTGCCTAAATGCAAACATTCTTTTACCCCTAAATTCATGATGGCAAGTAAACCAGAGGAACCCTTAACTTTCAAAAGTATGTGGATGACTATTAATCGGTGTGTTTCGGGTTAACAGTTGACAGAGGATTCGTGAGGTATGCGAATGATTCGAGAGGTATGGCTCAGCAACAATGTGCGGGGGAGGGAAGAATTCAATAATTCAAACCATTATACTAAAATGCTAAAACAACGACGTACGTACTCCTCCACATCAAGACATCCCATCATTTGTACCTCACTCATTTTACTGGCAAATGGTAAGAGCATGGGGTCGCATCACTACTGCATGGCGACATGAAAACAAGCACCCATTAATAGTGAGTGGAATGTAGGCACACACAACACGAAAGGATTTTTTCTTCTTCCATTAATGGGAGTGGCTCAATGTATACTCACAATAATTTTGACCCTAAAAATTATATGGATGTCATTTGACATTCGGCTCAAATTTATTTTTATAATAACTATTACAAAAAATAAAAAATTGAGTAAAATTTTACATCTACAAGATTGAAAAAATAACTTTAAATAAATTTCTAAAATGAAATTGAAATAAATAATATAAAATTAAATGCATAATATTTCTAGATATTTAGTAGAATATAAACATCATGTGAAATAAAACATCACTACAAATTTTATTTAGATAAAATGAGTTTATCAAAGAGCTAAAACTTACATTGATCAACCATGGGTGACCTTTTGTTTTTCCTCCTCCAAATTTCATACACTTTCTTACTGATTATAAGGAAGTCCATTTAGTGATACTGCATGATACATCCAATGTTATGATTTCTAGCTTTAATATTCTTATATCTTTAATTAGGTTTTGCTTTGGTTCACATATCACTGGTTACATGCTTAACGCCATAGATGTGGGGGAAAGGGAAGGCTCACTAACTTTTAGAAATACAAAACCCTCCAGCTTCTCTAATGAAAATCCTCACACCCTGAGTGGAGTGTATCAATAAATTGATGCAACTCTTTTTTACAAGCCTCGATGTCAAATGATGGAATGTCCATCCCTTCCATATAGCCAAGAGATAAGCGGCTCATTCAAAAATATATCCAATCCATATAATAAACAAAGGAAAGAGTCGCATACATTCAATAATTCAAAATTTGTTGAGCCTCGACATTATTCAGCTATACTATTTGAAATGCAAAAGAATGAAAGAATTGCAGTGCCAAGAGTGAGCAACACGATGAAAGAATCTATCCTTGTAAAGCAACAAGAGATGTTCATAGCACATGCGGTAGTTCTTTCGATTTCATCATTCGTATGCACCTCACTCATGACCATTTCCAAACTTGGCAGCGCCACATTGATAATTTGATGGGCTTAATATTGCATCACCATAGTGCTGCATGGCAGCTTACGAGTGGAGGGATTTGTGAATTGTGACTCTGAGTAAGGTGTGTAAGTTAGTAATTAATAATATGCACTACAGTTTCTAATTCTATTTCATAGTTTCTATTTGACTCATGAAAAAATAGCACACAAATCTGCAACATTATATAGGATGAATTTCAAAATATATATAATATAATAAGTAATTTACTAACTAACTAACTAACTATGTATGTATCTATATATATATTATTGACGGTTAAATTTGTAATGTACATGTCATTTTGACTTTTAAAGGCAAGCATGATTTTTGCCTGTATTTTGACATCTAAAATGTAAAAACGTCTAAACGCCTTGCAAAATCCAAGCCTGATGGGAGTCAATGTTTGGGGTCAAGACTCGAATTTTGACCTACTCTAATTGGAGCAGCGGCTAAAGCCATGATTTTTGGAATCAATGTGTTTTGAAAAAACAACCAGTGTAGTGTTTTTAGGAAGGGCACTGAATAGAAACATGTTTTTCTACTGTCGTCCACCAGCTGGAAGGAAGTGATTTTATTTGGCACCAGAAAGTAAGGTTTCTATAATCTTTTGGATTTGTCGCTTTTCTTGGTCTCTGTCGATGTCTACATCAATATAAATGTCCATGTTTGTAAATTTGTTTATCCTTTGAAAGCATAATCATTGTTGTGTTATCCAATTTTTTTCTCTTGGTAGCTTATGTGTTGGTGGTACTCTATCAAAGAAGCGCTTATCCTAGAAGGAAGGATGTGATACTTATGTTGGAAAGCATACTAAAATCACATAATTCCTTGTCAATCGTTGGGTAGATGAATGCAGGACATAGTGTCATTGTGTGAAGAGCACTGTACATAGTTGACTTCTTGTTCCAGCGACGTTTATTATTCATTCAGAGTGCCCTTGTGAGAAGATATCGCCTTTCAAATAGTGATAGTTTGGGCAAAGTTTCTTGCAGTTTTACATTGGCTTTTGGTTTTGGACTTTTAGGATTATGATCAGAGTATCGTTCTATCTCGAAAGGCCCTAATTCATAATATGCCTTCTTAAGGCTGCAAATGAAGTACACCCAACAAGCACAGTGTAGTCTGAACACAGTGTAGGGCTCTTTTTGGGTTCCATAGGTCTGTAGTTTTGTATGTGGTTGTATACAAATCTGTAACTTTTAGTGTTCATCGGACCATGGTGGCTGTGCAGACATATAGCTACCCAAATTGAAAAGATGTGTTGGTGGTGTCCAGATTAGCTGATAGCATCATATGTCAGATTATTAGACATCTTTGCGTGGAAATGGTGTACTGTTTATTAGGACTTTATCACAGGCATCAACGCACTGGGACATGAAGGTTTTTTCCTGGGATTTGGAGCATTCGAAGTTGTAGAAAGCCAAAGACATTATTTCTGAACCACTTTTCATTTCATATTTTCGCAAATGACACTCATCTAATGAAACAGAGGTATAAAATATGTACTAGGGATACCAGAAACATGGAACTCTCAGTTTCTTTAGCTCTGAAAAAGACAATATAATACAGCTTACTCAAAACCATGGTGAACACTATAAAACCTGCCCCTCCTGCAAACATTCCCTTGGGCACTTCTTCACATGATAGATAGGTCACATGATATATTTCTGTGTTCCATTTTTTGATTCAATGATAGAGATTCCAATCCGAATCCCAACTTTATTGGGCTTAGTGTTAGGATTAGAACCAAGGGGAGGTGGGGGAAGGGGGTTATATCTTTCCATTAGGACATACTATCATCCTCAGCAATCAAACTATAACCCAATTGATTATACCCTTATTTTGAAAAGAGGCTCTAGGAGACCTTTAGGCCAAATTATCCTATAAAAAGTGTACCTGATAGTCCAGATGATTATTTCTTTATGGTCTATCAAAATTAGACGATTTTTCATATGGATGTCGTGTTTTAAAATTAATTCTCCTAGCTTTTTTTTAGTGTGTTGATTTAAGAATTTGTGCAGCAGGATCCAATGAAACAAAAAAAAAAACTATGTGAGTAAATATTTAATTTTATGTAGTTATTTTATTCTTTTTCTTGCATTTTTTTACTTTCAGCCCGTTTGATTTTTGTTTCAGATTTGGATTTACTTTTTCATTTCTTGTTTGTTCCTTTCATTTGCATATACATGTTCAATTATTCAGCAAATATTTTTTCCTCTTGTAAATGATTGGCTTATGTAGCTACGTTATATTCCGAAATTGATTCAAAATGGATATTTTGTTATCATATTTAATAGTTTATGGTAGGGATTCCAATACTCTGCTTCATGATGAGGATGTGAATCATGTTGTTACTGCTTGTTGACAAAGGGTGGTAGATATAGGTAGAGAAGTATAACTATTATAAAATTCCAATTGATTGTTGAATTGTATGTACATTGAAAGTGAGTTTAAAATCAACATATTTGACTTGAGAAATATTTTCCTACAAATTGTTCATCATGTAAGTTGTGACTTTAACTGTAAATGATAGGACAAAGGTATGTTGAGATTAAATATTTTTTGATCTCAATAATTACTAATTGTATTAGTGAAAATAAACTCCCTTGCAGATTTCCAGTGACGTTATTGTAAATTTGGAAAACTTGATAGCATATTGAGTTTCTCTTGGGTTTTTTTGTGTGTAAACACTTTTGAATTAGGATTTTCAGTGTACTGATCAAAAACTACAGATAAATATCAGTTTATTGTGTGGGAAGTTGGAACTGATGAAATGTTGAGCTTGCGTCTGTCGCTTGAAATCTTAAATTGGTGGTGATCTTTGTTAGCTCTATTTTTGCGCAATAAGTTAGGATATTTAATGAAGTTATGTATGCATTAATTGAAATCTTGTAGTGGATCCTTTCTGGACCTGATTGCTTGTATGTGATTTGAATCTATGTTGACATCCTACTTGTAAGATTTACGATTAAGGGACCTCTTACTCTTCTATTTTTTAGGTATTGTGACCACAAAACAATCTTCACTATCTGCAGTTCTGGAAATGCATCCGCCTACTAAAAGGTATGAATGGATTTTTTAGTTCTCATTTTGCATATTTATTTCCTTCATCGAATGAAATTTACTCTTGAAGTTAATATTTTCATGTGATGCGGACTTTGAAGTAAATTTAGATATACCATGTGGACCCGACAGTTTCATAACTTGCCTGCGTGCATTGAATTTAAAGCCATAGTAGTGGTGGACATGACCACTTTTACCTTTCGGTTTGTCATGGCATAAACAACATCTTGAGACAATATGATGATTTTCCAACCGAATCTTTGTTCTCTCTTAATTGCACAGGATTTGCAAACATTTGAAGTTTTTTTTACTTAACCATTTTGCTTGCTTAAGTATTGTACAACTATTCTTCTTAGCTGGAAATATTTCATGGGGAATAGCAGCCGTGCGCTTCATTGCATCTTCTAAGATAAATGCATGAAGTGGTTTTTGAGCTGGCATACTTTTCAACCATTTCTCTACTGAATGTCTTTTCCAGGAAAATTTAGACTTTTATGAGACCCCTTCTATAATTTAATAATTTTTCATGCAATCAATTTAACTGGTGTTTCAATTTTTTGACTTCACAACTTTATATTTATAATTTTATACGATTGAAAATCAAAATGTTATGCATACTTTACTAGAAATTTTGGAAAATTCTAGAATTTCAGGATGGTCTATATCTTGTTTTGATCAGATACTGTTTTGACCATGTTTGAGAGGCTGAACTTACTTTGTATTATTTCTTTGGGGTATCATTGTCATTTTGTTAATCGGTCATACTGTAAAAAGTTTATATACATCGAACATGTACATTATAAATTTGTTGTTCCACCTGAATCCTTTTGATGAACAAGACAAAGAAAATGAAAAATTGATATGATCACTGAAAATGCATTCATAATTCAGTTAACAACAGGAACATAATAAGAAAAATTACAGATTGATTATTCCTTGCTGCCCTGACCATGTTTTCTTGATTTTCAAGGACAACGATAACTTTCAAGGTATAAGGTAGATTAATGTCCAGATGATTGACCGGAATACTTATCACCTTATCCATGATTGCTATCCTCTGTTGCCTCTCCCTCCAACAAATTCAAAACAGTGGTAAAATATGCCACAAAGGACTTAAGAATTTTGAATTATACTTGAACTTTAAGAAAACATTTGAATGCAATCTTTTACTTTGAATGGAGGTTCCTACAAATGCACAAACCATTATTCATGGGAGATTTGCATGGATTTATTGATTTATTTATTTTTGGCATGTTGATAGTTCAACCCATTTATAACTATTACCCAATTAACAGCTTAACAGTGATTAGTTAATTTCATTTGTGACAGAAAAGCCAGCATGTCTCACTTCTTGTGGGAAAAAGACATTAATCACGTATATTCATTGCTTCATATTAAATATTTTACTGCTTGGGGTGTAACGTCACAACAAGCTAGGAGTAAACCAGGCCTTGCCAATTCATCTACAGCTGGGAAAATTATTGGCGTGGAAGAAAATTCTACCATAGGGATAGGGCACTATTTTAGATAACTTGTAAATTAACAGTCATTTCAAAGATGACATGCACAAGGGATGTCACCAAAACTTCCTTGAGATGTCAGTACTGGAGAGACAGAGGATGCTGACACATAAACTCAGCTCAATTTAGTATTCTTTGTGGCAGCTCCTTGTCTCAACTTCTCCTGAGCTCAGTCCGATTGGAAACTTTAACAATAGTTTTATAAGAATGCCATATGCTTATCTCCTCTTGAATGATTAAACCTTCTTTTGATGTAGTATGCAGAGTAGGTTTGCAATATTAAAATATCAGCGTGTATATATGTAGGCATGCACTTGGCTGGTGTGGGGTTGGATATGTTTGCTGGAAAATTTTATATTTAACTTTAGAGGTATATATAGCAGGTCATAATGGTCTATAAAATGTTATGAATTATAATGATAAGCTGGATAATTTAACCGATTTGTTTGCTAAGCTTAAAATTTTCATGTGTTATCTATTGGATACTTTTGTTGATTTATGCTCGTTGTAAACACATGAGATCATTGAGGGATTTTCCAATTTTCATTAATTTCATAAGAAGAGGTTACTAGTTTTTAAACATTCTAGACTTAGGTTCAGGGATACCTAGGGTGTCACTTGCCAACAGTTTTCTTCCTTGTAGATAACATGGGTTAGCAGAATCTCCTTCAGAGGTTTATCTGAATGTGTTCCAATTTTTACGTCATTATTAGAGTCATGAATAACATTGTCCTCTTGATTTATTATCTCAACAGGTGTGCTTTCTTTCACAAGAGACTTCTCCCTAGGAGAGGTATGGGCTTATTTGTTTTTGTCATTGTTGTGAGAAACATACCCTTTACTTGTAGCATATAACCCTTCTCATGCCTAGAACTCAATTAATTTGCAGGAGTTTAAGGGATATGTGTTCAAAATTATGGGAGGATGTGATAAGCAGGGATTTCCAATGAAACAGGGAGTTCTTGCTCCAGGCCGTCTTCGCTTGTTGTTGCACAAAGGTAATTTATTTGTTTTTAGAGTTCGTTTCTATAAAATATTTTATTTCAAGTTTCATACCAAGGATGCAGTAACTTTGTTTTCAGGCACTCCTTGGTTCTATGGATATGGCAGGTGTGATGGAGAGCGCAGGCGAAAATCTGTCCGAGGATGTATTGTTAGCCCTGATCTTCCTGTCTTAAACTTTGTCATTGTTAAAAAGTTTCAATACTAAATTATTTTAGCTCTTCAATCGCAAATGTTTTATTTCTCGCCATTACAGACTTTACATATATTTCTAGGCTTTGTACTTCTAGCCTCTAAGAGAAAATGATCTTCCTGGGTTAACGTATACTGAAAAGCCAAGGATGCGAGGACCTAAGAGGGCATCAAAGATCAGGAAACTCTTTAATCTTTCCAAGGAAGATGATGTTAGAAAATATGTCAACACATATCGTCAAAATTTATATCCAAAACAAAGTTGATATTATCTTTTACTATTTCAACACGTATATATCTACTTTGAGGTCTATTGGGGAGGCTATTTTCATTTTCCATAAAACAAAATTGGTGTATAATAGAGTATAATGTTATCTAATAATTTGTTTTTTTTTCAGGTAAGAAACGAAGCAAAGCTCCAAAGAATCAGAGGCTTGTAACTCCATTAACCTTACAAAGAAAGTGTGTCAGGATTGAAGAGAAGAAGAAATGTATTTTGAAGGCCAAGGCTGAGGCAGCTGAATATCAAAAGCTTCTTGCTTCAAGGTTGAAAGAGCAGCATGACCGTAGAAGTGAGAGTTTGGCCAAGAAGAGAGCATCCTGCCTTTCAACTGGATCAAAACCATCAGTTGCTTAGTTTTGGATGTTTTCCTTTATGGTATAAATTTCCCTTAAGGTTGCAAGTTATGGCAGAGGGAAAAAGCATAGGAAGTTCTTTTTATTTTTTTGGTTGAGGTTAGTTTTCTTCTACGGTGTGAATTCTAAATATAGTACCAAGCTATAGCAGAAAGAAGAAACAGAGACAAGAAGTGATTGCTTTATGCTAGGATACTATTTAAGAACATACAGTTCTGTTCTGATGATGAAAGATCAGTGTTGCATTATTTTGTATATACAAGCTATATAGTACACTTTTATTTCAAATAACTATTCACAGATATTATGTCTGCTGAACTAAAGTTGATTGAAGATGGCTTAGAGTAAACTTTAGGAACCCTTTCCTTTCTCAAGTTAGAAAACTTGAATCACTTAGTATGTTTCCATTCTCCACATTCCGAATGATAATCCACATGTTTAGTAAGGTAGTCTATGGGAAATTAAGTCAGAAATCAAAAAGGTGTTGAACTAATACATGTTAAAGATGTTACTTTATGAGTGAAAGAACTCCACTAGCTAGGATAGGTACAGTTACCGATAGCCTTACTAGGGTTGGGCGCTGAAAACTATTTAATAAATATAGAAGTTGCTGAACCATCTTTTCCCTCCTTTAGTTATGTGCTAGAGATATGCAAATGTATTTAAAAGTAGATTGGAACTTTGGGAAACTATACCTGCTTTTTTTTAAAATTGATTTTTTTTTTTTTAGGAAATGATTAAAGGCAGCTTCAGAAAATTCTCATAGATTTTAAATGATTCCAATCAAATTACTTATATTAAGTAGATTCATTTTAAAACAAATAAAAATTTTGTTTAGAGTAGGTTGTATAAATATATTGAAGTTATATAAACATTTGCGTGCTTTACTATATGCATGCCCACACAATTGAAAATATCAGAAAAGAAAGGTGCAATAAACTTAACACGTAAGTAAAATACGGTAGAGATTTAAATGATTACACCATATTGACATAGAATAATGACTATTATTTAAACATCACCTCTCTTATGTGTTAGCCTCTTTGTCAGGCGTTCCCATTGCACATTTTTGGTGCATGTAGACACCTGTAGTTTAGATATTGCACTATTACGACTAATATTGTGCTAGTTGTGCTTCTCCCTGCAAACCGACAATACACCGCCGGTTCGACCTATCTAACTCTCTTCCTACGACATCCCTTTTGTCATTTTTCCTCTTGTAAACCATTTAAACAAGCTATAATAGCTTCGTTCTAACTACATTAGCTTCTTACTTTCTTCTAGTCCACTTCTACCACCTTCCTGGCCTCTCAATCCATTCCATTGGATTGATCTGACCCTTCAAAACTCTCTCCAAACCCTAATCACCTCCTAAACATGTTTAATTAAGCTTAAACATGGTTTGTCTCTCCCTAAACCTAGTCAAAGTAAGTTTTGACTTGCTAAAAGTGCTTTTTGGAATTTAGTATTTGTCCCACATGCACCCAAGTTCCCCTTTTTCCCAAAAGGAAAACTATATATAGGGATAGACCCCCTCTCTCATTTTCAAGAATTCCTTCCTTCTTCCTAAGCATAGATTATAGTATTTTGCATCTAGGTTCTAGATTTCATTTCCAAGTTTAGTTATTGAGCTATTTACTTCATTTTTTGTATTGCTAATCCAATTTAGAGGGTAAAAGAGAAGAACCATTGGCTCAAAAGCCTATAATGGGGAGATCTCTTTCTCTTAATCACTAAAACTGATTGCTTAGGACTTACTAGGTTCATTATTTTAAGCTTTCAAATAATAGAGGTAGTTTAATTAGCTTAAGTTTGAGTGTTTACTTCATAATGTATGCTAGTTAGATAATCTTGCTCATTTCTTATCGGATGGTCCACTGATTTGTTACTTGAAGCCTTTGGGGATTCTTTAGGAATTCTTACCCCAAATCCATGGCTTTCTACAACTTTTCTTTCAACACATTTGGCACACCGGTGGGACTCTTATGTCCATCCTCCATTAATGGAGGTCCTTTGAGGTCTTCAAAGTCTTTTTTTTTCAAGTTTTTAAGTAAATCACTTGTTATTTTCCTCATTTCGTTTTAAACCTTGGATTAATGAACTCTATTTACATGCATTTGTCGGTTTAACGTAGAAATAGGAGGCTTTGACTAACCAATAACCTATTTGCTTTTAAAAAAATTGAAAATCAGATGTTTTGCAAGTTTTTACAGGCACGCGTAGGTGTTTTGAGGGAGCGCGTACGCATTGAGATACAAGCGTCTCTATCGGAAAGGCCGCGTGCCGTTGGGTTGTCCTCTCTGTGTTTTTGAAATTTTTCTGCAAGGACGCGTCCGCGTCTCTGTTGGTCTGTCCGCGTCTCCGCCTCTCTGGACGCATCTGTGTAATTAATATCACTGTGTAAAATTTTACAGACTTCTTTTTGCTTGGGCCGCGTATCCGTCGGTAGGAGTGCGTATGCGTTGAAACCCTAGTGTACCTATTGGATCAGGGCGCATAGGTGTTGCTGACTGATTTAAATTTTAACATACCCGTGTAGGTGTTGGTTTAGGCGCGTACCCGTTGGTTGGGGCGTGTACATGTCGGTTTGGGCGCGCAAGTGTTCTTCGCCAAAATTAAAAAAATATGGTCTGTTTGCTTTAGTTTTTTTCAACATTTTTGTGCAGGTTTCTAAAAAGATTGATAAGTTTTAAAACAGGACTAACTCTTTAAAATTTCGGTTTGCATGATTAAAGTGTTTTTCATTCCTTAGCTTAAATTAGGGTTTGTGAAACGTGCGTATGCTCTCTCCTCGCGCTTTCCAAAGTAATCTTGGAGATCAAAAGCACTTACACAAAATCTATTTTACATGTTAAAAACACTTGCTTCTTAAGGATAAAGTAACATTTTTATGTGCTTTTTAGGATTTCCACTTTGTGTATGCTCTTCCTTCGCACCTTTGGGCGATCTTAGGAATCAAAAGCAAGTGTGAGTTCTCTTTTACCTCAATCGCAAATCAAAAAATACTAACCAAATTGTTATCCATAGAGCCTAACGTTGGTCAAAGAAGGGTGTTAAGAACGAAGCGAAAACTTCTAATACACATGTGTTTGCAGATTGCCAAATGGTGTGCCACTTTTGAAACCACATTAAGATTAAAAAGATAAAAAACACACCACATTCAACACACTGTATTGTAAGATTCAGAAAAGGGTAATTCCTCTCCGCTTAACTGGAACATAACCCCTTTGGCATAACGCCTTAAGCTATAACAATGGGGGTGGTTCCAGGAACCCCAAAGTAGTCCACCACTGAGTAACCTCGTGGACGAAACAGAAGCACCTCGCTTACCCACTTGACTAGTACACCTTGTGAGATAGCGTTACCGGTTGTCCGTGTGGCGACCCCAGTGATAGTACACGTAGACGCACTAGTTGCCTACTGTTCTTGAAGGGGGTAAAGTAAAGCCAAGATACTCCCAAACTAGTCAGTGTGACTTTTTGGGTAAATCGCCGCTCGAGACAACCTTGTAACACCTAGTTGAGAGAGCTTATTAAGGAGACCATTTTGTCTGGAGGCCAACTTTACTAGTCCATTCACGTCATTTTCCATCATGAAGTGATAACTTGTTTGGATTCAGCGCCTTGTTTGTTGAACACGGTAATGAACTCATCCCAAGTTTGAACTGATTGTCTTTTATCACGAATTTAGACAAACATATTACTTAGCTTAGCTTCCTTCTCGTTTTCAAATGAGGTGAAGCTCTGCCCAAAGTAAAACTAAGTCTATTTTCACATGTTCTTAATCTACACCCATGCGTTCATGCTTTCCACGGTGGAATTCGAACAGAGGCATACTTTACGTGTCATGTTAGAGATAGTGCTAGTGGATTTTTTGTACGTTTACACTCATCCATGTTTGCGGCTGGGGTGTTAAACGACTAAAAAGCAGTGCACGTTTTCATGTCTTTGGCAATCCTACGATCTTGACTTCAGGATCTTCGTCATTGTTACGGGTCGGTTTTTTCATTTTGTCTCTCCCTAGTTTGTCAATTTTTGCTTGCATTCTAGTCATTCAGTATTGGTATTTACATTGCGTCTCCCATTCTTTGGGCATGTAGTATAAATCCCTCTATTGCAAGCGATTACGCTCGCTCACATCATCGCATACTTCTTTTATACCTTCTACTTGGTTTTAGTTTTGACATCATCTAGGTCCTGCATTTGACGAGTATTGATGACGCATTATATATATATCGTCCGATGTTGTCTTGATATTCGACGCCTTGCTTGCTCGGTTAAGATATCTTGACGTTGTTGTTACGCTATATCTCGATCGCGACTTCCACTTTTCAATACACTTGGCTTGTTATCGTGATTTGAGTCGCTTTTTTAGGTATACCTTGTTAGGGGACTTTATCGCATTGTGTTGATACTCAAGCCTTGTTAGATTTCTAACTTGCCCACATATTTGTGTACAACATTGTCATTAATCTTGGTCTTTTAAGCATAGGTTTGACCTAGCGCGACTTAGGTGAGTGGTACATTTTCATCTGTCCATATCGGTATCCTTTGGAAACTAGTAAACATAAGTGTTGCATCTGAGTGTCGGCTAGTAATGCCTAAACTTTTTAAAATGGCAACAAAATCTAGTGAGCTTAATGCATGAGATAATCCTTTCGATGGTTTTCCCTTTAGCGGGAACAATTTAGGACCGATCTTCTCTCAAGTAAAAGATACGGAGACGTTAGTAGATCATAGTGGAGGAGAGTCAGACTCTTCGGAAGAACAACGAAGGTTAGACCTAAACAGATTTGACGAGCTTTTATATTATAACAAAGATCAAGTACTCGCGAGATTCTTGGCGTTAGGAGCTAAACTTGCACACGAGTGTGAAGAAGAAACAAAGGTCATTGACCCTAACTTAGGAGAGAAAATATTCATCTTATACAGATAATCCTTTCGATGTGGGATATGCATCCACTTCCGGGCAACATAAGGGTCATTGTTGAAGGTGAAACATCACGTAAACCTCGATTTAAGGCTTCACGTAAAGTAAAAACTGAGCGGAAGGCCTCCCCTCCTCCAAAATTTGATGAAGAAGAAGATCCCCTGGTTGAGGAGGAGACCCTCCAAAAATAGATCTTGAAGTTGAGTCAGAAATTAGCGAGCCTAGGCGCTTCAAAAAGAAACATAGGTAAAGACAAAGACAAAGGTAAACTTAACGAGTTTCAATTTGATCCGCATACAGATTATACCTTTAAGGCAACTCAGGCTCACAGGTCGATATCGCCTACTAAGGAGCAACTCATTCAGGATGAATTGAAATCTATGAAAGACACGATCACAACCTTACAACAGGGAAATATAGGCCAAAACAGAAAGCATCTCTACAAAGAACTATGTCCTTATCCCTTTGATAAAGACATGCTATTGCAGCCCTTTCCTAAACATTTCACTATTCCAAAGCTCGACAAGTACAAAGGAAAAGGTGATCCCTATGATCATGTCAAAGACTTTTACATGGCTTGTCAAGAGGTCACCTACAATGATAATTTTCTAATATGACTCTTTCCCCGTAGTTTGGGAGCTTTGGCGATTGAATGGTTCTGTAGCATACCTAAAGGATCTATAACAACATGGCCGCACTAGCAAAAAAATTTGTGCAGCACTATTCTTTCAATATCGAAAACGATGTCACGATGAATGACCTTTGCAATGCAAAGCAAAAACCTAATGAAACTTTTGTGGGTTTCTTACAACAATGGAGAGCGTTGGCTAGTCGCTTCCCCTGTGCTTTACCTAAAAAACAATCAGTGAGCATTTTTGTTCCTAATTTAAACACAGAGATATCCTTCCATCTTCAGATGCATTGTGGATCTAACTTCGAAGAAGTTATAGAGAAAGGTAGCCAAATTGAAAAGGCTCTTATTACTAAAGGAACACTTAAACCCTTTGTCAAAAACAAACACGAGGTCAAATCTGTAGACAAACCTAAGTTCTTTAATAAGAATAAGCACGTCATTGGTGATGGAATTACTGACTCCAAAAGAGTCCAAGTTGTGCAGACAGGTCCGCTTTTGAAGCTTTCATAAGGGCCTCGTCCCAAGGCACCTAAAAAATGTACGTTCACAATGTTGAGTGAACCCTTGACTGCTATATTAAAACAATTAGATGATGCTAAAATGGTAGAGTATCCAAGCACCACAGTACCATTCCCAGAAAATGCTCCAAAACCTGGTTGGTATAAAGACCATGAATACTGTGACTTCCATCATGTCAAAGGACACAAAACAGATAGATGTCTATGACTGAAGCATTTCATACAAGACCTCATTGAAGAGGGAAAGATTTTCGTAGAATCACCTCCTGATTCAGGACAAGGTCCTAATGAAAAAATGGGCATATACAAAGAACCTTTTCCCGATCATGTGGATAACAAGAAAAGGAAACCAGATCACAAGCAGGCCTCTAATGACTATCGCACTGCTGCGTATGTTTACCCTAGTAATAACAGTCCATTTGACTCCCTTATAGGTTGCATCCGTTCACCTGATGACCGAGTAAACACAATCTGAATTCTCGAAAAGAGTTGTGCAATTGGAACGCAATGTGCTCACTTAATCATACTTGATCCAATACCAACTACCCAAAGCTGTATAATTTACTAGACCAGCTAGAGAAAACACCAGCTAAAATATCCATTTTAGACCTTCTTAAAATCTCTACTGCTCACAAGGATATATTGTACAAAACATTATAGAATTCTGAGTCTCTACTGAGGTAGATCCCGCACGCTTGCAAGCTATGATCGCCCACCTTAAAACCGCTGATCACATCACTTTTGATCGCAACACTATCCCACGTAACAACCCTGAGCATAATTTGCCTCTCTATTTAGAAGTGGTGGTTACCCATCGTAAGATTAAAAGAGTGCTTGTGGATGGGGGATTTGGTCTAAACATATGCACATTGAAGTTGGTTAGGCAGCTAGGCCTTTTAGAAATGGATCTGGGAGCTAAAACCATCACCATCACAAAGATATGATAATGAGGAGAGAGAATCCACAGGTACTATCATAGTGCCCATGGAAGTAGGTCCAACTTGTCATGATACGACCTTCCATGTCCTGGATTTAGATCTCCCATATAACATGCTCTTGGGGCGTCCATGGATTCATGCCATGTAGGCTATCCCTTCGACATTTCATCAATGTATCAAGTTGTGCCATGAAGGGCGTATAGTCACTATCTCGGGTGATCCTGAGCCATTCACTCACTGTCGGGCATTGCATAGTTTCTCTCGTGCAACCTATGAGTGCCCTTCCGTGGATGTTGTCATCCCTCTTAAGACGGAAGCTATGAAGAATCGGGTGGACTCAGAGTCACTCACACCTTACAATTAGGACTTTCCTTCTTTGGTCAATCCTTTTACATCTTGGGAGGCTACATCAGCAAAATATGGACCAGGAGAGCCATTTACTCTTGAACAAGCATTATTAATTTCAGATTTATCAGTGTCACCTAGGACACGGGGCAAGCCCTATTTTCAGTTCAAAAGTACATGAGGACCATGTTCAGAACCATTGAATAAATTTGTCCATAGTGGCCTCCTATCCAAAGAAAAGATGTTGGAGGATCCCATTAGTAAGGTACTGGAAGGAACCATGGCCTCATGCCATCAAGCGCCTCAGTATACTAAAGGACACCGCATGATGTTTGTCATGGGTTATAAAGGATACGGATGCGGAGCCAATGCACAAGGCCATCTAGAACCTATTCCTACTTGCCGTTTCAAATCTGACAAGCATGGTCTTGGGTTAAAATCCTAGGATGCTCAACCCGTCGAGGTTGACGCTACCTTTTCTGAGTGTGAGGACGTTTCGTATAATGAGGATAGCGATACAAGTTCCCAATGTAGCCTCTACAAAGATTTGGCTTCCATGAACCTATTCCCGAGTCAGCCATCCTTACCCTATCTGAATCCATCCCTTCAACCGATTATCAAGTCACCCTAGTTTATCTTGAACTTGTAGATTGGGACCAACAACTTTACGTACCACTTGATATCTTCGAGAATGATGAAGCGTTCATAGAATTCATGGGACTCAGGGATTTTCTTCCTACTGGGGACCACAAGAAAGGATTCCAAATTCAATTAAACACATGTGCATACTTCAGAGAAGAAGCAGAGATGTGTGGTCGCTTGGGTAAGAAGGTTGTGAATAAAAGTATAAATACTTCAGAGCCGCCTAGTATAAAGAATAAACGGAAATCTCACAGTGACAACCTCTTTGAAACACTCATAGAAGAACAAAATGAAAAGCACGTGGATAAAATAATTTATCCATTTGAAGATGATAAAAATCTACCTCAAGAGGTTGATCTCACCCTCCCTCCTGATCCTACTAGAATGGAGGATGCATCTAAAATGCTCATTGAGGAAACCATCAGTGTTAACATTGGTTCAAAGGATTTACCTAGGATGATCAAGTTGGGGGCTTCGCTCTCAGCTCAGGAACAGAAAACCTTTGTGGAACTCTTAAGAGAATACGTTGATATTTTCACATGGACATATTCAGACATGCCCGGCTTGGATCCAACACTAGTTGCACAACCTTGTTGTACACCTAGACGTCAAGCCCATTAAACAAAAACTGTAGAAGATGCATCCTACAGTTGCACTTCTTGTCAAAGAAGAATTGGAGAAACTCTTGGCTGCAGATTTTATCAAACCTATTGATTACTCATATTGGATCTCCAATATAGTTCCAGTACAAAAGAAACCCGTTGGCATTAGGATCTGTACTGACTTCCGTGACATCAATAAAGCATGTCCTAAAGATGATTTTCCTTTGCGGAACATAGATATGATCGTAGACTCTACCGCTGGCTACGAGATGCTATTCTTAATGGATGGCTTCTCGGGGTATAATCAGATAAGGATAGCAGAAGAGGATCAGCACAAAACTACCTTCATCACCCCATGGGGAACCTTTTTGTTACAAATTCATGTCATTTGGACTCAAAAATGCCGGGGCTACTTATCACTGCTATGATTTGTCATTTTTTAGGATATGATGAATGATATTATGGAGGACTATGTGGATGACATATTAGCTAAATCAAAGAGTAGAGGAGAGCACCCAGAAGTGCTTAGGTGTATCTTTCAGCGCCTCAGGGACTACAAGGTTCGTCTTAATCCTAAGAAGTGCGTCTTCGGTGTATTATCAGGAAAACTCTTGGGATTCATAGTATCACAGAGAGGGATAGAAGTGGACCCCGCCAAGGTCACTGCTATTATGGACATGCCTCCACCCACCACTCTTAAACAAATCAGAAGTCTGCAAGGAAAGATCCAGGCTATTCATCGTTTTATTTCTCAGCTTGTGGATAAATGTCATCCGTTCACACATCTTTTGAAGAAAGATGTTGCTTTCAAGTTTGGACCCGCATGTCAGAAGGCATTTTCTTTACTCAAGAAATACCTTGTAAATCCACCTGTGCTGATGCCACCTACTCTGGAGAACCTCTCCTTTTATATATTTCTGCTACCCAATTCGCTATTGGTGCACTGCTTGCCCAATACGATCTTAACCATAAGGAGAGAGTTGTTTATTACCTTAGTCGTACATTGATTGCCTATGAATTGAACTATCCACAGATTGAAAAGGCCTGCTTGGTAGTCATATTTACATTTCAAAAACTTCGCCATTACCTCCTTAACACTAGAACTAAAATTATTTCCAAGGTTGACCCTCTTAAGTACCTCCTATCCAAGCCCGCCTCAACGGGTCGAATGGCTAATTGGATCATTCTTTTGAGAAAATTTGAGATAGATTTTGTGAATCAAAAGTCCTTAAAAGAACAGGTATTGGCAGATCGGTTGGCGAAGCACCTTTACCAGAACAAAGCCTTTATGTCTAGATCTCCCAGACGCATCCATGATGTATATTGAAGAATCCATGAAATGGTAGGTCCATTTCGATGGATCATTTACTTTTCATGGATCGGGAGCAGGAGTGGTGCTTATTAATCCCACATGAGATATTATACCAAGGGCATTCCGGTTGGGGTTTCCCTGTACCAATAACATTGCAGAGTATGAGGCACTCATTGTTGGCCTCAAGCTAGCTATCACTTGGAACATCAAACAGCTGCGAGTTGTTGGAGATTCTCAGCTTATCATTAAGCAGGTAAATGATGAGTACAAGGTCAAAGATGAAAAACTTATTCCCTATAAGAAGATGGTTGAAACCCTGAAGGAATATTTTTCACATGTCATATTCAAACAAAAACCCAGATCACATAATAGATTTGCAGATGTCATGGCTACCATCGAGTCTCTCTTGCGCATCCTGCTGAAGAGAGTAAGATGCCTTTCTTTGTGGAACACTTACAGATGCCAGCATATGATATGCTTGAATCCTATTTAGCATGTGAAGTTGTTGGTCCCCTATCCCCATGGTATGACCCTATTTACCAATACCTACAAGATGGAACCTTCCCACCTGACATTACCCATTCAGAGAAAAAATCCCTTATCCACCGCATAGCCTGTTATACCCTCCTAGGAGGCACACTTTATCACCGTGGCTACGATGGGAACTTGCTTTGTCTAAATGTTACTGATTCGGTTCACACAATTAAAGAGGTACATAGTGGTATCTGTGGGGCACACACTAGTGGAATGGTGCTAGCTAAGAAACTGTTGAGAGTAGGCTACTATTGGCCTACTATGGAATCCAATTGCTGCAACTTCGTGAAGAAATGTGAACTTTGTCAAAAGTATGGTAATCTCATACATGCACCGGCACAAGCTTTGCAGCCTATTGCCACGCCTTGGCCTTTTTCAAAGTGGGGTTTAGATCTCATAGGGAAGCTCCACCCTTCTTCATCAGATGGTCATACACACATCATCACTGCCACCAAGTATTTCACTAAATGGGTGGAGGCTATTCCTCTTACCTATGTCACTGGTGCACAAATATCCAAGTTTATCATGAACCATCTTATATGCCGTTATGGTATCCCCTCGGCCATTGTCACTGATAATGGTAAATATTTCAAAAACAAGACGGTAAAAGCCTTGTGTCAATGCTTTCATATCCAACTTAAATGGTCTACCCCCTATTACCCTCAAGGTAATGGGCAAGCCGAGGCTACAAATAAAACTCTTGTGCGCATTATGGAGAAAATGGTCAGTAAAACTGGTCGTAATTGGCACTTACAAATCCATCCCAACCTCTGGGCTTATCGAACCTCCATCCTCACCCCTACTGGTGCAACCCCGTATTCACTTGTCTATGGCACTGAAGCCATCATACCTTTGGAAGTGGAGCTTCCCTCCCTGAGAATATCTCTCAGGGACTACCTCGACAAAGATGAAGACTACGAGTTGGTCGCCCAGAGAGTTGGAACTATTAGATGAACAATGTATCAGAGCGCTTAATCACCTTAAATTATATCAAAATAGAATATCCAGAGGATACAACAAATGCATCATTCGTAGGGAATTTGATGTAGGTGATCTTATATTGAAAGAAAATCAGAAGAATACCACCAAATATAGGGAAAAGAAAGGTAAATTTGAGGCCAATTGGCTCGGTCCCTATGTGGTGACCGCTAAATATGGATCAGGGGCATATAGACTTGCCTATTCAGATGGTGAAGAGCTTCCAGAGCCCATGAACGCCATTCACCTCAAGTGCTTCTATGCTTAGGCATGGCTGGAATATTGAGATAAGAAACTAAAAAGTAGAAAACAAAGAAAAAACAAGCAAAAATTAAAAAATTGAAAAAGTAAAGAAAAATAGGTCGTCCTCGTGTGAAAACCACACAATTGTGGCGCAGTGGGCATGTCCTTTTGTGAAAACCAGTTTCTCGACGCTCAAGGAAGGTTTCTCGTACACAAGTAACTCTTGCAACAGGATGGGTAACTCTTACCACTTGTTAAATTTTGCAGCTGGCTAGGTCTAGGAATCCGACCTCGAGCTCCCTTGCAGGGCTGTGATCTAGTTTACTTACGCTATATCTGTGTGATGGATGTGGCCTATTTGTATATTCCCACATCACGCTAGGGGCACATTCACATTCCACTTCATTGTACACTAACACGTGGCATTTGACCCTTTGTATATTCCCACATCACGTTGGGGGCATTCCACGTTTCTTTAAAAGCTTGTACATTGCTTTCAAAACATGACCTTGAAAATACAAAAACATTTAAAAAGGGTACACAAAAACCTAAACATCTAGAAAATTTCCCTTTTTCAGGGATAAAGCTACATTCGTCTCACAATGTCATCTTAGGGAAACCTAGACAACAATTACGAACACAAGCTACAAAAACTTATCCTTCGTGATTGTTGTTGGTCGTCGATAGGACTTTACGGAGAGCAACGGTCGAGGGACAAGAAGTCCCTCCTCTTTAATGGGAGAGGTTCCCTTATTGTAAACGAACTTATTTACAAATGTACAAAACATGATTTGTTGGTTAAACTTGGATATCACGAAAGTGTTTTCTATGAAGATCATCAATTTACAAAAGGATTTCGAGGAAATGAGAGTACGGGAAAGAGCAGAAAGGCAACATGCAGAATTATAGATATCAAAGTAATTCTTTATGTATGCGAAAGTCATAGTGAATTGAAACAAGATCATTTGTATAGAATAAATAAGATGGAATTTAAAGACACAAAGTTCTGTAAATAACATCGCCTAGAACACAAAGTTTCTTAACATAACACGATTCATTATCAAGGAAACAAAGTTCCTTCTTGGTTATACAAGATCACCGTGCTTGCAAAGTTGAAGAGTATGCAATCGGTGAGAATAACGAATTTGAGATAAATGATGTTCACAAAGAAAATAAATGAAAGCTTAGGAAAACGAGAGATCGAGATAGACAAAGAATGGAAAAGTCCTTCTGTATTGATTTCTTTATAATCTATTTACACTTTTAGAAAATATGCCAAGTTCTTCCTCCTTTCAAAATGGCGTGGAAAGGCCATTATATAGCTTACAAGTCAGTTACTCTTTGTAACTACTTATTTTAACTAAAGATTAGTTAAGGATTGCCAATCGCAATACCTCAACCTATTACAATGAATCCGAGAAAAAGAAATAGAAAAGAAGAGAAGAATAAGGAGAAGAAGACAGGTGGTCGGTCACTGAGAGGGACCCACTGACTTGTAAGTCGCTGCTGAATCTCTTCAACGCCTCAGCTATATCTCTGCCACGAGGGACTGACGTGTTAGTCGTAGACTGAGTCCAAAATCCTAGACACCTCTCCATCTCTTTATCAAACTTGACATGAGTATGATAATATTTGTTTGCTTCTTCAATGGCAGATTGAAGAGAGCAAATCTCCTTCATTTTCTCCTTGGAGATGGAACTTTCCTTGAATAAGTTATCTTTGACAAAAGCTCTGAATTGAGCTTTGATTTCTTGCGAAAGGGAAGTACCGAAGTCTCATCCGAAGATGACAGGTGTATGTCTTTGAAAGCAGAGATAACCAGTGTCTTGAAAGCTTCGCCCTTCTGCCAACTGTTCTTCAGTTCTCCCAAAGCCTCCTCCAGGACTCTGATCTTCCACTCCACGCTGTAGACCCAGGACTTTGACAGATTATCCTTTGCATCATCAAAAACTTTACTCGCCAACAAAACGTTCTCATTTTTTCTGTCCCATGAGTTGGAGGTCTACTTGCGACTGTTGCTCCGAGTTTGAGCTCTTTATCCATGATATTGATAGTGGAGGAGAGCTTCAGTTGCACATTGCTCACCTTTTCGTGGAGTTTGAAAGCTTCATCGACGAAGTTTAATCCAGCAACAAGCATGTCATCCACCAGGGCTTCAATAACTCTACCATAGATAGAATACTTGTGCATATCTTTGATACTCGCACTTCATCTTGGCTTAGAATTACAGGAGGTGGGAGAGTAGTCAATGGGGTAGGGTCCAAAACTTTTTCCTTAGACAAAAGAGACTTGATGAAACCACGTGAGAACTTGGGCCTGTTCTTCCAAGTGTTCAATAGTTTTTGCCCTTTCTCTACCCTCCTAATGACTCTCAGGATTGTTTCGAAGGTTGTGAATTTCACCTTCAGGAGTAGACTCTCCCATTGGGATTCTCGAGAGCTCTAAGTCAGATACCTGCAAGTCCTGCTCTGATTTATCCGTTGTAGGCTTGGCAATCTCCAGGAATTGTTGACCTTGAGCATCAGATACTATTCTAGAGGTAACCTTGGCTCTCTTGGCACGAGAAGGAGTGGTGCCCAACAAGGCTGCAATGACATCAAAATTTGGTCCTGAGCTTTGGGAGGAAAATTTCCTCTTCCTTTTGTCAACCAAAGGTTGCACCCACGCAAAAGAGGAAGAGGAATCAGCAGGAGGAGCAAGGGGACCAAAAGACAGAGAGCTCATGACGCTCAAAGTGCTGTGCAGTGTGGTCTCGAGTTGAGACGTTAGAAGAAGCGCTGGACACTGATAGGCTTTGAAGAATCAGTAGCACTTGGAAGCACTAGTGCTCTGGACTTCCTTATCTTTATCTGTTGGGTCTTCAGGGGAATTTGCAGGGGTTGGCATTTCACTTTCTTCACTTTCACCGAGAACAATGATGTTCTCTCTGGTCCCATAGGCAACTCGCTGCGCTTTCTTTGAGAGTCACCTTCCACAGCTCCTTCTTAACCTCCTTGAGCTTCTTCTGGTACACTTGAGTGGATGAAGAAGGAGTAGAAGCTGCAGGTCCTTGTATTGATGAGGCAGGAGGGGTCTTCACTGGTGTTTCTGACCTTGGAATAGATGCTTCTCTTCTTGGTGTTGAAGCATCCTTAGAAGAGGATTCTCCTGAATGCCTCCTGAATTCTCGAACCATCCTGTCAAACCAGACCTTAGTCCTGACTAAGACTGGAGCAAGGATCTCAGCCAGATCATCTCTCTCTTTCCTGTTCCAATCCAGGTCCTCCAAAGGAGTGTGCTTAACCACATTTTCATACTCATACGAGTATAGATCAGAATTTTCATCCTGGAGACCTTCAGGAACTTGGTACAGACCGAGTTCTTGGATCAATTGCAAGGAGAACCTGCCACAATGCCTTCTCCTGGCCTCAAAATCATCTGCACAGTCAGCCTAGTAATCTTCTGTATATACCCTATGACGGTAAATTATCTTGATGTTCTGTTCAATAAACTTCTTCAAGTCAAAGCAGGTTCTTGGCTTGAAGAAATGAACAGTGATAGGAACCAGGGCTCTCTCTATGTTCTGAGCATCCAGAGCTATTTTGCAAGTGTAGTTTCCCAGAGAGATGGGAAAGTGCAAGCCAGAAATCTTCTTATCTCTGCAAGTTCTGTGCAACTTGTCTAGCTTCTGCATACTTCAATCAAGGCCATCTTATCATTGCAGAACATGGGAAGCCGCAGAGGGGTGCTCTCATAGCCAGCAAGCCTGATATAAGAAAATTTCCTGAATTGGATGAAATAAGCACCATATTGCGATATCAGGTTCATGGCTTCATCTGAAAACCTTCTAGCAGTATCACCTTCGAGCAGTCTGACCACGTACATGGTGAAAGCATCATTGACCCTTCTGAAATTACGATTGCTGGTCTCCAGGGTGAACTGCGGGCAGTAAGCATATACTGGATCATCTTTGTGTGCATCTATATAAGAAAAACCGAACCACTACCTCGATCTTTGCCAGGTATACATCAGTGCACGAAGTCATATAGAACTTCTTCGTTTGTTGCACATTGGGAAATTTTGCTCCGTCAAATTCATGCTTATGATTTCCGCCCAATTGATATTTTGGGTTCCTTCGCACACCATCTTTGATGAGCGGGCACATCCAGAAGTGAAATTCGTTGGTAGAGGGCAAACCCATAACCCGAGCGGCAAGATTATGAAATCGACAACTCTTCATTGAAATCTTCTCGGAAGAGGGTTTGCCAGTCGAGACGAAGCTCCCTTCCTAGGGTTTTAAGCCGAGGACTTTGCCACTCGTGCCTTATATTTGTCCTTTGTCTTGGTCGAGAACGGGGGCTGTGCTTGATCCCAGAAACGACTATGGCATTATCCATCTCTAGAATCCTCGAGAAAGTGCTAATGGCGGCGTAGCATCAATTTGGTGATGAGTTCCCCATGTATATTAGTCAATTCACTCGAAACGGGGGTCGAAGTGAACTCGCATGAAAGCACGGTATCGACACCTTTATCGAGATTGGGAAACCTCCAGAAAAGCCAAACCACTATCGTGAATCATCGTGCCATTGGTGTAGGGTTTCCGTCCGCCATTCTCGCCCAAAAATCATGAAATCAAGATGACGAGCTTCTTGCCCCCAATATTGCAAACGGAGACTCAAGTGGAGAAATTTGTTCTGTCCTCGAAATTTGATCTTCATATTGATAGTAGCTAAAGAGGACAGAGCCGCAAACCAGACTCGGAAAGGAATTACAACGGGAGGAGATACACGCGCAGAGTTTTCAAATTGCGTAAGGGTTCGAGAAAAAGATAGCATGGAAGTAGTGCGAAAAATGCAAAGGGGAAATGCTCGTTATATAGCCGTTTAGGAGGGTGAAAGGTCATAAATGCGCATTTAATACATACCCACCAATTTGAATAAGCATGATATTCGGGTAGAGCGGGAAAAATAAGCACGAATGACACTTGTACGCTTGGGACATGTGAGGCGAATGCGCGAAACACGCGGCTCGGTCGATTCGGGTGAAACAGGGAGAAGACGCACAAATGCATTTTGGGACATTTGGGACGAAAACGCCAAGGACGCGGTTCGGGTGTTTCGGCCGAAATTGGAACAAAAAGCCCGTTTGAACTTGGGGACGGTTGGGACACGAAAGTGCGAAGGACGCGATTCGGGTGTTTCGGCCGAAATTGGAACAAAAGCCCGTTTCAACTTGGGACATTTGGGACAAAAAGTTCGAGTACGTGACTCGGCTTCGGGTGTTGGTGAAAATGGAACAACTTGCACGTTTTGATTTGGGACATTTGGGACACGAAAGTGTGAAGTACGCGGTTCGGGAGTTTCGGCCGAAAATGGAATAGCTCGCACAATAAGTTTTGGGACACTTGGGACGAAAAGTTCCGACGGGCCCGAAAATGGAACAACTTCGGGATTTCGGCCGATCGGGAACAGAACACACTTGAACTTGGGAAACACGGGACAAAAATGTCCGATGCAGCCCGAAATACATACAAAATGACCCAAAACACAGATTTTCTCAATTTCACGACTTCAGTACTTCAGAGGAAAACACTTAAACTCAAAATTTTTGAAACTTTTTTACTTTCATCAGAGAAGGGAATTTTGAGTGGGCAACAGCTGGCTCCTTCTGGGGGATGACTTGGCATAAATTCAAGGAATGAGACAAGGAAAGAACTTAGATAAACTCGGGAAGTAGACCAAGACCTTATCCATTCAAGAACGAAGTCAAAAACATACCAATACGAGAGGACAACACACCAAAACAGAAAAGGAAAGAAAAACAAAAACATTGTACAGAATATATAAGGGACTCCCTAATCACCTATGACTTGAACAACTTGAGATATTGCCCACTATAAGGAAGTGGGAGAGAATAACCATCCATGTAATCAAGATAAAAGGAATTCTCACCAAGAAAGTGTCGATCTTGAAAGGTCCGAGCCACACGGGAATCAAAATTTCCATGGCTACCACGAGGTTCATGTCTTTTGTCCCATAACAGCACGGTGTCTCCAACTTGGAAATCTCTGAACCTAGCTTTCTTGTCAAACAGGACCTTTACCTTCTGCTGGTGAACAGATATCCTATCAGCAACCATCAATCTGTCCTCATTCAGTTTTTGCGGTACATAATTCTTTTGTCAAAAGCATCTCTGAAACTAGTATCTTCAATGGCCTTCATTAGATGCGAAGGTGGCGGTTCCCTGCCATCACGGCAATTGAGCTTCTACTCCATATACCACTTGAAAAGGAGACATTCCAATAGCTCTCTTTGGTGTAATCCTGTCTGCCCAAAGAGCATCATAGAGCTTCTTGTGCCAGTTTCGTTGAGACTCATTTACTAACTTTCTTATAATAGTCACCAAATTTTTGTTAGTGGATTCTGCTTGCCCATTGCCCTGAGGGTAGTAATCTGAAGAGTGAGCCAAAGAAATGCCATACCCATAGCAGAAGTCCATTATCTCAGCTGAAGAGAAATTCGAGGCATTATCTGTTACAATCTTGTTAGGTACACCATACCTTACCAAGATATTCTCTTTGATGAAGCTGCATACCACTTCAGAAGTAGTGCTCTTAACTGGAATAGCTTCCACCCATTTGGTGAAGTAGTCCGTGGCAGTTAGTACATGAGTGTGACCAGCACTAGAAGTAGGATTAAGTGTACCAATGAAGTCCAAACCCCACTGTTGAAATGGTTCCTCAATCACAACTGGCTTGAGAGGCAAAGAAGCCAATTTAGGTCTTCCCACAAAAGTCTGACAAGCCTCACATTTATCCACCCACTTGGATGCATCTCTGAACAAGGAAGGCCAGTAGTATCCTCCACGGAGTATCTTATGAGCTGTAACCGTTGATGAATAGTTCCCTCCACATGCATGATCATGAAAAGCTGAGAGCAACTTTCTCTGTTGTTCCTTGTCCACACACTTCAAAAATCTCCCATCTAAACCACGCTCAGAACAAAGCATTTTCCCACAATACATATTGACTTGACCTCAATTTAATGAGTCCTCTTTTCTTTGGCATTTAAATGAGAGGGCATTCCCCATAGGTGAGAAAATGGGCAATGTCAGCATACCATTCGTCAACTGAACTAAGGAGCGAACACGGTAGGAAGGCCAACTTTGTTATCCAATAATTCATGCTTAGCTCCTTCAGCAATGAGCTCACAAAGACCTTTTCCACGAACCAGCTTGGTTGGCTTAATGTCAATGTCATACTCTTGGACCTTAGCAACCCAGTTCCCTCTCTTGGATCCAAATTCTTGCTGTGTGAGGATTGACTTAACAGTTGTATCTGGAACCAGCACCATGGAATGAGAGTTGAGGATGTAAAAGTGAAAGCTGCTTGTGACTTTTAACCACCTGCAAAAGCATGTTTCTCCATCATAGTATATTTCAACTCGTGATCTTTCAGAATATAGCTCATGAACGCGATTGGTAGCTCATGCTCATTAGAGTCTTCTTGAGTTAACACAATGCCAAGGTATTATCTGTAGCATAGCAATAGATGATGAAATCTTTGCTGAAATCAGGACAGGCTAAAACAGGAGTTTTAGCGATAGCTCTCTTGATACCTTCAAAGTATTCCTTTCCTTCAGAAGACCAACCAAATGTTTGCTTCCCTTTCATCATCTGAGAAATATTCAAAGTTAACTCTGCAAAATCAGGGATGAACCTTCTTAAAAATTGATCTTACCGAAGAAGGAGTGCACGCCCTTTTTACTGGTTGGGAGAGGAATTTGCTGGATAGCTTGTACTCGTTCAGGATCAATCTTAATACCATCCTTGGAAACGATGTGCCCTAATAACTTTCCCTCAGTGACACAAAAGACAGATTTTTTAGGGTTCAGAGAGATTCCATGCTCTCTGCATCTCAGCAGAACTGTCTCTAGGTGATCAAAATGATCCGCTCTTGTCTTGGAAAACACTGTCAGGTCATCAAGGTATATGACAATACACTTCCCTTTTAAGCTTCCAAAAGCCAGATCCATAGCCCTCTGGAAAGTGGCACCAGCATTAATAAGCCCAAAAGGTATTCTCTTGTAGGCAAAGGTGCCCCAAGGAGTAGTGAAAGTTGTTTTGTGTTGATCTGATATCAACCTCTACCGATTATATCGAGAAAATCCATCAAGCATAGATAACATTTCAGATCCTCTGTTCGCTTGCAATACTTGATCCATCATAGGCAAAGGATAATTATCTTTCGAGAGAATCTGATTGATTCACGAAATCAACACGAGATGCGGATCTCACCATTTTTCTTCCTAACAGGCACAATATTTGCAATCCATGTTGAATGGTGAATGGGAAAAATAATTTTAGCCTTCAACAACTTCTGTATCTCCTGAAAGATGGTGTCAGCTATTTTGGGGTTGTATTGCCTCTGTTTCTACTTGAAAGGCTTAATTCCAGGCTTAAGAGGAATAGAGTGCTGCATATCTTTTGGTTTGAAAGCTTTCAAATCTTCATAAGAGTAAGCGAGAACATCCTTATACCTCTTTAAAAGAGCAATTGCTTTCTTCCTCTCATCTGTTGTGCAACATTTTCCAATGTTCACGAGCTTGGGGTCAGTAGAACTCCCAATATCAATCTTATCATACTCGGTGATTGATTCTTTGAGGTCCAAAGAGAAGCTCTAGATTTCACATACCTGTCATGTTTATCAAATAATTCCTCCAAACTCACCAAACCTTTAGGAATCTTGTTTCCTTTGAGATTGATGCATCCATCTTGATCTGTTTCTTCTCCTTGGGTGACTGCTTGGTCAAAGGGCACACTCTCACGAGGTAGGTTGTCACTTCCCTCAAAATACGGATTATTGAAATTACCCTTGAGTTCCGGGAAGGAAAGAAAATGTTGATCATCATTGAAAACTTGCGATTATTGGCATTATCAGTACACTAGGTGATGGACCATCTCAATGGTGAACTTATCACGAGAGAAATCGGGATGAGGAATCGATGAGCGATCCACGAGGCGCTAGCGAATCAGCCCCTGTTGTTCTTCTCCCGGGTATTGCCTCAATGGAAAAATCATCAAGGAACTCAATGGAATCCCAAACCTGATTTAGGTAATGTTTGACCTCCCATTTTCACTTGGAAAAGGCTTCTCACTTGCTTTACAATCAATTACGCATCACCACGTGCGGAAGGTTCTTCACACCTTGTTCTTTGGCCACTTGCGATCAAGGATGAGAGCCTCATACTCTGTTGTATTATTAGTGTTCTCGAAGGCGTAACTTAAATGAAAAAGGATGTAGGCATCCTTCGGGTGACACTAGCAAGACACACCTGGCTCAGAACCCAGTAAGGAACAACTTCCATCAAACTCTAAAATCCAAATACCATTAGGATATTTAGGTGACATTACAGGAAGTTGGATTTCATCGGGGACATAATCATGTAATTGCCATGACCCATATCCTCATAGAGTATTTGTGCTTTAGGATCATCCGTTTTTGCACAATATACTCGAGTTGCTTCTCAAGCATCAACTTCTTCATTTGTCCATTAGCAGGTATGAGTGCATGCGACCGGTCCATTTGGATTTCCCACCCACATCTTTGCAGAATTTCCTACTTAGCAACATCCCGTATGAAGGAGGGATATCCGCTACTAAGATGGTAGCCAACACTTTCTTTTCGGGAAAGGCGAGAAAAATCCACTTGTGCATCTTTGATTCTCAGGCAGGGCACTTCTTTACTCTCCATGGAGTAACAAGATCCATAAGTGCGTGTGAGGGTCAGGCCTAAAGCATGAGCTACTTTAGTAGGCATTACGTTATCTGAGGCTCCTGAGTCAATGACACAATTACTGAGCCTATGACCAGCTATAAGAAGTGTTACATAAAATGGTTTAATTTTGTCACCAGGCGAGGTGACAGCGGCTACCAGACTGGGCTGTGGTGCAGAAGAAGGAGTAGGTAAAAGGCCTTTAGAGGTGGTCTTGGAATGGGAATTAACAAATTGAATCATCTTGGCAAAAGCTTTGGGATGGGTTTGGTAATACTCAGCCTCTGAAATTTGAACCTTAGTCTTTTTAAGATGATCAATAATATCAAAAGACCCAGAAGTGGACGGGCCATCATCACTTGAAATTCTAGGCTTATCAACTTTAGGAGAAAAAGAAGGAACTTTATTAGTAGGATTAACAGGACTCACCTTTGGCGTAGATGAAGTAGGGATAGGAGATCCTCTTTTTGCAATTACAGGGATAGTTGCCGGCTTCTCCTTAGATTTCTTCATGGGCTGTGTCACCTTCTCCTCTCGATGTGTTTGCTCTCGAGTCATGACAAATGATTCACTATTCATGTCTGCTACCACTTCATCATAATTATCTCCATCATCAATGCCTTCAGTGGTGAAGAAATTAACACGAGATTCCTCAAGTTCTTCTGCCTCATCATCGAATTCCTCCACAAACTCTTCATGCAAGCTTCGTTATCCTCATCATCATCTGGTTCTTCCACCACGCAGTCGCATTGAGGGGATTTTAACGGGAGGTCCTTCAAGTGCTAGTCTTGTTTGAGAAGGAGGTAAACGATTTACGGGCTGAAAATTCCTCCCTCGAACGTCTGCATAAGGAGCGTGTTGAGCCAATTGTTTCTTTATAGCAATAAGATCATTTGCAAGTTTCGAACCAATGGATCAAGTATTAAGTCCGAGGGTGGAAGAGGAAGAAGCAGCAGACTTAGATTTGGGAGGGTCTCTTCTCAACTTCCCGACATGATCAAGTCATCCTCGATACTAACAGCAAGAGTTTGATCCTCGACCAATGTTATGAGATTAGCCCTTCTTAGTGCATAACTAACTTTGGGCGATTGAGCATTTAGGAAGAAACACTTTTGAATTTGATCAACAGGTCGAGTATTTACAGGAATTTTGTTGATCAGTCTGTTGAATCGGGCCACAAATTCTCTCATGGGTTCTTGTGAATCTTTCTTTATCTGAGAAATTTGGGCAAGCAAAGCATGCACATCTTCTGCCGGCTTGAAACAATTTTCGAACTGAGTTCTCATTGTGTTCCAGTCGGTGATAGCATTAGCCGGAAGGTGGTAGAACCAATCAGCAGCATTATCTTGTAATGTCTCAACGAACAACCTTACGGAGACGTCTTCATGTTCGACCCCGAACTCCACATGCAACAATGAAGGCTGCGATGTGTTCATCAGGATGCACTTTGCCATCGCCTTTGAATTTGGGGAAGTTCTTCGGTTACCTCTAGGTAACTCATGCAAAGGCTGAGTAAGGGCCAGGGGCCCGACACGATGACCCCATGGTAATGGTGCCGCCATTCTTGGAAAACGGCTTGAGAGGAAGGCTGCAACACCGGCAAATAAGAATCAAAGCTCATGATTAGGGCTAGGGGCTCAAGGAATACCACCCGTAGGACTTCTATCTTGAGCAGGTGGAGTGCTTGTCGAACGAGTTCTTCTATCTCTTGTTGAAGGGAAAGGAAAACCCTGCTGCTCCAAAATCTGGAACTGAGAATCTTCAATACCAAGGGTCCTTCTCCCTCGAGTAAACGCGAGTCGCCAGATCAAAAGATGATCGAAAATAATAGAACTGGAATATGATTTTCCCCAGTGGAGTCGCCAAAAACTGTTGGTCGTCAGATAGGACTTTACGGAGAGCAACAGTCAGGGGACAAGAAGTCCCTCCTCTTTAATGGGAGAGGTTCCCTTATTCAGAAATGAACTTATTTACAAATGTACAAAACATGATTTGTTGGTTAAACTTGGATATCACGAAAGTGTTTTCTATGAAGATCATCAATTACAAAAGGACTGAGGAAATGAGAGTACGGGAAAGAGCAGAAAGGCAACATGCAGAATTATAGATATCGAGTAATTCTTTATGTATGCGAAAGTCACATGAATTGAAACAAGATCATTTGTATAGAATAAATAAGATGGAATTTAAAGACACAAAGTTACGTAAATAACATCCGCTTTAGAACACAAAGTTTCTTAACATAACACAGATTCATTATCAAGGAAACAAAGTTCTTTCTTGGTTATACAAGATCACCGTGCTTGCAAAGTTGAAGAGTATGCAATCGGTGAGAATAACGAATTTGAGATAAATGATGTTCAAAAAGAAAATAAATGAAAGCTTAGGAAAAACAGAGATCAGATAGACAAAGAATGGAAAAGTCCTTCTGTATTGATTTCTTTATAATCTATTTACACTTTCAGAAAATATGCCAAGTTCTTCCTCCTTTCAAAATGGCGTGGAAAGGCCATTATATAGCTTACAAGTCAGTTACTCTTTGTAACTACTTCTTTTAACTAAATATTAGTTAAGGATTGCCAATCGCAATACCTCAACCTATTACAATGAATCGAGAAAAAGAAATAGAAAAGAAGAGAAGAATAAGGAGAAGAAGACGGTGGTCGGTCACCGAGAAGGACCCACCGACTTTGCACTCGCTGCTGAATCTCTTCAACGCCTCGGCCTATATCTACGCCACGAGGGACCGACGTGTTAGTCATGGCGAGTCCAAAATCCTAGACACCTCTCCATCTCTTTATCAAACTTGACATGAGTATGATAATATTTGTTTGCTTCTTGATGGCAGATTGAAGAGAGCAAATATCCTTCATTTTCTCCTTGGAGATGGAACTTTCCTTGAATAAGTTATCTTTGACAAAAGCTCGAATTGAGCTTTGATTTCTTGCAAGAGAAAGGGAAGTACTGAGAAGTCTCATCCGAAGATGACAGTGTATGTCTTTGAAAGCGAGAGATAACCAGTGTCTTGAAAGCTTCGCCCTTCGCCGCTGTTCTTCGGATTCTCCCAAAGCCTCCTCCGGGACTCGATCTTCCACTCCACGCTGTAGACCCGGGACTTTGTGATTATCCTTTGCATCATCAAAAACTTTACTCGCCAACAAAGCGTTCTCATTTTCTGCCCCATGAGTTGGAGGTCTACTATGCAATCTGCTCCGAGTTTGAGCTCTTTATCCACGATATTGATAGTGGAGGAGAGCTTTAGTTGCACATTGCTCACCTTTTCATGGAGTTTGAAAGCTTCATCGACGAAGTTTAATCCAAGAACAAGCATGTCATCCACTGGGGCTTCAATAGATCTGCCATAGATAGAATACTTGTGCATATCTTTGATACTCTGCACTTCATCTTGGCTTAGAATTACGGGAGGTGGGAGAGTAGTCAATGGGGTAGGGTCCAAAACTTTTCCTTAGACAAAAGAGACTTGATGAAACTGTGAGAACTTGGGCTGTTCTTCCAACTCTGTTCAATAGTTTTTGCCCTTTCTCTACCCTCCTAATGACTCTTGTGGATCATTTCTGCAGGTTGTGAATTTCACCTTCGAGGAGTAGACTCTCCCATTGGGATTCTCGAGAGCTCTAAGTCGAGATACTGCAAGTCTGCTCGATTTATCCGTTGTAGGCTTGGCAATCTCCAGGAATTGTTGACCTTGAGCATCGATACTATTCTAGAGGTAACCTTGGCTCTCCGGCACGAGAAGGAGTGGTGCCCAACAAGGCTGCATGACATCAAAATTTGGTCCCGAGCTTTGGGAGGAAAATTTCCTCTTCCTTTTGTCAACCAAAGGTTGCACCCACGCAAAAGAGGAAGAGGAATCATCGGGAGGAGCAAGGGGACCAAAAGACAGAGCTCATGACGCCAAAGCTCAAAAGTGCTGTGCGGTGTGGTCTCGAGGTTGAGGCGTTAGAAGGGCGGCCTGGACACTGATGGCTGCCAAGAATCGGTAGCGCTTGGAAGCACTGAGTGCTCTGGACTTCCTTATCTTTATCTGTTGGGTCTTCGGGGGCATTTGCGGGGTTGGCATTTCGCTTTCTTCACTTTCACTGAGAACAATGATGTTCTCTGGTCCCATAGGCAACTCTGTCTGCTTTCTTTGAGATTCACCTTCCACAGGCTCCTTCTTAACCTCCTTGAGCTTCTTGGTACACTTGAGTGGATGAAGAAGGAGTAGAAAGCTCTGAGTCCTTGTATTGATGAGGCGGGAGGGGTCTTCTTGGTGTTTTTGACCTTGGAATAGATGCTTCTCTTCTTGGTGTTGAAGCATCCTTAGAAGAGGATTCTCCTGAATGCCTCCTGAATTCTCGAACCATCCTGTCAAACCAGACCTTAGTCGACTAAGCTGGAGCAAGGATCTCGGCCAGATCATCTCTCTCTTTCTGTTCCAATCCGAGTCCTCCAAAGGAGTGTGCTTAACCACATTTTCATACTCATACAGTATAGATCAGAATTGTCATCCGGAGACCTTCGGGAACTTGAAAGTGAGGCACGAGTTCTTGGATCGGTGCAAGGAGAACTCGCCACAATGCCTTCTCTGGCCTCAAAATCATCTGCATGATCGCCCAAGTAATCTTACGTATCTACCCTATGACGGTAAATTATCTTGATGTTCTGTTCAATAAACTTCTTCAAGTCAAAGCGAGTTCTTGGCTTGAAGAAATGAACAAAGCGATGATAGGAACCGGGGCTCTCTCATGTTACGAAAGCATCCAGCTGTTTTGCAAGTGTAGTTTCCCGAGAGAGATGGGAAAGTGCAAGCGAGAAATCTTCTTATCTCTCGCAAGTTCTATGCATCTTGTCTAGCTTCCTACATACTTCAATCAAGGCCATCTTATCATTGCAGAACATGGGAAGCCACAGAGGGGTGCTCTCATACATAAAGCAAGCTTTGATATAAGAAAATTTCTGAATTGGATGAAATAAGCACCATATTGCGATATCGGGTTCATGGCTTCATCGAAAACCTTTTAGCGATATCACCTTGGAGCAATCGACCACATACATGGTGAAAGCATCATTGACCCTTACAAATTACGATTCTTTGGTCTCAGGGGTGAGCTGCTGGCGATGAAACATATCTTGGATCATCTTTGTGTGCATCTATATAAGAAAAACCGAACAACTACCTTGATGCTGCCAGGGTATACATCAGGTACGAAGTCATATAGAACTTCTTCGTTTGCTGCACATTGGACAGCTGCTCCGTCAAATTCATGCTTATGATTTCCGCCCAATTGATATTTTGCGTTCCTTCGCACACCATGCTGATGAGCGGGCACATCCAGAAGTGAAATTCGTTGGTAGAGGGCAAACCCATAACCCGAGCCAGCAAGATTATGAAATCTGACAACTCTTCATTGAAATCTGCTCGGAAGAGGGTTCAGTCAGACGAGAAGCTCCCTTCCTAGGGTTTTTAAGCCAAGACTTCGCCACTCGTGCCTTATATTTGTCACTGTCTTGGTCGAACAGGGCCTGTGCTTGATCCCGAGAAACGACTATGGCATTATCCATCTGGAATCCTCAGAGTAGTGCTAATGGCGGCAGCATCCAATTTGGCGATGAGTTCCCCATGTATATTAGTCAATTCGCTCAAAGCGGGGTCGAAGTGAACTTCGCATGAAAGCAGTATCGGACACCGTCATCGAGATTGGGAAACCTCCAAGAAAAGCCAAACCACTATCGTGAATCATCTGCGCCATTGGTGTAGGGTTTCAGTCGCCATTCTCGCCCAAAATCATTGAAATCAAGATGACGAGCTTACTGTCCCCAATATTGCAAACGGCGGACTCAAGTGGAGAAATTTGTTCTGTCCACGAAATTTGATCTTCATATTGATAGTAGCTAAGAGGACAGAGCCAAACCGTGACTCGGAAAGGAATTACAACGGAGGAGATACACGCGAGTTTTCAAATTGCAAGGGTTCGAGCAAAAGATAGCATGGAAGTAGTGTGAAAAATGCAAAGGGGAAATGCTCGTTATATAGCCGTTTAGGAGAGTGAAAGGTCATAAATGCGCATTTAATACATACCCACCAATTTGAATAAGCATGATATTCGGGTAGAGCGGGAAAAATAAGCACGAATGACACTTGGTACGCTTGGGACATGTGAGACGCGAATGCGCGAAACACGCGGCTCGGCCGATTCGGGCGAAACAGGGAGAAGACGCACAAATGCATTTTGGGACATTTGGGACGAAAACGCGCAAAGGACGCGGTTCGGGTGTTTCGGCCGAAATTGGAACAAAAAGCCCATTTGAACTTGGGACATTTGGGACACGAAAGTGCGAAGGACGCGGTTCGGGTGTTTCGGCCGAAATTGGAACAAAAATCCCGTTTGAACTTGGGACATTTGGGACAAAAGTTCCAGAGTACGCGACTCGGCCTGTTCGGGTGAAAATGGAACAACTTGCACTTTTTGATTTGGGACATTTGGGACACGAAAGTGCAAAGTACGCGGTTCGGGAGTTTCGGCCGAAAATGGAACAACTCGCACAATAAGTTTTGGGACACTTGGGACGAAAAGTTCCGACGGGCCCGAAAATGGAACAACTTTGGGGATTTCGGCCGATCGGGGAACAGAGCACACTTCGGAACTTGGGACACGCTTGACAAAAATGTCCGACAGGCCCGAAATACATACAAAATGACCCAAAACACAGATTTTCTCAATTTCACGACTTCGGTACTTCAGAGGAAAACACTTAAACTCAAAATTTTTGAAATTTTTACTTTCATCAGAGCAGGGAATTTTGAGTGGGCATGAGTGATAAACTCAAAAACATTAGAAAATATGTCAATACTATCCCGCAAAAACAAGGTGGCGATTAGATTGCTTTTAGTTGTTGGTTTGTATAGTTTTGATGTACTTAGCCATTTGTGTTGTTTGTTCTTTGAATGATTATTTTCTTACATTATATTAGATCTTTTAGGTTTAATTGTGTGTTGCATTCGTTCCTTATCAGGACTATTATGCTTGTAATTAATTGTTGTATGTTTCTTTGATTGCTATGTACACTTGTTAGAACTTATTTTTACTTGCTTAGATTAAAGTGTTAGATTAATCTTCATTTTAGTTGCATTGCATTGTGTTGCATGTGTATATTTGTTTAGTTTTGTTAACTTTTGCTTGTGTGTTTGTTTAGCACATTTGTTTGTTATCACATCTATCATCTATCATTTCATCACATTTATACCATCATCTATACATCATATATAAATAAAATGCTAAGTATTACATCATGCATGTATGCTAAGCTAATCATCACATATCGTATCATCAATGGGGGTAAGAGGAGTTGTGCATAATCACTAATCTATCCCCCCCCACACCAATATCATCTAGTATCATCCCAAAATGCTAGCCATGTGGAATCAAACTTCTCATAAATTAAATACATGATATCAAATACACGAGTATATCATCGCTATGAAAGAAAACAGTCCATCTCTACATCTGAAAGTATATCACATACATGAAAAGGAAAAGATACAACATGAATATCAATGAAACGTAATTACCATGACAATATATCAATACATGACAAGATATACAAGAAAGTGTCCATATGATACATGTATAATCAATATCTCAGTGTCAAAGTCCAGTATATACAAAATGCTCTGTCCATCTACCATATAAAAGGGGTAGGGATCAGATACTAAGCCTGCATACAGAGGCATGGTGGTACATCAAAAGTACATACATTGATCAAAATCGAGCCTTCATCCAGAGGCATCCATAAAAGAATCAAAAGAATCTATACACGAGCAAGACCCACCTTCATAAGAGGCATATACAAATGAATACATATACAAATGGCATGAGTAGGAGACTCAGCCGTAACTCTCTCCCTCACCTGGGACTACTAGGACAGTACCTGATCACATCTATTACTCCATCCTTTTCATTATCAGCTATTCTAGAATGGCTATTCAGGTAGACCCCCAAGCAGAAAAAGAAGGTGCCTCTAGGAGATGTCATAGATCTCAAAGCATCTTGGAGCGAGACACCAAAAGGCAAGCCAAGAGACTCGAGGACCATGTCAAATCTGACGGTGAATTCATCCGGAGAATGGGTGATAGAATTCGCTACTCCTGTTGAGGGAAAGACCAAGGAAACAATCATGACTGCATATTATCATATCTCCATATTTTCATTGGGAAAGGCTACTTATGAGGAAGCCAAACAGATGTTCACACTGCTTGCTCTCGGGGCTCGATGGAAAAATATGACAAGGATAAAGCTACAAAAGATGATCTCGAAGGCTAATTTTTAACAACTTACATCATTATTACGAAGAGTCACACTGACCCATTTCATCTACTGAGTCCTCATCTACTAAGGCCTTAGCAGTTTCAGTTATTATTGATGACTTCTCTTATCATGAGATCAAGAAACTAGGCCAGAAAGGGAGATCAGTAAATGGTTGGATTAAATGAATACTGCATGAAGTAAATCCTTTGATCAAGGAAGTTGTGGAAATATATAATGATTTGCAGGATGCAAAGATGACCATTCAGAAGATGGATGAAGCCTTCTCTGAGGAAAGCAACAATCTGAGCCTGAATCTGGAAAAATGGGAAGAGGTTAGAGTAGTAGATTCCGACTTGCTTCTTCAGGAAGGGGTGATTGATGATGCCTCAAAATTGTTTGAATATCAGAAGGCTATGGAATTTAGGTGCCAAGTGTTATAGGACTTGATTAAAAAGCTGGATGATAAGCGATTAGAAATCACGGATGCCTTGAATGACATATCGGAAGAGTTTAATATTGATCATTGTAAATTCTTCAATGAGAGTATCGATGCCCTCCCTGAAGAGCAAATCAAGGAAAACTTCAAAGATTTGGTGAAACGGGATGATGATGTCACAAGAACCTTCAATTCTGATTCCATCGATAGAATGGTCTTGTGCGAAACTTCATAGGAAGGATGTCCAAGGTTGTTTTCAAGCTGAAAAGAATACCACCAGATTACCGAGAGAAATAGAGACAGCAGACATAGTAATTCACTAGGCATGTGGATCTAAAGATGAAGAGATCCAGGGAATAATCAAACGCTTCTTCAAATACAATCAAAGTAGGTGGATGGAAAGAAATCTAGGAGGAGCTCAGAAAGGATGAAGAATTTACGAGAGCTAGATCAGCTTGAGTGGCCATGGAAGGCCAAATTCGAGCTCCAGATCAGTCAGAGTTGTAGGGTTGACTCGGTCAAACCCTGCACAGCTTGAGTTTTACTATTTCCATGGGAGTATGTTCCCTTAATTTAATAACATTTCTATTTTTGGTAAAATGTTATTTAAGGGCCCGATTGTAATGGCTCAGCCTAAGAAACTTATAAATAGATGAATGCTTAGAGTTCATAAGATACAATTTTTGGAGATTTTGGTGAAATTACTCTTCAATCTTATAAGAGTATTTTCAGAGATTTGTAAAACCTTTTAATTTTATTTAGAATTTACACTTTTCGATTTGGAATTCTGAGTTACTGTGAGAAATAATTATTCATTGCATGCTTTGTGAGTGTAATTCCTTAGTATGTTTGAGTAATTTTCCTTTACTTCAGATTATTTACTATATGTCAAGATAAAGTGATGTGGTTGTTTTTCCTTTAGCTGTGGTTATATCTTTCCTGATGTTGATTAGAAGTTACAATCATTTTATTTTGGGAATAAAGTGGATGCTTAGAATGCACACTGTGTTAATTTTTCTAATAAAGCTATATGTGTCTGAACCAAATCTCATCTTTCTCTTTTGTGTAAGTTTAACAAAGGAACGTATGTTTCTAGTTTGCGGTATTCATACCCTTGCTAGTTACAATAGGTGAAAGTGATTTAGGATGCTAGCATCTCACTCACAATAACCCTTCCAAAAGTTGAACATCCCTGCTCTTTGGTGTATCACCACTTCTAGTTTAGGATTTATTTCTTTGTAATCTCTCCTTAATCCCATGAAGAGTTAGAGCATCCAGTTTAAAAAAAGGAATTCGGCCTTTCTCTAGAGGTTCACATCTAGTTCAAAGTCCCCTGACTTGAGAGGTGATCCCATGTGTCACTATCACACTGAATGTCGTGATTCATTTCGGGCCATTCGGAGGGTGCGGTGATTTTGTGACAACGCTGATTTTGGCACGTCCGGTGGGACCTCAATAGAGACGGTACTTCTCTTCTCATTCTATAAATCTAAGTACTTGGTGACTCCATATCTCTGATTTCAAAGTTCAATATATAAACTTGTGCGAAGGATTCATACAAGAGCTTCTTCAAGGCAGATAAATTATCAGCATACAGAGCTTTCATTGTCTCCGCCAAGAAGAAGAGGTAGAAGTCCTTTAGTCGCTGCATCTGCGGCTTTTCCTCGTAGAGGGCATTCAACTCCACCTAACGGATGCTTTCCTCTACCAAGGTATAATCCACATAGATTCACAATGGCGGAAAATTCTTGTCCTCCTTTTAATGCTAGCAACCCCTTGCAGTTGGCACAAAGAGATGCTATACCAACAGCCACCCTTAAAATTTTGCCATTTTTTAATGGTGAAACTAATATTTCCCCTCGGGAACACATACTGGACGTAGCAAGCATTTGTGTAGTTCACAGTATCACAGAAGATAACGTAGCAGTTTGACTTCTTGCTACTTCTTTTAAAGGAAGGGCACTTCAATGGTTCAGGAGCTTAAACGTTGGTTCGATTACTACATGGAATGAGTTGGGCACCAAGTTTTGCAAGTAGTTCGAAGACAAAAGTGATCATTTATCCCTTGTGGAACAATTCCATACCATCAAAAGATCTCCTCAAGAATATATGAGTGATTTCAATCTCCGCTTCGACAAAACTTGGAAGCGAATTCCGGCTCTTGTACATCCATCTCCACAAAGCACTTTCCTATATTATTTACGAGCATTGAATAGTGATATTGTTGTCCTGATTCAATCAATGGGAGGCAATATTGTTCCTGACGTCTATGAAATTGTTGTCACAGCTGAGAATTGCCTAATTCAAGTAGGTAAAATTGCCCCTAGGCCTCTTATGCTATGTTTATAGAACTCGCAGCAAACTTGTACCGGCTCTCTTGCACCGGCCCAATAGCTTCAAATTCAGCAACCACGCCTGTGTCCAACCCTGCTAATGACCTGGCTGAGGTGAAGTCACTATTGCAAACTTTCGGGAACGAACTTGTGGCAATGAAGAGGTAGCAGTCCCAATATACTCACCCCTTCCAATCTCAATATCAAATGAACCGTTCTCCCTTTCAAGGAAACAGTCAGTCACAGAACCAAACCATAAGCCAAGCTACAATATTAAACCTTTGAATTCCCGAAATCCTTCTGCTACCAGTTCTTCTAGAGCCATAGTTCCCATTCAAAACAATCTCATCCAAGATTATGAGTGGTGTTATCCTTGTTCCCAACCCCACAATCAGAATCTCTACCCAAATGGAGTTTTGAGTCAGGCTCTCATGGTCCAAAGTATATCAGACCCATCAAAGCATCAACAACTGATGCAGAACCCAAGATAATCAAGCTCAAACCATGAAGAAACCACATTAGTAAATTGGCAATCTGATGATTTTTGTGGACTAAATGTCGACGCCTCCTCGGTGGCTTCAAATACGTGTTCCAAAAAGAGGGCAATAGAACCACAAAGTTATAAAGCTGATCAAGCATCTACCTCATGTCCTCATGCACAACCAATGACAGATAAAGATGCAGGGAGGAAACCACCGGAAGTATCTATAAGTCAATCTTCAAAAGGTAATGGACTGCGATTGTGGAGTGCAAATAAACATTTTCCAAAAGAAGATACTAATGCCCATAAGAGCATCAACAAGGTAGGGGCAATACCATTCAATATTGTAGAGCAGATGAAAAAGACTAATTTGAGCGTTACCATGTGGGATGTACTTTCAATACCATCTCAGCGGAATTTTCTACGAGAAGCTTTGAATAGTTTTGGCACTACTGATAAATCATCGAGTCATGGAACATCCATATCAACCAGTCTATGTCAACCAGAGACAAAAGGGATTCCTAGAGCAAATAAACCACCACCATTTTATATCTCTCTAATCATCGGCAATCATTTGGTTCATAATTGCATGATTAATTCGGGGCCAGTAGTTCTGTCATGCCTAAGCAGATTGCGAGACGTATTGGGGATTTCATATACCCCAATTTCAAAAGGAGTAGTTCAGTTGGATGGCACGGTAGTCAAGACTGTTGGGATCATTAAAGGGCTACAACTCACCGTCCATGCATGTCCCAGTTTTTCATTCACACAAGACATATCGGTCATCGATCTCCCTCCTCTCTTTTCCATTTTCTTATCACGAGATTTCACCACCAAAATGGGTGGTTATTTATCAACAGACTGGTCGCACATGATTTTGAGAACTCAGTATGGGACAAAGGTGACTATAAGAGCTGAACCCATTTTCCACAACCATGTGGAACCATACACAGTCAAGCCCGTAAATGGAAATTACGCCATTGGTGAACCCGAAGAGGAAGATGCAGACCATGAACCAACTACTCTCATAGAGGAGGTTCCTGACACAGTCCTTGATGAAGTAAGTACAGATCACCAATACGACCCATATGATGATTTGCTGGCAAATGAAGAATTTGGTCTACTTATTTTTAGAAGAGACTGGATTGGGAACATACTGTGTACACGAGGAAGGTGCGATTATACCCCAATTAGTCAAAGCACCCAGTGATTCTGAGGACTATGGAAACTCTTCTTTGATGGCTCAAGGAGCAAAATGGATCCGGTGCAGGAGTTATGTTGATCTCTCCAAAAGGAGATAAATATTTCTCGTCCTTCCGATTGCAGTTTAGTTGCACCAACAATGTCTTGAGTACGAAGCCCTAGTGCAAGGGATCCAGCTGGCTCAAAAGAGGGGAATCAAGGCTCTGACTATGTTTGGAGATAGTGAGTTGGTTGTTCATCAAGTAATGGCATGCAGTGCATCCAAGAACGATCTTCTAAGATCATACAAAAATTGAGTTTGGGATCTAATTGAAGATTTTGAGGCTTTTGGAATTCATGCAATTCCTAGAAGTCAGAATCAAGATGCTGATAGGCTGGCCATGGTGGGCTCACAATATGACATACCTGTTGATATCATGGAGGAAAGACAACAAATCGTCAAAATGGTGGTTTTCCTGCAGTACCCGATAATGTGAGTAGTTGGCAAGTGTTCGACAGTGACGAACAAATTGTCCTCTTCCTACAACAAGAAGTAGAGTTCGCAGTCAAACATCAGGATAAATTTAAGGAATCCTATGGTGATCAAGTCATCCAGTTGAAAGGAAATAAGTTACCAAAAGGCCTAGTCACTCTCGAATCCATTTTTGACATAGATGATCAGGTCAAGCGTGGCAAGGCACTAACATGACAATCAAAGAAGAAGACTTTGAGGAGGTTGAGGTAGCTAGTGAGAAATTTCTGAAGATTGGAAAAGTGTGCACTAATCAAGAAAAGAAATCTTTCACTGAGTTGTGTCAAGAATACCACGACATCTTCACTTGGAGTTATAAGGACCTGCGTGGTTTTGATCCAAGGCCTAACACAACATACTATTGAACTGGACCCAAGTTCTAAGCCAATTCGTCAAAAGCAGAGGCCGATCAACCCTAGGATTGAGCCATTAATGTGGAAAGAACTAACCAAGCTCATCGAAGCCTGCATAATTTTTCCCATCAAACATTCATCATGGGTGGCCAATCTGGTACCTGTAAGAAAGAAGAATGGTGAAATTCGATTGTGCATGGACTTCAGGGATTTGAATCGTGCCTCACTAAAAGATCACTACCCTCTACCATCAATGGAACAGATTCTTCAAACAGTATCGGGGGCCCAAAGGTTTTCTTTACTCGATGGATATTCAGGGTATAATCAAATTCGGGTCCAAGAATCTGATCAATTCAAGACAGCATTTACTACTAAATGGGGCACTTATGCTTACAACAAGATGCCATTCGGGCTATCCAATGCAGGGGCTACTTTCCAAAGAGCTATGGATATGGCATTCAAAGGGCTTATCAACAATATTATCTTGGTTTACCTTGATGACATAACTATCTATTCCAAGCATGTTGAGGATCATATTGCACATCTACAAAAGGTTTTCCGAAGATGCAGAGACTTTGGGGTCTCATTGAATCCTAAGAAGTGTATTTTCACAGTTCAGGAGGGAAAGTTGCTAGGACATATCATCTCTGAAGGACTATCCATTGATCCAACCGAATCCAGTCAATTATGTCCCTATCTCTTCCAAGTCACAAGAAGGGTCTCAGAGCTTCCTGGGAACCATTAATTTCATACGAAGATTCATTCCCCAATTTGCAACAATGGCCAAGCCACTTACACCATGTTAAAAAATAATATTCCATTTTCATGGACGAAGGAAGGAAGAGAAAGTTTTGAGGCTATCAAAACAGCCATTTCACAGTGCCCACATTGGTGAATCCTAAGTTCGATAAAGACTTCATTCTCTACGCCTTTGCAGGACAGGAAAGTATTTTAGGGATTCTAACTCAGCAGAATGATGATCTGATGGAGCAACCAATTGCCTTCTTCAGTCAGTCTCTCAAGGAGTACGAGCTCAAATATTCGTTCATCGAAAAATAGGTCTTTGCAGTCATTCGAGCTCTGAAAAAATTTAGGCACATGTTGTCCAATAACAAGGTGCATTTGATGGTTTCTCACCCCGGCGTTAAAGAATTTTTGTTGAATAAAGAAATGAATGAGAAACGCACTGGGTGGATCATGAAAGTAATGGAGTACTGATGTACACATCAAAGTCACTAAGCTTGTCAGAGGCAAGGGGTTATGCCAATAATTGGCTGTAGACATAGAAACTAAAGAGGACAAAGATGTTGCGCTCCTCAATACTGATGGTGAAAATGATCAGGTTGATTGGTTGACTAAGATGTAAAATTTCCTCCTCTTTGGGGTATATCCTCCAAATATGGATAAGGTTCAACGACGCACTTTCCACCTCCAGTCTATTCCATACATTGTGGTGGATAATGTTCTCTTTCGAAAGGATTTGAATGGCATCCTCCTACGTTGCATCAAGCCAAAATAGGTAAGCAAGATATTGGAGGAGTTTCACAATGGCCTTTCAGAGGGCATTATTCAGCACGAACAATGGCTACCAAAATCATGCGAGCCGGTTATTACTGGCTAGACTTGTTCAAAGATGCTCATTTTTGGGTAAGGAAATGTAAGGAATGTGCCCTCTTTGCGGGTAAACAGAGGCTGGCAGCACTTCCGTTGCATCCCATTCAGGTAGATCAACCTTTTGTTCAGTGGGGATTGGACTTTATTGGTATGATTAATCCTCCATCCAGTGAAGGGCATAAATGGGTTCTTACTGCTACTGATTATTTCACTCACTGGACAGAAGTAGTGGCTTTGAAGGAAAGCAATGAAAAGGTTGTTCTTGAATTTTTAGAAAATATCATGACAAGATTCGGTATTCCATTTACTGTTATCTCTGACAATGCAATGGCATTCCTCGGGATGAAGATAAGTGAATGGGCAGTCAAGAACGGGGTCTACCTCAAGACTTCATCCAACTACTACCCACAAGGAAACGGGTTGGCCGAATCTAGCAACAAGAATTTGATAAGGATCATCAAGTGCATGATGGAAGCAAATAAAAGGACCTGGCATACTCAGCTTAAGGTCACTCTATGGGCTGATCGAATAACACCTAAGAAGGCCATTGGGGTTTCACCTTTCGTAATGGTATACGGATGGGAAGTGAAACTCCCGCTTTCATTGGAAATACCTTCCTTAGACTTGGCCTATCGGCTCGAGGTTATGGAAGATGACACCTTAACAAAGTGAGATTTTCTGAACTCATGGAGTTAGAAGAGACTCGGAATACAACTCACACATCATTAGACCTAGGTCAAAAATCCTTTGATAAGAAAGCTTCAGATAGATCATTCAAGGAAGGAGATTTGGTCCTTAAGTGGGATGAAGACCGAGCTAAACCAGGCAGGCATGCCAAGTTTGATGCCCTCTGGAGTGGGCCCTATATTATCACAAGTTGTAAAGAGGTGAATTCCTTTCATCTATCCAGACTCAACGGAGAAGAATTACCCATTCATGTGAATGGGATACATCTCAAGGCTTGCTTTTGAGATTGTTCCACCCTGTATAGTGTTTTGTCTTTCCTCCAAGTGCTTTGCACATTGTTTGTTTTCTTTTGCTTCTTTTTCTTCTTTTGTTTTTAGGACTCCTTTGCCCAATGTTTTGCTTAAGGCTACTAGTCTAGAAAGCTTAGCAGGCAAGCTTTCCCTGGAGGTCACCAAAAATGTTAGCAATTTAACTTACCCTGAAAGATAAGTCAAAAGAGGTCAGACAATTTTTTAGAAATCCCCTATACAATGAATTTCCAAATCTTGGAGTCTAAATTTTTAGATTTTAGATTTTTGAAATTTTTCATTTTGGAAGTTTTAACGCTTTCGATTAGAATAACGTTTAAATTTTTCTGAAATCTGAAAATCTGAAAGTTTGAAAATTCAGACTTTCGGGTTTTGAATTCAGAGTTTTCTTTCAAAATTTCGGTATTTTGGACTCATTTTTTCCGAAGTTCGAAAGTCCGAAAGTCTCAATTTTAGACTTTCGGGTTTTCAAGTTGAGAACTTTTGGTTGAAAATTTTCTCTCATTTTTTCTGAAGTTTGAAAGTCCGAATGTCTAAATTTTGTGTTTTCAAACTTTTTCATCACCAATTCACATTTTGTTTCCAATTTCCCGAAGTCCGAAATCCTGAATTTGAATTTTTGGATTTTCGGAGTTTTTCTGGGTTTGAGAACTTGAGTTTTTTTAGCATTTATTTCTTCACCAACCCCATACGGATAGGATTTTTGCCATAAATGTCAGGTTTTTCTATTTAAATTCGATTTTATATGGTCATTTTCACTTGACAGACACCTCTGACATTCCCTTTTCTTGTCCTTTTTCAAGGTATGTTATTTTTGTTATTTCTTTTTGGTTTTAGTTTTTCCTTTCGTCCCCGTCTTCCCATTTTCTTTCCTGTTTGTTTCTTCGTGTTTTTCGGTTATGGAATCTTTGTTCACCATGTTGTTGTTTTAAGGTTTCCTCCATTTTTAGATTTTTCACAAAGTTATCTCAAGGAAGATCCCAAGTTTTCGCAGAGTTGTTAGTTTTCCCTTTTGGGAAGGTGTTTTCGGGAAAATTATTTCAAGAAACTTCTTCGGGAAAGTTGTTTGAGAACTCACTTCGGGGAGAATAACTTCAGGGAAAATAATTTCAGAGATTTGTTTGGAGAGAATAACTTGGGAAAATAATTTGGAGATTTGTTTCAGAGAAACTCTTTCTGGAAAATTTTTTAGAAAAATTCTTTGAAGTTTGAGAGAAAATCATTTCGGGAAATTTTTTCGAAAAACTTTCTTTCGGAATTTCAGAGATTTGAATTTCAGATATTTTTGTTTCGAGAGATTTTCATTTGAGAACTTTCTTTTGGAGATTTTCTTTCTATAGAATTCCGAGTTTTTTCCCTCTTCGGCTTCCGAATCAGAGCTTCATGTCTAGTTCTACGTCAAAAGGGAAAGAGAAGATGAAATATTCATTCCTTGGAGTTGCTCCTCAATCTTGCCTATCGTCTGATCTAGGCAACATAGGGGATACTGACTTAGGTCAGATTGACTTCCCAGATTTTTGGAGTAGAGTAAAGGCTCCTAACAAAAAGCCATGGATGCAGGCAATTTATGACAGTGGGCTTATCCTTGCGGCTGGTTTTCTTGCTTCAATGCATTGTCCTGAGTATGTTCTAGCTACAGCTGCCCACTTTGATGCATATTCCATGTCAGTTAAGGACGATGATGACAAGGTGGTCATTTGCCTAGATCCTGATTTCTTTGAAGATCTTCTCAGGTTACCTGATGTCTAAGACTACGCCACCATTTCACCCGAAATCACAGTAGAACATTGGGATAAGGACATAGATTCATGTACCAATATTATCATCAAGTGTTACTTGGCCAAGAGCATGGCTAAGTTGCCAAAAACATTATACAGGTTAGACTTCATCCAAGAATTCAATGACATAATCATACTGTTGAGCTGAGTCTCAGGCCTCCCAGCTACCAAGGAATTCCAAGAATGGATGTTTTTGTACATCTCCACTATCAAGAAGAACAATGAGCTTATCAGGTGGGGAGAGCAGATTAGTAGCTCTATCTACTATCAGATGGGTCGAGTGTCAACCACAAACTCATTCTACATGACATCATTCCTGGTCTACGCTGCCACCACCATGGGAGATTTTTTCGGACTAAATATTAAGGGCATTCGGAGCACATCCCAGATTTATGACTTCTACCCCCAACTCACTCTAACTGAGGGATGCAAGCACTTTCGAAGGGTTAGTGATGCTTTCTTCGCATTCATTCTCTACCGCTTTGACAAAGAGTTCAGACAATCGAGAGAATTTCCAACGAAGCCTTTAAGGAGGTACGGGAATGGGGAGCCATCTATCTCCAATTCCCCACTTTCACCTACATTCAAATTCCAGGTTTTGTTGGTGCCCCTAGCAAATTGCCAAGGTGTCCTACGGACAAATGGGTTCTACTGGAGCTAGTCGACAACTATTGGATTATCATCAGATCCAAAATAAGTGCCACAAGGTAGGAATACATTTTCTAATTTTGATTGGCAGGTACAGTTGTCTGAACATTCACAAATCCAAGAATGTCGACGTAAAGATGGCCGAGGTAACCCTACGGACTTTTCATCCAAGAACCAACTTCAACTACTTGGGAAAGTTCGATGAAACAATACATTCAACTTCCCATACATCTCAATGGAAGACATCTAGATTCATTGTCGAGATGAGTATATCATCCGACAAAGGGATTATGAAAGATTGGACTCAAAATAAATTCACCAATATGGGATAGCTGATATCCTGGTAGATTTGGAGGATGATGGTGAAGTATTGGACGAAGCATATAAGACCGAAGATGTTGCCAATCAACCACTTCCATGGATTGATTGGTATCAAGAAGAATGCTCCAATACAAAGGATAGAGCGGGTCCCATTCTTCAAAGGACCTACAGGTGGTTGGCTACTTTTGGAATCAAACCCAAAGGAGTTGAGCAAGTTACATCAACAAAATCCCCACCAATCATAAACTCACCAATCATAAACCCAACAACACCTACAAAGGGAAAGCAGTCGACCCAGAAGACCCCCACAGTACCAAGGAAAATTTCATTTTTTTTTGGAAGTTCATCTCTTCCTCAAACTCATGCTTCTCAGGCAATTCCTACAGCCAAAGATTCAGTGGTAGATGTGATTGTGGTCAGTGATTATCCTGATTATTCACAAGGTCCATCACTTCCTTCTTCTCTTCCATCATCCCTTCCTCTATCAGTTCCTCCCACTTCTACCAGCATTTCACCTTTCCCATCTCCTTCTATGGCCCAAGTATTCTCATCCCTTCCAGCTCTCTCGGTTGGAGAGAATATTGGGTCACCCTTCCCTCCTCCATTTCCTTTATCACTTCCTTTTCCTACTATTCCATTTTCCAATACCATTGTGTCAACTCCTACAGCTTTGTTAACATCCACCCCATTCATCATTACCACTTCTATCCAATTCCCCATGAATTTTCCAAGTGTCATTGCTTCAACTCAACCATTGAGTATCACATCTACTACTCCATCCTCTTCATTACAAGCTATTCCAGAATGGCTATTCGAGGTAGACCCCCAAGCAGAAAAAGAAGGCGCCTCTAGGAGATGTCATAGATCTTAGCATCTTGTAGCAGACACCTAAAAGGCAAGCCAAGAGACCGAGGAGCATGTCAAATATGACAGTTAATTCATACGGAGAACAGGTGATAGAATTTTCTACTCCTACTGAGGGAAATACCAAGGAAACAATCACAGTTGTAGATTATCAGATCTCCAGATTTTCATTGGGAAAGGCCACTCATGAGGGGGCCAAACAGGATGTTCACACTGCTCTGGGGACTCTGATGGAAAAATATGACAAGGATAAAGCTACAAAAGATGATCTCAAGGCTAATTTTTAACAACTTACATCATTATTACGAAGAGTCACACATCCCATTTCATCTACTGAGTCCTCATCTACTATGGCCTTATCAGTTTCATCTACTATTGATGATTTCTCTTATCATGAGCTCAAGAAACTAGGCCAGAAAGGGAGATCAGTAAATGGTTGGATTGAACGAATACTACAGGAAGAAAATCCTTTGATCAAGGAAGTTGTGGAAATATATAATGATTTACATGATGCAAAGATGACCATTCAGAAGATGGATGAAGCCTTGCCTGAGGAAAGCAACAATCGAACTCGAATTTGTCAACATGGGAAGAGGTTAGAGTAGTGGATTCTGACTTGCTTCTTCAGGAAGGGTGATTGATGATGCCTCAAAATTGTTTGAATATCAGAAGGCTATGGAATTCAAGTGCCAAGTGTTACAGGACTTGATTAAAAAGCTAGATGATAAGCGATTGGAAATCACAGACGCCTTGAATGACATATTAGAAGAGTTTGATATTGCTCAATTTTAATTCTTCAATGAGAGTATTGATGCCCTCCCTAAAGAATAGATCCAGGAAAACTTCAAAGATTTGGTGAAACGGGATGATGATGTCACAAGAACCTTCAATTCTGATTCCATCGATAGAATGGTCTTGTGCCAGAACTTCATAGGAAGGATGTCCAAGGTTGTTTTCAAGCTGAAAAGAATACCAGCCCGGATTACCAGAGAAATCGAGACAGCAGACATAGTAAGTCACTACGCATGTGGATCTGAAGATGAAGAGATCCAGGGAATAATCAAACGCTTCTTCGAATACAATCAAAGACTCGGCCATTTGGATGGAAAGAAAGCGGAGGAGGAGCTCAGAAAGGATGAAGAATTTGCAGAGCTAGATCAGGCTTGAGTGGCCATGGAAGGCCAAATTCGAGCTCCAGATCAGTCAGAGTTGTAGGGTTGACTCGGTCAAACCCTTGCAGTGATTTTACTATTTCCATGGGAGCATGTTCCCTTCATTTAATAACATTTCTATTTTTGGTAAAATGTTATTTAAGGCCCGATTGTAATGGCTCAGCCTAAGAAACTTATAAATAGATGAATGCTTAGAGTTCATAAGATACAATTTTTGGAGATTTTGGTGAAATTACTCTTCAATCTTATAAGAGTATTTTCAGAGATTTGTAAAACCTTTTAATTTTATTCATAATTTACACTTTTCCATTTGGAAGTATGAGTTACTGTGAGAAATAATTATTCATTGCATGCTTTGTGAATGTAATTCCTTAGTATGTTTGAGTAATTTTCCTTTACTTCAGATTATTTACTATATGTCAAAATAAAGTGATGTGGTTGTTTTTCCTTGATTGTGGTTATATCTTTCCTGTTGTTGATTAGAAGTTACAATCATTTTATTTTGGGAATAAAGTGGATGCTTAGAATGCGCTTGTGTTAATTTTTCCAATAAATTTATCGTATCTCGAACCAAATCACATCTTTCTCTTTTGTGTAAGTTTAACAAAGAAACATATGTTTCTAGTTTGTGGTATTCGTACCCTCTGCTAGTTACAATAGGTGAAAGTGATTTAGGATGCTAGCATCTCACTCACAATAACCCTTCCAAAAGTTGAACATCCCTGCTCTTTGGTGTATCACCACTTCTAGTTTAGAATTTATTTCCTTGTAATCTCTCCTTAATCCCATGAAGAGTTAAAGCATCTAGTTTAAACAAAGGAAGTTGGCCTTTCTCCATAGGTTCACCTCTAGTTCAAAGTCCCTGACTTGAGAGGTGATCCCATGTGTCACTATCACACCAAATGCCACGATTTGTTTCAAGCCATTCGAAGGGTGCGGTGATTTTGTGACGGGTAGAGCATGGATTCAAGTTGTGATGCATTCGACACACCATGTGCTTAGAGGACCGCTTTCCTCGGAGTGATAGAGTTATTTTTGGAAAAATATATGTCTAGGCAGTTTGGTATGGCCCAAGATGTGCCCCCGGAGCCATATGTATGGGTGAGGGCCATTAGAGCACCGAGGAAGGTCGTATTTAGACCATTCCCCATAAAAGCACAACTTGTGCATCCTGGGTCATATGATGTTAATGCCTTCATAGATCTAATAGGGGTGGATGACATAGGATGTACCCAAGCGTATCTTGATTGGTGGGAATCCGTAGGAGGGTGTTTATATTTATATTTTTCATGGATGTAGTGGGTGAGCTACCAATAGGATTAGGGGAGAGGCACATGCCCCCGACAAAGATGTAATCGACTACACAAGCGTAACGTAAGTATTTTCTATTGTCATTTGCAAGTTGTGATTTGTTCTTGTGTATTTGAGAAAAAATTGTAGTAATTAATGTGTTTTTATATTGTTGCAGTGACGTGTATTGGTCCTTGATTGTTGATACATCAATATGCATGTTGATGTGGAATTTACCTCCCAATTTTCTCCGGGAGGTGGGATATTGGATCGACTTAATGTGGTTGCGGGAGAGCATGGCCATTTGTTCGAGCTAGTGGTGATAATAGAAACCACATGTACCTTGGTATTGAGTGAGAGTGACAAGGCGCAGTGGAGATGGAGTGAGAGAGGGACATTATTGGAGGTATATCCCTTGCTCATGATATCTTTGCAAGATTTTGGAGTTACAAGTTTGATATGTAATGCATTCAAGAAAGCTTGTTGTGGCACAAAGTCTTCTTGATAGATATAGAGGTCACGACTAGTGGCATAGATTAAGCAGAGGAATGCAAATCTTAAAGGCTAAGGGTAAGTTATCATATTTTAAATATTTAGATCTTGATTTATGTGAGCATTGTGTTTTTGGAAAGCAAAAGAGAGTGAGATTTCTCAAAGTTGGGGCAACTAAGAAGGAGCAGAAATTGGAGCTTGTACACTTAGATGTGTGGGGACTAGCTCAGGTAGCTTCTCATGGAGGATCCCAATATTATGTTACTTTCATTGATGATACTACAAGAAAGGTATGGGTTTATTGTATTAAACATAAATATGATGTTTTTGAAACTTTTAAAAGATGGAAAGCCCTTGTTGAGAATGAATCAAATTCAAAGTTAAAGTGTCTTAGATCTGACAATGGCGGTGAATATTGTAGCAAGGTTTTCAATTATTATTGTTCAATGAATGGAATACGTAGAGAAAGGATGGTTCCAAGAACACCACAAGAGAATGGTGTTGTAGAGAGAATGAACATGACAATCATGGAACATGCTAGAAGTATGAGGATACATTCTGGATTACCCTTGCATTTTTGGGCGAAGAAATTGATACAACCGTTTATTTGATTAACCGTGGACATTCAAGTTCACTATATGGAGAAATATCAGAGGAAGCTTGGACTAGGAAAGAGGTAGATCTATCTTTTCTTTAAAAATTGGTTTATAATCTTTTGTGCATATTGATAAGGAAAATAGGAAAAATTTGGATGCAAAATCCAAGAGATGCACATTCATTGGTTATGGATCTCGTGATTTGATTCCGTTTTTGGGATTTAGAGAATTCAAAAATTATTAGGAATCGTGATATTGAATGGAATGAAAAGATATTGTACGGGGATCAAATTTTTATACCCAAGTACAAACCGGTTGAGAATTTTGTGAATGAAAATGAAATCTCGGATTTAAAATTAATATCAACAGGGTTACAGAGTAACTGGTGTCGGTTGACCACTAACCGACATCGTTCAGTAGAACCGGTATCGATTATAGAAGAGCCAAACCAGCATCGGTTAGCAGAACCAACGTCGGTTGCGGGTGACCAATGTTGGTCACCGATGATTTGGATACGAATGTCAGGAGGTCCATAATTAGCCTCACGATACCCAAACTCCTGTGATAAGGTCACAAAGGGTAAGTAAACCTCCAGAAATATTTACACATTCTCTATTTTATTTATTATTGACTGATAATGGTGAACAGAGAGTTTTGAAGAAGCAATGCAAGATAAGACCCACGTCTAGTGGGAGCATGGCATGGATAAGGAGGTGGACTCCTTGGAATAGAACCAGACTTGGGATTTGTTTAAGTTTCCAACATGTAAGAGGAAATTGCAGAAAAAATGGGTTTACAAGATCAAGGAAGAAGAGGGTGGACAGAAAAGGTACAAGGCAAGGCTTGTAGTAAAGGGATTTGCACAAAAAGAAGGTATTGACTTTGGTGAAATATTTTCTCATATTGTTAAGATGACTTCTATTTGTATTGTATTGAGTTTAGTTGCAGTACATAATTTTCATTTAGATCAACTATATGTGAAGGTGGCTTTCCTTCATGGTGATTTGGATGAAGAGATTTATATGCGAAAGAACCGCTTGGGTATGCAGTCAAGGGTAAGGAGAAATTAGTGTGCATGTTGAAAAAGATCCTATATGGGCTCAAGCAAGTTCCAAGGCAATGGTACATGAGGTTTGATAGTTTTATGCATGAGCATGGTTACTTGAGATGTGAATCGACCATTGGTTTATTTCAAGAAGCTTGGAAATTGGAGCTATATTATTTTTTTATTGTATGTAGATGATATGCTTATTGCAAGATCTAGTATGCAGGACATTGGTGAGCTTAAGGGAAAGCTAGCTCACACATTTTCTATGAAGGATTTAGAAGTTGTAAAAATAATCCTTAGCATGCAAATACGAGAGGCGGGAAGAACAAGAAATTGTATTTGTCTCAGGAGGATTATATCTACATGGTGTTAGAAAGGTTCAAGATGCAGAATGAAAACCCTGTTAGTACACCTATGGCTAGGCACTTGAAATTGAGAAAATATCAGTGTCCTTCATCACATGAGGAGGTCAAATACATGACATGAGTACCATATGCTTTAGAAGTTGGGAGTCTCATGTATGTTATGGTTTGTACTGCACCGGATATTACAGGCAAGTGGGGGTTGTGAGTAGATATATGGCCAATCCAGGTAAAGATCATTGGAAAGAAGTCTAATGGATACTCAGGTATTTGAGAGGGACATATAGCATGCAGTTATGCTATGGAGGTTTGGATATGGTGGATATCCGGATGGTAGGAGGAGCACTACCGGATATCTTTTCACAGTAGGTGGGACTGACAGTTAGCTAGATTTCAAGATTGCATAAGGTTGTGGATTTGTCTACTAAAGAGGCGAGTATGTTGCATCTACGAGGAGGATAGCAAGGAGATGATATGGATGAGTAAGTTCATGAAAGAGTTGGGAAAGGAGAAATATGATTGTAAATTATTCAAATGATGATCATAAGACAATTAATTTGGAAAATAACTCAATGTTTCATTGGAGAACGAAACACATTCGGTTGAGGTATCACTTCATCATACAGTGTATTGGATGATGGGCAATTGAATCTGGAAAAGATTCATATGAGTGAGAACCCTAAGGATATGCTAACAAAGTCGTTAGAAAAGGAGAATATGGAGCTATACTCCGCTTCGTTGGTCTTCGAGTTTGAGAATTGAAGAGGAAGAAACAAAGCTAATGATCCAAGAATGACGTTATGCAGTGGTATGGTGCGGTAATTAATCTCCAAGTGGGAGATTGTTGAGTTGTGGAGCTCAATTACTTGATTATCATAGAATCGAAACTTGTTCGAAAACACATAACCAACATCGGTTATGGAGGGACCGCATCGGTCGGGAAAGAAGGAACCGGCATCGATTAGGGCTAACTGCGTCGGTTACCTGTGTGTGGGTGTTTTAGTTAACTCATGGGAATTAGATATATTTAGTGTTAAATTAGATCTATGGATTTTAATTGCATGGCTAATTGCCCTAAGTTTGTATATGCCTATATAAGCATGAAAGGTAGGGTTTAGAAGTAAGAATTAAGAAGAACTTGAAAAGTTGATGATTATTGTGAGAATAATAATGAGAGAGAGAATTCTTGGAGAAGAACCAAAATCTTGAGAGAAATAAAGTATTGTACATCTGAGAGGTGTGGAAGATTGTATATCTTGTCAAAGCTTTGGATAATAGATTGGCTTGTTTCTTGGTGGACGTAGCCCACACTGGGTGAACCACATTAAATCTGGTGTTGATTTATATGTCTTATTTTGTATATTTTTTCTGGTAGAATATCCACTTTATTTGCATGTATGCTTAGATCTGATATATTATCTGTACAACCGGTGTGCTAACCCCAACACCTTTCACAATCATACCTATATATGTGTGAGTAATTCCTCCCCATAGTGTGAAGAGTATGAATTAGTGTCTTATTATGAGACTTAGGAGGTTTCTCCCTCGAAGTGGCTTAATAATATATTATATATTCTATCATATTTGCATTTATATGCAAGTAATTCCATTACAAAGTCCAAATAGGTTGAACATGGTCGTAACCATCAAAGACACAGTTTGAAGATTTTGAAGTGAGATAGTTGGGAAAAGAGTGCACACTTAGTTTTACATCCTTTATGACATCACATCAAACTTGGAAAGTGATTTTGGTAAATACATCATTAATATAATTTGAAAATAGAAACAAAGACTCAAGGATCAAGAACTACTAAATAACTCAATCAAGAATGTAGTGTGCAAATAAGTCGAAGAAGTGGTGTTTATCAAAATATTATAAACCTGGAGGTCTTAAAGAGGAATTTCAAAGAAAGAGTACAATATGTAATGATCTACCTTGTTAGGTGATTTAAAAATGAGTTATATATTCTTGAGGAAAGTGAAAGACCAAATTGGAGTCTAGTTCATTAAAGTTACATGATTGTCTTGTACCTTCATTGTGAACACTTAGAGGATTTGAGAATCAAGCCAAAGTAGGAAGGAAAGTGATTGAGCCAAGAGAAAGTTAATGAGTTGAAGGTATAGGAAATGAAAGGTAAGAATAAGATTATATAAAAGGTGTGTGAGACCTATAAGTGTCATAAGGAAATTCCATAACGGTGAAAATATAATATTGTCATGTCACAGTATTATAAGACATGTTTGAGAAGCTAAAGCGTAGAAAACAATTGAACAATGGGAAAAGGAGTATAAAAAATGGTGAGAGGTTGACTAAGGGTGGATGAAGGATTTAATAAAGGTAAAAGGAGTTTTCAAAAAGGAACAAGGTTAGTTAAAGGGAGTAAAAGCAGTATAGTGGTTGTGGTGTACTAGAAACAAACCAAGAATCTTGAAAAGATTAAAAGAGGGAAAAAGACAAAATTGATGAACTAGGGGTGTGAGAACCTTACAAACTTATTGATCAAGTGTGGTTGAGGCGATTGAAGGATTTTAAAGGGTTGAAATTAGTGTGTAAGTACAAAAACCTAGCAAGTGGATTCAAACCTAGGAAGCCCTTAAGAAACCTAGTTTTGAAAAGGAAGTTGAGTTGGGGGCATAGTGGAAGGTGTTAGATCATGAAACTTAATATAAAGCGGGAAGGGGATAATGGGTGTTCAAAACACTAATTAGTTTTTCTTGAAAGTTTTACACCTCTTTAGACACAACAATTTGTGTAAAAATAGGGCTAATTAGGAGAGCTACTTAAACTGTCTTTTTAGAATAACTTGTGATTGGAAATGAGTTAAGTCTTGAAACTTCATAGTAATATAAAAAATTAAAAAGGGTATCCTAAAATATTACCATTCAGGACTGAATGTGAGCAATTTGTGATTTTTATAAAAGAAACGAAGTTTTTAGTGGCTACTAGCTAAGTTTAAGATCAATAAAGCAAATGGGTCAAAATAGTGTGTTGAAACTTTTTGAATGATTCAATCATGTTTGTATGATGGATTTAAACATTTTCAAGTGGTTTGTAGCCTTTGGTAAAATCATTTAATGCACTTTGACCTATTGAGCGAGTAAGGCTTCTTAGGCAAGGTATTGTTTCTTGAGTAAAGGTGATTATAAAAGTTAAATTTGTAGCTTCTAATGCATTGGGTGGATGTTATAGATGGATAATAAATTTGGATATGCATTAGGTACTAATATTCTCTCACACCTCAAGTGAGCATGAAGATTTTTCTATTGTGGCATGATAGGTTGACATGAGGAGTGAGAATAACTATGTGCGTCGATATCAATACGTACTACACACATAAGTGTGGATTTGGTGGTATAGGTTGCTAAAAATTTTAGGATTTTCCCCATAAGTGTGGATTTCAAGCCTTAATTTCATCTTGGAATCATGATAGCATCATATTATGGATGAGTACATACTTTACAAATTTAAAACTATCTAATTAATAATGCCAACCAATGAAGTGGATCCTAACTATCTATCTCACCACATAAGTCGATGCATTCATCTCGCGAGGGATCCAAAGATAGTTCACATACAATACAATTGATTGCTAACAAATTAACATACTCAAACCTAAAAATGACACTCTTTCTAAAGGAGAGATCTCTTTTAGATAGAATATAGGGATGTCACCCCATATTTATATATTGTTATATTTTCTTATCATGATGTTAAAACATGATGGGACCGATATTCTACCGTACCACATGTGAGTGTGGTGAGGTTTATACTTTGGCATGATAGGTGACATGAGGAATGAGAATACCTATGTATCTCAATATCGCAATAAGTTCAACAAAAATAAGTGTGGCTTTTGAGGCATAAGTTGTTGAAATATGTAGAATTTTCCCTACAAGCATGGATTTTGTGGAGCAACTTATCACAATTGGTAGATAATTTATATTTGATGGGATTACCTTACACGGTTTCTAGATAATTTGGAATCTGCATCTAATTAATGAGGAGGCAACCTAAAACAAAGGTTCAAATGAAAAAACGACAATAAAGAAACTTAACTAACTGTCATAAGAGAAAACAACGGAACTTATTTTTGACTAGTTTGGCCAAAATAATTATACCAACTAGCCATGTCACAAATATGTGGAACATACCGACTAGATAAGGTGCTTCATCTTATAGTGGGTGTGGGGTTATCGTAACTTGGAAGAAGAAAGTAATTTAACCTGATAATTGAGACGAGATTTGGAAAAAAATGGTGTATCCCGATTCCTACCGATGGAAGAATTGAAGAGGATCAATGCTTATTTTCTATAAACGAATGTAATAATTTAATTTAATTTAATTTAAAATATTCAAATGAAAATAGGAATCTATGTGCGTAGATATATAGTCAAGGATTCCCATTTTGACCACTTAAGCTAGGATGGTTAAAAATACATATAAATAAATTATAAAAGGACATGTGTATGTACGATGAAGTATGAATTCTTGGATGATTACATACTTTACAAGCTTGGAACTATCTTATCAACTATATAGATAAGGCCAAGCAACAAAGTGGATCTTAACTATCTATCTCACCACATAAGTTGATGCATTCATCTCAAGAGGGAGTCGAAGATCTTTCCCATACAATATGAATGATTGATAATGAATTAACATACTCAAACCCAAAAAATGGCACTCTTTCTCGGGAGATATCTCTGGAAAATAGAATTTAGGGACGCCACTTTGCATTTATATTTTTTATTTTATTATGATAATTCTAGATGGGTCGATATTCTCTCGCACCTCGGGTGAGTGGGGCGAGCTTTCTACTATGGTATGATAGGCCGACTTGAGGATTGAGAATAACTACACACTCCAATATTGTGATAAGTCCTCACACATAAGTGTGGCTATGGAGGTATAGGTTTCTGAAATTTGTAATATTTACCCATAAGAATGGATTTGAAGCCTCAATTTTATCTCTCGAATCGGGGGTAGCATTGTATAATGGACGAGTACATACTTTACAAGCTTAGAAATATCTAATCGGGTTGTGTAGATAAGGCCAACCAATGAAGTGGATCTTAGCTATCTATCTCACCACATAACTCAATACATTCATCTCAAGAGGGATTCGGAGGTATTTCCCATGTGATAAAAGTGATTGATAATGAACTAACATACTCAAACCCAAAAATGAAACTCTTTCTGGGAGAAATCTATGGCAAATATAATATAGGCATGCCACCCTATATTTATATATAGGGGTGCTTACCTCACATCTATAAAGAGGTATAGGGTGGGGGAGTGAGTAGATATAAAGGCACACACATCATGGATGACCATTGGATAGAGAAAGAAGCACATGGGAGTGTCAATCAAATATAAAGAATCCATAACTACCCTCCCTAATTCTTACAACTCGATCAAAGGCGTGTTAAGGATAACATATTGATGAATCCTAAGATATCTTATCACTTTGGAGTTTTTGGCACCATATGAGGCGAGGGAGAGGATGAGAGGGTGTGTTATATCAAGTGGTTCATTATTCTTCACCATATAGAGATAGGGGCCCTATCCTTCCTCAAATTTGTACCAACTTTCAAAGTTGGTATGTGCTTCATCGATTAGAAGGATACTACTTTGAGACACATAGATGTAAGGCTAAGTCTAGTTACCAGTTACTTATAAATAAGGTGGGGTGAGCGCTTATATAGATATATGAGTGTACATAGTCAATTGAGGGGAAGAATGCATAGACATGGAGGCACACATAAACACTTGGGGTTGTCTTTATGCCAGAGAGCCACAAAATTAGCCAGATGATTTAGCCAATATCTTGAAGTTGAAGTTGAAGTCACCATATACACTATACTTTCCACTTGTTGGATGCATATTTAATAGGACCACATGAGTAATCCTCACAATCAATAATGTAGGAAATTGAACTTGGCTCTCATCCACACACAAAGATAATCCTTTGATCCTCATAATATAGAGTAGAGATAGTAAGGGTTAGGAAAGAAGATGATATATCTAAGGACTCCATGATATATTCATTTGTTCAAAATAACAAGAGATAACTGGTAGATTTGGAAACTAAAAGAGTGCATCACATTAACCTCTATAATTTTCAACAAAATATGGGGTAGGAGTTAGATAAATGAGGATCTCTCTCTCTCTCTCTCTCTCTCTCTCTCTCTCTCTCTCTCTCTCTCTCTCTCTCTCTCTCTCTCTCTCTCTCTCTCTCTCTCTCTCTCTCTCTCTCTCTCTCTCTCTCTCTCTCTCTCTCTCTCTCTCTCTCTCTCTCTCTCTCTCTCTCTCTCTCTCTCTCTCTCTCTCTCTCTCTCTCTCTCTCTCTCTCTCTCTCTCTCTCTCTCTCTCTCTCTCTCTCTCTCTCTCTCTCTCTCTCTCTCTCTCTCTCTCTCTCTCTCTCTCTCTCTCTCTCTCTCTCTCTCTCTCTCTCTCTCTCTCTCTCTCTCTCTCTCTCTCTCTCTCTCTCTCTCTCTCTCTCTCTCTCTCTCTCTCTCTCTCTCTCTCTCTCTCTCTCTCTCTCTCTCTCTCTCTCTCTCTCTCTCTCTCTCTCTCTCTCTCTCTCTCTCTCTCTCTCTCTCTCTCTCTCTCTCTCTCTCTCTCTCTCTCTCTCTCTCTCTCTCTCTCTCTCTCTCTCTCTCTCTCTCTCTCTCTCTCTCTCTCTCTCTCTCTCTCTCTCTCTCTCTCTCTCTCTCTCTCTCTCTCTCTCTCTCTCTCTCTCTCTCTCTCTCTCTCTCTCTCTCTCTCTCTCTCTCTCTCTCTCTCTCTCTCTCTCTCTCTCTCTCTCTCTCTGCGTGTGTGTGTGTGGAGTTTGAGTTTGAGTTTTTATGTTTTGAAGTGAGAAACTCTACCAAATTTCACATATAATGCGAGATGTTATTAATTGTGATTATAAGTATTCCCTTCAAGTTGATTTGAAGGGTGATATATGGGAGCTACGAGTATTTATCAACTTTAATGAAATATTTGAATCGATTGTGGGAATCACAACTAGGGACTTGCACTTATTTTTTATAGATGATTAAGCAACTAGAAATATTTCAGGACATGTCATTAGGAACAAGTTCCTTTTGAATCTTTAAATGAAGAAACAAACCTATCGAGGAAAGAGACACTAAAATGTGTTTTTTTGAACTCAAATAAAAGAGGATCTTGTGTTGTTTCTCCCTAGCCTTGATTGTTAAGAATTTCCTAGCTTGTCCTTGTAACATTTTTATCCCCTCCATCATATTCCTTTTGGTTATGGATGGCATCTATTTTTCCTTTGTTTTAATAAAGAAACCACTTTCCACTATTTTTCCAAACATGAATTCAAACTCTACAAAAAAATCTCTCTTTGTACTTCGGGGTTCCCCCGCTTTTTGGGGGAAAATAAAGTACTTATATTTGCACCTTCTTTAAATATGAAAACTAAGATTTTACAATTTACAAATATAATTTTCCTTTCACTTTTATAGCATTTAAATAATATGGACAAGAAGGACAATCATTTCAAGTAAAATCTAGATACAAATATGTTTTTTCTCATGATTTTTGTTTTGAGGTGATTCTACTTTTTATTTACAATGCTTCATTGCTCACTCCTCCCTTCCTCTTTTTCCTAGGGAAATTTTCATAGGATTTTCCAACCCTCTAATGTCACTGCAAAAATAAGGTCCCAAATGAGAGAGAACTTTGCTCAAACTAGATCCCGCATAAATGAATAATGTCATTGGTACCATGCACACTAAGATACTGTAAACACTCACATGCGTCAATTTTTACTTTAGAACATAGTTTTCAAATCTATGAAAAAACCTTAAATTTCTTATTCCTCTAGATTTTTTTGGTAAACAATGACTCCCACCAACCAAAATATTTATAATGTAACTTACATGGTGAAAATAACTTTGTGGTGGATGTTTCCTCGCAATCCTCCACCTCCATTAGGGAAAACCTTTAATTTCATGCATGACATGACCCCTACATCAAACCAAATATGTTTCCCTTTCATACGGAATTCACAACTCTCGACTCCTAGTTTTTCCTATATGGTTCCACAAACCCCTCAACTTCACGAAGTTAATTCCCTTCCCTTCAGTGTGCCTGTGGAGGCCACAACTCAACTTTTGGCATTGTCTTCAAAAGCACAACATGGGTTTTAGAAAAGGATAGATATCTTGTCCCAGCTCCAAACATGTTCTATCTATTTAGAGAAATAACCCGTAATGAAACTAAATTAAAAAATTTAAAGGCATGCATACTTGCAACATATGAAAATTTAAATGAAACAAACATTGATGCTCCTTGTAGAAAGACATTGAACCCAACCATCAACCTCGTTATCTACAGTTCCTTACGTAGGTGGAATATTTTCTTATTGTGAGAATGAATCTTATCTTTTAGTTGAGCCTTGCACACAGGGGGAATAAAAATACACTGGGGACACCATTAACTTCCTACAAAACATCTCGTCCATTGTCAGATACCTTCCACACCGTCTCAAAGATTCGGACATTGTGCTTATTCAAACAAGAGGACCACATAGAAAAATTATTATTTCTATGTTAGTGGATAACATGTCTAGAAAGCCTTACAATTTGTAATTTCCCATGATCCATACTACAACGATGTTTTTCTCGATGACCATGCTCTTTCATATTTTTTTGCGAAGAAAAAATATTTCCTCCTCAATAAATACTATAACACTAGATATTCCTTAACTTCCAAAATATGATTCAACAGTTATAGACATGAACGATTGTGCCAATCTTGATATGGCCATTCTACCTTCCTCTTGTATGCATATTATTAACTATACATGCAAAACATAATTGAAAATGTAAAATTTCTTGGTTATATCTATCTATGAATCCCCCTTCTCTTTCACCTTTTTAGAGCTTGGCCTTTCCCCTATCAATGAGTAAAATATTGAAGGATATTTCATTATGGAATTTCCAAATTTTATTCCTACATGGTAAGCCATGTTTAAAGAACCATGCATGAAGGAAATCCATTATATATACGAATATACTCTATATTTGAAGCATTAATACACTATTTGGCTCTCATACAATTCAAATATTTTTCTCTTAACCTCATAATATGATACTAGAGCCAAACAATTATCATCATTTTCATGAGGGAAAACATTGAGGACAAATTCCCTACAACTATTGGTGAGATTCACCAAAGACTTCATGACTTCCAAAATGATGACCTCCCAAACAATTTGATTCTATTTGGGACCTATTGGAAAGGAACATGCCCTTTCTAGTCAATAAGTACAAGTACATTTTTGACATGGTGGGGAAAATTAGTCCCCCAACTTTGTTCTTCACTCTCAGTGCAAATGAATCTAAATGACCAAACCTTCGTAGTGTTATGCCTTGCAATCCCCTATAGATACTTGGGTTTCTCATCAATGGAGGAACCTTAACATTATTTCTAGTCCTCATCATGTTTTCCCTACTGCACTATATATTCACAATGGTTTCATGGATAAGTCTTGGAGAAGCGCCTTGGGCCCATCACTATTAGTACGGGTGATACACTTTCCTTCTTTCATATACATTTTTGGAAAATTTCATCCTCTAATACCAATTTTTTTCTCCAACAGATACAAATTATATCATATAGGTTCCACATATCTGTATAGGTTCTTGTGTTTTGATAATGCATCTAATATTGAGGCTTTGGAATGGGGGACCCGAGTTCTATAAATAAAATTAAAAAGTATTGTAATAAATATGTTTCCATCTAGAACCCCGAAGCATCCTCCAATAGATAGATCATGTGCAATGCTCCATCTAATATTATTTCTTCCTATGAACACAACATAAATGTTTTATACCAAACCGTTCATAGACCTAGAAGAGCTAATAAATCATTTTTAGTGCAACACTAAATATTTAAAGCAAACATGCTTGTCGAAAAAAATGGATTCTATTGTTGTTACAATGACCCATGGGACATGCATCAAAAGTTAATTCTCTTCAATGAGGGTGATGGGAAAATAAAATATCGGCCCTCACACAATAATGAAAGGTTCAACATGCACAACGAGGCTTTATTATCCATATAGAGAGCCAACGTTGATTGTTAGTATGTGCTTTCTCGTCATGCAATTATAAAATACAATGCAAAATATGCTTCCAATGTAGAGCAACAATCAAACCTACAATCGAATGCTCTCGATCCTATTTATGAAGGTGTTGTACTGTGAGTGACACACATACATTTCCATTCATAAAATTCTCGAAAGTGTTGTTGAGCATGACATTATTACATAAGAAACTTTCCACATATTATAAAAATCACCTCTCGTAATTTGCAGAATCTGTTCATTTGTTTTGTTAAATGTTAGAAAGAAGGTTTTGAGGTGATTTGTCAAAAATGAGTCTGTGAATATTCAAATGTCTCTCTTCCTAGATGTTTATATGGAACAACTTTAGAACATGTAATCTCTTTCACTTATTAAAACCACTTGATCTTGGACTTACAAAAATAATGTAGAGAGAATAAATGGAAGTTACAATCTAAGTTTGCAATTGTTCAAGTCTTCCCTGATTCTTTCGTGTTCATGCTCCAATTTTTTCTTCATTTGATTTTTTGCTAGAGTGAAATATTTCTCTACAACCCTGTTTGCTACACTTCTTATGACATAGGATCCATGGTGAACAAATCATTTCCAATTGATAACTCCTAAAGAAAAATTATCAACCTTGACATATCATTGAGCCCTCCACCCTACAAAAACCTTCAAGCGAGGAGTTTGTTGATGAAGAAGAAGTCAAATGTGTTCCTTCTCACTTGGATGAATGGAAGTAACTATCATAACTCCATCCTGGAAACCACATGGGGTTTGATTGCTTAGATAAGATGAGGGAATTTGACGTCCACCACAATTGGGACAAACACAGTGTTCTACCTCCTTTGCAAGAGACCAACCTATATTTCATATATGCTTATAGGACTATTATAAATGGCACACAAAATCCATCCTCTTACATACCACCTTTGTCTCCTTCATCACCTACGCAAACGGTTACATTTGATACTATTTGTCATCACTTTATGCACAAATACCACCCCCTCCATTGAAATTAATAATTCAAGGTATTGCAGGCATGGGTAAATCATATCTCATAAATATTATCAAGTCACCACTCTAATCCATATATATTGCCAATAGCTCACATCTTTTATTGTTTTTGCTTACGGTGTGGTGGCCTTCAACATTTTGCATTGATTTATATATGCATGCCTCCACATACCTATCCAGAAACCAAACCTTTAGAAGGACAGGACTAATCATCTTTTCAAGATTCCCTCAAGCATGTTGAGTACATTCTCATTGATGAGATGAGCTTTGTTGGCCCAAATTATTTTCTATGGTTGACTAATGACTCCATGAGGCTTTCCCCATTTTAGGACATCCTTTTTCAATAATAGATCTATCCTTCTTGTTGGTGACCTTGACCAATATCCTCCCATCAAGGACATTCCATTGTATTTGAGTCACTCATATGGGTAAAACCTTCGGAGGAGATTTCTTTTGTTAGCCACATTACAGACAGTTTTTCCGTGAAAATCTTCCAACAATGCATATGTTTCCTTTCGTCGGCTTCTACTTAACATTTGGGATGCTAATCCTTGAATCAAGGATTGGGAAAGCCTTATGTCTCTCATTAATGCACACCTTTCAAAATAATAGTTTGATGTATTCCACTCTCCCCCCCATTTTTTTGTAACAAGCAACCTTGTGGACTACCACACCATGAATATGTTGAAATAATTGAACCTTCATGTGACATGTTGTATTGCACATATTACCAAGCAAGACATTTCATAAGAGCTTAATGATGATCAATTATAGAAAAAATACTCCCTCTAAAATCACTTGGGCTTTGACAATCCACAAATTCCAAGCCTTAACATTGCGCAAAGGAAACTATAGATATTAGAGGTAGTAAGTAACAAAGTCTCACATTCACTGCAATTTCCAAAGTCCCTTTGCTTAAGGACCTTTACATTTCGCCTTCATTCTCTTTTGAATATTTCTCTAAAATGTCGGGAGGTCCTCTCATTCAAATGAGAATAGTTGAGGAAGCTAGTATCACTCAATGTAAGATTTGCAACCACTTTAATTATTAACCTTTGGTTGTCATCCTCTAATACAACCCAACAAATTAGTTTTTTTACTTTTCCATAGAACACAATTTACATCAACAAATATTGTAAAGCTTTTTTCTTAGTTCTCTTATTCCTCGTGAACAAAAGCGCATTTTTACCAAGAAAAAAATAATTTCATTGCCACTTTGTGATTTTGCATGCAAAATAATTACACCGGTGTGCTTCTCGCTTTTACATGGTTCACATTCACATTTTCAGCCCCCTTAAACTGCACAAATTCCTTGTCATTTTGTGTGCCTCTTAAACTCGCTTGTCTGGATATGCCTTTTAATCGGATCTACCATTCAAAGGCATATCCATTGTATATCCAGAAGCAATGAATCAAAACACATTTTAGATTCTTATAGTCTTATCAGATTTTATTTGTAGCGTGAGTAGATTTTATTGTTTCCAACTTTCCAAATGGTTGTGGAAATGTTACATCAACCACTGAAACTACTATTCAAAGGCATATCCCATTGTATATACTTTTGAAAAGTAGTTTGTGGCTAAATTTAACTAGTTAATGTATCACATATTCTCTTTCCACAAGGCAATGACCATTTAACAATTTGAAAAGATTACATGTGAAAAGATCGAATTAGATTGACTTATATTTCAAATAAGTCACGATTAACGATGATGACCACAATCGTAGTACCTCCGATTGTATATGCCTTTGAAAGGTAGTCTCGTGAAAATATTACACATGTTGAACACACAAATATAATTGATATATTATTTCTATATCTCTACACAACATGTTTGGCTAATATATAGCCAATATAATAGAAGAACTACTTCCTAGAAAATAGGAAGTCAACAAACAACTTACCCGTTTATAATTTTACGGGTACAACAAAACTCTATAATAATATATTGTTGAAACAATATATTATAACAATATGAATTGTAATATCAACTCAATTATATCACATAATTATAATCTAACTTTTATAATAATGTGAGCACTAATAATATGAAATCCTAACATTCCCCCCCTTAGTGTGAACATGGGAGAAAAACAATTGCACTTCCTTCGCAGCGTGCCGCCCGTGCGTGCTCATGATCTGGATGGTTTTTCAGGACAACCAACAACCTCAACATGGATGGTTTTATAGGACAGCCAACAACCTCAACATGGATGGTTTTACAGGACAACCAACAACCTCAACAGGGATGGTTTTATAGGACAACCAACAACCTCAATATCATGATGTTGCTTTTCCTTGTGCTTTCATCTATCCACTATGCTTTTCCTTCAGGGAATTATGTAGGAAACACTGATCACTGATAACAAATATGAAAAGAGAAAATGGAACATTGAGACCATGTTCCCCCCCTCAATGTGAACATTTCACTTATTCAAACCAAAATAGGAACACTGAAAAAAAAATCATGCTACACACAACTGAAATCAACTGCAACTCAAAAGAAAGCAAACTCACACACACACACTATCACCATAGCTTTGTGCGGCCCCATCATTGGTGACTGACGAGAGGTCACTTGAATGACCTCCAGCCTCCTGTGCCTCCATCCTCCAGTAATATGCTACTTAACTTAGCAGATTTGGAATTTGAGGCTCAAAATTACACACCTTACCCGAACGTCGGATTCCACCGAAAATGCGTTCGTAAGGCAAATTCATTTTTTATTTTTCGGACTTAATACAATGACACGACTTTAACACTTGACAAGACAATAATCCTAAAATCACCTATTTAACATTGACTACCTATATTCACCTAAACACAATATAACAATGTTGACAATACAACTTTTTGACTATGGACCCAAGAAGACTTGACATCGACTTTGATAATTGACTGACAAATGTATTATAACAATGACAACTTAAGAAAATATATATATTGACAGTGAGATGCCAATGGTTTTTAATATTGACAACATCTAATAGAATTTTGACACTTTGAATACAAGACAATATTACGTAGAGAACATATTACATGACTCCTTTGAATTTGATGACACTATTACAAATTTAGTTTAACTCTAATGCCTAAGACTATATTGAATTGTTTTGAATAAAAAATCAAATATCAATTAGACACCAACTACTAAAATGACACAAACGTGTAAGACTTCACAACCTAGACACTTGTCAAATTCTCTAATCAAATGAAACTACGGAAAACGACTGCCTCCACGTAGTCACCTATTCCCGGAAATGTTCGGTGATACAAGGGAGATTTGGTAAGATATGAGTTCTCTGAATGCTAGATCTGGAAGAATGCACTCTTGTAAGGTGTCTATTGACCAATCAACGTGATCAGAAGACAGATACGCATAAACTAACTCCTTCGTTGATGCAACCCCAAGAATATGTTGTTAATAGTAAAGAACCAAAAATGACAGATCTACATGCAACCGCAGTAATAGAGGATCAAATTCTTACTCTGCATGGCACTGATGTAATGTAATATCCTGATATAAACAGATCTGCAGGCTCAACGACTTGTTTGAAGAAATTCTGCATAGAGATAGAGAATTTCGAGCTTGAGTCTGAGCTGTATAAGAGGAAATAAGATGCTGTAGTCGAAATCGTCCAAGTCCACCAAGGATCTCGGCAATGTCAATGCAGGTTGTAGATGCAAATCAATACATGCGTCTGAGAGTAGTATGTAGTGAGGGCCATTCGGTGTAGATCTTGTTATGTGTAGTAGTAATGGCATTAACAATTGATAGAATCTTCAAATTACACAAAGCACAACGCATGGGGAAACTGTTTAACCAATCTAACAGATGATGGCGCTCAAAAAAGATATGGAACAGGAACGTAATATCTCATATCTTAAATCCAAAATACCAATACAACCTCACAATAGGACCCGAATTCCAATAGATCTCGTGGTTTGCGCCTCCTTCGGATGATTGTAGATCCTCTGTTGTAGACGTCTCTTATGAGAAGACCTCGGCCTTGGGAAGATCGATGGCCTGTGCTTTTGGATTAACTATGCACAATTACCTGATGTGAAACCTTCACTCCTATGACGCTACCCTTTATGAATGAATACGCCACAGTCACTAAAATCCTTCACCATTATTGCAATGTAAGAAGGATCTCGACACAATGTAGCAGTAGCTAGATCTGGTCACGTGCTCCAATATGCAGCGCCCTCTGCAAATATACAAACTTAAAAAACTAATTAATCTGAACTTATCAAATTAATAGACTTCATATGCCAGGGCAATAGAATAATCAATTTGCCCCTCTCCAATTTTAAGACTCCATGCCATACACAAAACCTGCTCTGATGCCAACTGAAAATATTACACAGGTTGAACACACAAATATAATTGATATATTATTTCTATATCTCTGCACAACATGTTTGGCTAATATATAGCCAATATAATAGAAGAACTACTTCCTAGAAAATAGGAAGTCAACAAACAACTTACCCATTTATAATTTTACGGGTACAACAAAACTCTATAATAATATATTGTTGAAACAATATATTATAACAATATGAATTGTAATATCAACTCAATTATATCACATAATTATAATCTAACTTTTATAATAATGTGAGCACTAATAATATGAAATCCTAACATTCATGGCTAATATTTCCTATCTAGGGAGGGAGCCAGTCATGGTGCACCCAAACTTTGGCGGTTTATACCGGACATAAAAAAACACTGGAATCACAAAAATCCATCAAAAGAAGCGCGAGAATTCTCTACAGCCCCATCTCCTTTGCCAACACATTTGACACGTAGATCACCGTACACATGAGCTGGAGTGTGAGGTGTCAAAATTTCCGAGTTTTCACGGTGCGGACCAATTACTGTGAATCTAACCCCCCACCGTTTACTATATTCGCTGCCACTTATCACTAAAAAACTCACTGTTTCCGAGGACTGCGAAATCCACGCATAGGGATATGGTTGTAATTAACAACCACTACGCCGTGTCAGGGAAGCAAAGGAAGTCGTAATGTTAGGCATGCAGATTTATTAGATGCTATTCATTGCGCCACCTACTCCCAAACCGCCTCCAGCTGGGGGAATGTTTACCGCTCGAACCACCGCGGAATGCAACAAAACAGTGGAACAGAACGGACCAGGAGGGGAATGCTTACGGTTTTGGCCTGATAATTTTGTGTGTGGGTGTTTACACTGACGAAGATTGCGTTGGGAGCTAGTCATACTTGCGACTTCTTTCTTCAGCAATAACTGGAAGTTTCAGTTATATTTTAACATTTGCTGCCTTCTTGAATCTTGTCCGTGGATGCTTCAAAACAGGTTTCGTTCTGTACAATGTTCAGTTCTTAGTCATTTACTTCTTTTATGGTAACGAAAACTTAGTCGTTTTAATGTGAAGTTTGGAAAAATGTTCATATTTGAAGCCAGTCATGGGTTTAAAAACTGAGTTGTATACTTTGGTGGTTTTACATATTAAAAACTGACAGTATTTTCTGTACACGTCTTGCAGTGGTGGGGAGGAGCTTGTTGGATTGACTGAGAATGATCCACGCAGATGCAGAGCATTCCTTCAATTGTGTTTATCAACACATCAAATGAGCTTGGAAATTGTTTGATTCTCTTCGAATATTTACAGTCCATTCGGTTCTAATAGGTGAGGTTTTTACCCTCACTGAGGCAGTGATAGAAACTATTACATATTTTACTTTTCTACTGGTAGATTGTGTTATATGTCTTCCTAGTTATGTGATTCCTTTTTGCAAAGACTTAAACTCCTATTGTTTCTGAAAATTACAATATACTGAACATTAAAAAAAGCCGGGTGATCCAAAAAATGTGTCAAAAGAAGTGCGTGAGAGTTGTATCATTTTACTTGTTGAATTTATATAAAATCTGTCAAAAGAAGCGCGTGAGTATTGTATCATTGTAGCATTCGATTGTGCTCAAGTGAGCGTGCTCAAAGTGTGATTTTTACTCTCACGTTTCCATTCTTGTATCTATGTACACGGACGTTTCCATTCTTGTATCTATGTACAGAGGTTAAGGACGTACTGATAGTATAACGTAACGTTAGCCAGGCCACATAAGTATTTATATATATTTCTCTTTATTACCCAGAGAATAAGGTTTGTAGTTGTCCTCTTCTTATCTCTTCATGCCGATAATCTTTTTAAAGAGATTATATTTTATCTCTTCTACTTCTTGATCACTCTTAATGGAACTTGTGCATTTGGTAGCGTAAAATTTGGTTTGATCCTTCCCTTTTCCTCTCTTTGACACAATTGTAACTGCATATTTCTTGAACCTCAAAGCAACAGGCACAGACCCATTGTTTGATATACATTATACTTGTTGAATGAATGTAATAACAGTTCAGTGGTTCTCTAAAACCTACACCGACAAGTATGATGCCATGACCATTAGTAAGGTTCCTATAAGAACATGACCACCTATGATCACTGATACTGTAATTGAATGTAGCTTGCCTTTGTAATCTGAGACTGTGATAACTACACTGGTACAAGATGACTCCACATGGTTCCTCTGTTAATTGAAATTTTCATGTTACCCAAGCTCCATAGCGATATGAGTCCTTTTGTCGGACATTGGATTTGATAGGCACTCGTAATGTACACACCGAGTGAATCCTGATCATTGTTATGCAACAATGTAGACTAAGTAATTATCTTAGAAAACACGACCATAGGGATATAAATAACCACCCCACCGTAGCTATAGGCATCTATTTATTTACTACTACTTCTCATTAATTAATTTTAGGTAATTGCTTCGACACATTGTAACTCAGCTATCCTAGTCTGCTATACTCAATTTTTTTGGATTTCTGTTTATTGCCCAGAGAATAAGGTTAGTGTCTTACTGTATGAGAGGGGATCCAGTCACGGTGCACCCAAACTTTGGGACACTAAACTGAACATTAAAAAAACCAGGTAATCACAAAAAACTGTCAAAAGAAGCGCGTGAGAATTCTCTACAGCCCCATCTCCTTCGCTATTTTTGACAACTGCGAAATCCACGCATAGGGATATGGTAGTAATAAACATCCTCTATGCCGTGTCAGGGAAGCAAAAGAGTTCTTAATGTTTGGCATGTGGATTTATTTACTGATATTCATTGCACCAAACACTCCCAAACATCCATCCAGCTTTGGGAAAATGTTAACCGCCTGAACCTCCGTGGAATGCAACGAATTCATGGAACAAAACGGATCAAGAGGGGAATGCTTACCATTTTTCGCTGGAAAGTTTAACAACAGAGTTGCTTACTGTTTCGGCCTGATAATTTTGTGTGTGGGTGTTTACACTGACCACCTCTGTGTTGGGAGCTAGTCATACTTCTGAGTGTATTGCCTGGCTATACGTTATAACAGCAGATGCAGAGAGTGGAAGGTACTTCTGATTTCTTTCTTCAGCAATAATATCTACTTTAAGTGATATTTTAACTTTGCTTCCTTCTAAACTAGAAAGAGTCATTTGAATCTTGTCGTGGATGCTTCAAAAGAGGTTTCGTTCTGTACATTGTTTTGTTCTTAGTCATTTACTTCTTTTATGGTAACGAAAACTTAGTCGTTTTAATGTGAAGTTTGGAAAATTGTTCATATTTGAAGCTAATCAAGGGTTAGGCTCCTTGAGCAATAAATGAAATGGAGTTGATTGATTCAAACTACACTAGTATGAGATCGATTTATAATCAGATAGGATTTATAAATGAATATATTTCAATCATAGTTGATGAAAGCCTTCGTATGTTACAAGAAAGTCCAAGAGGCTGATTTGTCAAAAGACATGGTAACCCCTATTATTAGTAACTGATTTGTATAATTTGGTGATTTTACATATTAAAATCTGATAGTATAATTTGTACATGTCTTGCAGTGGTGTTGTTATGCTTGTTGGAGTGACTGATAATGGAAGTGCAGATGCTTGTTGTTATCAACACATTTTTTAGTTTGGCAATTGTTTGATTCTCTTTGAATATCTACAGTCCATATGGTTCTAATAGGTGAGGTTTTTACCCTCATTGAGGCAGTGATAGAAACTATTGCGTATTTCTCTTTTCTACTTGTAGATTGTGTTATTGGCTTCTGGCTGTTACTTTAATGACATTTACTATTTTATGTTACTCAGTGTAATTTTCAGAAACAATAGGAGTTTAAATCTTTGAAAAAGGGTATCACATAACTTGGAAGACATATATATTCATTCAGTAAACATTTCCATTGTCCATTACAAAAACATGGCCATACAATATACTTGGGCCATATAACTACTACTACTATATTGTAGTTTTTAAATCGAAAGGCCAATTCCACACATCAAAAATTCAGCCCTCAAAATTAAATATTTACTTTCGAAAATATCATTTCCAAAATCCGAGGAAGGGCGGTGTTGAATCTGCAGTTGAGGTTGAAGCTGGGGTGTTACTTTGCAATTGCCTCCCCATGTTGACATCCCTCACAGGCGTAGTTGGGAATGGATCAGAACTTGGAGAAGCATTCACTCCACTGCTAGTATTATGTGTTGAAACTGATAAAGGGCAATGTATGCCCATTAATTCTCTTAGCATTGGGTGTTGATCAGGAAAAGGATTAATTGGACTACTCAATCTCCTTTTCCTTTCTAACTCTCTTCTTGCCTTCTCAAACTCCTTCTCCTTTATCTCTTGATCCCTTTGAATCCTTTCTGTTCCTTTCTCTGTTCCCTTTCTTGCCTTTGAATCAACTTTTGGTGCTCCTTTGTTTTCCTTCTATATTCTTTTTCAATCTTTTCCTGCTCCTTCCTCTCCCTTTCAACAATTCGTTCAGCCTTCTTCTCCTGGATTTGTTCCTTTTTTCTTTGCTTCAATTCATCTATTTCTTTTTTTTGTTCTCTTTCTCAACCAGAAGCTCCATGTACTGATCTGCGGTAATTAGTAGAGATTCCCTACTCAATCTTATACCAGAAGCACTATTTGACCTTGATGATTCTCTAACCTTTTCCACAGGGAGTTTCAAGAATCTACCAAGAGTTTTTGTCCTTGGTTTGCCTCACAAGTTTGGTTTGAATCTGCCCCTAATACCCCTGCTGCCTCTAACTGTGAATCTGCATCATTTTCTTCAGGTTGACTGCCAACATAGTAGTGCACCAAATCTGAGTCATGAAGTAGTGTTGGATGAGAGGGTAAAGAGAGGCTGACCTCTTCATTATTGAAGTTCAAGTTGACACCAAGATTAAGAGCTGCTTCTTTCATCCAATCGGGAGGGCTATCTTCTGTGGGCAAAGATAGTGATTCATCGATTTGATTAATTCTGTTTGGAGTTTCCAATTGTTGAGCAACACATTCATTTATATTTATCTCCATCTGCTGAGGTTCTGATTCTTTCTCCAATTGTGTGTTAGGCACCATCTGAGCATCTTCACTTTGCTCTAAATCAACCCTAGATAGATGAAGCATATTTTCTGCTGCACCAACATCATCTTGAAAAGATGTGTCAAATGTTCTGCTTGGTCCCATGTCTTCATCCAAGGCATTGGGATTAAGAGGCCATATCCCTGTTCTTTTGAATCCTGATTTAATGTTGCTAGGTGTAAGAGCCATTATGAATGCTTTGCTCCCTAACTCTGCTAATTCAGCCCTTTTCACATCTATCCCATGGTTTGCAACTATCCATTTGTGTCTCTCCTCCTTGAAGTATGTTTTGAATGGAGCAAAGACACTCACATCCAATGGCTGTAATTTATGAGAGGTGTGTGCAGGAAATGTTAACAAATCAATCCCCAAACTCCTGGCTTCTTGAATTGTCCCCAAAGCAACATGTGAACCATGGCCATCAAAAATTAGTAAATGCCTATTGGTAGGAGACACTCCACCAGGTATAGATGATGCAAAGTGATGTAACCAGTTCATGAATAAATCTTTTGTCATCCATGCATGTGATTGTGTTGCCATGCAAGCTCTCAGGCTCACAACCTGCAATATAATTTTCTAAATGGCTCTTCCCCTTAAAAAGATAGAATCTGAAATACTTTGTCAGAAAGCATTTACACAACACAATATGGTAATCCATTCTCTGCTTTTTGGGATGATATATGGCACACTCCTACTACCCCTTTTAGCAAGCACTCTCATACATGCGAGTTCCTCCTGCTTGTAATCCAGTTTCATCACAATTCCATATTCGGTTTGGTCCATATGGGTTGGCCTCATAAGCTTTAGACAAATTAATGTAGAAGGCCCTGACAATTGATGGCCTCAAACACCTTTGCTCGATCCTTATCAAGGCCTTCATTGTCCTTAATGTTAGATCCGGGTGTCTTTTTTAAAAACCTGCTCACCATGACTTACCTGGAAAACCATCCGTGAATGGGTTAGACCTTGTTTCGTGATTTGTGCCACACATGTCTTAAGTTGTATAATTTCTAACCCATGTCCCATGTCATCCATTTCATGACACCAACTCACTATCTCCATCTCTTCTTCATCTGTTAGAATTGTTGGTGGACCCTTTCTTTTAGTGGTGGTAATGCCCATTAGCCAAGAAGTAAGGGTGGTCGCTGGTATACCCCATTTTTTTGCAGCAGCACGTGTAGAGTATCCATAATCTTCAACATCTTTCATGGCATTATTCATATCAGACTTGTTCCAATCAAATCTTGGCTTTGACACATTTTGTGTTGAAGGGCTCACTCTTATTGCTTGGACATTTACTTCTTCATGTGGTGTGTCATTGGCATCTTGAGGTGGGGTATTGATAGCCTCTTCTTCATGTTCTTCACTTGGCGGAAATCTTGCTCCCCTAATTTTGGCACATGCAGGTCTTACTCTTTTTGGAAGCTGCCTTCTCCTCATGATGTCAATAAAAACCTGCTAAGATAGATAAATTTACCAAACCGATGTAACTTACAACAATGAGATTTTTAGAATATTGAATCAACAAACGTAAAAGGAAGTGCAGCCATTTGATGTGAGTGCCTATGTTCTGAGCAATGGATACTTCAAAAATCAAAGGTGAAAATGGGGCTAGTACAGAGGAAGGCAATGTTATTGAAACAAATACAAATTTGAATTTATAACCAAATATACATATACATGAAAAATGCGCAGCATGCTGATATATGTATGCTTACCTCTAAATGTAGATGAATATTCACAAGTAATTGAGCTAAATTAATTTGTAGATGTATGTGTACATGTAGATTTATATTTACAAGTAATTCCAGGATAAATTGAAGAAATATGTATATATATACTTACAAGAAATTACATGTTAGATGCATATTTTATGCTGCCTTTTCATGTAGTTGTATATTTAATGCTTCATTTTCATGTAACTGTATATTTTATGCTGCCTCTAAATGTAGATGAATATTCACAAGTAATTCTGAGCTAAATTAATGAAACCTGTAGATGTATGTGTACATGTAGATTTATATTTACAAGTAATTCCAGGATAAATTGAAGAAATATGTATATATATACTTACAAGAAATTACATGTTAGATGCATATTTTATGTTGCCTTTTCATGTAGTTGTATATTTAATGCTTCATTTTCATGTAACTGTATATTTTATGCTACCTTTTCTTGTCGTTGTATATTCTGTAGATGTATATTTAGATTCAGATGTGTATTCTGTAGATGTATCTTTACAAGTAGATGTATATTTCTTATATATCTATTTGCAAATATAGAGCCTTTCCGTAATTTAGCCTGGAATTTCTTGTAAATATACGTCTACAGAACATACAGCTACTTGTAAATATGAAATACAGGTTTCATTAATTTAGTCTGGAATTACTTGTTAATATACATCTACATGAAAATTAGTGGTTGTTTATTACTACCATATCCCTATGTGTGGATTTCGCAGTCCTCGGAAACAGTGATTGTTTTAGTGATAAGTGGCAGCGAATACAGTAAACGGTGGGGGGTTCTACTAACAGCTATTGGTCTCGCACCATGAAAACTCAGAAATTGAGACACCTCACACTCCAGCTCATGTGTACGGTGATCTACGTGTCAAATGTGTTGGCAAAGGAGATGGGGCTGTAGAGAATTCTCGCGCGCTTCTTTTGACGGATTTTTGTGATTACAATGTTTTTTTTAATGTCCACTATAATCCGCCAAAGTTTGGGTGCACCATGACTGGCTCCCCTCCCATAGAGCCTTTCCGTAATTTAGCCTGGAATTTCTTGTAAATATACGTCTACAGAACATACAACTTCTTGTAAATATGAAATACAGATTTCATTAATTTAGTCTGGAATTACTTGTTAATATACATCTACATGAAAAGGCAGCATAAAGTATGCACCAGCAAGGGGAACATACATCTACTTGTAAATATGAAATTCAGATTTCATTAATTTAGTCTGGAATTACTTGTTAATATACATCTACATGAAAAGGCAGCATAAAGTATGCACCAGCAAGGGGAACATACATCTACTTGTAAATATGAAATACAAATTTCATTAATTTAGTCTGGAATTACTTGTTAATATACATCTACATGAAAAGGCAGCATAAAGTATGCACCAGCAAGGGGAACATACATCTACTTATAAATGTGAAATACAGTTTTCATTAATTTAGTCTGGAATTACTTGTTAATATACATCTTACATGAAAAGGCATCATAAAGTATGAACCAACAAAGTATGCACCAGCAAGTATGCACGGTGGGTAAGATGTCAGATTTGTTTGCAAAGTAGATTGGGCTGTAGAGAATTCTCAAGTGCTTCTTTTGACAGATTTTTGGGATTACCAGGTTTTTTACAGGCTCCCCTCCCATATGTAGATTGACAAAAAAAAAATTAAAATTAAATGAATGTGCATCAATATAAGAACAGAGTTAAGAACTTACTATGTGGCACTATGATGTGGAATACCAGTTGATTACGGCAGCTTGGAACTGTAATTGTCATGCACTAGCAAAATAACTCTAACTGAATAAAATTTCAGAGCAGTTGAGGAACTGGATTTATAGGAGATATGAAAAGTGTTGTAGTTGAGTGATCCTTGTGCTTTTTTTTTATTGGGTAAAATTGGTTGATCCTTGTGCTTGTTTTTGATTGGGTGAAACTGATAGGGGTGGATCAAGATTTATGATATTTTATTTCAATACTCATATTTGAAGTTCAATTTGATTTGATTTCTCATTTCAATTCAATCTTTGTTTCTTGAGCCTCACATTTGTTGAAAATATGCAGGTACATCATTTATGGGAGTAGCTGGTATGGAAAATGGTGAGAAAGTTAATGCTTAAAAGACAACTTGTATTTGAAAATGGTGCACTTTGGACTTCTGCTTGTGAGAACCTGGCCCAAAGTGTGTGAATGACAAGACCTTTTACACAGTAAAATGGGAACTTAAATTATGTGAAAATTGACATCAAATTGATATGATGATGTGGTATCAATTTTGTATAGGGATGAAATACAATTATATATCCTTGTATTAAATACATGTTGACTTTAAATTTGGCAAACATGGAAGTATAATATATGTTATTTTATGTTTAAAAATGATATTGACTATTATATTGTTGATAGGGGAGAAGACCCAAAGATGTGAACACGTCCCAATACTTGAACAAGATTTTGCATATAAAATATCCAATACTTGATGGAAAAAACCAAAATTTTGATTATTGAAGTTCAAAAATTTATTTTTTTATAAACCATATGTGCATAGGGTCAACATCTCAAGATATTACAAGTACACAATAAATATTGATTGGTACTTTCATTTTCTACAATAAAAGACTCATTTGTTCAAAATATAAAAACAACATATCGGTTGACAAACCCATCATATCTATTTAATGGGTTGAATATTTGTCTTCTCAATTCATCTCTTTCCATATTCCAAGTTGGGTTGTTCAATCACGGATCTTTCATGTCCGGACATTAACACAAACCCGCAAAAAAAGAGGGAACCTTCTTCTCAAGATTCAAATTCATCCATTAAAAACACAAACAAAATTGTACACTTGAAATTAAAAATAAATATGAATATCAAATCAAATAATTTCAGCCACAAGATCATCTCAAAATCAATTTCAACCTTTGATTAAAAAGACCCTACACCTTGATCCATGTCTTACATTTTGATTGGATACTCCCAAATCAATGTCGGTATTATATATTCACTTTCCTAGTCTTGTTTCTTTGCTGATTTATCTTGCAGGTGCCGATTGAGTGGAGTTTATAAGAAGAGATTACTTCTATCAAGGGGGAAAGGAAAGGTCCAGCAAAGCAAAAATTGCAGGTTAGTTTTCATACCTGCTGCAAAAATTACAGGTTAGTTTTCATACCAAAGGTCTGTTCAATTAGATTAGAATTAGACATAACAGATTGCTGAGCAGAACTGCAAGTTTATGGACTGATAGAATTATAGTAAAGAATTATAGTAAAGAACGAGTCTGGAATAATAGAATTTAAAGAAAGGCCCTCAGCAGTGTTCTTTTTGCCTTTTACAATTTATTTTAATTTAGATACCATTGTGGACTAGTTCTGAGAATGACCACAGACTGCTAAAATATGCACATGATCAGAGTAAACTATGAGAACCTAGTGCCTATCTGCGCAAAGAAAAGCTCCAAACCAGTAGTACCTAGCAAGGCAAAGGAAAAAGAACATGTTCAACCAAAAAATTGCAATCATAAATCACAGAAAACACTCGTTAGCATTTTAACTTTTAATCAAAAAGGCATTGCAAAAGTCAAGATTGCACACGCATTTTGAAAAGAAAGAGCAGGATTGCACACGCATTTTGATATATTTGAGAAAAAGCAAATAATATTAACTTCACAATAGAACTAATAACTTCAGAATGTAAATGTGTTTTTTTTGAGATATTTTATTTGATCGATCATATGTAAGCAAATAATATTACAATATGATTCGAAATTAAAAGCTTAGGATAAAAAATTGTTAAATTATAACTAGCTGTCAAATTGGTGATCATACGTGGCAAGGAATTGGCTCCATGGACCTGCGATCTTAGGGTGTTCGCATACTGGCCCTTCTCCCCTACCGTTTGGTGAATCAACGTTAGCCACCCATCTGCCTTTTCTTTCCCCAAATGATCATTATAATCTGAAATCTAATACTTACGAGCAAGTCTTCTGTCCGCCTGATGTTATGAAGCATGTCCTTAAAAATGCTAATGAAAGGAGTCGCTCATGCCCAGCCCAACCAGAATGAAAAAATCCAATATTTTATGTAATCCTGCGCAGGAGCCCCGTAAGGCCCGTTAATGAGCTCCGAACAAGGTGGTTGAACATTTATTTGTTCCTTATCTAATACGCACGCGGAAATGGCGGAGGACAGGTTGCATTTCCCTCTTTTATTTCGAATTTAATGCTCAACACCTGTCCTCTTCGGTGGACCACTACGGGTCTCCACCAGTAAATGTGTTTTTTTTGAGATATTTTATTTGATCGATCATATGGAAGCAAACGTTATTAAAATTGGATACGAAATTAAAGGCTTAGGATCAAAAAATGTTTTTTTATAACTAGCTGTCAAATTGGCGCTCCTACGTTGCAAGGAATTGGCTCCATGGACCTGCGAACTGAGGGGGATAGGCCTTTTCTAAAAATAAGTCATCTACAGATATATCAAGAATGTGCAAGACATATCAATTTGTTTCGTCCTCAACCCATAGACATCTGCAAAATATAGAGAACTGAATTTTCTCACAAACAACATCCACTGCATCCTATAAAATTGAAAAACTGAAATTCAAACCATTATCAATATCCACAAAGATTAATGGTAGTGAATATAAATCGTAGTACAGTGCAGGTAAGAGAGAAATCATCTAACATACGTCAGAGTTGTGGCTTCACCTAAGACGTCATTGGCTTCACCTAAGGATGCAACAGCTAGCAAACAAATCAAAATTGAATCTTTCATTACAATGAACACCGTTGAATTTTTAACAGAAAATCCTTCTCAATTGTACAGTTTGAATCAGTAGAACAGGTCAGAATGGCCTATAAACATTATTATAAATGAGATGTCACAGTCCTAACCGTGATTGCTACCTATCTTACTCAGCACACCGTAACAGTCTGAAAGTCTATAAAGCTCGTCTTCAAACCAAGAAAGCTAAAAGTGTACAAGCTACTAAGTTAAGTTTGCCTCCTCCTCCTCCTCCTCCTTCGTGGAGTGTGATATAAACACACATGTATATATGAACATAACTTCTAGACTCTAAGTTCAAGTTCCATACAAAAATAAACATTTTTTAATCCTATATCTTTAATTATTTATCATATCTTAATATTATTTGCTTCCATATGATCGATCAAGTAAAATATCTCAAAAACAAAACACATTTACTGGTGGAGATCCGAAGAGGTCCATACCAAGACATTCAAAAGTACAATGATTTGTTGCCACCATAACAGCATATGTAGTCAAGCTATTACAATTACAATTCTTACATGCATTCACTTCTGAAGATGATTTGATGTCACAAAACATTACATTAACAAGACCTGCGTCAATTGATCAATATGAATTACAATGTCGAAAGGGGTGATCGTGCATGTTCGAGTTGAAACATTCTAATTGATATTGATCAATTACAAAACAAGACGAATGTAGTGTTATTTGATAAGACCTCATCTTTATAAGAGTTTAGGGAGAAGGGCCGTATGCGAACACCCTAACTTCACAAGTTAAGTGAACAAATCCTTGCCACGTAGGAGTGACAAGATGCTGCCTAGGTATAAATAAACACTTTTAATCCTATATCTTTAATTATTTATCATATCTTAATATTATTTGCTTCCATATGATCGATCAAGTAAAATATCTCAAAAAAAAACACATTTTGGTGGAGATCTAAAGAGGTCCATACCAAGACATTCAAAAGTACAACATGATTTGCCACCATAACAGCATATGTAGTCAAGCTATTACAATTACGATTCTTACATGCATTCACTTCTGAAGATGATTTGATGTCACAAAACATTACATTAACAAGACCTGCGTCAATTGATCGATATGAATTACAATGTGGAAAGGGGCGATTGCATGTTCCAGTGAAACATTCTAATTGATATTGATCAATTACAAACAAGCTTATGAATGTAGTGTTATTTGATAACACCTCATCTTTAGAAGTGTTTATAGATGATCTTATTGATATATTAATACATATTTTATTAATTTTATATTGTTTCATACTGCAGCGTTTAGAGAAGATGAAGAGAAAGAGTTCACATTGAGCACAACGTATGCCCAAAAAACGAGGTGTACAATTTGAAATTGAAACATCTAACCATGGAACAGATGAACAGGATGCTACAATAATAAGCGAAGAGGATGGTGCAATAACAAATCAAGGAGATACAAACACAACTGATGATCATCAGCCAGAACCTGCTGGATGTGAACTAAATAGGCATGAACTACAGGAGACTGTGGTTGTTAGAGGCAACACTTCGACCAAGAAGGTTAGAATTTTGTCTAGTTGGTTAAAAGAAGATATCTTAAAGGCCATAGATGATATTGAGTTTCTCGCATTATTCAATTAGAGCTGCTGCACTGAAATATCATGTCATCTGTGACATGATATTTCACTTTAACACTATTCTGCATTTAAAATATCCAATACTTGATGGAATAAAAACCAAAATTTTGATTATTGAAGTTTATATAGGGCCAGTATGCGAACACCCTCAGTTCGCAGGTCCATGGAGCCAATTCCTTGCCACGTAGGAGCGCCAATTTGATTTGCATTAGTTATAAAAAACATTTTTTATCCTAAGCCTTTAATTTCGTATCATATTTTAATATGAACAGGTCAGGTGTTGAGCATTAAATTCGAAATAAAAGAGGGAAATGCAATCTGTCCTCATGGTTTTTATTCCATCAGGTATTGGATATTTTAAATGAAAAATAGTGTTCAAGTATTGGGACGTGTTCACATACTGGCCCTTCTCCCCTATGTAATCAACAACCCAGCTTATAAATTTTGTCTTTATCAAATAATATGAAATTAATAAAACATGTATTCGATCATCGTTAATGGCGCCCAATGGGGTAATCACAAGTTCACCTACAAGTTCATAATTCATACTGTCATGTATCATAAGCTTGCTAAAATTTTCCCATTGTAGATGATCTTATTGATATATTAATACATATTTTACTAATTTTATATTGTTTCATACTGCAGCGTTTAGAGAAGATGAAGAGAAAGAGGAGTTTACATCGAGCACAACGTATGCCCAAAAGACGAGGTGTACAATTTGAAATTGAAACATCTAACCATGGAACAGATGAACAGGATGCTACAATAAGAAGCGAAGAGGATGGTGCAATAACAAATCAAGGAGATACAAACACAACTGATGATCATCAGCCAGAACCTGCTGGATGTGAACTAAATAGGCATGAACTACAGGAGACTGTGGTTGTTAGAGGCAACTCTTCGACCAAGAAGGTTAGAATTTTGTCTAGTTGGTCAAAAGAAGATATGTTAAAGGCCATAGATGATATTGAATTCAACAATTATTCTATTAGAGCTGCTGCACTGAAATATAATTTACCTCCTACATCTGTTCATTATTGGCTGAATGGTCTGACCCATACAAAAAGGAAGGGCCCTGCACCTGTTTTGAGTGAAGGAGAGGAGAAAGAGATAGTTGAATGGAAAAGCAAATGGTAGATTTAGGGCATGGAGTGGGATTTATGCAACTGAGGGCCTGTGTTGCACAAATTTGTGAAACTAGAGAGACTCCATTTCGAGAAGGATTACCTGGAAAATCTTGGTGTGAAGGATTTAGAAAAAGACACCCAGACATAGTCCTTCGGACTGCTGAAGGTCTAGAAAGAGATCATGCAATAGGTTTACGTCACCAGAGGTGGTTAGCAAGTTTTATGAAAAACTAGCTAACATTCATATCAATTCCTATGGTGCAGGCAAAATATGGAATTGTGATGAGACAGGAATCCAAGCAGGGAGAAATTGTGGCATGAGGGTGCTTGCCACCAAGGGTTGCAGGAATGTTCCCAAAATCATTCCTCGTAGCAGAGAATGGATGACAATTCTATGTTGTGTAAATGCTGCAGGGCAATGTATCCCTAACTTTTACTTATTTAAAGGTCAGAAAGTTTCACAAAATTACATCAAGGGATGTGAACCAAAGCTTGATGGCTGCTCATCCAAGTGCTTGGATGACTAGAGAGCTCTTTATAAGCTGGTTGTATCATTTCAGTAAGTCTGTACCTGGAGGGGTGTGCCCTGAAAATAGGCATTTACTTATATTTGATGGTCATGGAAGCCATGTGGCATTGTCAACTATAGAAGAGGCCAGGTGATTGGGGATTGATTTATTGACATTGCCAGCACATACTACACACAGGTTGCAACCACTGGATGTTAGTGTCTTTGGTCCTTTTAAAGCATATTTCAGATCTGAGAGGATGCAGTGGATGTGTAATAATAAGTACCAAGAAGTCAAACGTTCAGACTTGGCAGAAATAGGTAGTAGAGCTCTCGCAAAGGCCTTGACACCTGCAAATATTCGTGCTGGTTTTAGACGCACAGGTATATGGCCACTTGATCCAAATGCATTACAGAATGACATGGAATGTAGTAAACTATATATCATCAAGAAGATGCCAACGAAGATGATCTTTGAAAATGTCACAGAGATGATGATACTCGAGAACATTATGAATGTTGATGGTACTGAAAACATAATAGATGTTGATGCTGCTGAAAACATCCTAAGTTTGTCAAGAGATGTAGCTCCACCAGTTGGTGACAAAATTGGAGAAAATTACTTAATGGAATCAGTTGAGAATCTGTCAACAACACAAGAAGTCCATCCAACCATTGAAACAATGGTTGTTGCTAATACAGAGACGGAGGAACCAAGTATACAGGGAGAAAGCCAAAGTATAATGCAGACCAAAGATTATGAAGTGAACCACATTGTGAATACTCGTGACCAAGGCACATCCAGCTGCAACACTGAGGCCCAGGGATTTGGAGAGGACGATCTCTCATTGCCAAGTGCACCAGAACAACCTACATGGCTGCAAGAGCATATTGCAGAGTTGGGACTTGATCAGATTGGAAACACTGAGGATGAAAGTATATCTTTACCTTCGATGCCAACCAACCTTGTGCCAACAGACTTTGAACCAGCAAACTTTACTCATTATTATGCTGACGCAGAGGAAATTGAGGTCATTGATAAAGATAAAAACGAGGAAGAGACAACTGGCCATGATGTTGAAAGTGGTATATCAAATGATGGTGTTGCTGCAAATGAGAAGAAATTGGGTAAATTTTTAAGGTTACCGACACAATTTGTACGGGATCCTTCCAAGGGTAAGAGTGATGCTGCACTCCGGATAAGTCGTGCTTCACAATTGTTAACATCTGATGCTTATGTTCAGATGTTAAAAGATACAGAACATAAAAAACAAGAAATATGTGAAGGGAAACAGCGTAAAAAGGAGCATATTGAGGCAAAAAAGCAAGAAAGGTTGGCAGCAAAGGAGCAGAAAAAGGAAGAGAGATTGCAACGCATTAAAGAGAGGCAAGAAAGGGATCTACAAAAGTTTGTTGAAAGACAGGAGCGCGAGAAACAACGGGAGGTAGCTCGCCAAAAAAAGGAATTGGAATTACAACAGAAGGAAGCCACTCGCCATCAAAGGGAGAAAGAGATAACAAGTTCAACAATCCGCAGGTTTTGTTTCCCATGCATCATTCCATGCCCATACAGAACTCCATGTTACAAGATATGTTGAAAGTTCCTATCCCGGACTACCACCCTTACTTCCTCGACACCAATGAATGCAAATAACTTCAACTCTAACTACACACCCCATTATCCCACAACCTCCTACTTCACACACAACCTTTCATACCATATCTGGTTTTCCTATTCCACCATGGGTTCATCCAGTGAACCTCTTGATGACTCCAACAACATCTGTCAATGATACAATCGTTCCTGATAGTCAAAACTAAGGGCAGCATTCGAGGAGAATACTTTTTTGTGTTGCAGAAAAATATGTATCGAAATCAATTGTGCTTGCATTATTGCATTCACGATTATAGGTTATAGTTGGTATATTTTGCTCCGAATGTAATGAATATGGACACATACAGTATAAGTTTATATGTTTTGCTCCAAATGTAAGAAATATAAAGACATGCAGTTTAGATTACTACATTTTGCTCGAAATGTAATCATTGTTTCAGATGAGGAAACCAAATCAGCTCAGAATTTGTTCATAACCTTATTTAAATTGTTGCAGCTTAAAATGAACACCATTAAATAATGTAAATGTATTTTTTTTTTTATAAGTATAAAAAGATTTTATTTATTAGGTAAACGGATTAGTGTTTTAAAAGGCTCCCAAAACCTTGTACAAAACAAAAAGATAAAACATTGAAGATCACAACAAACTGACTACAAACAAAATCAAAACAACTTAATACAGCAAAAGCGCCCAAGAACATTTGTTTATACAAAAACCCACTAATTAGAAAAAACAACATAAAAAATCTGTAAAAGATCCCCCCAATTCTGTATTTCCCTTGAAAATCTTCTTCTTCTCACCCAGCTCGGGAGGTTTCATTTCATCAACTAATCCATGGTTCAATCGAGATAGAAACAAATCCAAGATACAAAGACATATTCAATTAAATACATAGGTGATAGAGAAAGACTGAACAAATATGTTAATAACCAACATAAAACCAATCAAGGATCAACATAAAATTAATTTAAAGCGATGCTTGGAATAAAACTTTACTAAAAACAAAAAAATTACATAAACAAAATTGTTGCAGCTTAAAATGAACACCGTTAAATAAAAACTGAAAGACAAGGATTTATTTGAATCTTGGTGAGGTTGAAACCTCACCTCTATATGGCTTAAAAACATAGAACTGTAGGTAACATTTTCCTTGAGTATTAGTAGTGTGAATACACACTGTTTCCACCCTGCTTCAAACGATCTTGCCGCATAAAACTGCCATTCCAAAGTTCTCAGCTCTTGCGCCAACACTGGAGCTCCACAATAAAATACTCCTACACGTCCATCCAAAAACAAAATTTGCTTAATAAATAATAAACATCGCATTCTACAAGCTTGTACTAGACCATGCGTATGGAGTGGAAATGCCAAAAAATATATGCAGGGACCTAATGGGAATAGACACAAAGTCCATGTTGATATAATACTCACCAACTTTGGCATTGGGATGCTTTGTGCATATTCGTGAGAAGACCTTTCTCCAATTGGGCCTGGCAAAATGAGTGCGCACCTGTATGGAAAAATGCAAAAGCGATCAAGAAGCAGTGAGAAAGAGATCTGTAGTCTATGAAATTATAAAGTGAGAACCAAGAAGCAAAACTGTAATTTTCTTAACAAAAAAGACAAATTTGCAGTGGAACCAGCAGCAAAAATTTAGGCATGGATGTTTGTGTGTCTGTACACGATGATCCAACAACATGGGTTCGTTACATAAATTTACTTAACAACTCTTCTTTACAAAAGAGAATAAGATCCGATGACATTTATAAAACAAATTATTTCTACGAAGACATGAGTGCATACTTTTCTCATGGAAGCCTGGTTGTATTTAATCATATTATGTTGCACTTTTCAAGTAATTCGTGTCTTTATTCCCAAAAATTTGAAAAGTAAATATATTTTGCATATGTTCTGATTTTTGTTTGTTTTTTCATTTTTTGCCTTATAGTTGTTGATTAAAAAAACTCCCACAGGTACTAATACAGGACAAAAGTCAATTGGAAAAGTTCAAAGGGACATCAATCGACTTCATTTTTCGAAGCATAGGTTCTAGAGAAAGAAAAAATGAAAGAGACAGATGGGCAAGGTTATGTGGCCTTGCATGTTCATAGTGATTCTATTCGTGAAAATCCGTCTACCATAGAAAAAATGAAAAACAAGTCTGGAATGTTTTATTTTTGTTTTTGCTATCCAGGTCAGATGGCAAAAGCCCTTCCCTGGTAATATCCTTTTTTAGTTACCTGGTGGTCCGATTCTGCACTTTTATTAGTAGAGAAATTCGTTGGTTAGGTATCTGCAGTTCATGGTCATATGCATTTTAAAATATAAATTAGGTTGAAAATTATTTATCGGCAAACATATGCCACTTCCAAAACTCCCAATTGATAAAACTATTCGCCGTGCAAAACTTGTTGGCAGAGCCATTAAAAAGCCCGAAATCCTCCTTCCTAACAGTGAAATAAATTCGAAAAAATAATCAAGTGTAATACTTACGAGCAAGTCTTATGTCCGCCCGATCTTTGTGAAGCATGACCTCCGAAATGCTAATGAAAGAGTCGCTCGCCTGACCCAACCGAGAATGAAAAAATCCAATATTTTATGTAATCTCGCGCAGAAGAGCCCCGTAAGGCCCGTTAATGAGCTCCGCACAAGGTGGTTGAACATTTATTTGTTCCTTATCTAATACGCGCGTGGAAATGGCGGAGGACAGGTTGCGTTTCCCTCTTTTATTTCGAATTTAATGCTCAACACCTGTCCTCTTCGGTGGACCACTACCGGGTCTCCACCAGTAAATGTGTTTTTTTTGAGATATTTTATTTGATCGATCATATGGAAGCAAACATTATTAAAATTGGATACGAAATTAAAGGCTTAGGATAAAAAAATGTTTTTTTATAACTAGCTGTCAAATTGGCGCTCCTACGTGGCAAGGAATTGGCTCCATGGACCTGCGAACTTAGGGTGTTCGCATACTGGCCCTTCTCCCCTAGATTCATCGTTGTACATGAAAAGTGATAGACACATCAGTTTTGAAGAGTGTTTGTACATTTATAGGATAGTATTCATTCAATTATTAATATTTTACTGTGCAAAAACTGGAGCCAAATATGTCAACTACCCTCACCACTACTGGGTAATTATTTAATCATTTCTCTTTCAACATTTCATTAATTCCACACGGCACTGACCATTAACAATTTGACCAAAATTAAAAATACGTACACATATTCCCTTTCAACTTTTCGTTAATTCCACACGGCACTGTCCATTTAACAATTTTAAAAGATTATATGTGAAAAGATTGAATATTTAGCTGGACTTATATTTCATAACGTATCACTGTTGACAGTGATGAGTGCTGAGTCAACACGCTCTGCCCAGTCAACACGCTCTTTCACCTCTTATTTCCTATCTATTATCTCTTATCTATAGATAGGAGTGGCTCATATTTCCTATCTATTATCTCCTTGGAAAATTAGTCGATGGCCAATATTTCTTATCTACCGTCTTCTCTCTGCTTATTTCTTTCATAGTTCTCTTTCAATTTTTCATTATTGCTTGGTGTTGTTGGATTTGAGCTTTAGAACGGCTGGAACAATGTTGCTACCTCCACTTTTCTGCATTCTCTTTCACCTTCTCATCATTCCTTCTCCTGTTCAGTCTTCCCATTCTTTACATCCCCACACAAACAATGCTTCAGATGAGCAGGCTCTGTTGGCATTCAAGTCTGCAATCCAATACGATCAAAACAATTCATTCATCACATGGACTTCCAACGTCTCATTCTGCAACTGGATTGGCGTCACCTGTTCTCACCGCCGACAAAGGGTTGTCTCTCTCAATCTCTCCGGTGCGGGCTTGGAAGGTACCATCTCTCCCTTTCTCGGCAATCTCTCATTTCTTAGGATTCTTGACCTGCATGAAAACCAGCTTCATGGTCACATCCCTATCAATTAGGAACCCTTTCTCGCTTAAGGACGCTTAGATTATCCTATAATCAACTTGTGGGTTCAATTCCCACCGCTCTTAGTGCCTGCCATAGTTTAAGAAAAATCTACATTTATCAGAACCATTTGACTGGAAATATTCCTTCAGCACTCGGTTTTCTCCCACATTTAGAGTGGATGATGCTTGGTCGCAACAATTTGACCGGCAACATTCCCCACACCATTGGAAACATATCCTCTTTGAACTATTTATATTTGTCTGAGAACAATCTGGAAGGCAATGTTCCTTGGGATTTGGGTATGCTATCTCAACTCACTCAAACTCTCTCTGTACCACAACCATCTCTCTGGACACATTCCTTCCTCTTTGACAAACTGCACTAGTCTACTTATTTTGGATATAGTGTTAATCACTTATCTGGAGAGATTCCAGGGAATTGTGCGCCAAGAATACCCTCTTGACAAAATTGTATCTGGGTGTTAATAGACTTAGAGGCAGAATTCCTGTTACACTCTTCAATTGTTCTCAACTCCAAATACTTGGCCTTGCATATAACCAGCTGAGTGGAATAATTCCCATAGAGTTTGGAAAGTTGCATGCATTAACTAGGCTTAACTTGTGGGGTAACTATTTTGTTAGCGGCAGCAGGACAAGCTTGCCCATTCTTACTGCTCTTACCAATTGTTCTCTTCTCAATTTTCTAGATCTATCGCATAATCAACTGGCAGGTGTCATGCCCTCTTCTGTGGGACAACTTTCTACAAAACTTGAAAAGTTAGGCTTGGGTTCCAACCAAATAAGAGGGAATATTCCTCCACAGATTGGAAACCTCACTGGCTTAACTCTACTATCTTTAGATGGAAATCATTTGACAGGGAAAATTCCACGCACAATCAGTATGCTTCAAAGGCTGGAGAGTATTATACTTGGGTGGGATTAATAATTTACAAGGACACATCCCAAAGGAGATCGGAAAGCTGAAAAGCCTAGGGATTCTAGCTCTTGAAAAAATAAGCTTTCAGGAAATATTCCCGACTCCCTGGCCCACCTCCAACAGATTAGACAACTCTACCTTAATCACAACCAGTTAAGCGGTGAGATTCCTGCAAGCCTAGGTGAATGCTCGAAGTTGGAGGTGCTCGACCTCTCATACAACAAGTTCCATGGACACATACCTCCACAGGTGGCAGGTCTCCCAAATTTAGCTTTCTATTTCAACCTTTCAAATAATTTATTGCAAGGGTCCCCTGCCTTTAGAACTCAGCAAGATGAATAAAATTTTGGCCATAGATATTTCCGGAAATCATTTAACAAGCCATATTCCAAATGCAATTGGAGACTGCATTGCTCTTGAGCATCTGAATCTTTCTTCTAACCAACTCCAAGGTCCAATTCCAGATTCTCTTGGTAAACTTCTAAATCTCCAAGATTTAGATCTATCCTCCAACAATTTGTCCGGCACAATACCAATGTCTTTGGGAAAATTGAAAGTGTTACAACATTTGAACTTTTCTTTAAACAAGTTGTCAGGGCAAGTCCCAAAAGATGGGGTTTTTAAAAATCTCAACACAACATCATTTACTAGAAATCTTGGCCTGTGTGGACTTTGGATACATTTGCCACCATGCTCTGCTCCCAAACACAAAAGTCTTAAACAATTTAAAAGGGTTTTCATACCTATTGGGACTGCTACATTTGTCACATGTTGTGTATTGATGGGATTCTTATGGAGGCACTATTGCAAGAGACACCCTATGTTCTCACAACCCTCCTTTGAAGTGGGTCTGAGAGAATTTCATTTCAAGAGCTTCTTAATGCAACTGATGGATTTAATGAGGCCAACTTGTTGGGAGTTGGTAGTTTTGGAAAAGTGTACAAAGGGGTTTTGAGGGATGACACAATGGTTGCTATCAAAGTTCTTAACTTGGAGAATGAAGATGTAGGAAAAAGTTTTGAGAGAGAGTGCAATGTTTTGAGAAGAGTACGACATAGAAATCTACTTAGAATCATATCCTCTTATTCAGATCCAAACTTCAAGGCCTTAATATTTCCTCTTGTGCCAAATGGGAGCCTCGACAAGTTCTTATATCCTGTGGGTGGAAAAACTTCTCATGGGCATGTGTGTAGTTTGGATTTGATTCAAAGGTTGAGTATAGCAATTGACATTGCACAAGGCATGGAGTACCTTCATCACCATTGTTTTGTGCAAGTCATCCATTGTGATTTAAAGCCCGCCAATGTGCTTCTTGGTGAGGATATGACAACTTATTTAACAGACTTTGGCATTTCAAAAGTATGCTTTGGAAACTCTATGGATTCATGCACTTCTACATGTACACTAAAAGGATCCATTGGCTATATTGCTCCAGGTATGAGTTCAATTAGTTATCATGAAAAAATGTCAATTTTATTTATTATTGAAAATTGTGAATATAAATCCTTATGTTGAGTTCTCATGAATGCAGAATATGGAGTAAGCAGAGGTGTTACTACAAAAGGAGATGTCTACAGCTATGGAATATTGTTGTTAGAGATGTTGACAAGAAAGAAGCCAACCAATAGCATGTTTGTAGATGGAATGAACTTGCAAAAGTGGGCCAGAAGAGGTTATCCAGATAAAATAGAAGAAGTTGTTGATAGTCATTTGCTAAGTGTTGTTGATACAAACAATGAAGATGAAGTGTTCAATTGCCTTAGACAACTCATATGTGTGAGTTTTCTTTGTACAAAAGAATCTCGTAAGAACGGCCAAGTATGATTGACATTGTGAAAATATTGTATGATATCAAAAATACTTTTCTTGGAGCTGCTTCAACTCCAACATTCCAGTCAGATTTATCACATCTCCTTGAAAGTACAAGTGTTGTTTGCAGAAACGATGAAAGCCAAAGTTCGTCTTCATTCTAAAACAAAACAAAACAAAACAAAAAATTCCAAAGAAACAATATTGTGACACCTTTCAATATTTGCATACCATGATATTGGTTTTGTGTTTGACTCGGGGCAAGTATTCTCTCTTAAAATTTCAATATAGGTGGGTTATTATTAAGGATCCTTGTATAAATGTAAGTACTTCATTATTGACCATCGCTTTAATAATATGCAACAAGATGTGTTACTTGGTTTATTTTTAAATGACAATAATAATTTGTAATAAGGTTTTTACCAAAGTTGTCATTCTTCATTTTGAAAAACATTTGGTAAAGCATCAACAAATTATTGAAATAGAGAATATGTTTTTGGCTATTAATAAATACAATATAGTATGTTCTTCCATTGATTTTAATATTTTTTAATAGTTTCTCATCTCATGTATAAGAAACTTTATACTAGTTTTTTTCTTTTAGTATTCGCTTGTTAACTATACATAATTGATGTAATAATTTTTAGTTTGATACCTAGATCAAATATAGACTATATAACCAAAGAATATTTGGTAGTAGACAACAAAAGGAGTTATGAGTAGAAAGATGATGGTTTTTTAGTGTTTCCTTTATTTTTATGGGAATGACAAGTAAAATGAACTAGGAGTAAAGCATGATTTCAAACTCTCAAGTTAAGAATATTAGAATGGAACCTTTTATAGATCTGAATAAAATAGGATGGTTACATATGTTAAAGGTAGAAATCCCAAGAGATATAAAAAAGGGATGAGCTTGAGTTCTCCTTGGAAAATTTAGAAGAATGGATATCTCTCAATCAATGATACTAAGTCGAAGAAGATAATTATTCTCATACATCTAATATCAAAAAATGTTAAAAGGCTTTAATCGATTATTTCATTCAACCTTTAATAAAAATACACAAGACATTAATAGTGATGAGCCAAAATATTATTTAATTCAAACAAATGAAAAATTGTTTAGACTAAGTGCAATTAGAAGAGGTAGAGGTGAGAAAATATAACTTATACAACATTTTTAAGTTCGTAGTGAGTAGAAATTATTATCATTATTATATTTATATAATTTTAAATTAGGTATACATTATTTATGTGGTAGTTTGAGATAGTATTTTGGGCATAATACAAAAAAACTAGTATATCACTAGTGTGTCACTACATGTTGAGGTCATATCGCTAGACTATTGATCAAATTGTAAGGGATAATATCTATTGGAAAGCTTAGAATGAGCTCCACATTGTGCAAGGGCATATAACTTATAAATTTCTATATTTGACCCTTGAAAAACACTCAAATGGGCCTAAAAATGTAAAATACAACCATGATAGAAAAAACCTAAAACGTATTAAAATCATAGTTTAATGACTTTAAAGCTATGACTTCTTGGGGAATTCTTGTCACACCAATCTTAACATTCGAAGTCGAATCACTTCATATTTTATTTTTATACCATTCATTTCTTTTTTAAATGGCTATAAAGGAAATGTCATAGAAATAATGGAATGAATTATAAGAAGCCTTGAGTCTTTCAACTTCACATCTCTTAGTAGAGATTTCTACAATTCATAATATGTAGAATAAAGAGTGGTAGCCTCACATATCTTCTCATAGATTACTACCTTTTATTTGTAACACAAGGGCGTCACTTGGAAAAAAATTCTAGAACACGTGTGATCATGGGATTCTGAAGATTACCCCTTTTTTTTAGGATTTACCACTACCTAATCTCATTATTGGACACCCTTTTACACCACTACCCCTAATTGTTACGATATACTTGTGTAAAATGGAAATAAATATTACTCATGTATGACCACACATGTTATATACCACCTTACCAAGTGAACCCCCATCATTTGTAATTTCATGAGAGAAATAACTCATATATAAATAGCAAATCATGTTTCTCAATAGAGATATGATCTCCCATCTCTTCTCGAGATAGTTGTATACCTCACATATCAATGAAATAGTAAATTATTTCATTCAAAAATTGTTCTTTGTGTATATTCAATTTTCATTCATCCTTTGTTTATTTTTCTATGAATTTGTAATATCATTGTATGCTACCTAAATTTTTAGTTAAATATCTTTTGGCTATAAAACATTAAATTTGTGCAATTTAGTGTGTTTTCCATTAATTTTTTTTAAACTATGGATCAAATATTCATCCATTTAATAAGGTTGCGTTGGGTGGAGAAGGATAGATTGTTGTTAGTGTTTGGAGGAGGTGTTTCAACTTTTTACATAAAATTTAATGTTCTTGGTTAAATGTAATGATAATCATTATAGGCAAACATCTTAATTTTGGAAATATCATATTTCAAAGGGCATTTATTAAATTATATAACTTGTGGTGTTGAAAAAATGATGAGCATGAATCGATGAGTTAAAGGGTAAGGTATTGTGTAAGCCATGAATGATACCCCCATATCCCCCTTTACTTTTACCTTCTAGATTTGGGCGCAAGTGAGGTAATAGGTGGTACTAGCATGGAGGAAATAAGGTGGTGGGAGGATGGGGAAGAGTGTTTGTGAAATTTTTAAGGATTTTTGTTTGTTTGCTTACATAGTCTTCAGTGTTTATCTACTACTATGATCAAAAAAAGACAATGTGAGTATAATGGGTAGTTATTGAGGTAGTAAAAGGAGATCTTAGCTTTTTGCCACAAAGGATCGACTGTGGCTCTTTAAATTTCTTATTTTATACTCAATTTGGTATTGATCTCTTTCTTTCCCATACTCTATATTTTTCTAGGTTTTTGAGAGGCCTCCCTTGGGTAGATTTTTTTCGCCTTTAGTTTTTCTTAGCAAAGGTTTGAAAAAGAGATGTGATATTTGGGATTTTAATGGTTTAATCCTTTGGCTTAGATATTTTTGCTTGTAAGGTATATTTTTTAATATTTGCATCTTGTTGTGGCCTATTGATTTCAAATTTGAATAGTGGAAATCTTGTTTATGAAATAGGCATCAATATGTTAAAAAATTTAAGGCATAAATATTATTATTATTGGGAAAAACCATTTTGTAGGTTTTAAGAGCATTTAAATATACATTGATGCACTTTTGGTTAGGTATTTAATTGAATGGAAACCATGGAGTATGCATCTAGATCCTTCCGACTAAAAATCACTTACATGCAACAAAGACACATCAAAAACTTATTTTTTATGTTTTCTTGATGGGAAACTACAAAACAAATAAAAATCATGACTCTAGACTTTATTATTGACTCATACTCTACAGAGATACAATACCAAACTTCCAATGAACATGATTTGATCCTACAACTCTATATGTCAACCTTTGCACACTCCTAGCAAGTCATTCTTGCGAGATAGCCATAATTGTAGTTCAAGAAGAACAAAATTGTATTCCAGCCTCAAACTACTCAGTATCACTACCCATGCACGACCAAAAATAACTCATTCAGGTTTATCATGAATCTCATAAGGAAATGCCACAAAATGAAAAACACTTCATCCTACATACATGAGATGTGTCAGTTCCTTGTCATAATCTTTTAACTTCTTGTCAGTTACACTGATCAAATTGGTTGGGGTGTTAACTTCCGACCTCAGACTGATACATGAAAATGTGTTAATGTTTCATACTTGGAATGTGATGCATAACGAGATGGGTGATGCACTTCACAAAATTTATCCATAAACCTACTCCTTCCATTAGTTCCAAATTATTATAAACTTCTTTATTGTGCAAGATGTTCCAGCCTCCTTGTTACACATAGGTGTTCATCGTGTATTTGCATAGGAAATATTGAGCTTCACAAATTTTTTATATAAGTTCGTAGTGACTCATACACATAGGGTTTTGTGGATATTAGGTAGATTTCTTCTACCAATGATATTGTGCATATGTTTACAAATATTTACATACAACCAATGCAACAAGAGGTTCACTCCCATGTGTGGATTATAATGGTTTAGATCCTTTAAAAATAAAGATGTATGGACACGCTTGATTTCTATCTATTTTTGGTTTATCCTAGAGTTTTTGTGAACTGGATGCTCCTCCATCATACACCACGGGTAGGTTAAATTAACCATGAGATTTTCCTTATGAATATTTCATAAGATATTCTATGGTTTTTTATGTTTGGAAATATTGAATGTACTCATCCAAGCTATGTGTTCAATTTTTATTTCTATTTCACAATGTAGTCCATGTACTTTTCTCGAGCCGCCGAGTATTCTTGATGATTTGGGATCATATCAACATCTCAATCTCTTCTCCCACTCTCTTGAAGAACGTTTGTCTCAAGTCCATAATTAAAGAATTTGAACATACATTCTCATCACTAATTCATCTATCATATTATGGGTACAAATATACACATTGAATATTAGTGACATATCAATCCCATCGGGTATCCCTATATCATAGGCATTTGATACAAACTTCCTTAAAATCTGTATAGTCCAACCTTCTTCCACTTCAACTTATCATATGTTCCTCTTGGGGCGTTCTTTCCTTAAATAAGTTAAAACCATGTCATCCATTTGAAATTATTGTCATGTTCTCCTCATATCAACATGTTCCTTATATTTTTATATATTCCTTTCCAAATTCTAATTTACTTTCTGATAAATATTCCATTCATAAACTAATTTAAATGTTATGCTTTAACAATATTTTTAATTACATTGTTCTCTCACAATTTTATAAACCTTATTTGGCTACACTCATACAAAATATAGAATGGGGTCTTTTGGTGCTTCTAAAGACTAAATTGGTGTAAGTAAATTTACCTTGTGTTAAGACCGAATCCCACGTCCTTATTTTTCTTCCCATAATATATTGCAACAGATTAACAACAAATTGAAATAGATTAATAATACTTTTATTTACAACCTTTATTTAACCATCCATTATAGATAGTATACTAAACTGAATCACGACTTGGTATCCGTCGTATTCCATGATTTCCTTCAAATATGCCCAACGATTTTTTATTCCATATAGATATGTAATGATCTTAGGAAATTCATGTAACCAAGAAACTTCTATAAATTTTTTAAATATTTATGCACATGGTACTTTTCTTGCATGCTAAAAAATGATACATTTTGGAAAATCTATCCACATAATAAAAAACGAGTCATGGCCTTTCTGATTTCTAATAAATCATAAAAAAATCCATCTTGATGTGTTCCTACAGTCTCTCCATAATAAGCATTGGTTGGCACAACCCTTTATTCTGAATTTTACCTTTTCTAATTGGTAGATTTTTCGTCCCTACACAAATGTTCTTACATTTATACCCATCTTGGGCTGGTAAAAAATATCATGGATATATTCCCAAAATGACTAGTTAATCCTTCAATACACTTCTCTTTGACCAAATTCCCCTTCGTTGATTATCTAGGTATACAACAAATTCCTTCTCTAAATAAAATGTTTCTTGTAAGAAATACTCCGATAATGGAATTTGATCCAAGCTCGTTAGATCATTGCATTTTTTCCATGTATTGTTAAATATACATCCTTCCAATATATTTTCTTTATGAAATTTGTATACGCCTTATTTTTCATTCTCACTAATGATTTCTTTTTGTAGGTTATTGTGGCATTAATCTCCCGAGTTTGTTCCTTAAATGGTGTCATCAAGAGCGGGGTTGGGTTGGTTAGTAGTATCTATTAAGATATTCATTATGCATATTATTTCCTTAGCTTTTACTAACACCCCCTTCGTACCCTTATTACCATCTATAGACACCCTAAAAATGCATACCTATTTCTAGATTAATCTTGGTTATCCATATCCTATCTACATCCACATCCCTTTAGAATTAATTAAATTACTTCTATCCCATTAGAATTCACCTCCTTCCTTGAGAATTAATTAAATTAATTGAATTGTGCTTAAGTCCATTCTTGTATAATTAATTAAATTATTTTTATCATGCTTAAACCATACTCCAACATCCCTTGGAAAATTTAATTAATAGCCATTTATCCACTCACATCTCTTAGCTAATTTAATTAGTTATTTAAATAGAAATAAATATATTTATCTACTCACACTCCACTTCACTATCCTAGTCACTCAAGTTAAACTACCTCACTCCACTCCACTTCTAGAATCCTACAAAGGTGGAAGCAACAAAAATGCACGTACAACCACCTTCTCAAATAAAACTTATTGCCAACTAAAAATTCATTCCATCAATGGATATTCAATCCATCCAAATACCATAACCAAATCCAATGGCTAGTTCAATTAAATGCATTCATGATCTCATTAAGAACTTTTATCCACTCCATATCCTCCTTCCATTATAAATAACATACTATATCCTTTATAAATAATCCTTGGAAGCTTTAAGCAATTGCAGCAAACCTTTGCTCTTTTTCCATTTGAATTCTCATACCGAAAGGTTGTCTTCATGTTCACCAACTTTATCATAGCATTCCTCCTCCATTTGGAAGCAAACTTGGAGCATCCATAACCAAACCATTTCAAGAGATCCAACAAGTGTGTTTGCACTTTAGCTATCTCATCTTGAGGTTGCAAGAAGAGCTTGGAGAAAGGTTTGCAGTATTTTGTTTTCTTGTCTTTCATTTGCTTGAGTTTTTCCTTGTATACACAATTTTATTTCCCTTTTTTAATACTCTTTTAGCATTTGTATGACCATCTTACTTCTTCTTTAGTATCATCACCTACACACGTATTTATTAAACCTTCGATCCCCTTCTCTCACCTTCATAGTTTTTGTAAGTGTTTTATCTACCTCTATGTTCTTCCCTCTCCTTACTTTTGTGTAGTACCATTTGTGATTGAAAGCATTAACCGTGATTTATTTCATCTAGTAGAACCTTTTTGGATGATAACATTGATTATTAAGAGAGATCACAACTTTAGGTCATGTTCCCTATTTAAGGGCATAATTATTTCCATTTCTCTATCATCTTTGCCACATATACTTTCACTTAAAAATATTCCCTTAAAAAGGTTTAATAAGTATGGGTTTTATCGTAGCTTATACTTGGAGGTCTACTTTGGAGTATTGGGTTACTAGAACCCAGACGAATAAGAGCTATAACAGTGAGATTTTCCAAGTTTTTAGATTCCCTAATTTTGGCATAATTAAGTATTCTACATATCCTCTTGTGATCCACCCATGACAACTCTCTCAAGGGTGTTATTAACCCCAAGGTTAATGTGCCAAAATTATCTTCACAAAGTAAGTATCCCTAAACCTTATCTTGCCTTTATGATTGGTTTGAATTTTTATGTTTGATGTATCTTGTATTAGACTAGGATAAAGTAGCATATCTTTGTTTATCAAATTATTTTGATATTGGCCTTTTATATTATCTTTCACGTGGCTTTACAACCCTTAGATTATGTATTGTACAAACACTTCATTAATATCTTTATCTTTGCAACCTTGGGATGATAATAGGATCTCATCTCTTATCATAGACATAGGATTTTAAACCTTACACATTTGATAGAGTTTGGATTATAATTTTAGAGATCCACACCTATTATGCCTCTTGGCATTATATCTTTTAAATTTAGTTTGGCCTGTAATGGTGTTTTACTTATATCATAGTCTAAAATATTGAGGAGAGAGAGAGAGAGAGAAGAAAATCACATCAAACATCTTAGCATACATAAATTTTTGTGAGCACAATGTGAAACTCTATCATTGATTGAGTTATATCCACATTTTCTTTTATATCTTCTTTTATTGACTCCTTATCTACATTAATTCTCATTTTATCTCTTTATCATTATACATTTGGTAAGTGACCCTTGCTTGTCAAAATTTTCTCTTTTAGTTTCTATGTTCAATTCACATGCACTTATCTCAAAACCTTTCACATCTAATCATGTTTCCTCCTATATCTCTCATGGAAGTAGATCTAAAATTGAATTTGTTGGTGTAGGATTTTTCCTACTATGTGGTTTCACCTACAACATCTAATTAGCTTATTTAGGTTAATAATGGGTCATTAGAGGAAATGTACTTTAAGTAATTTTTCTAATTGTGAGTTGAGTTAATTACCTTTTTGGGTTACCTAATTCCCCACTATATAATTTACCTTCCTATGCACATTTTGGCTAATGAGATAATGAGTTTATGCATCAATGAAAATTTTCATGTGTTTTTGAAGACAAGCTTTTTATTTTTTAGATTTTTGGATTTCACTACTACACACAAGGTCTTCTTTATGCATTCAATCCTATCATATCCCGATCCTCGATTGTGGCCTACTCTAACATGGTATCATATATTTTCTAGTAGTTGAATGTCATAGCCTCTATTGTGAGATGTAACATTCTAGCTCATTTAGTATTTTTCTGTTGATTTCAATCTTCAAAATTTTGGTGGCATTTATAGAAAATCCACGAAAAATTTTTCCCGTAGAGTCTCTAGATGAAAAATGGACAATGTCATTGAATTCAGAAAAAATGCCAAAACAGTTGATTCAGTTATTCACACGACCAAGTTATATGACAACCAATTTTGACCATTTTAGGAGAGTTTGAAGGTTTTTTGAATTCTACAAAACTCGTCGAGTCTCGGGCTCAAAAATAAAAATTAAAACTATTTCTATTTTTTTCTAGGTTTTTCGAAATACTTGGTGGGTATTTGTTGTTTTATGTGGAAGACGTACACATTTTTCAATATATAGGGTTTTCCTTGCGGCTTTATCACCATGTGCACTGCTCGCATGTGTCAAAACCCAACTCAATGCATTTCAAGATTTTCAGGCTATTTGTCAAGTTGAAAACCCCGACACACTCCTCTGAAGTCTATTTTGGGTTATTGGACCTTTAGTACATGTTGACAAATTCGGGATTTCGAGATTTTTGTGCACGTTGACAAGTTCGTTCTTTTGGGATTTTTGTGTACATTGGAAAACTTGGGTTTTCAGGTTTTTAGTGCACGCTGACACCATATGAAACTTGCAATCAAAAACCCGACCCCAGTCAACGCCTAGTGTATTTCGGAGTTTTCAAGATTTTGGTGCATGACAACACAATTTGCAACTTGCATTCAAACCCACGATCCCCTGGTCAATGCGGTGTATTTCGGAGTTTTACGGGTTGTTTAACAAGTCAAAAATCATGACTAAGTGTAATACTGATTTTTTATGTTGCTTTTCAATCCTAAAACTCGAGGCACGTATTTCGGGGTTTCATCCTATTTTTCAAACATCGGTGCCAACACCTACTCAACAAACTTTGATTTGGGTCACTTCCTCAACACGCTTCGAGTTGTGATGAGTTGCGTGCGTATGCAAAAACCTTAACCCAATGCAATTCAAGATTTTTAAGGTGTTGAACAAGTCAAAAAATTTAACCCTTGATTTTTCAAGTTTTTGTGACTTGCATGTAGACACCAAAACCACAAATAGTGCATTTTGGGTTTTCCAAGGTTTTGAGAAAGGCATAAACTCCGAAAAATTTCATGCACATGTCAAATTTTAACATGAAGGTATCATTACTATTCATTGGAAATTTAGGGACAATTTGGGATTGACACCACTCCTTGGTCACATCACGGTGTAAAGTGGCATCATCAAAGGGAGGGGCGCTCATCCTAACCTTTATCCCTTGGTCACATCGGAATCAAGTCCTTTGTCATCCCAACCCAAGGGGGCTTAACTTTTCCTTCATAAAGTTGGGAAAAAAATTGCACTCCCAAAAAGAAGTTATGCAAAGTGGAGTTTTTTTGTGACCAAGAAACTTCAATCTTCCATAACTTTCAAAAGATGGCTCATTTTTAGGCCTTTGTTTTTTCAAGTGTGAATCTTTTTGAGATATATGGATTGGTAATTTTGTTTCCTTTTAAAATTTAATCTCTATAGTTTTAGGGGATTGTAATCACATGGAGATGTATTTTTGGTTAATCCCGATGTTGGGGATGGATCTACACGGAAACATTTGCAACTATAGAATATCAAATTCAAACATGCAAATACGGATCTAATAATCCCCACAAAATCTACAACAGTGGAAGTATAAACTAGAATAATCCAAATCACACAAAAGTACACACACATAACAAGCATGTACTGTGGTTCACCCAATGTGGGCTACGTCCACCAAAGATAGAGATCTCATATATATATAATATAACAAGAGATTACAAACCAACTCTTTTGCACAAGAGTACATGTATCTCTACAAGAGTATCTCCTCCTCCCAGATCTCCAACCGGATCTTCCTGAGTACACTGAACCGTGCCTCCATACCACCACCTATGTCTCCTCCAGATCTCTAACCAGATCTACCTGAGTGCACTACAATCGTGCCTCTAAAACACCACCATATCTCACATACCTGAAGCTACCCTACATCTGTCACTATGCAACCAAGCTCTCACTTGTACTTTGAATCTGTAAACAAGACCTCTAGAAGGGTCTGCAATATGCAATGTAACCATGCACCGGGAAGTAAGTTTCTCCTCCATCACCGCAACAACCCTGCAAACATGAAGACAACTTCCTTTACCATGCTAGATTCCTATGGATCAAAAATACAACATGATCTCATGGATTTGCAATACAAGATCTCACAACATGTGGATCTACAAGAATGAGCAATAACAAGATCTCACAACAACATGTGGATCTAACAAGAAGAAACCATAAGTTCTTTTGCATACTATATGCAAGCCATTACATGAGACTAAACAATAAAAGGAAATACAAAGAGAAGATAATACCATCTTCTCACTAACAATGTACCTACACTTTCCTACATTTGACTCAACTCTCCATGAAAAGCTCTCATCTTCATGTAATGCTTTTTCTTCTTCTTTTTCTTCTTCTTAATCCTTTGACCAAGGATTGTGCTCTTCTTCTCCTCTTCATCTAACCCTAATTTTCTAGCTTATATAAGCTTAGAAAACTTAGGGCACCTTAGCTATGTAATTACATCCAATATATTTGCTTTAAAACAAAAGCTATATTAAAACCCGTGACTTATAAATTAAACATTCCGTGCGGGTAACCGCACTGGCTACTTCGACCATTGTCGGTTACATCGACCTAACATGAAGCGACTTGGTTACACCTTGACTAACGTCGGTTACACCCGATCGACGCCGCTTCTTCTGTTAGAACCAGTAACATGTAAAAGCAAGCTTATTGTGAAGCAATCTAGCTCCACAACCTAACACCCTAAGTCTCACGTCTTTGAGCATGTTCTTGTGCCACTCATCTCTTTTTGCCTTTTACAAATGCATTTTAAGTTGATTTTGAATTCCATCTAAGTTTGCATTTATCACTGGTGATTCTATATCACTTATTACTCTTAAATTTATTGATACATGAAGGAATATGTGTTTCATAGACTTCTGCTTGGTAAGACCTAATCCGCATCACATCTTCAGTTCTTCTTGGTAAGACTAATTATGCACCTTGGCATTGGATAATTGAGCATTTTCTTACTCAACAAGACCTCTATCCATTTTTATATGGATAAGTTCCTACCCCTAGTGACCCAGATCAACTCAAAGACTAGCTCAACTCATGTGACATGGTTCTTGGTCACTTGTTGATGTATATTTCCATGCTCTCTCCACCATCATGTGGTACACATGGAGTGTCCTCACACTATTTGGAGCATTATTCAAACCTTATTTGAATACCCTTCATAGATTGTAGTTCCTAATCCTTCTAAGACTGTTGTTTCCACACCCATTTCATGTGATTATTGTTCTGTCAATATAAATTCACCTATTCATTTTCTTGATGATGAAGATTATTTTTCTAGTTTTGATGATGTGAGTATTGATGAGGATATATCTCCTCCCTCTCCCGATCACCTTTCAAAAAAATTTGAATCTCCTCTTGACTCTCCCACCATCGGAGATCCATCAGACACTAGGCAAACATGTTCATAGTTTCATGGTGTTCCACCTACTTTCATTACATTTTCCTTTTATCCATAGTCATTATGTGAGGCATCTTCTACTCTTAATTCTTTTGTTAATGATACATTCCTATCATTCATTTCTCTTCTTTTTTAAGCAAACCTTATGGGATGATTTTTTCCAAATCTTAGATCTTTTTAGTATTTACTTGTGTAAAGAACATGAGATGTTCTTCCATTTCTAGAGTCATACCACATATTTGCTTGAGTATTCATACACATTCATTGATGGGAATTCCCCCTGTGGGTATATTTGTCGATTATGTTATTTTAGAGATCATCATTTATCCACCAACTAGTGGATCCTCATTCTATAATTGTGAGGGTTATTGGGCCTTCACTTCATATAGACATTCTTTCAGTGAATTATCCATACTCGTCCTCTAACATATCTATTTTTGTGGCATTACCATCAGTTCTTGTGCATAATCTTACCACACCTATGCCACATTTTAGTCATAGACGACTTCATATTTATTCCTACTTTGCCTTTAGTTTCTTTCATAGAGTGGGTGGACTTTTAGTGCACCTTTTTTGTTCTTGCTAAGGGAAAAAAATTGTTCGGTGAAGATGGAACTTCTTCAGTCTTTAGGCGGAAGACCACATCATCAAAACTCTTATGGGGGATTATATACCTCTCCTCTTATTTCTCTCTCTACTTTTTGAGGGTTTCTCTATGTACATCTATGGGAATTTTCTATAAGGGAGGAATTCTATGTACTTCTCTTTTCTCTCTTTTGGGGAGATTTTTTCCCACTGGGTTTTCTCTTTTTCTCCATGTTATGAGAGATTTGCATTGTAAGTGGGTACCTCATCGAGGTCTTATTTTGAGAATACACATTGTCTACCTCTACCTAAGATACGCTTAAGGGGGTGTGTTAGTGTGGTCATGGTCATTTCTATATGCCATCAAGATAGAGATGGCGATCAATGATAACACAATAAATTCCTTCAAACTTTGTTACTTATTTATATTTACAAGGAATACAAAAGTTTTATGCTAAGAAGCCTAGCCAAATATAAGTTTTTATGAAACTTCACGGATCTTCCAGACCTTCATGGTGCTTCCACGCCTTCTTATAACCATATTAACTAACTACTTTCCTTCCTAAAATTGACCCCCTTTCTAAAATTGGCTTTCCTCTCTCTTTATCGAATATAAATCTTTTCATATTCTCTCAAGAATTAGGAGTTACAACTAAAAGACTACTAAAATTAATAATTGATCAACTTAACAAGTAACCCCCATTGCTTAGGCTTAGAGCACATCATGTTATTCCCCTTTATAATCTTTTACAACTTTACACAATATCTTGATTAACACATTTTCCACTAGGTAACTCAAATATATGAAATGGTCCATTTTGGAGGGAAAACTCTAAATTGCTCTCTACACACATAGGAGGATCCAAAAATGTTGGAATCCATACATAAATACTAGGAATAATTCCTTAAAGATACTAAACACCAAAACTTGCAATTAAACCAAAACTTGCACTAAAACCTAAATTTGACATGTTGATGTTTCTTGATGCTCCTGCATCATCGTAAAATCCTATCCAAAGCTGCAAATTACTATGAATACCACACACTTGAAAAAAATTGTGCAATAGTATGAATGTTGCACAAGCTTATCTAACCAAAAAATCCCTACAAATATCGTATGAGCTCATCGACACCACAAAATCTTGTTCTACCATTAGATCTGTTTGAATTTTATAAATACAAGGAAACTATGAATTTGTAAAAAACATCTTGGATTTGGAAAAACTAATCGAATTCCAAATAAAGAAATCAACTAGTTGTCCTTGAAAGTGTGAGCCAAGTATGGTTTTGTAGAAGTTTTGCAGATTATGCAAGCTTAGGTGAGGTCTAGGACCTGGAACCCTTAGAAGGATTTTTGTCATGAGATTGTAATTGGAGTTTTTAGTTATTGTGCCTAATTATCTAACATTTCCTTACATTACTATATAACATGTGGTTTGTACATTCATCCAACATCAAAGAAAACATAGGACTATTTAACAATTTTTCCATTTGATCAAATATGAAAGAGATTCATTTGCACCCATTTGATTTATATGTTGTATAATCCTTATTTTTGGCATGTATGGTGTTAGCCATAAATTTCGGAGGAGCAAAGGACCTGTGCTTTTTAAAAGAGGCAAATCTTCTTACACAACCCACTTTCATGGTTGTAATGACTTTTTCCTTATTGATATCATCAATGTTTGTTATGTGTCCTATAATAGTTTTGAGTTCCATTCATTTCATGTATCTATTTTTTCTTGTGAAATTGTGTTTGAATATGCATGAGTAGAAATTGCATCATGTTGTAAGGTAGTGCAACTAGTACTAGTTCCCCATGATCCGGCCATTTCGTGTGTTTCACAAAATATGTTTTTTTATAATTGGTTTTCCTTTAAGTTTTGCACATCTTAACCAATTGAATTTTTCCTTCCATTCATCTCAAAAATCTCTTTTTATTTTGATTTTTTTCTACCTTGGTGTGACTAATTCCCCTTCAATATCCTCGACATATTCATCATCGTACCATGATATATTTAAATATTCATTCAAATCAAAATTATGATCTTGTCTAGGTGATTTTGCTTGTGACATCCATGACCATGCAAAGAAATTCTTAATGGAAGGTTGGTTCTTTTTTATTTGAAATATTCTCAATAGTAATATCTATTAACCAAAATAAAATTAATTAATAAAAATATTGTGTACTCTAATTATAAATTTAAATACCAAATTATGTGTATGAAATCACACATGACCCATTTGTATTAAAAATATATAAAGACATGATAAAATCAAAGATAGCGATTTTTAATAATTAAAGCTAGCTTTTTAAGTTGTCAATATACAAGAAAAAATTATGTGTAAAATCCCTATTGTGGAAGAACACAAAAGATCATTTTTTCATTTATCTTATATACTCTTCAACAAAGTATGTATACCATGGTCTCTACCTAAATAAAACTAAAATTTAGCATCCAAATTTTACGTTAGAGGCAATCCTTATAATGGAAGTCTTTCCCAAAAGTGTCAAGCCTTTCCGCTAAGACTTTTCAACATCTTTCGAGCATTTCCAATAGTTGGATTCTCGTCATTGATATTGTTACTTTTAGTTTGTTTTTTCTTCTTTGATATAGATATTTTTATTAATAATTTACTTTGACCAACATCCTTTTTGTTAGCAATAGTAGATGTTTCCCATGCCTTTTCCATAGCTCACGCCTGCGAAGAATTATCAGGATGGATACATGAGCGAATGACACACACTCAACGAACATCTTTCAACAGTCGAGGCACGCATCTTAATAAATTCTCGTGGGTTTCCCTTTGGACTATCCTCTCATATCTAATAAATTTAGAGTCAATGAAAGTGAGGTGGCCATATGGCACTATTGGAAAATGGTGTACCAAAGGTTTAGATTGTTGTTGGTTCATCCATACCTCTAAATCTTCATACATTGCTTCTCAAGTTGTCCTGCACTCAGTGGGACATGGATTGATCATAGAAAAATCTAATTTACAATTGGAAATTCTGAATATTAAGAAAAGTGAATCCTAATATTGTATTTTGGGTGGCCGAGTTGTATTCTTTGCACTAGCTTCTAGATCCACAACATGCCATAGATCCGTCTCCGAGGTCCTCTATTGTCTTTTGAGATGGCATCTTCACTTCATGTTGTTCCCCTCATAAGGGTGCCACTCATAAGTATCCTTTGTTTTGCATTTTTGTGCATTAGGTGAGTATATATTTATTGCAACCCTTACAATATGTGTTGAAATTTATTGTCTTACAATTTTATTATATTCTTTGTTGTGAATATATTTTGTTGGGGTTGTTAAAGCTTTTTGTCTACAAATATTAATTGATTGTCAACTACAAAATTAAATAGTGTTCACGTAGGGAAAGGTGAGGCAAGAAAAATTCATCATCTATATTTGCACTCTACTTGTTTACATTATTCTACTTTATCGCCATTTCATCAACTCCAACATTAAAACTCCCCTCTCAAAGACATACAAAGGAGAAACATCTCTATGTCACATCTTTTGCACTTTATTGGAGGGGTTGTTTAACATTCGAGTTTTATTGCCTCAAATTTGGGGCTGCTCTACCATAAGGTTGGATTTCTTCAAACCCTTAATATTACATAGTTATTCATTCCCTTACAATTCTCCTCAAAATTATCATTTTTTCCATTTTATGGTTGAAGTTTTATTTTAAATTGGTAAATTTTGTTTGGGTTAACTTTTGGCTTAGTTGTGACAACCCAAACATATTCGTATGTGAAATTTCTCATAAATGAGGGGTTGGATTTTCTAAAACATAAGAGTAACTATTTGTTGAGTTAGGTCACATGATCATATGTTTTGGGATTTGAACATTAGATTAACTCCAATTTTTTACCACTTGATCGCATCGCATTGAATATAAGTTTTATGGTTGTATGATTTGTTGTCAATTACATCTTTGACTATTTTCTTTTTTTCCCCACTTTCATTGTTAGATGTATTGTGCAAGTACCCTCATAGTCATGTATATAAAGCGTGGAAGATTACGAAAGGTACATGAATTGCTAGACATTATGCCTCAAAAAAATGTAGTCTCATGGAATACAATGATTGCTCGATACGCACAAAATGGGCTTGTTGAAAAAATCTTGGAGATTCAAAAGGAAACAAATAACAAACGAATGTCCAATTTGATAAATTTATTTTTCCACCTCCTATTAATTTGTGCCAAAATACGATCTTTAGAATAGGGTATGGAGATCCATCAAAGAATAATTGAAAACGTGTTTTTGTTGCATATCATAGTAGGTACTACCCTTATATACATGTTTGCAAAATGTGTCAAAGCATACAAAGCATGAAAATTGTTTGATAAAATACTTCAACTAACATAGTATGATGGAATGCAAAGATTGTAGGATATGCACAAAATGGTTTTATTAACAAGACTTTAAATCTTTTTAAAGAAAAAGAAAGCACAAAGAGAAGTGTTTGTGCTCAAAAGCCCTTCCTCTCCATCTCCAAAAGCGTGTAATTTTATGCATATATCGAACTAACCTTCTTTGTCTTTTTAGCTTTGTTGCATCATTCATTTCTCATCAACCTTTGTCCAACCCCAACCCAAGAACAAACAAATGACAACATTATTCAAGAAGTTTCATATCACCCACTACATGATAGTGCATTTCCATAAAAAAATTGCATTTGCATTCCATTCGCCATATCTTGCACCTCATGTACAATTTATAGTATTATATATTAACATACTTTTTAATTTAGAAAAATGCCTTGACTCTCAAATCACTCTCCTCAACACTCACACACTCATCCAATGTTGTCCTAGGAGCATGGATTCTTCTTAGATCTTGAGCTCACAAATGGTGACAATCCACACATTTCTAAGTTTAACTGAATTCCCTAAACCTACACACACACACTCACTCCACTCACACACACACACCTACACACTCTAACCTTCTCAACATAAGGCAAGGGATACCCCATTCAACCCCAAAGATAACAAGGCACCGGGGTTTGACACACAACTCCTTGTGAATCTTGTAGTGGGCTTGTAGCCCTGAAAAACAACCAAATGCAAGAAATCCAACACTCCACCCTCAATCAAGATGAAGACCATGTATTTTTGGGGATCCATTTGTGAGATAAAAAACATATTTCAAGAAGAACAGGGGTTACCTTGGGCCACAAGGCACTTTTCTTCAATTTAGGACTGTCCCAGTTTTGAATTTAGGTCTCTAGGCTTGTTTTTGGAGGCAAAAACATGAAAACACACCAAACCTCCCACTTCTTCCTCAAAACCACCTCAACAGGTTTGTATGACCAATTTGAACTTGCTTAGAATGATAACTTAGAAGGAAAACTTGAAAAATATGAAATATCACATTTTTTCTTTAGTTGTACATGCCAAAACGCAAGTCTGAAAGTGTTTTCATGGTTGGATATGTTCCCGACCTCCTCAAGCTCTGAAATTTTGGCCACAAGGTTGTTTTGGTATGAAAATGGTGTCATCCAAATTTCAGCTTCTAACTCCACTCGTGCGAGGAGATACACGTGGCCCTAATTCGCCATTCTAATGCACAAAACTGCTCGTTACACACGTGTGAAGATGTTTCAGAGGCTAAGAAAAATTGAGGAGTCTTTTTGTTCCCTTAACATATTCCAATCATCACAGTTGGATTTTGTGGCCCTCCTTGCCTTCTGCACATTCGTGGCTCTCGGCCAGGTATAGAATAGAAGGAAAATGTAGATTTTAAAAACTAAAACTTAAAAAAAAACACGTTTTCTTTCTTCACAATCAATGTCATGGTTTTCTATATTATTTTGAACAATATTTCCTCCATCTACATCCATGAATTCTCCTCTCTTACATTCTTAAAAACCAAAATTTGGATTCGAAAAACAATCTTCCACCATTTTCTCCTTATTTTCCTAACTTGACTTGAACTGCCCCTAAACTTGGCAAAACACTAAATTTAGACTAACCATCCTATTTTGACTCCCTTTATCCTAGGAGAGGACTTGGAGATCTTTTCCTGGAGGGAAAATATCTTCAAGCCATTTAATCCTTTATTTTATTTTATTTTTAATGCCCGTAATCCAATTTAGGCATTATAATAGCTCATAGAGCTATTTTACAAAATCCACACATTCAAATCAAATGAAGTGGAGGGAAAAACATGAAAATATCTCCTATACCCTCTCACACAACAAATTTGAAATTTAACCCATGACATAGCTTTCTACTCAGGATGCTCCTGCATCATTTCGCCCCGAGAGAAGAAGTGTTCTTCATGGCTGATTTGTCTTCTCCAGGTCTTCAATCTTGACTCCAAGCTTGATCAGATCATTCTCTGCCATCCATGTTGCATCCTCAGCTGGAAAATATTTCCACTTAATCAGATACTAGTAATATTCTTTGTCCCTAGTCTTCTTGATGATCTTCTTGTCCAACAACTTCTCTATCTCCTTTATTCTAGCTCTAGGCATCTGTGCTTGCCAACCTTCCCTCTGTTGCTATCATGTTTCAGCTTCCTCTTCCAATGTGTCTTCACCTTTGTACTCATACAGTCTGCAACATTGAAGATTGGAGAAATCCCAATGCCTTCAGGTAGCTTCAATTCATAAGCATTATTGAAAAAAATTTTGACTATCTTGCAGGGACCAATCTTCTTGACTTTCAACTTATTATACTCCCTCTTGGGGAATCTCTCCTTCCTCAAATGTGCAAGTACTTCATCACCAACTTCAAAACTGACTTCCTTCCTCCTCAGATCAGCTCTTTGTTTGTACTTGTTGGTATTCTCTTCAAGTTTCTTCTTCACCTGCTCATGGATGTCTTGCATTGCCTTAGCAAATTCTTCTACATCTGCACTTCTAGCTTCCATTCTCCCCAAGTCTCTCAGCTCATATACACCTCTTGGGTGTTGTCCATACATGATTTGGAAAGGACTCATACTGTACTTCTGTTGGGTGAGTCATTGTAAGCAAACTCTGCTTGTGCAAGTGCCAGATCCCATTGTTTTGGATGCATGCTCACCAAGCTTCTCAGGATGTTCCCAAGGCTCCTGTTGACTACCTCAGTCTGACCATCTATTTGTGGATGGTAGGCTGAACTGAAACTCAGATGAGTTCCCAACTTCTTCCACAATGTCCTCCAAAAATTCCCAACAAACTTTGTATCTCTGTCAGATACAATACTCCTTGGTAAACCATGCAGTCTTACTATTTCTGAAAGAACAAATTAGCAATGTGGGTAGCATCACTAGTTTTGGTGCATGGAATGAAGTGAGCCATCTTTTTGAACCTGTCAACAACCACAAAGATGGATTCATGTCCCTTCTGAGTCTGGGAAATCCAAGTACAAAGTCCATGCTCAAACAATCCCATGGTCTGCTGGGGATAGGAAGTGGCTGATATAACCCTACATTTTGACTAGTTCCTTTACTGTACTGACATACCTTACATCTTTCTACAAATTTCTTCACATCTTGACCCATTCTTGGCCAAAAATAGTATGCACTCAGCTGAGCCAATGTTTTTTTTTGGCCAAAATGCCCAGACAGGCTTCCACTGTGTTTCTCTCTGATCAGGTTCTCTCTCATTGAACCTTTGGGAATGCATAGTTGGCTGCCCTTGAACAACAGTCCTTCTTGTAGCATGTAGTCCATCCATGGACTCCTATCCATCACTATGGGTTGCTTACAAGCCTTGTAAGCCTCGCTGAAATCATCATCCTCCTCATACTGATCTCCTAGGTTCTCAAAACCCATCACATTCACCTGTAGCTCCTGAAGAACTAGAACTCTCCTACTCAAAGCATCTACCACTTTGTTAGACTATCCCTTCTTATGTTTGATACTGAAAGTATAATTTTTGCAAGTATTCTACCCATTTTACATGCCTCTGATTTAGTTTAGGTTGATTACTAATAAATTGTAAAGCATAGTTATCAGTAAACAACACAAACTCTTTAGGCAACAAGGTAGTGTCTCCATTTTTTTAGTGCTTGAACTAATGCATAGAATTCTTGATCATAGGTTGAATACTTCCTCTTTGCCTCACTGATTTTCTCACTGAAGAAAGCAACTGGTTTACCTTCTTGACTCAAAACTGCCCCAATTGCTAGGCCACTAGCATCACACTCCACCTGGAATAGTTTGTTAAAATCAGGGAGGACTAAAATGGGTTCTTCTATTACCTTTTTCTTCAGCAATCTGAATCCTCTCTCAGCTACTTTAGTCCATTGGAAGTTCCTCTTATCACCCTTTATGGTTTCTATCATGGGAGCTACAATACCACTGAAGTTTCTGATGAATTTTCTATAGAAACTAGCTAACCCATGGAAACTCCTTACCTCATATGCACTCCTGGGTGTTGGCCATTCAAGTATGGCTTTAATCTTCTCTTTATCCATCTTTAGTCCTTCTCTGGAAAGGACAAAACCCAAATACACTAGCTCGGTTTGTAGAAAACTGCACTTTTTCAGATTTATTAGCAGTTTCTCTTCCTGTAACTTTTCTAATACCGTTCTCAAATGTTGCAAATGCTCTTCTCTACTTTGACTGAATATCAAAATATCATCCAAATATACAATGACAAACTTACCAGTGAAACGTTTGAGTACTTCATTCATCAGTCTCATGAATGTGTTGGGGGCATTGGTTAGGCCAAATGGCATAACTAACCACTCATACAAACCATCATTGGTCTTGAATGCATTCTTCCACTCATCTCCCTCTCTGATTCTTATCTGATGGTACCCACTCTTCAAATCTATCTTTGAGAAATAAGTTGATCCACTCAAACAGTCAAGCAAGTCATCTATCCTTGGCAAAGGAAATCTATACCTGATTGTGATCTTGTTGATGGTTCTGGAGTCGGTACACATTCTCCACGTTCCATCCTTTTTAGGACTGAGCACAGTAGGTACAACACATGGACTCAAACTTTCTCTCACCAATCCTTTGTCCAACAACTCTGGACTGTTGTTTGATTTCTTCATTCTCCCTGGGTGTCATCGGTAGGCTGCCTTGTTTGGAAAATTGGCTCCTGGAATCAGATCTATGTGATGGCTGATGCTTCTCACAGGTGGAAAATCATTTGGTAGTTCATCAACAACAATGTCTACATATTCATTCAACATATCCTAGATCTCACGAGGTAAATCACTCAACTGAGTGTTAGTCACTACACTTTTCAGTTTACCAATAACTACAAAACTTACCTCTTCCTTCTTCATGCTTTGTAGGAACTCCTTGCCACTTACCATCATCACCTTTGAGCTTGGTTCAGCTGCATCATTCTCCTCCTTCAGGGGTATGAGTGTATGCTCCACTCCATTCTTCTTGAAAGTGTAGGTGTTCTTTCTCCCATCATGAATAGCTTTGTTATCAAACTGCCAAGGTCTCCCAAGTAGGATATGGCAAACATCCATAGGCATAATGTCACACATGACCTGATCTTTGTATGCCCCAATCTGAAATTCTACCTTGCATTGTTCATTTACCAATAGTTGATGTCCTTTTTGCAGCCAAGACACTTTGTATGGAGTTGGGTGTGGCTCTCTTTTCAAGCCTAGCTTCTCCACCATCTCAATGACACTAGATTGTCTGTACTTCCACTATCAATCACAACCTTGCAGCACTTCCCTTTGCTCTTGCATCTTGTCCTAAATAAACTCTTCCTCTGTGGTGGTTCCATAGCCTCTTTTTTGGTTTCAACAACACCCTCTTCATGAGAAGAGATTCACCATCTTCTGGTATGTTCTCTTGTCTAGGTGCTACCTCTAGCTCCCCATCTTGCTCTTCACCTGGAGCAATGTACATATTCTTCCCATGGCTGGTTTGAGGGTTCTCTGGACACTCATAAGATCTATGACCAGCATACTTATTGCATCTGAAACACTTACCAAAAAATCTGCCCCTACCTCTTTGATAACCTTGATAGGGTCTCCTTCCTCTGAATGGTGCACTACCTCTTGTGCTCTGCGTGCTACTGGAGCTGCTCCCTTCATCAGAACTTGTTTGCAGCTACCTCCTATCATTTGGAGGTCCTCTTCCTCTGAAGGTTCTTCCCCTTCCTCTTGAGATGGTGTTTTGTCTCCTTGTTATCTTCCCTTCTGCTTTCAGAGCAATCTGATAAGCTTCTTCAATAGTCTGGGGTGAGAAGACTTATCTCATCCTGAATGTTAAATCTCATCCCATTGATGTATCTGGCTACCTTTTCCAAGTCTTCTTCTACATGGCCTGATCTGATTGTTAGCCTATAAAATTCCTCTAGTATATTCTTTCACAGACAACTCTTTTTGTCTCAAATTTTGTAATTCTTTAAACAGTTTACCTCATAGTCTCTGGGGATGAATTTTCCCTTCATCTTGGCTACCATTCTATCCCAACTTCTAATCTTTGCTTTTCCTTTTCTCCTTCTTTCTTCTTGCACTCCATCCCACCATAGAGTTGCATGCTTTTGCAATCTGGTCATGGCAAATTTCACCTTTCTGTCATCCTCCACTATGCCTTCAAAATCAAAGTACTTGTCCAGTGCTTTGATCCAATCAATCAATTCTTCCACATTCAAGTTTCCTTCATACATGGGAACCTCCATCCTTGGCTTTGTGTTCACCTTCATGATGGCTCTAATCAACCATTCTTCAGAGGTTTCTTCCTCTACCTCTGTGCATCAGGCTCCTCCTCTGGTGGCTCCTGCTCACCATCACTGACCTCTGCCATCTCCATTCCTCTCCTCTGTGCCATTTCTAGGTCCCTCAACCTAGTTTTTAGGTTCTTGATATCCTCAGCCAAAGCAAGTTGGGCTGCTTGGGCTACTTGAACTGCTCTCCTTGGTGGCATCTTGCTTTGCCTCTTCTTGTTCTGCTTTGTTCTACTTCACTTGTTCTTTCTCCTCTCCTCTGGATCTTTAGATTGTGCACAATCAATTTAGCTCTGATACCAAAAATGATGACTCTCAAATCACTCTCCTCAACACTCACACACTCATCCAATGTTGTCCTAGGAGCATGGATTCTTCTTAGATCTTGAGCTCACAAATGGTGACAATCCACACACTTCTAAGTTTAACTAAATTCCCTAAACCTACATACACACACTCACTCCACTCACACACACATATACACACTCTAACCTTCTCAGCATAAGGTAGGGGATACCCCATTCAACCCCAAAGATAACAAGGCATTCGGGGTTTGATACATGCTCCTTGTGAATCTTGTAGTGGGCTTGTAGCCCTGAAAAACAACCAAATGCAAGAAATCCAACACTCCACCCTCAATCAAGATGAAGACCATGTATTTTTGGGGATCCATTTGTGAGATACAAAACATATTTCAAGAAGAATAGGGGTTACCTTGGGGCACAAGGCACTTTTCTTCAATTTAGGACTATCCCAGTTTTGAATTTAGGTCTTTAGGCTTGTTTTTGGAGGCAAAAACATGAAAACACACCAAACCTCCCACTTCTTCCTCAAAACCACCTTCAACAAGATTTGAATGACCAATTTTAACTTGCTTAGAATGATAACTTAGAAGGAAAACTTGAAAAATATGAAATATCACTTTTTTTCTTTAGTTGTACATGCCAAAACGTAGGTCTGAAAGTGTTTTCATGGTTGGATATGTTCCCGACCTCCTCAAGCTCTGAAATTTTGCCACATGGTCATTTTGGTATGAAAATGGTGTCATCCAAATTTCAGCTTCTAACTCCACTCATGCGAGGAGATACATGTGGCCCTAGTTCGCCATTTTAATGCACAAAATTGCTCGTTACACACGTGTGGGGGAGTTTCAAAGGCCAATAAAATTTGAGGAGTCTTTTTTTTGATCCCTTAACATGCTCCAATCATCACAGTTGGCTTTGGTGGCCCTCCTTGCCTTCTGCACATTCGTGGCTCTCGGCCAGGTACAATAGAAAGAAGAAAATGCAGATTTTAAAAACTAAAACTTAAAAAAAAACACGTTTTCTTTCTTCACAATCAATGTCATGGTTTTCTATATTATTTTGAACAATATTTCCTCCATCTACATATGAATTCTCCTCTCTTACATTCTCAAAAACCAGAATTTGGATTCGAAAAACAATCTTCCACCATTTTCTCCTTATTTTCCTAACTTGACTTGAACTGCCCCTAAACTTGGCAAAACACTAAATTTAGACTAACCATCCTATTTTGACTCCCTTTATCCTAGGAGAGGACTTGGAGATCTTTTCCTGGAGGGAAAATATCTTCAAGCCATTTAATCCTTTATTTTATTTTATTTTATTTTTAATGCCGTAATCCAATTTAGGCATTATAATAGCTCATAGAGCTATTTTACAAAATCCACACATTCAAATCAAATGAAGTGGAGGGAAAAACATGAAAATCTCTCCTATACCCTCTCACACAACAAATTTGCAATTTAACCCATGACTTTTCAAATGATTTGTATCTTTTACCCCTTTTTCCAACCTAATTAGCATTGAATGACATCTCAAATTTGGAGCGATGAAACTTTTAAATTATTTAGCTCAAAGAATAATTATATGTTTTTAAAATAAAGAACAAAATATCCTTTTATACTTTCCTTATAGTTTTAAGTAATCTATTGTAATCCAAACTAGTTCATTAATTAAAAAGATATGATGTTACATGATGCGAACTCAGAATAAACAATGTGGTGTAGAAGTACTTAACCCAAAACTTACACACTTAAGATGTCACCATGGTCTTATTTTTCACATTTATGAAATCAATGGATTATTTAGAAGGAATGGCATATTGATACAACCAAAACTTACACACCTAAGATGCAACCATGGTCTTATTTTTTTCACATTTGTGAAACCTATAGATTATTTGGAAGCAATGGCATATTGATACAACCATATTAAGTTGACATCTACTCAAAGATGACTTACTGCATTGTCTTCTAGCTCATGATATAATGACCTTAAGCTAACATACACTCAAAGATGACTCCTTCCATTTTGACTTCTCCATAAAAATTTGGGAAATGTGACAAGTGTATTGGGAAACAAATCAATTTTATAAACAAATTTTTGGTGTAGACTAAAGTACCATGGCTAATGAACACCAACCAAAATTTTCCAAATCTGATTCGCCATAAACCTATATCGACCACCACTACCTTGTGCCAACTTGACACGTGTTAGCTACAATTAACAACTTGGATGTAACTCCAATTTTTGTAGTTGTGATTGTGTGAGGGGAGTTATAATTCTTGTGGTTGAAAGTTGTGAATACTTTTCAACCTTGTAAAATATAAAATAAGAATTAAATCTTTGCTGGAACTTCGAAGTAGACATGAAAACAAATCAAATCAATACACCAACCATAAAACAAACCAACAAAATCCTACACCTAAGCAGCTTAACTTTAAAATTATAATCTTCTTTTAAGGCTACTAATGAAGGGGTGGTTGTGAAGTGTCATCCGCCAATCAGTCGATTTAGAATTCACTTAGGAAATGCATTTGAGTAGAGAAGTAGCACGAGGGTTGCATTTAATAAATTTTTAACTTTGCCTGTTTTTAGGACATCTTCTCAAAATAAGTAGGAATCAACAATTATGTTTAGAATTATTATTTATATATAATTTATACTGTAAAAAAAAAAAAGTGGAGGCGAGCATCAAATTTTAAACCTATCAGCCCAGAGAGTTATGCACATGACACGCATCCCTTGAGTTGGGAAGAGCGATGAATCAATTTTATACAACTGATTTGGAAATATATTGATAAATTTTCTCAAGACTTATATTAACCATTAACTATTATATTGGTTTACGTACATTAATATATCTTAAAGTCAATGATAGTGTATTGGCTAGTATTTATCTCTATTTTGTTGATGACTTTGGGGTGAACATTAGTTTTTAACCGTCTTTTTCAAAAAAATATCAAAATGATTTATTTTCCAAGCATCTAATATTGGGCGTGTTTTCTGCTCGCCATCTAGGCAATATGAATTGATTATGAATGACATTGGTTTATGGGTATTTTTGTCATGCACCTAATAATTTATTATGAAGTCTTTGTAAATAATTGTTCTGTTCTATGATAGTTTACTGAACAAATTCAAAAGACTATTGACGTTCTTTTTTTTTCTTAAACATATGTCCAAATATATTGAATAAAGATTGGAAGATGTGGGTCAAATTTGTATTATATTGTATTATGTGGGTCAATTTTTCGCTTAATACAAGGGAGTATTCCTTCACACTTTGTCCCTTTTAACTGTTACTACAATTTAAATTTTTTCGTGTAATTTACTTTCCTAGAATTTACATTAAATTTGTGTTTTCATTGTTTGATGTATATTTCCATCTTTGTCGAGGAACCTATAGCGTAACTCGAGCCTATCTCCCGAGCCGATCTCCTACCAATGTGTAAGCTAGGTGCCTTCTGCTGAACCATGACCCTCGAGGCTACAAAATTGTTATTTGATTTCAACATAATAGCATGGCTTTGAAGTGTTCTAATTAATCAAATGATGGTTATAACCCTAATCAATCTGTCTCCTAATTTATTCTAAGTATACAACGGTCTAAAGACTCTCGACTAGCCGACATAAATAAGTTGCTTTGTTAATCAAAATAAACCTGTCAGTTTGTATAATTGAAGTATCTGTAGAAGACAGCAAATCTCAATACAAAGATACAAGAAGAGGAATGCGTTTACTCTGCCGTAGGCATCTTTATTTTTGTAAATGCAACAACCGCTTTTACCTTCAAAATAATCATTCAAACAAATATTTGCTAGAAGTATGTATGCATTTAAAATAAATGGATGAACAAAATACAAAATCACAAAGTGGTGAAATAAAACATCAGCTATTACTGATGAAACCACAAGAAAGCCAAAAGAAGTAGACCAGAAATGCCTCAAACTCAGAAAATCCTGCAAAATGAAAAAGGAATCAATGCTAGGAAACCACCATACAAGAGGTATGAAGGATCATCTTAGAAACAACTGGAACATAAAGTACATACACAAGCTCACCTTAAAAATCAATAACTAAATACTTATACCAGAAATGTCCAGTTTCTATTGGTGTTCAAATATTACAGTTTTAACTTGTACAAATATGGAATGTTGCTTCTCACATACCACGACATTTCCATACGAGGAAAATTTACTGTAACAGCTCTGCTTTACAGATATTGGCATACCTTATATGCGAAGATCGACCACATCAAATTTCAGAGATGGATTCATAAGAACATGAGAACAATGCTCATAAATTGGGCTGCCATCTGGAGGTTCTTCATGAGGATGAAAACCACGCTGCTGGCATTGCTTTATGACATTTACACCCCGGATCTGATAAACGGAATATGCCATATCCTCTGCAACGCCAAAGCAAAATTGACCGACAATTGAAGCACAAAATCATATAATAAAATAACCCAATGAGCATGCACATAAAGGATTAGAATCATACTTTGTTGTGTCTGTAGGTGCCATAACAATAGCAACAGATTCAGGGAGCATAATCTGTAACCATCAGGTAAAGATCAATTAATTACATCAACGCTACCTCGAGTGTAAAAAAAAATGCATGCTTGTAGGAGGAAAATGCTAGATATGGGAAAATACTTTTTAGAGACATTTTTATAGTTAAATCACAATTGTTTTGAATGATGACCTCGCTATCATCATAGATCATACATGGAATGAACTATAAGTCTTATTATTTTGTGGTACCTATTACTTGTTCTTTCTGTTGTACAATATGTATTGTATGCTTGTTATTTGTGAATATACTTTTCTTATGCTTAACCTCAAGCCTCACACATTAACATTTGGCACATTTGATCTGTATGGAATCAAGTTATAGTTATACTTCGCAATCTAAGAAAGTGATAATGAGGTGGTAAGTCTGTCTACACAAGCAGAAATCTATTTATCTGAAAACCCTATAATGAAATTATACTGGAATATAAAGGCCAAAAGCACCATGTAACTCCATAAATATGATTGCTGATAGGATGTTTGGGGAGATTGTGGGTCTTGGACAAACTGCCCTCCAATCAAGGATAATAGGATTCATTGAATCCTGTTTTTGGCAGCAACGGGAGATTATTCAAGAGTGCAGCAATCATTTTGCTGAGATTAAAAAGGAGCTGAGAGGAGAGACCTCCAATTGTGAGCATTGTACTCTTTTAGGCATCCTTTTGTCCGTGGAACATTAGGAAGCTTCTATTTGTTGTTGCGATTCTCCATGTTGAATATTTCTACTAATAGTTATTAATAATCAGTTAGACAATTGGGAACTGCCTTGAAAACTGTTTGTAACCACATTTGTAACCACCTCTACATAATAAAATCTCTGTCACGTCCATTCTGGGAGTGTGCAGATTTGCTCTTCTTATTACTTTCTTAATTTTCTTCTGCTAACATTGGTATCAAAGCCCGAGGAAGCCCTTGAAAGGTGCAGAAGAGTGAAACAGTTTGAGGAAGCCCTTGAAGGGTGCAGAAGAGTGAAACAGTTTGAGGAAGCCTTGATAGGGCACAATTGTAGTCTTTTAATAAATATATGCTCTGGCGAAGCCTGTACACGTGCATAGTCGCAGACTTTAGATTCAGAGCCACTGCAAGTCGCAATCGTAAATAACAGTCTCGTTTGTATGCGTATCGCGAATTTTCGAAGTCATTATTTGTATATTATATATATATTCCAAGTCACAGCAGATTTTACAGTTCGCAACGAATTTTTGAAGCCATTAAAATCATATATATATACAGTCGCGATTACCGATTTCCGACAGCAATCGAGGGCAAAAATACTGGTTTTCAAGGGCAATATACAGTCGCAAATATTGAGTTGTCCTCCAGTCGTGAATACTGATCCTCCCTGCTATGCAAACTCTGCTAGGGCATGGCAAAAACTTTTAAACAGTCTAGTATTTCCAGCTGCGGCCAGGGCTATTTTTATTATTTCCATAATTTTTTTGGAATAATAAATGGCAAATATATCAAACCTGATTTTTCCGGACTCACAAAAATTAATGGGCACAAATTTCAATGTATGGAGCCACAAAATTCTAACACTTGCAGAATTTCGTGATTGTGATAAGATAATCACGGGTAGCGAAGGCAAACCTGTTGCGAACTTCACGGATTATGACAAACGTCATAAGGAGGCTCTCTTACTTTTAAAATTGTCAGTATCAAATGATTTGATACTTGAGGTCCGGAATGCCACTGGGGCTAGTGTGTTGTGGACTAGTCTGAGGGATAAACATCAAATGTTAGAAAAGAATCGGGTTTAATACCCTAAAGAATATGCTCTTTTCGATGAAGTTACAAAGTGGATTGTTGTTTGAGCACCTACTTCAGATGAAAGACCTTCGAGACCAGTTATCTTCCATCAACAAAAAGATGGACAACAATGATATGGTGGTTCTAGTTCTGAATAGCTTACCTTCTTCATATGAGTCATTTGTGGAGGAACTCCACTTAATGGTTGAAATTCAAACTCTCATGTTTGACAAGATGAGTTCCTACCTATTGCGAAAGGAGAGGAGGCAAATTCAGGAAGAATCCAACTTGTGGCCAATCAAAGAGTGCTCTTGTCACACAGTCAAAAAGGAAAGTGGAAACGTCATTTTGGTGAGTCCTCCACTCGGTATCAAATCACATGCTATTACTGTCACAAGGTTGGGCGTCTTAAGAAGGATTGTCGGAAGTAGATGTATGATCTTTCGCAACAGAACAAAAATCCATGTGATGAGGAACATGTGACAACACTTGCAAAAGAACGGGATTCGGTTAACGAGCATGCTCTTTATTGTCTTACAACATCATGCTCGCATGACAATGGTACTCGTTGCTAGATCATTGACTCTAGCACATCCGCACACTTTTCATGCCGCAAGGACCGGTACGTTTCATTTACTGCAAATATATGTTTTGAATTAGAAGTACTAGCTGATGGAGAATCACTTGCAATAGAAGGGATAGGAGATATATGCATTGTATTGAATAATGCTCATAAACTGTTGGTACAGAATGTTAGATATGTACCTTCTTTACAAAAGAATCTTCTATCTATTTGTCAATTAACTAAAAATCCCAATATTTTTGTGGATTTTTGTGGGAAGAAGTGTGTTGTCTCTAATGTGAAACAAAGACGGATGATTGCCCTTGGTATTGGGCAAGGTGGCCAATATCAACTTGTTGATCCTGCTACAATCAACATGAATGCACGTGTGGAGGACAACTCCACCATACTGGGGAATGTCCGGAGGTGAATGCCTTGGGAGGAAGTCATTCCCCATAGATATGTTGACTTGAATATAGTCAACTTACATGCACTTATTGTGGAGGGAATATCCGCTATACCAGATATGTACCGAAGGCGGACGCCTTTTTTGAGGATGGATTTCCTCATTTTGAAGAACAATTTGTTGTGGATGGAGACTCCACTATTCCAGATGCACTGAAGGTGCATGGTGAGATGGCATGCCAAGCCACTCACTCAAAGGTACTTGCTCGAAGGACAATAGAGCATGAACAGTTTGCTCATTATGTTGTGAAAGACCTTTCCCAACAGAGGGGGTACATGAACAAATAGATAAGACGGAGGAGTTGGTTCTCACTCCCTATTGCGGAGTTGATTCTAACTCTCCTCACTCCTACTATTGTGGAGTTAGTTCTAACTCCCACTGCACAGATGGTCACATTTCGGTTGCTTCTCTCCTTAGCAACTCAATTTGATTGGAAGGCACTTCACCATGCTTTCCTGAAAAGGTCGGATGAGAGCTACATGGTTGCAAGGGTATGATCAAGGTGACTTAGATTATAGGCTAACCGAGTCTCTGTATAGACTCCAACAGGCTACACAAGCCTGGAACAGATTTCTCAATCCACCTCTCCGAGTTTCTGATTCCAGCACTCTAGAGATGGGGCTGACACTCTCAACCATTGATGATTCATCACCAGTAAATGAATCATGTAACGAAGAATCAGTGGACCACTTGATTTATCCTTTGTTCACACAACCAGATTCTTGTTTTGTGGTCCTCCATTCGACAACCGCAACACAACAATGGACTGCTGATTTTGAAGTACCACCTATGGCACAATCTATAGATCTAATGACTAAACATATGGGCTTTAGGACATTTGTAAAATTTGGGACAAACTTGGTATTGTTTCTGGTTTAGTCATTAAGAGGGGGTGTTGAATATTATACTAATAATAATCAGTTAGACAGTTGGGAACTGCCTCTAACTGAAAACTGTTTGTAACCACCTCTTCATAATAAAATCTCTGTCATGTCCATTCTGGGAGTGTGCAGATTTGCTCTTCTTATTACTTTCTTAGTTTTCTTCTGCTAACACTCTAAGGTAATCCTTCGTGCTCTTAAAGATGGTATTATTTTATCATTCCAGTCATTTTCGTATTATTTATTTTCACTCGTTTATGTCCAACTGGAAATAGAAACCGTGGCTTTTGCTTATTTTTCCGCATCAGATCTGTGGTGGTGATTCCTTTGGCTAAGAAATGGTATTTGCAGGTTTATGCTTACCAGGAAGAAGGAATGAGAATGGGGTGAAACACAGTGAGCCTGAGATTAATTATAGAAGTGCAAAGTGCAAGCTAGAGCTCAGCTTTCAACAATGGTAGATTACAGTTTGGATCACAAGCAAGAGTTCCACACCACACCAAAATCATAGAGAAAATGGTTTATGGTTACCAAGAAGGAATGAGAAAGTGATATTTCAGACAGTGAGCCTAAGATTGACTCTAGAAATGTAACGCACAAGCAAGAGCACAGTTAAAACAATGGTCGATTACGTTTGGATCACAAGCGAGTGTTGCACATCACACCAAATCCATCGAGAAAATGGTGTAAGAGGTCATTAAAATTGCAAAAGTGAAGACAAATACCAAAAAAATGGAGAGAATGTTAGCAGAAGATCCAAAGAAGAAGGCTTTACAGGGTCAGCATCACAACCGCTATTCAAGATGAAAGCTGAAATTGCAATATAGCATTGTGAAGCAAATATGATGATGAAAAATTGAAAAGTTGGATGAAGCGAATAGAGGAATACTTTAGTGTGTATAAGGTCAAAGAGAAGGAAAGGATTTATTTTTCTCATTAAAATTGTCAGGCCATGCTTTAATATGGTAAGAGAGTTTAGTTGACGGTTATCCAACAAGCAAAAATCCAATAGTGACTAAATGGAAGGGTTTCAAGGAATTGATCAAGTCACAATTCTACCTACAGAACAAGGAGCAGCTCATGAGATGGCAATATTACCGCCAAGAGGGAGTACAAAGTGTGCAATATTACGATGAACTCAGGGTAGCAGTGAAGTATCTCGGAGGATTATATAGTCATATCCAAACGGAATCACAGCTGATGGGCATAAAGAGCATTGATGAAGCAAGGAAGAAAGCTTTATACAAGTTAAATGGCAAGAAGCAGAAAAAGGAACATAAGGCTCCAGATAAATTTAACAAAAGAAAAGGCAAAAATCTGTAGCAGATGACCTTAACAAAGGAAAGAAAGAAATCAAATTGATGTCCACAAATGACCAAAAGGAGGTCAATACATTAAGCTTTAAATAGAAGTATTATCGTACACATTGTGATGTGGATGGCCATGCAGCTGAGAAGTGCTACAAGTTGCATCTCAAATTACAGCCAAGGGGGTATGGGAAAAAGGAGGTGTAAATCAAGCAAAGAATTGGAGAACACTTCTGATGTAGACAAAAAAGTGTTGTGCCCATCATTAAAGAGAGCAGCAGTAATGAATGAAGCAACAAAGATGGAAGGAGACTGTGGAACTCTTCAAAATCAAACTCCAAGTGGAGAACAATAAGGTAACTGTGCTTTTTATTCCAATTCACAAAGTAAATTAGTTTTTGGTGATTTGTGCATGAGCTAGGAATGGAAATATATTCAAAATCCATTGTTGATAAGGGTTGAAATGATGTACAAAACTGAAGTTTTCTATTTTCGTTGAGGGTGTCGATGGCATTGAGAATGGTGTTGAATCATTGGACATGCGTGTTACTAGGAAACAACGGAAACGTTTCGAAGCGGAAACGTTTCCAAATGGAAACTGGCACGAAGCGTGCCAAAACGCCCGAAACATCCTGGACGTTTCCGACACGCTTCCACCAGATTTTCAATTTTAAAAGCTAAAAACATTTTTTTAAGTAATTTGTAACATTTATTGTTCCTAAACCTAATCTACCCACCCAAACTTCCTAAAGACACTTCCTAAAAGCTATATAATGACATCTTTGGTCCATTCTAAATCACACTCTTTTTTTTCTCTTGCTAAATTCAATTTTCATTAAACTAACATTTAGCATTGTGAAGAGCAAAGAGACATCAAGGAGCAACTTGAAGGAAGAGTTTAGGAGGTGTTACTAAGAGCTAAGAGCATCAAGGAGGAGTTTAAAAAAGATTTGGAAGGAGGGATCAACTTCAAGGAGGAAAAATCAGGTTTTTTCAAGCTTTTTTAAGAAAATGTTGATGTGATCAATGATCACAAAAGATGTGTGCATTATTTTTAAACTCGACATTAAAAAAATAATAAAATGTAACATTTCCTTCACATTTTTTAAATAAAAACTATATGTTGTTTTTTAATTTAAAATATCATCCAAACTCTTTGTATGCTATTACCTCGTGCCTATACGGTGAACTTGGTGATCAAAAGCAAAATAGGATACATAAGGTTTCATTTTTTTGTTATTTTTAGGAGTTTTTTTTTTTTTTAAATTAAAAAATCCGAACTCTGTGTATGTTCTAACCTCGAGCCTATACAATGAACTTGGTGATCAAAGGCAAAATAGGATGTGTAGGGTTTCATTTTTTTTGTTGTTTTTAAAAGTTTTTTATGTTTTGATTAAAAATCCGAACTCTGTGTATGCTCTCACCTCGCACCTATACGGTGAACTTGGTGATCAAAAGCAAAATAGGATGCATAGGGTTTAATTATTTTTGTTATTTTTTTAAAAATGTTTTTAATTAAAAATCCAAACATTGTGTATGCTCTCACCTAGCACTCATACGGTGAACTTGGTGATCAAAAGCAGAATAAGATATGTAGGGTGTAGTTTTATTTATTGTTTTCTAAGTTTTTGTTTTATTTTTCATTGTAGGTTTGAACTTTGAGTCTTTGAGATATAAAAACATAAATGGCATCCAATTCAGCTTCAGGGGGAGGGCATGGGGAAGCAAGCCAAAGTGAGGGTGTGGATCCCACAAAACAAGATCCTAAAGCTCCTCTTTGGAGACATGCAAGTGTTGGAGTACCTTGCTGGCGGTGGCTCTCAATCTTGGATATGCAATCATTGCAATATGCATTTCAAGTCCTCGTATACCCGACTCAAAGCTCATTTAATGGGGCTAACGGGAACGGGATTAGAAAATGTTCCAAGGTTGAAAAGACGCAAATTTTGATGCACATGAAAGAGCAAGAGGAGGCTGACTTGCAAGCTGCAAAGGCTAGATCTAAAACCATTCCTTTGCAAAGGAGGAGTTCAAGAAAACCACCCACCCCATCAAACCATCCTTTCGTTCAAACTCCAATCCAACCACTTGAAGTTGAAACTCCCATAGAGGAAGAGAGCTTCTCATAAAAGAGAAAAGGTCCATTAGATCAAACATTTGCAAATGAGAAAAGGAAAATTGTTGATTAGTTGATTGTTCGATGCATTTATGCATGTGGGTTGCCCTTCAATGTGTTGCGATCACCATATTGGCAACAAATAATGAGAGGTATTAATGAGGCACCACACGGGTACAAGAGCCCTAGTTATGAGAAGGTTAGAACATCATTGTTGGCGAAAGAAGTGGGCCATATACATACTTCTTTGTAGCCAATTAGGGATTCATGGAAGGACTCGAGGGTATCTATTATTTCAAATGGATGGAAAGATGCTCAAAATAGACCCTTAATCAACATTGTTGTAGTGTGCCCTAAAAGGGCAATGTTCTTGAAGGTTGTTAATTGTGAGGGCGAAGTGAAAGACGCGTAATTTATTGTTAATATTTTGATTGAGGCTATTGAATCGGTGGGCCCTCAAAATGTTGTCCAAGTCATCACAGACAATGCAAAAAATTGTAGAGCGGCAGGGTTGATTGTAAAGGGGAGATATGAGCACATATTTTGGACACCTTGTGCAGTACACTCCTTGAATTTGATGCTATAGAAGATTGGCAAAATCCCATGGATAGAGGAAATTTATACAGAGGCCAATGAGATTTAGATGTTTGTCAAAAACCATCATATGTCCCAGGCTATCTTTAGGAGGTTCTCAAGGTTGGAGTTGTTGAAGGTAAGGGAACAATTTACTAGTTTCTAATTTTTATTTTCTAACTTTCTATGAAATTATCAATTGAATTTTTTTAAAATTTAATTTATTTTAATAGGTTGCTAAAACAAGATTTGCCTCTCACACGCTCATCTTGAGATGACTTGTGAAGGTAAAACAAGTCTTAAGCAAGTGATTGATGATGTTTGTTGGTCCGTATGGAGTCAAGGAAACACAAAACGAGCCATCAAGATAAAACTATTGATACTTGATGATGATTTGTGGGCAAAGGTTGAATACTTTCTCAATTTTACTGAGTCTATTTTATCCATGATTAGATATGCAGACAAAGATCATGCTTGCATAGGGGAAATTTATGATGGCATTAACTCTATGCTTGAAAAAATTAGAGACATCATACAAAAGAAAGAGCAAGATCCTAAAGAAATCTTCTACAATCAAGTTAAAAGCATGATCATGAGAAGGTGGAATAAAATGACCACCCCATTGCATCTCCTTGCCTATGCCCTGAATCTCAAATATTATAGCAATGAAATACTTGGGCTACCTGATAGGCAACCACCATATAATGACCAAAAAGTTGCAAATGGAACTAAGACAACATTCTAGAGGCTTTTTTCCTGATCCATCTGTAGCTAGTGTGGTTCGTTATGAAATGGGGATCTTTGTCTCTACGTCTAATGGTAGCATGAGTGAAATGGAGGCATTATGTGACAAGTAAAACATGACCCCAATCATGTGGTGGTATGTACATGGCCATGATGCCAAGTACCTACAACCTATTGCCACTAAAATCCTCTAATAGGTATGAAATATTAAAATGAAATCAAAAGTTTGTTGTTTATTAATTAAAAAAATATGTTCTCAATAGACTAATGCTATTACTAATTGGAAATTTCTAACAACTTTTTTGTAACAAGTGGCTAGTAATTCTTTAGCAAAGTGGAATTGGAGTACATATACCTTCATCCACTCAACCAAACGGAACAAGTTAGCATCCAAGAAGGTTGAGGATTTAGTGTATGTACATTCCAATTTGCACATCCTATCACACAAGATTGAAGGCTATACTAGAGGTCCCAACAAACTTTGGGATATTGATCACCCGAGGCTAGTGACTTTGATGCTTCTGCTGCTACTCTTAGCCAACTTTCACTGCTTGGTATTGATGATGAAGATCCGGGAAGTTCTACACAAGGGATGGATAGTGGAGCTAGTGGGAGTGGAGTTGTCAATAGTATTCATGGAGATGATTATGAGGAAAATCTAGATAATATATACCAAAATCTAGATTATAATCATGTATGTATGAAACATTGAAATTGTAACCATGTTGAATGATGAATCTTTAGAACTTCAATGAATACAGAATATTTTGAGTGCTTTATCAATTATCTCATATGGTCCATGGACTAAAATTTTGAAAATGGGTACTGTGTATATGGAAGAGGGAATGAAGTTCCTTTGAATCATAGAAGTTGGGAGCGCCATCCTAGATTTTCCTTTTATGGCGATCGATTTCACACTCTCTGTGGTACCCCAAGGGAAACTTACTAAACTCTCGACAAATGGTATAGTCCAGTACGGATGGAGCTCCGCCAACCATCGGAGCTCTAGTTTGAAATGAAATTAGATGGGGTTAGGCCTAGATGCTCCCGATATGGTCGAGCTTATATATATATATATTGTATGGACATTTCCGTAACGTTTTATACCCAAGGTTTTTTTGAAAATCGATGTTTCCGCGTTTTAGACCCATACCCGTACCCATTTCTTGGCAACATAGTTGGACATATGTCATGTTGTGTTTAGTAACCCTTATATGTGACTAAGAGATACCATCTTCAAGAGAGAGAGACAATATCAATTGACCAAGGGCGGCCAAGTAAAAGGGGGAACCCCAGATTTCAGCTATGAATAAGGCAACAAAGCTGATAGTCACAGACAAATATCAAGTGGCTTCAAGCTCAAAGAACGAAGACAAAGAATCCATGGAGGCTATGGTGAAAGACCTATTCCTTGGTCTCCTTCGTGGCTGATTATTTTGTGGGTTATAAAGATTCCCAAAAGAAAGAAGTGTGATCTGTATTGTATTGTGTTAGATTTCCTCTTGGCGATTTGAGTGTTAACAATGAGGTGGCAAGTTTTTCTACATGCACAGAAATTTGTCTCTAACAACCTAATATTGAAGCCTCTCCATTTGAGAATGTGGAAGGCCAAAATGCAATGCAACTCCATAAAAACTAGACTGCCATAATACGGATACGGGTTTGGTACGCTGAACGGTAAAATTTTTACAACCCCGGGTACGATATGTTGCAGGTACGTTCGTACAATATATTTTTAAAATTAAAAAATATAAATATATATAAAAATTTAAAGAAAACAACAAGCTTATAGTCTCAACAACCTATAAAATATTAGAAGCCAACAACAAGCTTATTATGAATTAGAAGCCATCTAAAGCAAGATTTCTTTGACTGAATACAAGAAGACCACAAAACATTAAATCTATGAGTCCATCTACTAATGGGCTCACAAACATTCCACTTATTGTTAAGGCCCAGGGAAAGGTTTGGGGAGAAGGCAATATTTTCATAGAGTTGTTTGGAGGTAGCCTCTTGGAGAGGGGGCCCTTTGAGCCACCTCATAGTATCCCAAAAGTCATTCTCATCCTCCATAATTAGTCCAGTAGAGGGAGCTGTGAAAGCATTTCTGAGCATTGTATACATTCTGAACTGAGATTGAGGAAGCTTATAGAAAGCTTTAAGGTCTGTCCATTCCATCCACTTCCCAAATCTGTACAAGTCATGAAATATTTTAATTCCTTTCTCAAACCAAAGGAGAGCAGAGCAGCCTCTTGTCAAGGCAAAGATCTTGTCATTATATTTCAGATTCCACCAAATTGATTTGTAGGCTTGGCACCTAGTTTCAAAGGAAGAGAAGATAGGCTGCCCAACCACCAAGTGCTTTACTTGTTCCCATGCCTTCCAAATTGATTGAAGAATAGAGGACACATGAGGAGCAACAAGAAAGCCCCAAATAGTAAGTCAACCAAATGAAGTCCTTTTCATCTCTTTTGACCCTTGGGAGCCTATTGGCAATATTGAATCTTGCACGAACTTTCCAAGGTTCAATTCCAATCAAAGCCCTCGAGTTTTATTTATTTTTTTGCACTTGAAAAAAAAACTGTGGGGGTACGCTGTGGGTATGTACCCACAGGCCCTGGATACGTCCCAGGTACAGTTTTCTATACCTGGAACGTACCCAGGGCCTGTGGGTATGTACCCACAGAGTACCCAGAGAGTACTAGTACCGATTTCCATACCAGGTACATTTCAGGCCTTGTATGGGCCGGTACTGGACGTATCAGCACAGTCTAGCATAACAACAATAATTGACACAAGGTTTGGAGTGATTGTTACAGTGTGGGTACATTCCATAGTCATATTCAAGAGTGTAGCAGGAGATTGGGAAGGAATTGAGAAATGAATAAAGCAATAGAACGCTTGCATTTGAGTGTTCGAGTTTCCCCAGTTGTTAGGTTTCTCTAGGGTAATCTTTTTGTTCTTATCAATGGTTTTACTTTTAGTTGATGATATTGATTTATGTTATTCATTGTCTTTATTGATGCAACCCTCTGAATGAATGGATCTTATGTTGTATGGAACATACAAACCTTAAGCTTGTATTTCTCTTTATTTATTTTTTTGCATAAGATCTGTGGTGATTAATTGCAATTGGATTTCCCAGTGCAGGTACAGATCAACTTAGGGTGATAATAAACGGATGTATGGTAGCTCAAGGCACTAGCACATCAGTCAAAATATGGTAAGTTTTGTTTGCAATAGGAGTATCAGAATAAGACGTCAAAAAATACAGACAGAAAAATTACAAAACACTTAAATTAAAGAGATTATGTGCACGGATCGATAAACAGTTGTGGAAGGAATAATTCTGCAATATGATATCAAGTGTTTTACAGAGATCTGCAGCTGCAATTAGTGGAGTGTTATATAACAAGTTGGATGGACTAGTTAGAGGGGGAAAGATTGTCAGACAGAGGAGTATTGTACTGGAAGAAAATCCCATAATTCAGCAAGGAAATAGTTGGATTGACTAGTTCGAGGAGGAAAGGTTGTCAGACAGAAGAGTATTATACAGGACGCATATCCCATAATTCACCAAGGACGTGAATACTATGTGGCATATCCCAGTATCCATCTATCAAATTTGTGTTCAAATACATAGCCGAGATTTCATCAAGAAACAGTCCTCCTTATGTTGGCTTTAGCTTCATTTCTCTAGGGAAGACAGTCTTTTTACTTTAAGGAGGTATATCTACCAGAATATTTTTCTTAAAAGATATACACAAAAAAATCTATAGAAATAAACAGTGGTTTAAAGGTGTATGGCAGAGCAAGGAACACTAGCAGAAGTATAGCCTGCATTTCTTATTTAGTTTTAGGCATAGAAGTCTATGCTAGTGCAATGAACACTAGCCAAGAGAAATCATAAAATTTTATCTCTACCATAGTCCCAAACTAATGCTCATTAAACAATTTTCACTTCTACAACTAAGATTCGTAAGCATGGAGATCACTTTATTCCATCCTAAGAAAAGGAAACATACCATCTACAATTTTTCCTGAATAATGTATAAGCCTATAAACTAACAAAAAGCTAATAAATTAAAGATTGCTTCTGCTAATATAGAAAAAGGCAATAAAGTTACTGAGCAGTTGTAACTTTACCTGATATGAATAATGAGTATGAAGATCAATTGATGACATAAAGCAAGACTGTGAAGGATGTGTCTGCAATTTAAAAACAGTAAACATTATTATACAAGCAAACTCTAAAAAAATGATAGTAAAAATAAGTTCATGCACTAGTAATGACAGAATAATTTTGATGGACAGGTCCAGCAGAACATAAATGATAAAATCGTAGACGCCCATCTTTTCTATTTCCACTCTTATTAAATTATACCATATTTTACTGTTTATGATTGGCTTTCAAGAAGCTATGTAACTCAATGCAGGGTTCACATAAAATCCCATGTGGATCTTTAGATATGGCATAAAAAGCTGATGTCTTTTTTGTATATGGATAGCCATGTTAGAACATAATCGAGTTTGAGGATGATGGGGTTAATGAAATTGGGTTATAGGCTAGTTGCAATACATAAATCTTTCACATTCTCTTTTTGTTTACAACTAATACTTCCCAAGAATGAGCTCGGCATGTTTCTTGAGTACTACAGAAGTGAAAATTGTGGAGTGTTTACATATTACTCTTTATGAGAACAAGAAGGGAAAGCATCAAGCCCTGGCACAAAAATTGACGGTTGGGAGACTCAAATAAGACTTCAATGTAAAACATTTGGAAAAAAATCCAAAATCCCCATGTTGGAAACAAACTGTTTAAGTCAGAGAGGATCAGACACAAGATGTTTTCAGTTTTTGTGCTTTGATCTCCTGTCAAGTATAATTAAAAGCACAGTTTTAATTTGTATCTAATTACTCTGCAGAACGGAATCCCCACAAATAGGCACTCTAATTTACCTTAGCAGAAAAAAATGGTACAAGACATGGGTTAAAACCTTGAAAATACGAGGAGGATTTCCATACATAATACTTGATGTTTCTCAAGATGCTAGAAAAAACAGTTTTCCAGCTTGGAAACAGACTAGGGTGAAGCAGAGATTCCTAGCTAGTATCCACAATGATCTATTTATACATTGTTTTTTAGCAAATACCCAAGCCTAGAAACACGTTCAGGGGCAGCAGAGCCTCCCCATAACTTCTACCAAAATCACTCATGTGTTGCTGTTTGAGACTGTATTTATCTTTTGTAGAACTCTTCCATCAAAAAGCACCAAAAAAACAAACCGGACAGAGCTGTCTTTCCAGGATTTTCCGTCTGTCTGTGGTCTAGCAGTAAGATGGAGCACTTATTGCAACAACCCAGGTTAAAAATGCGATGGACATTTTCACCCATGTTAAGTGAAAGCCACATTAATGCTGCATAGTGAATATGGTGGACTTGGCTGTCAATGAATCCTCAATTAAAGGGCAGTATGACAAGGAGCTGGCTTTTCAGCTAAAGAAATTTTCTGTAATATGCTGAAAACTGTAAGAAGTATAATAGGAAGCCCGTCATAGATGATTAACTGGCCTTTGACCTATCAAAAAAAAATCTCTTTCAAGGTGTAGTAATAACTAATATTCTAAATTTTGAAACAGTTCCAGCTATCAACCATAAACATTAAATCTTATAAATGTTTCTCGCTGGGATTCCAGACTATCAAAGGGATTCCTATGCAGAAGCACCTGGAAGGGGTGGCTTCTAGGTAGAATCAGACTAAAGCAAAAACACCCGTGAAGTGCCACTGTCAAGGATTGCAGCAGACTCAACAAACTTGAGAACAGATAAAAAGTATAGAACCAAATACTTACATGAATCCATCCAAGGGGAAAAGTGAACGCTTATCCTGAACATCAAATATCTCTTCCTCATTTGTAGTCTGACACTAACGAATAAACAAACATTTTGATCAAATCAATGGACTGTATTCCATACTCAATAAAAAGTAGAACTAAGTATATGTCTCAGAGAAGATAATACTTTAAGTCGGGGCTTGCCGAGTCAGAAGTTGACTCCTGCTTTGGAATAATAAGATTTGTAACATAGAATGTCCGCTTCTTCTGTAAATATCATAAGTAGTTACAGATTTGTAAGATAAGTCCATAATGTGCAGCAGTTTAATCAGGTTTTAACTAATCCCCATCAGCAACTATTTTAGACACAAAACAATAGCCAAAGAACTTACAACTGTGCCTGCAAGGACACCACAAGTTTCTAAATTCTTTTCTGTGTTGGACTTGGCGAGTCTCATAAAATCATCCATCATTTTTATCGACTGCAAATAACATGTCAATGATTAAGTTAATTATGTGTTTCATAAGAACATTTTCTCAACTTTATAATAAAAAACACTTTGCATACAGTCAACATCATACAAATTGATCTTTCATTAAAAACTTACTATCTGTATATATTGAGGACTTTTAGATTTGGCCAGATCATCTTGTAATGATTTTACAGGCCCAGGTCTTGGATCAGCTATATTCAAATGAGAAACATGCGTCAGCGCGTCCAGTTCGGCAGGTATGTTCTGTATAGGAGCAAGAATAGATGGAGGAGAAGGTTGTCTAACAATATTTGGAGGAAAACAAGGCTCGATGGCGCCTGATGTAGAAAGAGAAGAAGAACCATTAACTTGAACAGGTCTCAAACCAGCCTCCAATGAAAGAATTGATTCTGGCAAAATGCTTTCAGATGTTGAAACTTTAGCTGACTCATCTGTCACAAGACTACTTTCTCCAGTCCAGTCCAAGCTTTTCAGAAATTGATATACAAGACACCGACAAGGTAAAAAATCAGGACCGATATAATTGAAGGCAAGAAAAATACTCTGTATGAATGAATTCATTCGAGTTAACATCAAAATGTCTAGTTTCGAAATAAATGGCATGCTCGGTAATAAAACAATCCACACAATCAAACATATAACCATACTAGCTACTCTCCAAACTAAATAGTCAAGAACCTAACCATGGCATTTCAATTGGAGTTAAATCAACTTGGCTAGGATACTGCACCTGCATCTGCATACAGCAAGGCAATATTAAATAAGCTAGAAAATACTTTGTATGTATAGCTTACAATGGAAAGTGGAAAGAACAGGAGTTTCCAAGCCTTTTTAAATACATACCCTTGCACTACTAGTGGTTGTTTTCCATTGGCCACGTAGCCCATTTGGTCCGAGAAAGGAGTGTCTTGATAATGTTTCCTCCCTTGCACGAGGTATATTAAGAGCGCTGTCAATCCATCAATGGTGCGGCAAACACTCTTTAGATGCTACACTAAATCAGTACAACATGAAAGGAAGCATATGCTGTCTAACTGAAGAAAATATAACTGAGAGATAGACTACTATATCAGAACAATTTTGATTGATTAGAAGTTCAATATCAACACATAATTAATAAATTGATTTACCACGATGGGATACACTACATTATGATCAGTATCTTTATAAAAGGATCGATGAAGGCCATCCATGAATAACGCTCAATGCTGCATTTGTGCTACAGGCTAGAAGGTTTGATGCAGGGGCATATTTCCACTATTATATTTTTCTCTATAAATTTAAAATTATATTTGTCGAATACAATAAATTCCTTAATAGTAACCAACTCCATTACAACTGATAAATGCATTGTGTTTCATTCAATTTTCTGAATCATCTATACAGAATTAGAAAGTGGTCATAAACACAAACTGAGGATCTACAAATTACCATTTGCAAGATATACCCAAAACCAAAAACAGGTAGTACTTACTGTTTCGGCAAAAGCTACAGAAAATAAGGTTTGCATCTAGCAGTTTTGTTCTTTTTTGGCTTGGTAAATGGGTATAATCAGAATAGCAAGCATCAGGCATAAGATAAAATCCTGAAGACTGAAAACCAGGCCTTATTTCACTCCAAGGTCCACCAGACTAGAGTCCGCTCAGGTCATCAAGCAGGCACTTCAGACAGCATTCCATAATATCAGCACATATCTATAATTGCCATGCACATCGACTTGGTTGGTGTGAAAATAGATGCTGCCACTCCAAGGTCTGCCAGCCTAGATTCTGCTTGGGTCATCAAAGAGGCACTTGAGATGGAAGGAAAATTCACAGTCCCCCTCCTTCCATCGCTTCTGTTTCTTACTCCTGCTTCCTGCTAGCCCAATCAATTTTCCAAGCCTGCAGGATCTTGTTCCTCTTTAATCAGAACAGCTACTAAATGATGCAGGAGTCCTCGCTAGTCCTGGCTTATGATTCAGAACAATCAAGGAACTGTTCTTTCCTCAGCCCACCCCCAACTGCCAGCCCTTCTTCCTTGTCTCACCATGACAGTTGCATTTGCAATACTGAGACAGAAGCAGGGACCCAGGCCCTCAATCTACCTCATTTACAACCAATAGTTATGCAAATACTGGGAAATTAAAGGGATCATAATAAATGTGAAGGATGGGAAGCCCAAATTGATGAATTAAATTTACCATTCCTCCCCACTTCTAACAAACGCTTACAGTGTTTGTGTGCTAACATGGGTCCCGGTGCCTTGTTAGTATTACCAGAGATACACGGGGAAAAATGTCATTAGAGTAATGACTATTCGTGGAGGTCATTTGGTCAATGGCTATAATCACACGAGTAGAAATTCTGCAAAAAACATAATCTAATTAAATTGTTCATGAAAGCCACCAACTTATCAATATAACGGATTCCTGCTGCCGATCTTCATTGCACGGATTGTGATGCCATAAAGTTTTAACAATGCTTGAGACGGGGTTGGCTAGCAATTCATCAACGTTTTACCAGACCAAGGTCCTGAAGAAGAAAATTCAGGTCCCTCTCTCCTTCCATCTCTTCATATGTTACTTCCTCCTTGCTAGCCCAATCAATTTTCCAAGCCTTCGGTATTTTGCTCCTCAACAACTTAATAAGATTCTGATGAAGAAGCTGCTCAAGGATATGGGAATCCTTGTCACTGCTGGCTTATGATTCAAAACAATCAAGCCACTGATCCTCAGCCAGCCCCCAACCGGTAGCCCTTCCTCCTCATCTCACCAAGCCCTTGATCCACTCACGTACCACTAATAGTTAAGAAAATAATGAGCCATTAAATCATTCAAGATAAATATAATGAGCTGTCAGTCTTCATTGTACAGACTGGCCATACGTGATGCTTGAGACAGGATGTGGCTAGTTATGCATCAACATTTAGCTGTCAGAGCATGGTTGAGTAAGGTGGGTATTGTGGATGCTTTTCCATTGTGTGTGGAAGAGAGGAGACAGATGACTGTATCTTCTAGAAGTATTCAAGAGCTACAGGGTTTGTGGGTTGGTTGCAAGCTGGATTCAATCTCCTTTTAGCAGCTCTCTCTTTGAGAGGACCCTGTCTAGGTGATAGTTTAAGGACGAGATGCATATCTACTTTACAGGAAGGACAAGATGCAAAGCTACTTTCCAAGAAGGATGAGATGCAAAGCTACTTTACAGGAACATGACACTTCACCCAATTTGGGTAATTTCAACTTTTATTTTTAGACAATATTTGGCTTTGATTGTGGAAGATAAGCTTGAATGGTTATAAAAGGTTGTGAATTCTTTGCCCATTGGGGCTTGCCTATGTAGGTGGAGATTTTCCTTGATAATCCTAATGCTCAGCTGATATAGATCATTTGTTCTCTTGAGTAATATAAGATGCATTTTTTTAAAAGAATGGCAAACCAAAGATGGACATCATCATCAAGCAGTTCCTGCTAGAGCTATTGGAATTAGGTTTTCTAGGTGTGTCCTTGAATTTGACAATTTTGAAGATTACGACATTAGTGTATCCATGTATTTCAAGTTGTGCTAATCTCTAAGTTCTTTTCTCCCCAATCTCTAAAGGCTTATTTTGGAGTTCAATTTTCTTTTTAGCATGTATGGGCAGATTTTTAAAGGACATTAATCATTGTAAGTCGACAACGGGACATTAATAAACAAATATGTTTTCGTAAAGTTGTCGTCTAGTTTGGTATCGTTATATCACTTTACATTTGTAACTTTTCAAATTCATTTATTTTTATATATAATTCAAGACTATGTAGGTTTTTATAAAGATTTGTATTTGATATAAAGAATTCTTGATCAATAATGTTACTTGAAAATAAGTGTGACGTTTCTAGTACCATATGTGTACCCATCTTCAACGAGAAGATGAGAATGAAACTTGCTCAAAGGATTTACATTAATAATGTATTCCATTAATAATATAATGTTTAATCATTTTCGAATGAGAAAATACGTCGGTAATAATGTATTCCATTAATAATATCATGTTTAATCATAGTGGAATGAGAAAATAGGTCAGCTTACCTCCATCTCTTTGATAACAATGAATTAATATAGTCAACTACTTGGACGATAGGTTAAAAATGAATTTTCTTGGTGCTTACACCACCGATTAAATTATGTAATAAAAAGCGCACAACAATATATAGGATGCAAGGGTTCGTTACAAGAGATTATTTTGATCCAATTAATTCACAAATATCCTGTTAGAATATGTGGAGAGAGAAAGAATAAAGAAAGATTAGAATGTACAAAGAACGGATGAAGAGAAACTGAATGCACACATTATCATTGTGTGTCCATCATTTTATTATGTGAAAGATGGTTACAAAGTGGTTGAAGTAGTTTCAACCGTTTATTAGTTAATATTTAACTAATATTAAACTAAGACTAATAAATAAGCCTTATATTAAACTTTATATTTTAATACCCCCTCTTATGGCTTACACCATAAAACATACTGACAGAAGATTAAAATAACAAAACTAAACAAGACCACGAATTCTTCAGAAGCTTTCCCTTTTGAAAACAATGCTTTGACCAAATAGAACTCCATCAAGCTACCTCCTTGACCCTCATAAAGGTGTAGTTCCCGAGTTGAATTCCCGAGTTCCCGGATTCCACCTCCCCAAACTCCCGAATTACAGAATCTCTGATTGTTGGACAACCATCTATATTGAGCTACTCCCACAATGCTCCATCAAGTTGTCTCATGACCCTTCTAAGGGTAAATTCCCGAGATTCACAAACTCTAGAACTATCTGGACAGCCATCCATGTCAAGTTTTACCTATATTGGGTTCCTTCATGGCTTCAAATTGTTGGGAATCTTTTAAAATGCACATTCTCTATCAATGAGTTCATCAATTTCAACATCCAATGGATTTTCAATAATGGCTATAACCATCATTCCTTTCGTGTCATGTATTATTTTATTACAGCCTATATTCTGAATTTTTGACTTTAGGAAGAAACAAAATAATAATAATAACTCTTTATTCTCAAACTATCCTTGCATTTTGATATAATAGAGTGACAATTTCTCTATTCTCAATTCGTCCTTGCAAAAAGAAAGTCAAGGCTATCTTTATTTATGCCCTACGAGTGATGACACAATCTGGAACCCATTCGCAATTGTATTAAAAACTCTAGTAAAGTTTTAAAAACCCTTTCACGATTGTATGAAAACAAGAGAAATTTGAATGGTGTGTCTACAAAATCTTGAACTACATTGAACAAACTTATTCATTACTGAAATTCATCAAAAAAAAACTATTCGCGACTAAGAAATCAACTAACATTTGTGACTATATATTTTCGTGATCGAGGAATGATTCTTTTGCAACTTCGTCAGAAACTCCTCACGACATTGTATTCCTCTCAAATCTTTTTGTGACTTCATTATTCTTCCTCACGCGATTGGTTTTTTTCTTGTGCGTCCAAAAATATATCTCGTGATGATATATTTTGCCCTTTATTTACTAAATTGACTCCTAAAATTCGTAATTCGTGACTTTATATTAATCGTGACTATATTTTCATATGGCGGTGGCAGAAATGAAGGCTTCGACTATATTTTCACGTGCCCTAATCTGTGACTTCAATGGCCTTTCAAACCAACAAAGCTTGATTGAGCCTTCAATGGCATTTAAAATTCGCGTTTGTGCCCTTTTACGCCCTCATGACTTCATGATTCATGTTTTTGTATATAATTTACCCTTTTTCTACCCTCATGATTTCGCGATTCACATTTTTGCCCTAACGAGACCGAGATCTTCTTCCCTTCTCTTTCACCTTGTTTGCCTCGCTCTAATACCAATGTTAGAATATGCAAAGAGAGAGAATAAAGAAATAATAGAATGTACAAAGAACGGATGAAGAGAAACCGAAATGCACACATTATCATTATGCATTCATCATTTTATCATGTGAAGGATGGTTACAAAGTGGTTGAAGTAGTTTCAATCTGTTTATTAGTTAATTTTGAACTAATATAAAACTAAGACTAATAAATAAGCCTTATATTTTAATAGAACCATGCATAATCAAAACACACCAATACTTTGCAACAATGATAAACAAATAGATTGATAGCTAAGATACACAAGAGTAGATGAAGACTTAGTTGTACAAGTCGAAACAATGGACATCTAGATATGGAAACAAATGGAACAAGGTGATCAAAGCTGGAAATGCTTCGTTATTGATGTTGGAACTAGAAACTAAGTTAATGTAGATTTGTGCCACTCTGCCGAAAAATGGTTGTACAGTCTTGACCCTTTTGTACGATCTTGGAAACTTTCCCAATGAGCTTTTGTAACTTTTTGTGAAGTTCGTCTACTTAGAAATGTGCCTCATTGTATGTCACTCCTGCTCACACTACCTACAAAACCTATAACAAATTGGAAACCCTTGGTGCCTGCGTAATACCCTTCACAAAATCATTAGATAACAAAAGAAGAAATCCATGTGTGGTGAGGTTGGACTACCCTAGGCGATCAACCCCTGCCGAACCAATCCAAGTGTTGGACTACATGCCCTCATGCAGGATCAAGCCTCATGTAGTTCTCCTAGGTGCATATGCAAGTGTGAGTATGATCTAAGCCAACCCCTTATGAATGCCCCGTGTCTCTTAACACAAAGATAATGGGCTAACTATAAAGTAAACATTGCACCCAGCGTGGTAGTGGTGTGATGTAATGTGCTTCAGTTGCATGACTAAACCCTTTTATCCTTGAAACCCTTTGACAATGCTTGGAGTAACTTTGTTCTGGCTAAGAAATGACTTTAGAACCTTTGCATGCTTGAAAATGGACGAAGCTAGACTCTTTGAACTAGTTGAGTGCTTCAGTAATAGTAATGCTTGTTCTAAATGATGTGCAACTGATTTAGGAAGATCTAAAAGAGCCTTGAGTGCTTTTGGAATGATATTTACAATAGGAGCTTGTAAGAGTGTCAGGTGAGTAATAAAGTGATATTGACTTTGCCTATATAGCCTTCCATAGGTAGAATATTATGATAAGGCCGACCCTAGAAAGATGAAACAACAAACTAAAGATATTCAAATTGAAATCAGAGTCAAAAGATGAGAAGAGTGAGGACGTACAAATTGGCCAAAGCCGTACAACGCATCCTAACAAAATTGTATGGTGCTGGAAAAGTAGCGTGTGATGCAAAACATTAAGTTATGAAATGATGCACGAGAGATGATTTATTGCTTTGATTAATTAATGTTCCTTGTATTTGCGACAAAGCAAGAGTGTGGAGATGAGCAAGTCAAGAAAGAGCTAGAGAGATGTACTAATTGGACTTAGAATGTGAGCATTTGTCTTAGCAAGGGAGCATAGTCAAACTTGTCATTGTCAAAGGATAAGTTACCAAATTTGAGTGTCTACACTTGGTAACCGTTGTTTCATTGTCGCATGATCGTTTCCTCGTATTTTTAAATCAATAACACTCAAACAAAGAAAACTAACACTTGAATGCATGAATCAGAAATATCTTCTTGGGCAAACCAATCGTAACGTCTCCAACACAACTTCACTTTGTTTTTAGGGCATGCCACCAAATCAACATTCAATTTTTCGGTTAATTGTGTATCAAGAAAAAGTTGATAGCTAACTGAAAAAGAATTCTAGTTTGGAACTTGTGGAGGTCGAGAATTATTTCCCACACTTCCAATTAAATAAAACTTCACTCGTCAAAGAAAGCGAACAAGGTAGATCTTTGATAGTCAACAATTGAACAAATTTGATGTCAACTTGAGCGCGAGACAATTTGACCCATCCATGGCAGGGCTCAAATCAAACATCATTAGGAAGAAAAGAATTTTGGTATGAGGGATTAAAATCACAATCGGTGGATTTTGCAAATGTGAAGCTTGGGCAGCAACTACAGATCGAGCCCAATGTTAATTTTATGGTGGTTAAATTTTTTAGGTAGGTCGTAGAGCACATCGAGAAAACCACACGAATGAACAACTATCACTTGAAGCCAAACCTTCAAAACCCTCAAGTTTTTCATCAAACTTTTCTATGGTGAAAGCCCTAAGTGGCCAGAGAAAAAGTAGACAGACATTCATCAATAGATATGGGCCAAGGTTATGCAACCTGAATCCTATGAAAAGATTATTATAACAATGAATTGCTAAATTGTTGCTTCATCTAGGGGCATTGAGTAGGTGATGATCATGGCAGTGATCTCTCTACTAAACTTATAACTAGCCTTATCCAAAGGAATTATATCACCTTAATGGGCACCTAGCTTGTCATAGCATCATATTTAATTTGATTATCAGCTTCTCCACCTCCATATGCTGGCATATCCATGGAAATTTCCCAACAAAAATTTCTACCTCTAGCTCATGCCCTAGAAGAGAAGTACTTATTGAAATGGACTAAAATAAAGTCTTTGTTTTTCACAATTAGTGTTTCAACGTAAATGTCAAGTGCATTAGTTTGGTAGATGCACGTGAACTGTTTGAAAAAAATGCCAGAAAGAAATGTAAACTCATGGACTGTTATGATTGCATAATATGCACAAACCGTGTTCTTGACCTAGCTTTAAAATTTTTGATAGAAATTCCTTACAGAGATGTGGTCCCCTTGACAACAGTGATTACATGGACTTCAGAAAATGGGTTTGTTGATAAGTCTTTAGAAATGTTTAAACAAAAGTAACTGCATAGCAAAACATCAATTTCGTTACCTTGTTCTCAACATGCATGACTCACGAAGTAATTTCCTGAGGTTCATTGATTTTAAGATATGCCTTGAATTGGAAATGCAATGGGTGCCAACAAAAAAAAATGTAATGCAAGTGGAAGAAGTGAAACAACACATGATTGTGGAAGTCACTGATTTTTTCAGACTCAAAATAGTAATGATGATAGGATTTAAGTCTTTTTCAGTAGATGTAATTGGCAGGTGTAAAATTCAAATGAAACATTCTTACTGGTTTTATGATTTATCCACGTGCATGCAAAATTAAGAGTTCTGAAACAAAGGAATAAAACACGTGCTGATAATTAGTAGGGAATTTGCATTCGCTACAGGCCCCATTTTTTTCACAATAAGCATTTCAGAATGTATGTCAAATGTGGTAATTTTTAAATGCGCAAAATGGTGTTTCTTAATTGGTTTTAAAATTAAATATTAAATGTGGTTTTGTGGACTGTGACAATTGCAAGATATGCATAAAATGGGTCAGCATCCTCCTAGCATATGCGAAATTGGGAACTCTCAAATAAGATATGGCCATCCATTGACAAAGTATTAGTGGAAGCATGTTTTTGTCATATGTTTGTAGTTACGAGTGCCCTCGTAGAAATGTATGCAAAATGAGGAGGCCTATAGCCTACATGCCAAAAGTTTACAAAATGCGTCAAGATTCAAGGAACTTAAGTGCAATATTTACTCTTCATGCCAATATTTTGAAAAAAATTGCAAAGGCAAACAAGGCATTGTTTATTATTTGCAGCCTTTGAATGTGCTCTTCTAACGGAAATTTAGTTTGTGAAATACAGTCTGTCTATAATGGTACTCTCGTGATTCATCATTCAAAATCTTCTCTTAGAAGCACCAATTGTCATAAGAAAAATGTGGGTTGAATTGGACAATATTATATAAATTTATTCATGCTATATATCAATATATATGTTTGTTTTTTTTTTTTGTTGTTTGTTTTTTCCCCTAAGCAATAGTGTGTGCCTATCGGCCTTCCACAAGCACCTATGGATGCTTTTGCTAGTTATTAAGTTAATTAACAATGATTTATAAATCATTAGAAAACTACTCACCATCACGAGTATTGTCTAGCCTACTCAAGTGATTCAATAGGTCTCCATGCACAACCAATTCGACGCCATTGTCCATGTTTAGACTGATTGGTCTCCTCTCAATTTCAATAGTTTGACTCACCTTTTTTCTCCAATAATCATCTTCCTTGACAATTAAGTTTGCTTTGTTGATACATGCCTGGTATTTGGTAACATGGGAGTGTTCATCTAATGCGGAAACTTCATGCCAAGAGCAATTCATGTCTCTGACATGCTCTTTGAGCCTGGTTTAGAGAGACCAACTAGCATCACCCACATAAGGTTTCCCAGAAGAACAAGGAGCAACGCAAACATGTATTTGTACTCTAGTGCATAAAGGATCTTTTGAGGAGTCCAAAGTCATGGGAAAGGGTATTATGAGGTTTGTAGGTAGTCTATACACAGCATTTACTCACAATCCTTGCTAACTTCTCTGAGATACCACTTATATAAGGATAGTGATCCTAGGTGCATCACAGTTCTCATTTAGACCTCTTTGTCTACGAGCTCTAGCTCTATGGAAAGGTCTTTCAATTTCCCACAGCTCTTATATCCATCAGACATCAAGACTTTCGTGAGGTGATCTCTCTTGTATGAAATGATCAGGGTCCGATATCCTGATTGCCCTAGTCACCATAGAATTAAGGATGGCCACCTTATGACATTGGTAATGGTGTGAGTACTCTTATAGGTATAAATTTTTATGTCTTCTCTCTGTAAACTTCATGCAATAAAGTGATACCCGATTTCTTCAAGATACGGACATCAAGGAACAATAGGTTATTGTCTCCTCCTTTCTCCATGGTGAACTGAATCCGGTCTATCCTTCCATTTAAATGATCTAGGCATTTACCAAGTTCATCAGTGCCATTGGACCATTTTGCATTGGTATCATCTACAAACCTATCACACCAACTAGGCTTCAATGGATATGATTCTAAAGCTTTCAACTTGAAATGTTCCATAAATAAGTTAGCTACAATCAATGATCATGGCAACCCCATTGCCACTCCTTCCATTTGCTAACAAATCGCCTCTTTAAAGGTGAAGAAAGTTGGTATTAAGCACAATACCACCAAATCCGCCATTTGGGAGTTTGTAATGTTACGGATGACCTTCATAGTTTTATCAAGTGACATCTTTATATAATGTGATACCACATCAAAGCCCACCAATATATCATTCTTATTTATCTTACATACAAAGTGTTTCAATTTAACAAATCAGATGTATTACCCACCAAGTGCTTCAATTTTCTAGCCAAATACTTCGTAAGAGAATATGTGGGAGAGTTTCTTGTATTGACAATGGGTCCGAGGAGGCACTGTCTTTGTAGATTTTGGTGGCCTGTAAATCTTTGGGATAATATGTGCACATGGAATCAACACCATATATATAATTTATTTTTATAACTGTTGCTTTCCTTCGTCATTAAAGAGAGTTTCTGATGGGTACTTTTAACACCTCTTATGGTTGGAATGGTGGAAAGGAGGTAATCAACCTCAAAGGCTCAAAGTAACAGCCTCTCAAAGGTATGTCAAGAACCTTTGGTCTGCATAGCAGAAAAAGGTGATGCATCCTGACCTCATCCACACTAAAAATATTTGTAATAGTAGCCTGGAACTCCTTTACCTCACAATGATCAGTAAGAGCCACTTTCTACAGCTTATTAGCATATCAATTTGGAACAAGGGGCTGCCATTTGTTAAGTTGTGTTCTTATGGTACCACCTACACTGAATGACAGTTTAAACTTTCTGTGAATAAACTTTGATTTCAGATTTCTCAAGCAAATGGTAGCCCTCCCTGAAATATGGTGTGTATCTGCATAATTAATTACCTCTGCCTTAGAGGCTACGAATGCCACAAAATATTACATTATGCCAACCAATCACCCTTCAATGCTTGGAGCTTCATTCTCTCTCCCAAATATATCTTGGACTCTTCTCACCTAGACCATTCATTGCGTCAAAGTTACAATCTTATTTTTGCAAAGCCTGCTGCACCCCATCCAATAGAAGGAAGTAGCTAAGCATTTGATCTCTATGGACTACAGAATCCGTGTCTAAGATGTGCAAATGTATAGGGAGATTGAAATTTCTTCCGTGTCTGAGACCTGCAAATGTATAAGGAAATATGGTGGTTACAGATAAATATTCATCTCTACTAGTTTCAGCAACAATGATACTGAATCAACTTTGGCATGGTCCTTACTCTTAGTAAATATGTACCATCAAAACCTGCCCCTACATAGTACTGATGACGTTAAGCAATTTTTTGGCTAGAAAAAAATGTCATCAGTTTCAGCTTCCATTTGCAACCAAAGCAATTTGGATTTTTAGAGGGCTGATCTTGAGAGATTTGAGGTTTCCATGGTCCATAATTCTCAAAACAAACAAAAATTTCTAGATAAACCTGTGTCAGTGCATCATATTATGCACCGATGTTTCGGATCACACTTCGTGATCCATCATCAGAATGAAGACTTTGTAAGGGTTGAGAATGTACACATGTTACGTCTTGCTACCTGTACCTGAGCAGATTATGGCATCGGACATGTATCTTACTGCTTTACTGAGATTTCATGGTCAGATTCATGGTGTAGTCCTAAGTCACAAGGCTCGAGTTCAAGTTCAAGTTCGACAATGATAAAATTCGGTTCAAATTCGACAGTCAATTAAATTCAAAAAAAAATCGTCTTTAAGTTCAAAGAATAAAATATAAAAAATAACAAATAAAATAACAAAATATAGACTAAAATAAATAAATACATAAAAACTTAATAAAATGAATAACAAATATATAAATGAAAGATATTAAAGATGAATAAAAACCCAAAAGTAAATATAAAATGAAAACAAACTTTAAAATATAATTGAAATATTAAATAAAAGATAACTAAAAATATTTTAAAAATCTAACAAATAGAAATAAAACCATAAACAAAAAATAAAACAAGAAAGGAAAAATAAGAAATAAAAGGCAATTCATAGAGTAAACAGTGGAAAAATTTCACAAACACACTCGAGAAGCTCACGAATCAGAGAATACACAGCAACCTCCAGTGAAAGCTCGCTACACACTCGGTCAGTCCCCCAGAAGTGCATCACTCGGCTGCAGAGAAATCGAATACAGCTGCCATACATTCAGCTAGGGCAAAGACAAGGGACACACAGTTAAGGCACAAAATTTTGCCACATTCCTCGAATTTTACTGTGTTTTCTATCTGCAATTTTTCTTGGCCAACTTTAGTGATTCTATTTTAACTTTGTAAGGATTTAAAAAATGCAGTAAAATCAACTTTTGAATTTCATGGCAAAAATCGCACTCCTTGAGACTAAGGATATAGACTTGTGTAAAAATCAGACCTAAAAAATTGGCAAATTTTGACGAATTTTGGTGCTTGAATAAAAATCGATGAATTTCGAATTTTACCCGAAATTTTGGGCTAACATTGTGACATAGGTGTAGTCTGTGAAAAACTGCTCGAGTAGAAGTTTACCGTAAGTTTTACACAATGATTCAACACTTCCAAGCACATATGAAGCATAAACACTCCAACATTCATAACCTTCTTTCCGACAGTTTAAACTTTAAATTGTTTCGGTTGATCTACGTTCCAAAAATTCCATCCCCACACCTCAAGTACCCATCCCAATTCCCTGTGCCTAAGACCCGGGGTATTTTCCTAATAAAATATCCTTTCTAGGATTTTGATGGTAATTCTAGCATCCCCCCAAATGTGGTTTTTAGTGGAATAGTATTTCATACTTATCTTCTTCATACAATCACATATCCTTTTTGAGTTCCTTGCACAAGGAGAGACATATTTCCCATTTTGCCTTATTTCTTCAACTGTTTTGGAAAATTCCTTTAGGGATGCCATATCTGCTGGGCTATGTCCATTTACATTTCTGCGGGGTGGCTTGTTTAGTCAGGGACACCCTTCGGAGCAGGATTTCTATTGCCGCTGAGGATGAGTCTGCCCGCTTTCTTTGGGTTCGGATCAAACGTAATTCTCCCTCCTAAGAGACATCTTTATTGCAGTCTGTTATTTCCCTCCATCTTCCTCATTTGTTATCCACAACGGCCCAGACGGAGACCCCTTCTTTGACCTTTATGTTGGTATATCTCAGTTCTCGGGCTCTGGGGAGGTCATCATCTTGGGGGACTTCAATGCCCGTACCAAAAATATGCAGATTTCGAGGCACGACAGGACTGACAATGTACTTTGCACTTCTGAGGTGGATCCAGAGTTGGTTGGCTTCCAGCAAGAGTCTGAGGACACGACAGGGCCCTTGACTTCCTATGGTCGACATCTTCTCCAATTAGGGGAATCTCATGACCTACTGATTCTGAATGGCATTCCTCGCTTTCTGAATCCTAGTTCTTCACCTGCAGACCTTTTTGTGGTGGGGCCAGTGTAGTTGATTACGTTATGACTACCCCGACTTGATTCCTTCCATCCACCACTTATGTGTCTCCCCCATCCCTCTTGCTGACCATGCGACCCTCTCCTTTTCCCTCCAGGCTACCCTCCCCCATGACCCCACCCCCTCCCCTTGTATATCACGTACTATTTGGAAATTTGACACAGGGGATCCCGACACCTTTTCCTCCTACCTTCGTCTGCTTCTCCCCCATTCCCCATTTCACCTCTCTCACCTCGGACCAGATGTTTAACACCCTCTCTGCACTATTTGTGAGGCGGCCACGAGTTCCTTCCCCCACGTCACTCACTCCACCTGCGCCATGGTACATGCCCTATGAACAAATGGTATGATGAGGAATGCAAAGCCTTCCATCGGAAACTCCGCTTTGCTTTCCTGCACGCCCTTCCCTCCTTCCCTTCCCTGAAATCAACCTATCGTCGTCTCCTTCGTCATAAGAAACGCACATTTATCTCTCATAGGCGTCATGAGCTTCGTTTGTCACTTATCCATTCTCCTAAACATTTCTGGCACACCATTCTTCCCCATCATTCGCCCTTACCCCTGGACTTAGATCCCAATTCCATGTTCACTCACACCTCCATTATTTATGACTTCCCTGGCCAGCCCCACATCCAAGTTCAATCCCCTCCCTCCCATTGCCAGATTTTCACCCACACCAACGTGAGGAATGCCATTCTTGCTATGAGTTGCAGTAAAGCAGCGGATGAGGAAGGGTTCCATGCGGAACTCTTCAAGTATGGTCGGAAGACGCTCCTCAGTTATCTTGTGGACCTCTTGATCGGGTGGTTTGTACAAGTTTCCCAAATATCTTGATCCCACCACATCATCCACCCCATACACAAATCAGGGCCAACATCTGACCCTAACAATTACAGGACTACCATGGTGGGTCACACATTCTCCAAGCTCTATGCTACAATTCTTCATTTGCAGCTTTCTGAGTTCCTCGATCAGTACCATTGCAAAGCTAGGGGGCAGGCGGGCTTCCGACCGACTTACCAGACTATTGATCACATCCTCACTCTTCGGGCTATCATCGAAGAGGCTCGCCACCGCTCCTCTAGAGTTTTCTGTTGTTTTGTGGATTTTCGGAAAGCTTTTGATTCTATTCCACGGGAAGCCCTCTTCCGCAGGCTCAGAGATATAGGCATTTCCGAGATTCTCCTTATAGCCTTTATGCGCCTTTATGAGGAGGTCCTTGGCCGCCTTCGCACCTCTGTTGGCTTGTCCGACTTCATCAGGAGTACCATTGGTGTCAAACAGGGCTGCCCCCTCTCTCCCACCTTATTTGGGATTTACATCGATGAGCTTGAGGACTTTCTCAGGGATCACATACAGGAAGGTGATGGGTGCCTTCTACACCAAGTTCTGATTTACATCCTCCTCTTTGCAGATGACGTAGTTCTCCTTGCTTCTTCTGCAGAGGGTCTCCAGAGGCAGATGGATGCCTTAGCCCTTTTTGTGATCACAGGCAGTTGACTGTGAACCTTGGAAAAACCAAAGTTATGGTTTTCAATTGTCTGAAGACTTCAGACCTCCACTTCTTCTTTAAGGGTGTGGAGATTGAGATCACTTGCTCTTATACCTACCTAGGGATTCTTTTCTCTGGACCTCGTTTTAGCCTCCGTCCTGCTCTCCAACCCCGCGTTAATAAGGGGTATGGTTCTTTGGCGATTCTTGAGAGACAATGTTTCGCCACCACTTTCAGGACATTCCTTCCAAGATGTCCCTCTCTCGATTCACTGGTTAGGCCCACGGTTCTGTATGGTTCGAAAGGTTGGGGTCCCTCTCTTTTGGACTCAGATTGGGCCACTATTGAGCGTGTTCAGATCCTCATGCTCAGACGTATTATCAGTGCAAAGAATTTGTTCCTCACAACATTATTCTTGTTGAGTTTGGGGCTCGCCCTTTTCGTTTGGAGACCATCTTCACCTTTTGTTGTTGCACCGTATTCGAAGGTTTTCTAGCTCTTACTTTGGAGGGACAGGTACATTTATCTTGCCTACTGCTCCTCTGAAGCTATTGCATCCTCAGATCACGGTGAGCGATCTTCTTGCTTAGTATACCTGTGTTTCACGCCTTTTTGAGTCCATTAGCATCCAGATGGACCGTCTCTCACCCTTCAGTTATTCTTTGGATGCCCCTCCCCACCTCCTACCCAACCAACAGAACCTTCATAGGATAATCAGAGATGATATCTACGAGGCAGTTCATCGGAACACACTGGACCAACCCCGGAGGGGTGCGTCGAAGATGTTATTCTATGCGGCACACTTTCTTGAGATCCGTGATGGGGTCATTTTCAGACCCATGTACATTTCCCGACATTAGTTACTAGGGCCTTCGTATCTCTTTGGGTCAGTTTAGAGTGGGCTCACATTGACTTCGTGTTGAGACTGATCATCACTTAGACCGCTCGGAGTGGACTTGCCTGCTTTGCTCTCTCCAGGAGGTTGAAACCGAAGAACACTTCATTTTCAGGTGTCCTGTTTACTATGAGATTCATGGGCGTTTCCATTGCTTGTTCGTGAACTTCCTTCCTTCACACTTTCTTCAGATACTATGATCAGAGATGTCTTGCTCTCTACCTTCAGGAGGCCCTCAGGCTTTGGGACAAGCTCCTCCATCCTCCCCCCAGACGGATGAATACTAGACTGATCACTTCTTTCTTCCCGGTGCTCTCCTCGGTGAGGGTGCAGCGGCGCTTGGACACGTGTCTGGACCCCCAGTCCAGATCCGTCAGGTCTCGAGACCCCGTTTCTTCCACCCGAGGCTCCCTATCTCAGGCACGTCCCAGGGCCCCTCCGCATAGACAGCGACCCACCAGGCTTACTCAGAGGCACCGCCTCCCTCCTGGACACCGGCTCCCCAGGCATTCTATAGTCTCAGCTTCTGGTCATCGGCGCACTGCGAGTCACTCCCATCCGGCCTTGAGTGTTAGGTGATGTTGTGGGGGTGTTGCTCCCTCTTCCGCTCCCCCTCCCCCCGCACCATCATCTTTTTCTTCTTTGTTTCTGGTTTCTCGGCCTCTGTTGTTTCCTTCTCTTCCTCTCCTTCTCTCATTGTATTTCGGGCGACCCGTTTGGGTCCTCTTGCTGGGTTGGTTTGCTTTGTACTCTGCAGTCCCATTGACCTACTTTTGTGGTCATGTGTTGGACATTAATAATATTATCTTATCTTATCTGCCTTGATTTCTATTTGAAATACTTTAATGAATAATTTGACATGTTAATCGGGCATGATATTTTTGACTTTATATGCCTGTTAAGTAATGGATATGCATGGTCTTTTGCACAGCTTGTCCACTTAAGTGTATAGAGACGACTGAAGCAGTTATTGTCCCACTTCCATAATTGCTTATGAAGTGCCGATATTAAATCGTTCCAGTGAAATTTCTTGCTTTTTTGAATACATATCCCACCACTCATACAATTCACCTTGCACATGAGGAGCTGTCAGAATATTTTAGGCCATCATGTTCAACAGACTGGAAAACAAACAATCCAAGAGGATCTATCAACATTGGCTCACACAGAACCACCAAGCCCATCTTCACAGCTTGCGGTTCATGCAGTACCACTTCAATGGACTGCATACTCCAGAACCTCATCCACATATTCACGGTATCTCCAAGCCCATACCGCCATCTCCAACAAATGTCACACACACTTTGGCAGTAGCACAAGATACCACACACCCTCCTGTTGTGGTGCAATACAATACATGCAAAACAAGCGTGCACCACCCGAGCATGCACCAAACCTTCTACAGAATGCATGCCAAACCTCTGCAACCTCACTGATGCCATCAGTGCCAACCGCAACATGCCGTCCCACACCAAGTGGCACTCCACAGGACTGCCATTATGCCAGAATGTCTCTCTGCATACCGCACATCTTTCAAAGCCACATAACAGTCAAAATGTGAATTGTCACACATGGAGATCCAGAAATGGTGAAACCTCCATAATAGCTCGTCCTGCCTCTGCGCATTGTTATCTATCTATATACACACATCTATATAACTTGGATAGGCAATCAGAGTACGAGATGGACAGCCATACATCTTTCTCAAGAGTATGCCATGTAGAGGACACAGATAAATAAATACATTTATTGTTCCAGTTCTAATATCTCTCCCGATTTTCTGGACATTCTAAATAGCTTCCGCACACACATATAGCACATCTAAAGCCACATTTAGGTTGTTATCCACCCAGCCACTGCCTGGGCCCCGGATCAACAAAATCATTCTCACGTTCTTGTACACAAACTTTGCAGGATTTGTGATCAAAGTGCTACTAAATTCTGGTATATCAATCATAGGAAAAGATTGAAACAGGTGAGCATTATGGAATGTAATCCAACAAAATGATCTTTGGACCAGTTTTTTCACCTCTTCTGATCTTTTTGAAAAATTTTATTTCCTGATGCTTTATGTGTAGTTGCAGGTTGTTTTCTTGTATTTGTCTTTGCTGGGTAGGATATATCAACAGCAATTCGCGAAGAAACTCGGTGGCCCCTTTAACAAAGTGGAAGCAGCAAAAGATCAACATGCATAGTTCAGAAAGTCCAATTGGGTGGTGGAGAACACGTGGGGTTGGAACTCCAACGAACCACCAACTTTTTATCGCCATGCTGTCTCTGATCATTATTTCCTCTGCAGCTGGGAGTAATGGGAGTGTTATGGCATTAGCATATCAAACATTTTTATTTCCATTACATTAGATGATTTAGTACAGAATTATCAAGTTTATAAGCATGCAAGGGTATATAAAACAGCTTTGATAGTATAATGTTCTGGTGTATTTCATTTTAATCTAGCATTAAGAAATACAAGTATTCACCTCTATGAATTTTAATATATATGAAACACCATCAAATGTTAAAAATTACTTATTATATATAGTTTCCATTACAATCCTTTATCATCCTCTATGCCTCCTGTCAAATTTGAGGATCTCTCCAAAGATCCTCAAAACTCGTGTTCCCATTGCAGAATGTTAACAACTCGGCAAACATTGAGAGATACAAAGATGCCAGGATAAATCCTTAATAAGAAAAACATTACCATACAAAGAAATCAGACCTTATGCTTGGACATAATCTATACAAACATGCATAAAAATGGTTAAAAGTCAATCAATGGATACATACACTAAACCAAAAATTTGTTTGATCGGTCATGCAGTAAGCATAGATTCCTAGCACTTGGAATCTTTTAGTCATATCATACATTCTAACATACCATCACACCCATAAAAATACCTCACCCTACTAGCATATGTTTTAAAGCAAACAGTCCACGAGAACTAAACACATTTCTAACTGTGGCTTTAGATGCATTTTGCAACGGAATTTGTTTCTGATAATCGACGGCATTCCAACTCTAAATTTGGTTTCAATGAAAAGCCAATGATGCTTACAGTTTGTTAAACTGCTGCTCAATCTGATTTGAGTTAAAATGTTGATCTCTGATAGGTTCATTCGCCTTCCATGAATTTTGCCATTTGTTATTTGGAACACTGCTTCCATGACCCTGCCAAACCAATTTGTGCTAAGTATTCAACCTATAACTCGTGATATCGGTATAACATTTAGGAGAAATACTACCTTCTCATACAGCTGAGTTTATATGGCAGAGAGGAAACAAAGCTATAAAGTTTACATACATTCCATCCAATAAATGTGTACCTTCCCATTCTCATAGGCTGGAAATCCTTGACTCATTCTAGGAGGCCACTCTAAAGAAGTATCCCCAGTTTCCTCTTGACTAATGCTTCTTGCATATCTCGCATTCAATTCATTAACTTGTCGTGACACCTCCGGTTTTAGTTGTTCCAGTTCACTCAAAACACCATTTAGTTTCTGTCAAGAAATCTATTAGTCTAATATATATAGAATGGAAAAGAAACCATATATATTCAATAAAAACAGCTGAATGTGGGGTATGCTACTTGAATGCAGATGTCTAGAGGCATATATATGCACTCATCTAAGCAATTTTGAGGGGAAAAAACAAAATTACCTTTACATACTCCACTTTCTCCCTTGTATGAGATTGTTTAAAGTCTCGATGCTGCGGGATTGTTTCTGAAATTAGACTGTGACAAAAGTAGAAAAATAAATGAATTCCGTATCAATATTACTATAAAATGGCAACCATAATTTTCCATACAACTGTTAGCATGAAAATAATACAGTATAAATGTGGCACTCAGGAGACAAAACTTCTTTACTGCAGATTCTGAAAGTAGTGTAGTGTAAAAACACCATGTTTTAAGGCATTGACGGATTGGTCATTTTTCATTTGAGCCCATGGACTTAATGCATTTTGAATGAGGCCAAAAGCCTTAAAAAGGTGCAATTTTTACACACCATCCGATCACGTCATGATAGATGGATGATGCTTCTTTTGAAGACTACAACATCTGACAGGACCTAAAAGATATGCAGATCATCAATCTATCATCTCACCTCCTAATCCAACAGTGCACACAAAGTCAAAACAATTTGCTTGGACAGCCAAAGGAGATAGTGTGCTACTGGTCAAGAGACAAAGGAACAGGGCCCACAGGCTATGTGGAAGCACGATTCTAACCCAAGAAGGAAGCAGATGTTGTCAATGGTATTTCATATGCGAGCCATTGATTGTTTCCAACCTAACGCCTCACAGATCATTGAGATTTTCATACGAGGTCTCTCCAATTGCCTCTAGATTCAAATGGCTCCCACAAAGATTTGTACAAAAAGGGCATGAGCTCTCCAGTAAAGCCATCATTTTAAGAGGATTAATGTTCCAGTTGAGCGTGGCCATTAATGAGTTAGTGCTCAGTAGTTCCACACTAATGATCTTCGCATAATCGCCATTAACAGTTCAGGGCCATTACATTATCAGTTTCATGCAAGAGAATCAAGAATCGGAAAACCAGCGCTGGCAGCACAACAATTAATTCCCCTCTTCTTCTTCCCTGGTAGTATAATTAAGTTATACTAAGCTCAGTAGAACAAAGAGCTTGGACCCCTTTTGGTTAGAATTTTACTTTATCTGTTATAGGAATTGTGCAGGCTAGAGCCTCAACATTAGCATTTTCTCATGTTATTGCCATCTGACCTTTTGGAACAGTACACAACTGTGTATTTCTGAAGCATTCAATGAAAGATGTGTGATTATCTTTACTCTTCATCTATAACTCTTAACATATGTGCAAGCTCAATCTAATATGGTATTGTGTATATACCTTTTGTATCATGTTTTCTTTGTGTTGAGATAGTTACACATGTCAATTACGCATACGCTTTGTGCTTGTTTTTATTACAGAAACGGAAATAAGTCATCTGTCTTGGTGTGTCACCGTCTTTTGTTTTATGCATTTGTTATTTGTATTATCCCTTCCCCTTTTCCACTGAAGTTCTAGATTTAGCATTAGGATAGTAAAGAGCTGGCCTTTTCATCCCGGATGTTGTTCTATTGTCAAGCCCCTCGCACTAGAAATTCCCACTGTCATGCTCTGATAGAGGGAGCGGCAATTCAGACATTCTAGAGTATCAACAGGTAGGTCATTAGAGTTGTTTATGCTTAATTGCTAGACTGCACGGAAACGCCCTAGACCCCCTCGTACCAGGCTGGGTACGTTTTGGGTGCAGTGCAGTGCGCTGTGGGTACGTACCCACAGGCCCTGGGTACATCCAGGGTACAGAAATCCGTACCCAAGACGTACCCAGGACCTGTGGGTACGTACCCACAGAGTACCCACAGTTTTTTTTTTTTAAGTGCAAAAAAAAAAAAAAAACATGAGGGCTTTGATTGGAATTGAACTTTGGAAAGTTCATGTGAGATTCAATATTGCCAATAGGCTCTGAAGGGTCGAGAGAGATGAAAAGGACTTCATTTGGTTGACTTACTATTTGGGGGCTTTCTTGTTGCTCCTCGTGGGTCCTTTATTCTTCAGTCAATTTGGAAGGCATGGGAACAAGTGAAGCACTTGGTGGTTGGGCAGCCTATCTTCTCTTCATTTGACATTAGGTGCCAAGCCTACAAATCGATTTCGTCAAATCAGAAATATAATGACAAGATCCTTGCCTTGACAAGAGGCCGTTCTGCCCTCCTTTGGTTAGAGAAAGGAATTAAAATATTTCATGACTTCAAATGTTTTTTTAATGTCCAAAGATATGTCTAACTCAAGCTTAAGGCATTAATAATGAATTATCAAATCTATAATACAGTCTATGTTATTAACTATTATGTTTTGAACATTATGAATCAATACAAACTCAAGTCTCAATTCTCAATTCTTAAAGTATTGAAAATTTGTTTTCATGTTCTATGAATGATTTTAAGTTGTATGAGTATTAAATTTCAATAAGTATGCAAATGTTTCTTTAAAATTAAAATTTTATATGCATATAGATATATAATATAATATATATATATATATAAAACATACCCAAAAGTGTACTGTACCCGAGATTTTTAAAAATTTGCCGTTTCAGCGTACCGAAACTGTACCCGTACCTGTATCCGTGCAGTCTGTTAAAATATAACACTTTATATAGCATGTAAAACAGTTATGTAGTTGTTTGGTTGTTAACTGTTCAACTACCTCTTCCTACAATAAATAAACCTCTGCCTGTGTCATTTGAACAGTGCAGTTTGCTCTCCCTCTCTTTAATTCTTTCTTCTCTTTGCATATGCTAACATTGGTATCAGAGCGTCGAAGGTTCGCAGTTCGAGGAAGAAAGAAGCCATTCAGTCTGAGGAAGCTCTTGGTGGAAGAGTACAGACAAAGGAGAAGTTTGTGAAGGTCGTACAGACCTGAAGCATCTCGTTCGTGAAGTTTTTCGTGCACAACAGTCGCTAGGGCAAACGTGAGTGCCAAAAGTCGTGATTCGAGGGCAGACAAGGGCAAATACCAGTCGTTTTTGTGAAAAACCGTGGTTCGAGGCAGAGTCGTGAGTAAATAAAGACATTTTCGAACTGTCTTTTTCCCTTTTATTTTCTCTTTGAAGCAGCGCCATTAAAAATTGACGGCAAGGGTATTAACAAATCGTGAAGGCAGAACAGTCAAGGAAAAACATGAGAAGCATCAGTTGTATTTGCTGGTGCGTCTGCCAGGACGTCGTGGGAAGAAAAATGTGGGACAGATTCGTAGAAAGGGCAACGCGTTTTTCATGTTTGTAACCAGTCACAGCAAATCCACAATTCGCAGAAGGCAAAAACGTGAACAATCGTGAAGAGTTTTCTGAGCCTGCGTGGGGAGAAATACTGTGTTGGAATTTGTTGAAGTCGTGTGACATGCAAATCGTTGGAGCAAAGTCGTGTGACTCGAAGGATTCGAGGGCATCATTTGGTTTATTTTCTTCAAACTGAAAAGTCGATGAAATTTTTCTCACAAAGGTATTTACCTTGCTTTTGAATAATCAAATTTGGAGGAATAAGTAATAATATTTTTTTAATATATGCAAATATAGTTCGAAGGCAGTTGGAGGGGTAATTTGCATGTGAGAAATTAATCTCATACTATATGCTGGAGAAATTAAATTAATAAATATATTTGCTGGAAAAAGGTATTTTATTGAGTGTGGGCAAAACTATTATTTTATTATTTCCGTTCTTTTGAAATAATAACATGACAAATATATCGCACTTGACTTTTTCGGAGACACAAAAATTAACGGGCACTAATTTCAATGTTTGGAGTCATAAGATTTTAACGGTTGCAGAGTTTCGTGATTGTGATAAAATAATCAAGGGTGATGAAAATCGCCCGATGTGACGAACTTCGAGGATTATGGCAAGCGTCATAAGGAAGCGTTATTGCTTCTCAAGTTATCGGTGTCGGATGATTTGATCTTTGGAAGTGCGGAATGCCACCGTGGCAAGCACATTGTGGGCGATTTGAAGGGTAATTATCGGACGTCGAGAAAAAAGTCGGGTTTTATTCACGAAAAATATGCTCTTTTCCGTAAAGTTACAAGGTGGATCGCATTTGTCGAGCACCTACTTCCGATGAAAGACCTCAAGACCAGTTATCTTTCATCAACAAAAAAGGTGGACGACGATGATATGGTGGCTCTGGTTTTGAACAACTTACCTTCTTCGTATGAGTCATTTGTGGAGGCACTCCATTTAATGGTTGAAAGTCAAACACTCATGTTTGACAAGGTGAGTTCCTACCTGTTGCAAAAGGAGCGGAGACAACTTCAGGCAGAATCTAATTGTGACCATTCAGAGAGTGCTCTTGTCACTCAGTCAAAGGGAAAGTGGAAACGTCAATCTGGTGAGTCTTCCACTCGGTATCAGGTCACATGTTATTATTGTCACAAGGTTGGGCACCTCAAGAAGGATTGCCGGAAGCGGAAGTATGATCTTTCGCAGCAAAACAAAAAGCCATGTGATGAGGGACATGTGGCAGCAGTTGCAGAAGAACGGGATTCGGATGACAGCATGCTCTTTATTGTCTTACGACATCATGCTCGAATGACAGTGGTACCAGTTGTTGGATCATTGACTCTGGTGCGTCTGCACACTTTTCATGTCGTAGGGACTGGTATGTTTCATTTACTGCAAATATATGTTTTGAATCAGTAGTACTAGCTGATGGAGAATCACTTGCAGTAGAAGGGATAGGAGATATATGCATTGTATTGAATAATGCTTATAAATTGTTGGTAAGGAATGTTAGATATGTACCTTCTTCACAAAAGAATCTTCTATCTAACATTCCTTACCAACAATTTATCAGCATTATTCAATACAATGCATATATCTCCTATCCCTTCTCTGCAAGTGATTCTCCATCAGCTAGTACTACGATTCAAAACATATATTTGCGATAAATGAAACATACCGATCCTACGACATGAAAAGTGTAATGTGACGCACTAGAAGTCAATGATCCAACAATCGAAGTCACCTCGATCACGTCCTTGCACCAATCAATGAATCATGTAACAGAGAACCAGTGGACCACTTGCCATATCCTTTGTTCATGGGACCAGATTTTTGTTTTGCGGTTCTTCTTCATTCGACAACCGCAACACAGTCATGGACTGCTGATTTTAAAGTACAACTTATGGCACAGTTTGTAGATGTAATGACTAAACATATGGGCTTTAGGAAATTTGTAAAATTTCGGGACAAACTTTGTCTTGTTTCTGGTTTAGTCATTAAGAGGGGGTGTTAAACTATAACACTTTATATAGCATGTAAAACAGTTATGTAATTGTTCGGTTGTTAACAGTTCAACCACCTCTTCCTACAATAAATAAACCTCTGCCTGTGTCATTTGAACAGTGCAGTTTGCTCTCACTCCTCTATCTATTTCTTTCTTCTCTTTGCACGTGCTAACACAGTCTAGCTTAATTGTGTATTATGAAGAGAACATGAAAGGGATAGCTTAATTGGAATTACAAAAGCGCACTAAAACAAAGGAAGCATGGTGTTACATAACAAATATGGTCAGCACTATGACTTGCTGTATGCAGTAATGTTATTTAATGATACATACAAGTCAGCACATCGTACTGCCCCACATGGTAAGGATGGTCAATTAACATATTTATATGAAGACATAAAGTGAGAAAAAAAGAACCATTGGACAAACTATTGGTGTCGATCCAATTTGGGGATATTGTTTCCAACGTCGGAGAATGAACCCTCTCAAAGTGATCAACCATTATTTGTGAAAGCAGTGCTTCACTTCGTTGCCATTAGAACAGCACTCACCATTATCATTGTTATATTATTATCATGCATTTACACTTAGTTACAAATAGTCTTTGAAGAATCAATAAATTCAGGAAAATGTCTATCGATATCCTCATTAGTACGAAAGTTGACTACATTCAGTAGAGAACACGAGGAATTTGTGAAGTTTAAGTAGTCCTCAAAGCAATGGATGGCAAAGATATACTTCCTGATAACTTTTAAAAAATTGAACTTCGCCACTAGCATGAAAATAATGCAATATGAACATAGCATTCAAAAGAACAACATTTATAAGATACATACATTAAATGGGTAATTTCATCAGCATTATCAAAAACACTACAGCAAGCCACCTGAGTCTGAATTCTAAAATAAGTCCTCAAAGATCACTGAACCTGAATTCTGGAAATGACAGTAAGCACATTGCAGCTTCTTGCATTTATAACGAAATCAATGTTGAGAAAAGAGAAAATTCGCTTTACCTTGAAAATCTAAGCAGAATGATGTACAGGTCTATGAGATTCTTCTCTTCCCTGTGAATATTTGCCTGTATACAAATGGTCATCAAAGGTTAGCTGATAAGCCTGACTACGTAACATTCTTAATGATAATTACGCCATATGGTGGTCTTGATTTGTTAAAAACTTCACTGTGACGTCAAAAACTGGAGGGCTTTCAACAATGAGTGTCCACAACAGCATTTTATGTGGTTTTTTCAACCCAGAATATTTGTTTATACTTCTAGTGAAAAAATTGACAGATAAAATTATACACATAAGGGAGAATAAGAAAACTGCAAAAACCTAATCATTACTATAGGCTTTAATTTCTAGAAATTGGTTTGATGCCATATAAAACAAGAGTACGTTAAAAAACAAGATTATTTTTATGAACTGTTTTTGGCAAATCGACAAAAAAATTGCGATGTCTCCTTTTCAGAATTAATTAATTCTGGATACCCAAAGCCTATTCTTATTATTTTCCGTAGGCTAAGAGGAAATTAAAGAGGGAAATAAATTAATTTAAGTGGTCCAAGGGTACTTTTATATTTTAATTGGAAAAAGGACACTTAAATTATATTATTAATCCAAAAAAGCAGAAATAGAATAAAATAATAATAGAATGATGAACTTCTATTATGGGGTGCTAAAGATAGAATAATAATTAAATAAAGCATTCTATTATGGGGCGCCAAAGATAGAATGGGCTGCATGAGCATCAAGATCCTATTTTTAGGATGGAGAGAGGATAAAGCAATTTTATATTGTTTATTCCTATTTTTAAAATGGAGCGCCAACATAGGAGAGAGGATAAAACAATTTTATATTGTTTATTCCTATTTTTAGGAGGGGCGCCAACTTTGGAGAAGACCTTGGAAGTTATAAAAGCAGATTTGGGGTTTATTAATACATTCATCTTGGAAATTTATCAACTACTTCATTGTCTACAAGTAGCTTCTGCTTTTGCATTAGTAATAGAGGACGAAAACCCTCATATCTAAGCTTGGCAATTCCATCTAGGGGTTGTAGTGATCATTCAAAGTACAAATATTCATCCAGTTCAGCTAGGGCACACTTTTTCAGGCTTAATTCTACATCCAGAACAGCAAGTACAGCTAGGGCTTCAGTATCTAGGGGCAGATTTCAGTCAAATCAGTTTGCATGCTCTTCTTTCCCATCTAACTATTAATTTCAACCATCGATTGTGAGGAAATAATTGTCTTCAAACACTATTATTTCTTTTATTGTAGTTGATTGAGGCTCATTGTTTTTAATTTAACAATCAGATTGTCATTGTTGTCATAAAAGTTAATTTTTTATACTATTGTCCAATGGTTTTGAAAAAATAAGTTTATTTTAAGTATTTTTCAGGGGATATTACAATGGTATCGAGTGAATTTCCTCCTAGCTTGTGGAAGGGAAAAGAAAAATAAAAATTGCAGCTTTGAACTTCATGCAAGGTAGTGACAGAGAAGTCAGGTACTACCAAAGGGAGAAAAAGAAAGCTCCAAAACAACCAAAAGTCATGGGTAACAAGGATCCAGAGGAGGCAATCTTTGACAGGCTTGTTCAGGGACAAGACAGGTTAGCTGATATGATGGGTCAATTAATCCAAGTTATGCAGGGCACGAATGTGCAAAGGGCTCCAAATACAGTGAGGGAAGCTCTTCAGGAGTGAACCATAACCAACCCTATCAAAGGACAGCCATTGGTTCTATTGTTAGGCCCTTCCAGCCTAACTTCCTACGTAGAGAGGAAGCAATTTGGGAGGTAAAAATTCAGCCTACCATAGCAGATGATATTGCTGCTAGCTATGAGGAGTACAAGAGTTGAACCTAGGCCACAAACTAATCAAAGAGACCTGCAGCAGGCTTTAGGGAAGTTGTCACTCCCTACTTTTGATGGATCTAATAAGAGTTCTCCCTTAGAGATGAGGAGAGAGGAAGAAATCATGGGGCATGAACCGAAGAAAGAAAAATCAGATCTGCAAAAAGGTTTTGGAGTGGAGTTCCAAGAAGACCATGTTGAGGGACATGAACATGAAAAAAGGGCTTTACTAGCAGCTAATGTTGATTTTCAATTAGCTGGAATTTTTGAAACGACAACCTATGGGAAGCAAATTGATTGTGTTCATGACTTTAACAAGAATCATGAAGATGTTTTATTGACTTCTAATGTTTGCATGCGTCAACAAGATTCATTTGTTGAATGTGAAGAGTTCAAGATGGAGAAAAATGTTGATCCTAACCCAGAAGTTCCGAGTCACAAGGTTGGGGATGTTGAAGATATCTCAACCAAGCTTCATTCGACAAAGGAAGGTGAACAAGTTGAGGACAGCCAAAGGTATGAAAGTGTTGTGGATTTGTTGCTTCCTACTAAGTCATTTCAGATGTGTGGTCATCATGGACAACATAGTGGAAATGGTGATAGAGTGAAGAACACTTTGAGTGGCAAAGGGCACATAGATCCATTCATACAAGTTCCAAATTGTGTGAACATGAGAGTTTGGGATCTTGGTATTTGCAGAAGAGACTTGCAATTGCTTGAGGGCAAACAATTCTGGGAAGGGCGGACTGTAATGTCCCCTTTTTAGAATTAATTAATTTTGGATACCCAAAACCTATTCTTATTATTTTCCGTAGATTAAGAGGAAATTAAAGAGGGAAATAAATTAATTTAAGTGGTCCAAAAGTACTTTTATACTCTAATTGGAAAAAGGACACTTAAATGATATTATTAATCCAAAAAAGCAAAAATAGAATAAAATAATAATAGAATGATGAACTTCTATTATGGGGCACTAAAGATAAAATAATAATAAAATATTCTATTTATCTAATAAAATAAACATTCTATTACGTGGCGCGAAAAGGATAGGATAGGCTGCATGAGCATCAAGATCTTATTTTTAGGATGGAGAGAGGATAAAACAATTTTATATTGTTTATTCCTATTTTTAGGATGGAGCACCAACATGGGAGAGAGGATAAAACAATTTTATATTGTTTATTCCTATTTTTAGGAGTGGGCGCCAACTTTGGAGAAGGCCTTGGAAGTTATAAAGGCAGATTTGGGGTTTATTATTACATTCATCTTGGAAATTTATCAACTACTTCATTGTCTGCAAGTAGCTTTTATTCTGCATCGATGTGAGAGGATGAAAACCCTCATTTACACATAGATCTGAGGACAAAAACCCTCATTTACACATAGAATCTGAGGACGAAAACCCTCATATCTAAGCTTCGCATTTCCATCCAAGGGTTGCAATGATCATTCAAAGTATGAATATTCAACCAGTTCAGCTAGGGCACATTTTTCAGGGTTAATTCTACATCCAGAACAGCAAGTACAGCTAGGGCTTAAGTATCTGGGGGCAGATTTCAGTCAAATCAGTTTCCATGCTCTTCTTTTCCATCTATCTGTCAATTTAGACCATGAATTGTGAGGAAATAATTGTCTTCAGACACTGGTATTTCTTTTATTGTAGTTGATTGAGGCTCGCTCGCTTTTTTAATTAAAAATCAGATTGTGGTTGTCGTCATAAATGTCAAATTTTTATACCATCGTCCTAGGGTTTTGAAAAAAATATCTAGGTTTCTCCAAAGTATTTTTCAGGGATATTACATTTTTCGAAAAATGAAATTCACCAACTAGCACTTTTCATTATAAGTGCAATAATTTTTCATGTAAAATGTACATATAATTATTAGATTCAACAAAATACATGTATAATAATATATACTAAATCCTGTGTTTTTTTCTCAAAATTAATCCATTACACATGTACTACTTATTTTTTGAATTAAAAATGCACCAACCATTCTATACTTGCACAGAAATTTTTAACCCTTAAATATTTCCCTCAACTTAAAAATCCACAATAAACAGAAATTGCGCTAGCACTGAGCTCTCTCAGCTTACAGGAACTTAGAATGTCTATCCATGAGTGATATGTGTCTGATTGATGATTTGGTTTAATCAAAATTTACAAAATCCTCTCCAATGTCATAATATGTAGGGTTTTCAGCCGTGAAACTCCAGGGTAGCATTCTATGAATTTTTTTTGAAATCAGAATGTGTTTTTGCATTTAGCAAAACAAAAATTTAGTTGATGTAATTACAAGCAGAACTGCGAAACCAATACTCTCAAATTTCATTTTCCAAAATTATCGGAATGGACTATTTAATACTTGCGCCATTCAAATGACATATCTATCATGAATAGCAATTCATGATAACCCATCGCTCAAGGGCTTGAAGTCCTTGGCACTCATTGCTCCTTACATCTCATAGCTGCAACGGCCACAACATACATATGTTATAGCTTGGGAGGCATTTCCTGTGAAAGAAAAAGACCGAAAATTCAGGTCAAAATCCATGCCCCAGGGCAAAATATCAAAAGATCAGAGCCCTGTTTTGCACCGTATTTTCCCAACTGAATAAGGCTAGATGCAAGTCCTGGGTGAAATTGACAGAAAATACCCCTCCGTCATGGCATCTAAGACAAAGGTTAACCCGCAACAAGAATTTACCAAATTATTAGAAAAATAGCTTGAAGAAAAAAAATATCATAATTGTTAGAAGAGTCATTTCCTATGACAGAATTAATCAAAATAAATTGATAGACCTCACTGCCCTAGGGCAAGAAGATCGAAGCAATACTTCTCAATTGTGGCATCTATGCGAGAGGATATCACAAAACAAGAATTTACGAAATTGAGCATGATTTAACCTACCTGTTTGAGCATATTGCCGGCAAGCCTGTAGTAGAAAGACAGGGACATTCGATTGTCCACATCGATCTTCTGCGTGGTGGCCGCTATGGTTAATCTGTTCATTGGCGCCCTCATTTCTATTGTTTTGCAGGAGCATCACGTTACAGATGAAGAGATTATTTGCAGGATTTGAGCTCTCTGTGTCGCATATATTTTATACGCGTTCAGAAATTGGGGATTTCTTTCATGCTACTCAACATGTCGACACCCTGGTCATGTGGGCATCTTGGTGACTGTTATTGTTTTTGTACTCGTCCAACGTGTGCAATATGGGGCGCCACGGTCACATGGAGGTGTTATATTTTTATTGTTTGCTTGGTTTCCCGTTACGAGTCAACATATGTAATTTTAAAAAAATATATAGGAATAGTAATAATATAAAATACATTTGGAGTTACGAGTCAACATATGTAATTTAAAAAAATTATAGGAATAGTAATAATATAAAATACATTGAGTAGTGATTTAATGAAAATTGGTTTCTTTTTTAATTAATGGAAGGTGTAAGGTTCAAATCTCACTCCTTGTTAAAGAAATTTATTATTTGATGGATTATTTATTATCATCGGGACATAGCACTAAAATGGTTCTAATTGATAGGCATGTCATGATAATGTAATCTTAATGCTTATATTAGCATCCTTGTATGCGAGCTAGTGATTTCTTGTATCCTTAGCAAAAATAATTATCTTGCTTGAGTCTACATTCCTATGTGAGTTGACCTAACGGTGAAGAATCCATACTCTTAGAAGAGAGGTCACAAGTGAACTTGTACTCTTGGAAGTGACGTCATAAGTTTGAAGCCTAAAGGAGGTACAGGATATGTATGGCTTGTATTTGATGCACATTTAGAAGCCTCATGCATACTGTGAATAGGAGGTAATCACATGTGCCATAAACCACCTGTAGACCCAAAAATAGGTTGCTCGGTGTAGACACTAATTTTTGGTATCTCTTGTCCTCATCCGCTGTCTGCTCCCTTCGTCGTCATTCCTCGCATAAATACCCCTCTTCTCATTCAAATCCCCTTTCCCTCCTAAATTTCATTTATCCCTCTAAATGTTATTGTTCTACTTCAATCACATCCTAATCATATCATTAATTTGTCTTCCCTAGACATCCCTAATCACCCTTAATTATCCCTAAACTTATTCATTAACTTTTTTATCCTCCCTAAGCACCCTATTTACCATCCCTAGGTTCCCATCTACCCCTATTTAATATTTTTTTATCCCCCAACTACCATTTATCCTCCCTAAGCACCCCTAACCCACATTAACCACCTGAAACCCTAATTTCACCTCATAGGGGCTCATTGTCTCGAGTTGATCAATCCTCCAACGCACAAATCAGATAGGTGTCGTAGTCATTGGTGACCCATCTAGGTCATCGTCGACCCTATAAATACACCCATACCCCTCCTCTCTTGAGGATGTAATTTTTGAGACTTCGGGCTTTCTTATGATTTTGGCTTCATTTCTTACTCTTCTTTTGTAGCTACATTACCACCTTGGAGCTACTTTAGAGATCTTGTGCATCACCTTTGAATATTTGAAGTTCTCTTGTTTGGCATCACACCTTTGCTTGCTTAGAGTCCCCATTGCCATCCCATCACCATTGTGCATCAACCTTGTAGGTTTATCAACCATCTCGAGTGCATTCCGCCCTTACATCGGTCATCATTAATCTTCATTTGCATTTCCTCTTTCCACCCATTTTCATCCCTCAAACCCTGGATCCCTTCCCAATCACCTTAAATTCAACCGGATCATTGTCGACCCAATTCACGTCTATCTTCTTATTTGTTACTCATTCTACCAGCTATTTGTCTTTTGATCACTCTAGATCCCATATCCTTCAATCTTCTCATTTTGCACACCTGCTTTACCTCATATTTCATCTCCATCACACCTAGTAGTTGTCAATTCCCCAAGTCATCATCGACCCCTGTCTCAATCTATCTTATTTTTCGAGTTATTTGTTTATTTGCAACCAATCGTGTTCTTGACTAAGTACTTAAATCCCTATGCTTCTCTCGATCTACTTGTTTAGAAGTCCGGATCTCCGATCTTTCGATCCAGTCATCTTCGATCCAAACTAGGTCATCATCAACCAAATCAATAGTTATCATCTTCATCATCAGATCCAACAATTTTCTTGCATCCTTTCTATTGTGATCAAATCCAGACCATTTACATTATCTCAAAGATCGATCACTCCCAAATCATCTTTCAAGATCTTCATGTTGTCGTCAATCGGTGTGCTAGTAGTCTCGAGTCGTCATCGACTCGATCGGTTTGGTTGATTTTTCTCATTTTTGTTATCGGACCTACTCTTTATCTTGTTTAGCATATCTCATATTTTCTTTTTCAAGTTCTAGATCTTGCTTCATTATATTACTTATCCATCATCCTTTTATCTATATTTTATCAAAAAGTGGGTTGACATCCATCCTAGGAAGTTTTCACTTCTTGAGACCGACTTTGTCAGGCAACCCACCCTCTTATCTACTAATCATTTTCTTTGTTGATTTTCTCTTTGTTATACTAGGTAATCAAGCTCGCTACGAGGAGGATCTTTTACGCCCGTATCCATCATCATCTCATCAAGAGGTAGCCTTAAACCCTCTCATCATTGGAGTTACATGTTTTCTTTGTTGTTATTTCACTAATTTGAAACATGAGCGCGAAAATTCTATCAACACCCAACGTCGTGGGTGTAAAAAGACCTTTCTTTTCCTTTTCTATTATAAACTCGTGACATTTTTTGCATGCCCTTACTATTTAATGTCCACTTTATTTATTCTCATCCTTGAGTTGTGTATATAATGACATCTTGCATCACTAATCCGGTTGTTGAAATTGCGACTATGGATTGTGAAGCTATCGAGAATAGTGCCTTTGTTAAAGAAATCTAGGAAGTTCATCCGAAGGTCTTTCCCAAGGTAATAACTCCTCCCCGACATTGTGTTGCCCATTCGTGAATTTGATAGTGCATGTAAATGGATTGAGAAATTTTCTTTAATAAGCATATTTTGTTGGCGAATTTCCTTTTAAAGTATGCTAAAAATTTGGGTCCAATTTGTATGTATAACACGGTATTAGATTATATGTTGTCCAAAATATGATCGAAGGTTTTTGTTTCATTTTGTGGATTTACATTATGCCTCCTCATTTTTGCATAAATCATCTACTCAGTTTGACCCCATAAACAGATATGTGTCGAAGTCAATCTCTTCTTGACCTTAAGCAGTATGTTTATATTCAAGTTGGTGATTCCCACTACACCGTAAAGAATTTTGTATATCTTTCCCAATGATTGTTTTAATTGCCAATCCTTTAAGTACAAAATCCAAGATTGTTGTGTTTTCCTATCATAACAAAGTTATTTGTTAACACTCTCTGATCGAATGGCAAAGAAGGTTGGATCATTGTTGCTTATTGTAAAAATGGTCATAATAAGGGCATCACCACAAACCCTACTACAAATACATATTGTATGTGTTCTCGAGTAATATAGATTAGGATATAGATATAAGACCATTTTAGGGCCCACACACAAGTCAATATTGTAATTATATAGTGTATGAATTGTGAATCTAGAATATGATAATCCACACTCTATCAAAGGCATAAGCTTTCCAAAGAGTAAATATAGGATAGGGGGTGTGGTATTACTAGGTCCGAGGTTGTAAGAGTATTGATGATGAGTATGTAAATATATCATAACTATGGTTAAGCATAAATAAGGAGGCACATGCATACCAAGTATATAAATTAGGGTTGTCGAAACTAAGTGGTGAATAAATACAAGGACGATATAAAAATAATGCAATAGACAAATAATCTATCACTTTATCCTAATCTATAAACATGACACATCAATCATAAATTAGTAACACCTAAATACACGTAAAGGAAAAGGAAGATTATAGATACTTACCTTTTAAATACACCATTGGTGCTTTAAACTCCAAGGTTAGTAGCACGTTATGAGAATGTTGTTGTGGTGGATCACAAGAATGATATAAGAAGACTTAAGTAAATCATAGTTGCGAACTCCAAAGACTTAGTGGACCTTGTTGGTGTAGATCATATTTTTAAGTATCTTAGACCAAATACTTAAAAGATAGACCTTCAAGTGTAAGCACGACTAAACCTTAACCTTTAAGGCCTCTCTTTAAGAGTGGTTTTATGAGTGTGGACAGACTAGCGAATAATTATGTGATCATGGAGAAGTGACCTCAATAACACCTATAACGAGGGGAACATAACCTAAGGTCGTGAACTCTCATAGTGATGGCATCAATGCGGTCAATGGAATAAATGATTATAAAGTTCTCGCATATAATGCATAAATTATGGTTAATGTCGTCGTCTTGTAGCATATGATCATGTGGATCACGAGTGGAAAGGATCGAGAAGTGGATGAAACTCTTAGGAGCACATGTGAAGGTAAATTGAAGGTGTTGTTAAAATTAGGTATAAATGAGGTCACAAGAGGATACCAAGGAGGTGATCAAGGATAAAATATCTAATGCATATTGGAGTGTGCGGTAAAACTCTCTCACATATACTACTAATAGGTCCACCACACTCTCGATGACGCCCTTTAAGGCATGTACTCAAGGAGATCAATGCGCCAACATCCTATAAAGATAATTTTTTAATAAGGGTCAAAATGAGGTGTTGTAGACACAAAATTATGCACTTGGGTACATTTCTAGGTCCATAAACACATACTTGCATTTACACTAACAACTATCTTTGGCCTTTTGTCGTGTTTCTTATTTTCTATTTGGTCTTGCACACCCTACAACCCAGTTGGAACTTTATTGCTTTATCTTTCGTGACTTTTGGTGCCAACACCCGGGTACCTCGTCCCCTCAGGCACCCCCGACCTCTTTCCACTTTACTCGCTCTTTTTGGGCCTCTTTTATCTTTTGGGCATCTTATTTTCTTATGGGTTGGCCTTTCAGTTGTCAATTACAAAATTCAAACAAGGGAATCATATAAATACAAAGTTATGTGACCAAAATAAAGGACCAAGCTCTAAGCATCATTACTATCACCTAAGCTTGCATTTAAAGGCATCTAAGAGAACTAAAGGCATCCATCTAGCATTTCTTTTAAGGGATAAGGATTGCATATACAACATAGGAAGGGGAAGTTCATATTTCCATCCACGCATTATATCTACATTACTACAATTAGTTATCCCACTATCAAGTGCACTTGCACAAATGCATCTTAGGGCACGATTCTTCCACACATGCACAAGAACTATATGGAGTCTGAGATGTAGTGCAACACTCATTTGTAAGTTTGCTCTGTCAAGTGACCATTGGGGTCATTCTAACTCCCCATATTGCATCTTTCTTTTTTAGATTTTATGTGATATTGTGTGTTTTGCAGGTGAATCTTTGTTTTGTAGGTTACATATACCTCGGTGATCAAGTACGACATATAGATGATAAAAAGTGAATATTTTTGACACTTGTGTAACACTCCAAAGATTAGGATATGGCCATTTTCACGGTCATAAGCACACAATAGAGGTTTTCAATGCCAAGGCGCCCCTATCCAGTTTATGGGTACTCGTTTCCAACCTCCTTCGTGATCTACATAATTTATTTGGAGCAATAACGACACATATCACTTCATGTTCAACCTTTTTCCCAGTCTGCATCATTCTATGTTCGATTGTAAATCAACTAAGTCCATTTTCTCTCTCTCTCTCTTGCACTTAGGGTTTCATATTTTATTAGCTTATTGTTTGTGTCAAATCTATATTCTAGCATTTATTTATCATATGTGACTTTGTAATTAGGTTTTAACACTTATTATATTTTTGTTAAATCATTTGGTGAACCCGCATTCGAATACTCTTGGATCCTCATTTTTATTCTCTCATGGATCCTAAAATTCCTCAAATTTCTTTGCATTATTTACTTCAAATGCATCCCAATTACATGGTTGTTCTTCAAAAATCCCTAGATCTATGTATCTTCCTCGCAACACACCACCCACTCAAGTAAGTGTCATCTTCGATTGTTTATCTGATGACTCTATTCATCCTATCCGTCCATCCAATCAACCTATCTTCGAGTCAATTCAAGATTTGCATTCTTTATTTCAAGACAAAATTCAAGCTATGGAAACAATGATTACATCTCTTAAATATGAAATCCAACATCTCAATGATGTTTCTCAATGCACTTCAACATCTCATTGCACTTCTATGTCTTTTACATGCATTCATGCTAGTGAACCTCAAGTCTTACCATTATCGACACCTCTCAAGATTAATCTTAATGCTACTGTGCAACATGATATTCTTCCTCAGCTCCTTACTCATCAATTGATCAACTTGCCATCTACTAATTTCTATCCTCCTTATCGATTTACAAAATACCAAGGTCACACATATTTCCATTATCATCGAATCAATGGACATAATATCAATGATTGTTATACTCTTAAGTGACAAATTGACCACCTTAAGCATTATGGTCCCATCTCATTTTCTACACAAAATGTTGTTACATGTTCATCTCCGATTGCTACATCTAATTAGGTTCCTAAATATAATTCATTTATGTCTAATGAGCATTATTCCCTTGTCATTATATTCCTTCTACAATAAGTTAAGATCCACCTAAACAACTTCCTCTCAAAATCGGTCAAACCCCTCCTCCTCTCAAGTCTTTTACGACATTACCAAGTCAAACTAAGCAACCACCTCTCAAAATCAGTCCATCCTCGTCTCTTATCAAGTCTTCTGCAGTGTTATCAATCCCAACTAAGCCACCACCATTCAGGGTCCATATCTACCCTCCACTTCAACAACCAATCACTTTTTTCAAGCAAAATATTCCTTACATTGATGGTTAGGACACATTTCAAACACCGTCATAGATCTTCATCTCTTACACACTTGGGGACATCATGCTTTCTTCCCCCTTCAATCATTACTAATTCTTCACACTCTTAACACATACATGTTACGCTCTGTGATTTCTATCTAATCTCTCTCACACATCATGATGTACTGACACTAATATCTTCATTACCCTATGACACACTCTATTTCCATAGTTCATACTCGACTGTTGAGTTTATAAATATGAAATGAATCTCAAATCACTCACTCACACTCTTTACGCTCTATGCTTCATTCACCATATCTTTCTAGTGCACAATATCAAACCATTTCCCGATGACACACTCTTGTTTTAGGGTTTATTCTTGATTGTTGAGGGCTCTATTATAAATGAATTCCATCTCATACATAATCATTACATCCATTTGGGGCACATTGCTCCTATCACATTCAAAATGCATAACATTCCATTACACTCATTCTGACATATTGCATATCTTGGTTACACTTATTCTTGCTTTCTTTTACTTACATGTGTACTTTGTTTACTATATTAGCCATATATCAATATGTCATTATCTTTATCGTATACACATGCGTGTTCACTTGTTCTCTAGTTGTGAATGGTTTTTTTATAGATCCCTACACCTTTGTAATGATGTTTGACAATGTACCTCTTACCAATCCCAATGAGGCTCTGAGGGGTATCTACATTCTTACACATTACAGGTGATTAACTTTAATATGGATTTTATAAGTTAATCTATAATAGTAACAACAATGGAATAACTAATATAAATGCAATGTAAAATACTTAATACTTTATTTGATATTTCAAATGAAATAATGAAAATATGAAGGGATAAGGTACTAACACGAAATCACCTTACCTCGTTTTGTGCTTTTTGTACATAAGATGTTGCGTGGACAAGTCAAAGAATAATGGTGCCACCCAAGAAATTGCAGCGAATGAAGATCTGTCGAACTAAGGCACTGGGAGAGGGGTACCTTGTGGGTGCCTTGAGTACGTAATTTGGGCGCTGCAGTCTCGCGAAAAAGCTTAGGGTCGATTCTAACAAAGTGTCGTAATAAAGTCTTCATGTTACCTTCATCTTGGATGCATGTTTGTCACAATATCCTCGCTTATGTCGTTGTAGTTGTGTGATGAAGATTTACCTACAAAACCCCATACAAAGCATCAAATTCCTAAAAAAGAAAGATGCAAATGAAGGGGTTGGCTGACCTTAGTTACCACAATGGTGGAATTATGACTAAGTGTTGCACTACATTCCAGAACCAATGTAGTTTTGTGTGCTTGTGTGTGTAATTGTGTACCTAGGACGCCTTGAGTGTCGATGATGCAGAAGTAGGGGCAATAACTAGATGTAAGATGCAAATGGTGGATGGAATAGAATGAATACAACCCTTTCCCCCTATGATTGTGTGATGCCGATGTAGAAGATGCCCAAATGAAATCCTTTCCTTTAGTAATGGCTAGCTCTTGATAGTAGAATGTACGCCCTTAAGATAGTGAGTATGCGATCTCTTGCTCAAATCTTGACACTATATCAACTAACACCTAGGGAATGTAATAACAAAACCATAAAGACCAACCTCAAAATTCTAAATGCAAAGAAAGTGCAATCGAGACCGGGGTGCCCAAAAAGAGGATTGGGGCGCCGGCAGGAGCCCCAACACCTTTCCAGGCACCCTGGTCAGAGACTAAAGACGATAAATGACGACAACTAATCCTCCTGAAAGATGACTGAAACTATATAAAAAGCGCGACTTTGCGAGACAAGTGACAGCGATGACCGACTAAAAAAATTTAGAACTAGGGGATGGGCCATTAGTGAATACTTTTCTTACGCGAGATCCATATATAAAATAACACACTTGACGGTAAAAATGTAATAGTAAGTACGTGATTTTACAACTACAACGGTATTATTGTTTCATTATTTACTACTTCTATTCTTGCTAAAGCACATTACTTTACATTAATACATTCATGCTTTGACATACTCTTTATCTTTATAACATGCTAATGGGTGCTTCATGTCCAGCATTGGCCTTGCGAGGAACTATTTTCCACCATGGTTATCATTACACTTTGTTTGACATTATTTGCTACTACATGCCATTATTTGTGGGCTTTGCCCTATGCCTTGCTTGTTCATTATTTTCTTTCTTTCGATCGCTTTGGCCTTGATTGTCTTGTAACATTGTGAGTGATGTCCCATGTCCGAAACTGATTTTCATAGTTTATCTTGTATGCACATTTTCTTATTAGACTATATTTCTATGACATATTTGCTAGCTTTTCTACTAACACATATGTCTAGCCACTTTGTTTGCACGTGCCTTGGTTTCTACCATGCACATTCCCTCCCCTTGCGCAGGATATAATTTAGATCAACATCGGGTCCTTCCTTTGGGTTGCATACTCTTAATGATGTCATATGGACCCCAAACAAGGGGGTATACATTGGGTGAATCAGTCACCCCATACAACAACTCAAAGCTATAATACAAGAACAAAGAAGTCATACGAGTCTCAAAATGACCTAGAAATTGACTTGGGTCCTCAAAGACAACACAAACACTAATACATAGGCTTAGATAATGTTACCCAAATAACTCCCCTAGTTATTTAGACAACTTACATTCATATTATGGCTCGAGATCTTCATTACGGGTTGCACGCACTTGAGTTATCTCCTTGTCACATTTCCTTGGCCCGATTCCTCACGCGCCCAGTACACACTTATTCTTCCTTTCCTTCCTTCCATTTTCCTTTTCCTCTTTGTTCCATTTTCCCCTCATGCACACCTTTTCGCACATTCACCTTCTTCCTAGCAATTCATTCATCTCGTGTGCACCCCTTAGACTTACTTTCCAAATTAGTTAAGTTCCTAGCATTTGGTTGCCCTTATTCATTGTTGTCGCACATTATCTTGTAATAATTGCACCTCGACCATACATTCCTTCCTCAAGGTATTTATCCCATTCCTCTTGTTCATGTTACCTTTGTGCGTGCCCTTCCTTTGATTTCCTCTGCGCCTCACTCTTCCACGTGCATACCTTTGTGCCCTCTTACGTGCCACTTGGAAATCTGTCGGACCTTGAGTGTGATATACACAACCAATCAAAGTGCACCACTAGGGCACCAAATCATGACAATAAATCGGTGCATGACACGTGGCAAAAATAAAAAAGCTAATCAGCGGTTGGCCAATTCTTGACCTAATCGGTGTGCGTCAATGTTTTACATGCCGGGTTACTGTGATGATCTTACGAAAGTCATAAATTTTGTTCCAGTACTCGAGATCCTTATGCGCCTAGACTTTTCAAAAGTTCTTGCTAACGTGGGCTATATGCTAGACCACTCAAATGCAAATTTTAGTGGGATTTGATAGGTGAGAAGCTGGAAAACGTCTTTTACGTCATCAACGTAGGATTTGATTGCTTCAACCACCCAATTCACTTTAGATTTCACCCCTTTCTTCTCTAACATGCCAAACAAACATGGATAAGTGCACTTGATAGATTTATAGACATTCATTGTTAGTGGTTGAGTTTTCAAATCAGATTTTCCCTCCTCCTCTTTTCTCTCATTGATTCATCTATAAATGTAAGAGCTCGGCTCATTCTCAAGTGTTGGACATTTTGTAATGTTAGTGTTTGTTAAGGATATCATATCTCTACTTTTTGAGTCAAAGACCTATAGATCTAGTTCATGCATGCAAATATCAACCTTCAAACGTCATTTTAATCGAATGTGCATTCTTAGAAGTAATATAAGCATTGCTTTATGGCTATTCTCTGCCTTAACATGTTTATGTTCTTCTTCCTTGCCTCTCTTTTACATTGCATGCTTGTTGTGTCACTTCAAGTTCCTTACAACTCCTTTTCTTGTTGTGTTACATGAAATCATTTGTGTGAATGATTTTTGGTTTTGTCTTATGCATGTCTAGCCTTCCCTCATGTTTTCTCCTTTGTTTTTACTCAAAACATATAGTGTTCATCCACTTTTTCGGTGTTATCACCTCCTTTAGTTTTGTTTTCCCTTTTTACATATCCTTCTATCCATGGTCCCTTGGCTTGTTTAGCTTAGATGTCCATTTCAGTATTAGGATTAGCAGTAGCATTAGAAATAGGTAGAGGAACCGGCTTTCTCCGGAGATCCGTCTCAAGTGCACAAGGTCCCACAACTTGGAGACGGTTCCATTGTTGTCTCAAACAACTTAGTTCCTTTGGATTTGAGACACAGGTACACATTTGACAAATAACAAATAGGAGCGCTCAGGTGCCTGTGTCCTCCCTTGGGTGCTAATTTCCTAGGGGCAAAAACAATAATTTTCTCATATCAACACAATTCATAGAGTAGTTCCACAAGACATGTATAATCCTCAAGCAAGAAAAATGCATTATATCGCCATTTTCAATCGAAACAAATATTACATAAGGAAAAAATCAAGGACAAGAGGAATAAAACAAGATCACACCATCTTCAGTGGTGTATAATCATGGCAATGTCATGTCAAGGAAGGAACACTAAACCTCTCTCCCCAAAACTTGCTCTTTAGCATGAGATCGCTTAAAAAAATTGCTCTTGGCATGAGATAGACCAAAAAACTCACTTTTGGCATGAGATCACCCAAAAAACTCACTCTTCTACAACATTTCAAGACATTTTCTATCCTTTTCACTCTTCACAAATCAAGTGCACACTTTCCATTCACTACTTTTACAATAATTTCACTTGTTTTACATACTTATACACATCTTTGAATATTGCTTCGCTCTTCGCTTGTAGGTTCGTCCTTAATACACAACAAGAAGGAAGCTTCAAAAACACAATAACAAGCTACACTAACAACAACATGTATAACATGGTACTTGATTAAACTAAAATGGAAAATGGAGATCTATTGTAGTTTAATCTAAATGTTATGCAAAGCAGTAAATAACAACAAAATAAATAAAGGAAATGACCCAAGCAACTAAGTAGATGGAAATGTGAAACCCTAATGAGCATAGAGGGTTAGAAAGGCCTTAGTTGAATCGTAAACTTTTCGGGACTATGTAGTACTAAAGGCCAAATGAAAGAATGAGGAAAAGACTACACAAGAGCTCCAGAAAGTGTAGATAGTAGTTGTCTGAGTAGACTAGGGCACCTGGAAAGGGATGGGGGTGCCCTGGTCTGAGATCTATGCGCCCTGGTCTACAAAAATGACCAAAGAACCTCTTCGAGGAGTTGATGAGTGATCTTACGCCTTCATTCCTATCGCGTGGATGTCGTTGAACTGTGTTGGATGATCGTTTTCCTTCACTTCATGACGTGTTAATGTCGTTGAATTATGTTGGATGTCGTTGTAAATCAGAGATGGAGGAAACACTTGCAAAACCCCAAATAAAGCATCAAAACCCTAAAAAAGAAAGATGCATATGAAGGGGTCGATTGTCCTTAGCGGCCACAATGGTGGACTTACTAACTGAGTGTTGCACTACATCTCAGACCTAATGTAGTTCTAGGTGTGTGTGTGAAAATCGTGCCCTAAAGCGCATTATTGTGCCAGATAGCACTTTGTGAGTAACGAGTAATAACTAAATGTAGAAATGTAAATAGATGGTGGATGGAATAGAATAAACTCTCCTCATATGAAGTGTCATGCGAGATGAATCAACCTTGTGCCTTGTTATGGAGTTAGATGGATACAAATGGAGCTCATTATTACTTTCTAACCCCGAGTGTGTTGGCCTATCACCTGGCGAGTCTTTGAGAGTTCACTAAAGGCACGCACGGTGCCGAGACCCTCCTTTATGTGAGCATTTGTCAGAGAAGGTTTTCCATTAATGGAGGATGAATTACGAGAATGAGAAGTACATTTACTTAGTTAAATAAAAGAGGAAGGAGCGGCTAATAGATCCACACATTAGTTCATTACATAAAATGAATAACAAAGTAATAAGCATAATAAACTAGATATGAGCCATGGTAATCATATAACACAAGGGTTTACACCCTTAAACATGATATGCACAACGAACCCTTATATATATATTCATTTAGAACAGTTCGATCCATAGGGATCTAGAAAAAACACACCACTTCATCAGTTCCATCAACACCAAGAAGGAGAAATAAGAAAAGTGAATAAAATGAGGTAAACAAAGGTTAGAAGGAACCGATGCTCGTGTAGAGTGACGGTTTTAGAACCGCCGCCCAACCAGAAGGCGGTCCTAAGACCACCGGTTGCTCGGGGGCGATCCTATCACTTTCGAACAGAAAAGAAGAATGGAACACGAATGGATGCGAATTTGAAGCGCCAACCGTGTCTCTTCCCTTTCATGCCCTTTCACATCCTCCAGTGCATGGGAGGACATGGGAAGGCCTATAAATGCATGAAAGGAGCAAGAGAATGATCATTCGAAGATCTAGAGAGATCGAGAAGCAGAGTTTAATGAGAGCAGTGAGCAAGATCTTCAGTGTTGGAATGGAATTGTAGGAGCAAGGTGTAGAAACAGAGCAAGCAAGTAATTGGAGAGAAGGTTTACATTGTTGCTTCTTTTCATACTTATTGTAATCTGTAATTGTCTATATTAGACCAATAAAAGTGGGAAGAAAGAGCAGTTGCCCTTCCCAACTGGTTTTCCTCCTTGGAGGTTTCAGGATAAAATTGTTGGTGTTGAAGTTTTGAATTATTTCCTTCTCTGCAATTTCCTTTCTATAGCACTAGATAATCAATCACGAAGCTCTAATTTTTCAAGCAAATATGTCATTTTCCAAAGTTGAAAGTAGAACAACATAGTTGTGTGATTCGTAGAGTTCCAAAGTAGAAGTTTACGGATCATTTTGGTATCAGAGCTGATTATATATCCAGATGTGTTGGACCATGATTTCGTTAGCCCAAAACCCATAGGTGTTAGTCTCCACTACAATCATCAGAGTTAGGATCTATGAGAGGTGGTTAGTCCATGTCACGAAACTCATGAGGAGCGTTGGACACACATGCCAACAATCTCCCCCTTAGCGTTACCTGAGTGAGTTTCGAACTCGAGACCTATCGCTCTGATACCATTTGTTGGACCACGATTTCCGTTAGACCAAAACCCATAGGTGTTAGTCTCCGCTACAATCGCCAGAGTTAGGATCTATTAGAGGCGGTTAGTCCATGTCACGAAACTCACGTGGAGCATTGGACACACATGCCAACAGACTGTGGTATTTGAATCTTTCTTATGATTTTGTATCCAAAGGTGAAGAATATTTACCTTACGAGCCAGATATTCCACTTGAAATAGAGAATGCAAGCTCAAATAGAGGAAGAGAACTTGCTCAGTAGAGTCGAGATGCTAGAGACCATGATGGATAGATTGCATAGAAAACAAGAAGAGCTTTTAGATATGCAAAAGATGGATTTGGTTAAGCAAGATTCCATGGACTTGGTGGTTCGAGCACTAGATGAAAAATTTGGTATCGGAAAGAGCCACGAAGAGGAAGAATGGGAAGAGCGTGAAGAGACACCAATTGTAAGTGAGAAGGTAAAATATGCACATACACCTTTTAAAGTTGAAACGAAAGTGGAAATAAAGAATTTTGAAGGACAAGTAGATGCAGAATTACTAGATAAATGGCTAAAATAGTTGGAAGTCTACTTTAGTGTGCATAATGTCACTGAGGCACAAAGGATCACCTTTGCACATCTCAAAATGGAAGGTCATGCTCTGGTTTGGTGGGAAACCCATCTAGCCACTTGTGAGAAGAAGAAACGTCCTATTGTTAGTACTTGGAAAGGTTTTAAAGAATTGATTAGAGCTAACTTCTATCCTATTGGCCATAAGACTGACATGATGATTAAGTGGTAGTACTTTAGGCAGGGCAATGGTCAAAGCGTGCAAGACTACACTATAGAATTTGGAGACAAGCCATGTTTCTTAATATGGACTTGGAGGATGAGTACATTTTGACCAAGTATTTGGGAGGACTTCACAATCACCTTTGGAGGAAGGTAGTCTCGATGAAGCCCAAGGATCTCAATGAAACTTGTATGCACGCATACTACATTGACGGCGAGAAGAAACAAGGAGAAATAGAGCCAAAGGGAGACCAATCAATAGAACAGTAGGATAAAGAACAAGGAAAGACAAGTAGCAAAGGTAAATGGAAAGGTAAACATGATGTTACTGCTTTGCATACTTGTAAAGATCCTAATAATTTATGTAAGAATTGTGATGTAAATGGACATATTGACGTCACATGTTGGAAGTTGCATCCAGAATGGCACCTAAAGCACCGAACCAAGGATTCCAAGAAATCCATGACTACTATGAATATAGAAAGAGAGGTGGAGATTAAGGATGATTCAGATGTAGATGAGAGGCTAGGATGCATGGACAATAACATGTACATGATAGCGAGAAGAAGAAGAGATAAGTAAACTATTTCAAATCTGAATCCAAATCAAGAAGACAAGGTAAACGCTTTAGTAGATTTTGGTTCTTAGTCAAATTTGATTTATGATGTGGTTGTAGAACAACTTGGTCTAAAGACTTATGCGCATCCACATCCATACCCATTGGGATGGGTGAAGAAGGGTGTAGAAATATAAGTTACTAAGGAAGTGTAAGTTTCGGTTTGGGATAAATACCCAATACATAGATGTATTAGAAGCCGATATTATTCCACTTGATGCATTTGACGTTTTCTTCGGAAGTCCTTACTTGTATGTCAGGGATGTTGTGTTCACAAGGAGGGAGAGCCGATATAGATGGGTCAAGGATGGAGTCAGATTTAACATCGAGGCACACCAGAGCAAATCAAAGAAAGCTATGGTAAGTGCCTACCAAGCACTAAGACTTATTCGGGAAAATCATCGCTTTTTTTTTTCTTTTATTGGAAGAAAAACAAAATGGGCTTGAGAGCGCGGATATTTATGACCAAAGGATGGAGAATTTGGATAGCACTTATTATTTTTGCAAAAGAAGCCACCATAGGAACTGCTCATTCAAGGAGCAAAACAAAATTCCACTATGCAGTCACCATATTTACCTACGGATTCACTTGGACGACCATGGGGCAATAAGAAGAAGAGGAGATACAAGGAACAATGGTGACTATAGCAGCAATGTACTTGGAGAGGACTTGGCCAATCCATCTCAAGAGACAAAGATAAATAGGGAATAAACCACTACAGTATGGGACCTTCGCCATACTTGAGTAGGTTGGAGAAGAAACCTTTAGGCCATACTTCATGCAGATGCACGTGATAGCAAGTTGCAAGATCTCACATCCACTAATGTCATCTATGCATGAAAATGAAGGAAAGATACATAAGTTACCTTCCAAAGAGGATTATACTCGAGGCAACTCGAAGGAGGATGTAGCACTAGAGCAACAAACTAGAGATCCATAGGAGTCTTAGCAGGTTGGACGAGAGAAGACACCAAGGCAGACCCAGTGGTACTTGAATGAGCACGAGAGGGAGTTGATTCCTCTACCACTCCCCCACTAAGCTTTTGTGGGACCAAAATCCTCCTAAGTAGGGGAGGTATGATCTATAGCGATCCAAAAAAACACACCACTTCATCAGTTCCATCAGCACCAAGAAGGAGAAACAAGAAAAGTGAATAAAATGAGGTAAACGAAGTTTTTACGGAAGGAAACGCCGCTCTGTGCAGAGTGGTGGTTTCAGAACCGCCGCCCTGCAAGAGTGACAGTTTCAGAACCGCCAGTCTGCTCAAGGTGGCGGTCCTGTCACTTTCAAACATAAAAGAAGAATGAAACGTAAATGGACACGAATTTGAAGCGCCTAGTCGTGTCTATTCCCTTCCATGCCCTTTCACATCCTCCAGTGCACATGAGGACATGGGAAGGCCTTTAAATGCATGAAAGGAGCAAGAGAATGATCATTTGAAGATCCAGAGATATCAAGAAGCAGAGTTTAATGAGAGTAGTGAGCAAGATCTTCAGTGCTAGAATGGAATTGTAGGAGCAAGGTGTAGAAACAAAGCAAACAAGTAATTGGAGAGAAGGTTTACATTGTTTCTTCTTTTCATACTTATTGTAATCTGTAAATTGTCTATATTAGACCAATAAAAGTGGGAAGAAAGAGCAGTTTCCCTTCTCGATTGGTTTTCCTCCTTGGAGGTTTCCAGGATAAAATTGTTGGTGTTGAAGTTTTGAATTCTTTCCTTCTCTACAATTTCCTTTCTATAGCACTAGATAATCAGTCACGAAGCTCTAATTTTTCAAGCAAATCTATCATTTTTCAAAGTTAAAAGTATAAAAACATACTTGTGTGATTCGTAGAGTTCCAAAGTAGAAGTTTACGGATCAAATTCTGATAGCCACATTACAATCTAAAGAGATCATCACAAACCATACATGTTAAATGACAGAGACCCAACTCCTACAGATCTTCCCTTACATGGGATCCTAGCTATACCATCCCGTGTTAACCCATGTTATAGATCTTAGTGCCACACTGAGGCTCATGACATCCCTCATAGCCCCTAACACTAAGTGCTCTAAACCCTAGCATTACTACAACACTTTGTTACTCAACATCTTACTCTATATGCATTATCTTCTCATATATGATATATTCAGATGATGTCCGATGTATCTTTCTCTAGTTTGAGCATCTCTTTTATAGGATCAACACCCACCGCCATGCCTTCTCTTTTGAACAGATCGTGTGTCAAGTGTCGATGTGGTCCTCCAATGGTGAATGCTTATCCCTTTGCAAACCCTCCACTCTTTGTAATGATGTCTTCTAGAGAATATTCCCTGTGTGGAATATCATTTTCTTGACATCCAAGGTTCCAGGTCGAACCTTATCCACTCATCACACCCAATGAAGTCTTCACCTTTTCCCCAAGTGTCTTCAGAATGCCAAATATGGCTAAGTCCTTTGAACTTGTGTTTTGCCTTCTGCGCGCACCCTAGTTTTACCTAAACCCTTCTTAAACCCCTTTGTCTTGCTCACTTTCACCTGAGTTCCCTTCTCCTCACTAGTCCTGCGCGCACGCACGTCCTTTGGTACTTAGCCAATATTTCAAGGCCCAACATCACCCCACACTAAACATGTTCTCCATCCTCGGAAACATCTTGACCCTTCAAAGAATAAATAATAGAGGGACACATAGATAACTGAATAAAGAATGAAAGAAAGGAAAAATTAAAGAATAGTAGAATGGAGGAATTTGCTACTGTTGTAGGAGGAGTGGGAACTCCTTCCTCATTGTTGCCTCAATCTTTTCCTAGGCATCCACGTCACCCTACACCTATTGAATTAGGCCATCCACTAGAGCGCTCACCTCCTCAAAACTCAATTTATTTCCCTTAGCATTCAGTGTATCTACAATTCCCTCTAACTTCTTGCTAAGGTTGTCTAACGCATCCATTCTGCGAGTGATCTGGGGGTACGACTCCTTAAGCTAATTCTTAATCAAACCCCGCAAGGATTTGATTACTTCCATCTTCTTCTCAACCTCGGCTAGGATTTTATCCCGCTCCACCCTATTTCCCTTGTTCTTTTCTTGAAACTCCTTTAGATCTTCCTCATGCATAATAACTAGTATGCTTGCTACCTTGTCTTTGTTAGCACAATTGTCATACACAACCTCGCTTATTTGTATGGCGGTCTTTATAGCTTGGAGGAGATCGAAATACCAAGTAAATTTTTCCCCGATCTTCAGTCTTTCTTCCTCCTTCTGGCATGCCAATTCCTCTTTTGTTGATTCCAATGGGAGCGGTCGCCTTTCCATGGTGAGGATGCGGGAAAATTCTTACAAGCATTGCATGGTTGACTCATATTTTTGCTTAGGCGGGGCATGGTCTGGGTGCTTCAAGATTATGGCATATGTAATCATCTCTATTTTCTTAGAAATCTCATGCACCTTTGCCTTCTCCTCCCTTAATTCGCACCTTAATTGTGTGTTGATCAGCTCCTCTTGCTTTAACTCCTTGTTCTTCTCAATGATTTCTTCATTTTTCTTTTCAAGTTCCTCCTCCAGGACCCTTACTCTATCATTCCTCCCAAAGAGTCTCGCCTCAACCTCCACCGATACCTTGTTGAGTGCATTACACACTTGCTCATCTAATATTTGTTGAGCATTCACCATAGGGTTTACTCCCTTGGTATCTGGTATCTTCATCAGTGCCTCACGGTTGACCTTGAACTCTGGTTTGTCAACATGGGACTCAAAGGCCCAAGACAACATCTTCCATGTGCATGGGTATGCACCCTCTTCTTCAAATGAAGACCATGCAAGGAGTTGATTTGTAGGAATGATGCTTTGGAAACACACGCGCAATACCTTATTTGGATCATTGATATAAGTCATTCCTTGCTCCTGTGTCGCTGCCACATTCTTTCCTCCTATGCGCAATGCTTTTGGGAAGCTTACCACCAAGTTGGGATCTCCACCCATGCTTCCATACTCCTTTTCTAAAAGGAACGATAACTAGATCATACAAAGCCAAGAACATAGATGTTAATCAAACACCATGATCAATAAGATGAAAGTAATTCGCCAAAATAACTTTGCATAAAACCTTTGCAAACAAATGAGAAACAATATCATATGTTATTATGGAACTTAATGAAATACAATGAGAATGGGCATTGCTTATATAGGCAAGGAATAACAATCTAAGAACCAGTCAAGGTCGTAGATCAAGCCATAAATCAAGGAAATAACTAGTCATCAAAGAACTAGTCAAGCCCATAGATTTAGGAGAGAACTAGACATCAAAGATTTAGTCAATACCATAGATCAAGAAAAGAACTAATCAATACCATATATCAAGGAACGAACTATACCTAAAAACTAGATAATATCTCCTAATATCTAAATAAGATAAAAGAAATATCCACACACATAAGTGGGTGAGGATAAATATAATAAAGGTAAATAAAGTACTAGGTGAACATGAGCTAAGGTAAATACCTATTCTAACACCCCCCTCAAGTGAAGCTAGGAGACAAAATAGAAGTCACATGTCCACATTATGAGTCTTGACAACTAGGCTCGATGAGGTACTCATGTACAATAAGCGGGAAAAATGGATAACGTAAGGTGCCGAAAACTAGTAACAACAAAGTAAAGAGAGTAAAAACCCATGCAAGGCATCCCGAAGCTCGACTCAAATAATCGTATAATCTTTGAAGAAGTTTGGTGTGCACTGTGGTCTAAATCCATTGCTCAATCAAAAACTCAAAAACACACGACCTGGCTTCACGAATAACTCCATACAAGGAGATCACAACGGAGTGATATCGAAAGTGTAAAAAAACACCAAACATAATTCGATCAACTAGCTACAAATAGGTGTGGCACAATCCAAAAATAATAACCAAAGCAATAAGGCAAGGACACAAAATCCAGAGTGTCATGATCCAAGAAAAGCCAAGGTAACAAGTCAAAGACACAAAACTTGAAGAAGCGGGATCAACACCACACCCTCCCATACTGTTGAATGGGTAGAGTGACACTACAAATCTATATGAGTTGCCCAAATTCAACTACTCGAACACTAAAAAAATAACACCGAGCTTCACCGAATAACTCCCCTACAAGAGAGACTGTCAACATGCCAAAAGTGTCGAAAATACGGATACGAAATCTCTCAACAAACAAGAGATATACATTACACCCTGCTAAAAAAATGCTCAAAACAAGAAACATTACAATGCGAAGGTCTAGAAAGTGGAGCAAGAGGCCGAATGGTGGAGGAGCCATGCCTTTAGATTCCTCTCAATGAATGCCTATGTCGCCGCCACGAGTGATCAGATATCCACCCCAAATCAACACGGATGGATGAAGAAGATGCATGCATATGACTTGGTGTAAAATGCACAATGGGTGCATGTAAAGGAACATCGGAATGTGTGTCAGGTTGATCATGTCCGGCAGTGAAATCTCGGGTTTCTTAAGCCTCGAGTGAAGGTGAAGAACTCATGTGTTACTCATGATCCTCGAAATAGGCATGCAAACAAAAATATGAGTTCTATCAATGTGTGATGTTAGTGAAGTATCTCGCTCGAAAACTAATGTCATGGCGAGAATTCCACTTAACATGTGGAATAGGGGAAACAATACCATGTGAATGTCGACCAATACCTCGATAGTGAAACCCATAAACAGAAAGCATGCAAGAACCGAATGCAGTGGTACGATTCTCAAAAGAGCCATGCATATGAGTATAAGTAGGATACATAACATGTGTTACTATAATAGGCATAGATGTGGAAGAGCATGCAATAACAAACCTCATAGGCTTAGGAGTATTAAGAGCAGGAACAAGCTCAAAGACTGGAAGATCAATGTTAGTGGGTACAAGAGAAACAACTACAAGTAGAATAGGAGCATGGACATGGCTTTCCACAATATGATGGTGATGTTGTAGGCTAGCAAGTGTTTTTGCTGCAGGGAGTGTATTAGTGTATCCTTATCGTGAATGAGTGATTGTAGAAGAGAATTTTGCTTCTTGAGCAATCTATTTTCTTCCACAAATTTTACAATATCCTCTTGAAGTCCACACACTTAAGATAAAATCATATCATTCTTAGAACCCATGATAGATACAATAATGCAACTCCCAAATCTTTGGGGACGTCAAGCTCAAATTTGAAATTGTGTCTACAATTGATTACAACACTCATTCATATTTGTCACTTTATAATGAGTGCGTATTACAATATGACACTTTATAATTATAGTAAAATTTAAAAAATAAATATTTCCAATGGAAATAACACAAAAAAACAAGCACTTTTGCAAAAAACAACACTCAAAACCGAGTTATCGATCAAAAGATACAAACTTTTCAATATTATGCTCTGCTATTTATTTTAGTTGCCACTAAAACAAAATAAAATGCTCTTGCCTTCACCACACAAATAAAATGAAAGAATCACAAGATTAAGCCCTCATATGACCATACCATATGATCATGAGCTAATGATTTCAATGGGTGTTGGGTTTTGTTTTGGTGACATGAATTTCGAGGTGAACCTGAGCATGCCTCTGCAACAAAAAAAAAAAAAAAAATGACTACCTCTAGAAATGGTCAAGTTTACAATCGATCTTAGGGTTTTCCCACCTTCCGGATCAATGGAAGCCTTTGTTTTGCATAAAACTACATGCAACAACAAAATATGAACAAATCCCAAATATATGAATATACAAAGAATTTATTTGCAAAATAAAACTTACAGACGGATGTCAACAACAATCTCCTACTCTAATACCATAAAAGGAACGATAACCAAATCATACCAAGCCAAGAACACAAATGCTAATCAAACACCATGATCAATAAGATGAAAGTATTTCCGAATAACTTTACATAAAACCTTTGCAAACAAATGAGCAACAATATCATATATTATTATGGAACTCAATGAAATACAATGAGAATGGGCCTTGCTTATATAGGTAAGGAATAAAAATCTAAGAACCAGTCAAGGTTGTAGATCAAACCATAAATAAATGAAATAACTATTCATACAAGAACTAGTCAAGACCATAGATTTAGGAGAGAACTAGACATCAAAGATCTAGTCAATACCATAGATCAAGGAAAGAACTAATCAATACCATAGATCAAGGAAAGAACTATACCTAACATCTAGATAATATCTCATAATATCTAAATAAGATAAAATAAATATCCACACACATAGGTGGGTGAGGATAAATACAATAAAGATAAATAAAGTACCTAGGTGAACATGAGCTAAGGTAAATACCTACTGTAACATTTTCTACACTTTCTCTTCCTTCCCCCTCCTTGAGCACTTCCTCGGCGTTGCGCATCCACCTCTTGTTCCACCAAGTATTTTATTATTCCTATTACCTCCCTTTTTGTAGCATCTTCTATCTGCTCCTTAGTCAGGCTTGAAGTCCTTTGATCCCTCGTGTTAACTTCCTCCCTCCCTCCCTTGTCATGAGTGCGTCCTTCGTCCTCATCCTTCTCTTCATTTCCCTCCTCCTCTGATTCATGTACATCATACGAGAGGATGATGCTAAGCCTCATCGCACTTGTCGTCATCCTCTTCACCCTTGACAACCTCCATGTTCTCTATTTCTTCCGATTCTCCCTTTCTAACTTTATGCTTCTTCCTAACTTGTGATTTTAGTATAGGAGATTCTTCTTTTCTTCTTTAATAGGTGACTCCTTCTTCAGTGACTCTTTATTTCACAAGGGCTCCTCTTACTCGACGCCTCTTCCTCAAGTGTCTTCTCTTTCTCTTATGTGGGGATTTCTTCCTCGTGCATAGGTTCTTGGTTTTTGCACTTGACTCATACGTGCCTGCAGATTGTGTTGTCTGCATACTTTACCTTTTTCTCAAGGGCCTCCTCTCTTTCTATCTTCATCGATGTGACCTTCTTCCTTAAGGTGGGTTTCTAGGATAGAGACATCATTCTCCACGTAAGCACCCTTCTCATACTTTGGCCTTATGTGTAGGTATACCTTGTTGTGGTTCTCCCAGAAACATGCAATGTTATTGGCTTCATCATATGCACGTCATGGGAGACATACTTCTCCACATAGGCATGCTTCTTTAGATATATCAAAGTCTTGCGTAACTCATGGTAATCTTGGTCTACCGTGTTGAGGTCAAACCTTAACTTCTTTCCTCCTTGAATCTATTAACCCCAAGCCTTGGAAGTATTGTGTTGTGAAGGAGAATGGTAACTTTACTGAGGGACCCTTGGTGCCATCTACTAGAGTAAATTGGCCAATGCAAAAATGTTGGTATATGGTGAATTCAGCTTCACCTTGTAGTAAAACAGGTAACTACTAAGGTATTCTCCACTTTGCTATGCCGAATGCATCATGCATCCACTTATACCATTTTTCTAGGTGTGCCTTGTGGGTGGCGTTCATCATGGTGTCACAAGTATACTTCTCAAATATTTTGGCAGGGGAGGGGTTCTCATCTGGGTACTCCCATACAAATTTTTCTAGCCCATCAAGCACTCCAATCTCTAAAAAGATGATGGTAAGGAGGACATTACCAAACATGATCTTTCTCATCGCATGCGTGCTAATGATGATTTCTTTGCTTATGAATCCGAGAGGTTATAGATGGTCCCCTCCGAGATCTTCTAGAAAATGTTCAACCATGCCTTGTTGATTATGTCCATCTCTCTGTCCATTTAGTTTTGTGACCAAGCAGTGCATGGCCATCCTCATTATAGGGTTGAGAAATCATAGAGATGTCAAAGTACCATGACCCCTTCTTGTAGTCATAGGCCTCCACAGTCTTCTTGATGGCCTCCTTGTCATCTAGGTCATCATCAAATGAATCTCCCTCATAGGTAAGACCAGTAAATTTAGAGATAGTTGGGAGTTATCCGCATTTATGTCCTGTGAAGTAGAAATGGTCTTCATGTACACACGTGACATTAACCATTGGTACATCACTCTAGGTTTTCCAAAATAGGGAAACTCATAGAGTTGTAATAACCCGACCTTCTCCATCTTCACCTTCACTTCATCATCATAGATAGGCATTCCATCTAGTGTCCTTTTTTTCTGTAGGGTGAACTAGTTCAATGCCATCTCATTCTCCATGGTGCTTGTTCGATGGTTGTAGTCACTTATGGCCATCTTTCTCACATGAGACACCCATTCTTTCCAAGAAATACACCATATGGGTATTGCATCTCACATACCATTCTTCATTGAAGTTGGTGGAAACAACTTGTTTCCCTTTTCCCTTTCCCTTCTTTGGTGAAATGGTGGTTACTTTCCTTGGTGCCATTTCTCTTGTTGGGTTACTCAAAGTCCTTTCTCTCTGATCTGGCTCTACTTAGTTTTGTGGCTCTATTCTTATGTGAAAAATCCCTTCAATCTTGTGCCCTAGTTGTGGAACCCTAACCTGGAAAAACCCTTCCTTCCACAAGATGACGTATTCACTTGTGGGTTTTTGAAACTCCTACAACCCTCTCCCTCACCCATGTACTATTTTTCCACCCTGGTTCACTGATCAACCTAGCTATGCACTTAGATCTTCACAACCCTATTTTCACACAACTTTCTCTCAAGGATGCCCTAGTTCACAAGAGCTCTTTGATATCACAAATGCAAGGTAACAATAATGTACCGACCTTCTACTTATAGTTTTTCTTCTTTTCCACAATAAATGCAATGCCACCTACCATTGTACCTTTGTAATAAAGGTGATTTTTTTCTTCTTAAGCCAACCTTCAACACTTTTACCCCCATGCCCAATCCTACAAAAACTCCTACAACCTTTTGGCGTGTAAAAATCCTTACTGACCGAAGATCCTTTCGTGCACGTGCTTGCTTATAATGCCAAGGAACTTCTTCTATCCTTACCCTGATTTTTGACATCACCTACCTCATGTTGTTCTGTGCTTCTCATACTTTGTACGTGGTCTTCCAAAACTCCTTACACCAAACTCCTTATGTCCACCTTTTCTATGCATGCTCTTCCAAACTACGTGCTTTTGATCCTTCAATCTGGGCCATCAAAACACAACTTCTACTACTAGCTTCCATTATTTGTCGCATTACTCCACCCCACACAAAAAATAGATGTGTGGTCCTCTGCGCATAGAAAATTTTTAAAAATAATAAGTGGCTACTAGCACACAACACACACAAACAAAAAAAAAAAGGAAAAAGCAACGAGAAGGGGAAACACAAAGAAAGGAAAATGCATTAAAGGAAATCCTAGGCTAAATGGAAATATTACCTTATTTATGATTACATAGAAGCCTTATTTATAGTAGGGCTTCACCTACTCCCATTGAAATGGCCTGGTAACCTCATCCCATCTAGTGCTTGTAACTGGCATGCATGCCTGAATCAAGGATGTATGAGATGATATATGGCCCTAACCAATGGAATTTTAGTTTCAGGATGGCACAGAAATTTGGAGTCATAAAGCAAGACCATCTACCCAACCTCGAATTGTTTTTTTTAATATGGTGATCATGTCATGCTTTTTTTTCACACCTTTTTAGTCTTCTGACTCCACCTAGCAAGTGATCACCTTTCATCCAACTACATTAACTTCTCCATGCTCTGTAGTGCTTGTCTCATCAGCTAATCCTCCTGTGTGAATATATAGGGATGGTAGCATAAATTCTATTGGTAAAACAACTTCCACCAAACACCAATTGGAATGGTGTGGCCTTGTTCAATCTCTTGTAGGTAGTCCTATATGCCCATAGTACAACTGAGACTTTTTCATCCCAATCTTGTCTTCCCACATCACAAATTTTGTTCAAGCGTGTGACTCAAGAATTTTGTTAAATGCCTCAGTAGTTCCATTAGCTTGTGGGTGATATGGGGTAGTCTTGTGGTGGGCTACCATGAATTTTTCCAACAAGATTCTAACTATCTCATTCAAGAAATGGGTACCCCTATCACTTGTTAAACTTAGTGGACATCCATATCTGTTGATTATATTTTCCCATAAGAACCTAGTTGTTGTTTTTGCCATTGTGTAATCCTTTATAGGTGTTGCCTCTACCCATCTTGTTAAGTAGTCAGTGCAAGTGATGATATAGCGTGAACCAGTCCTTCGCATGTGGTAGGTGAAATTGGTCCTACAAAATCAATGGCCCACTTCTCAAATGGTTTTGCGCTAGCTATCGGCCTCAAGGGCATCTCATCCCTTCTTCTGGTTTTCCAAGTGCTGGAAATGGTCACAAGCCTTGCAAAACTCAATACAATCTGGTAGATGCTTTCCCACCAAATCCCTACTAAAAGTAGAATATTTTGTGTGTGGTGGCATTCCCTGCATAGTTTCCTCCTACAATCCCACCATGTGCTTCCTCCATGATTGCAACATGCTCATGTTCTAACACACACTAGTGTAAAACCTCATCATGGAGCCTAGCTTGTATAAGTCTCCACTAATTAACATGTAGGGTGCGATGTGTATGGCTAATTGCTTTCTTTCTAGAGTCTTCATTCCTCCTCGTGCCACACCCATTTTGAGAAACACAACAATATCTTCCAAATCAGAGGGGTGCACACAACCTAAATAGTTGTGCATTGGCATTGTATCCTCAATGCTCTGCGCATCCTCCCCTGAGTCAATCCTTGATAAATGGTAGGCCCTGAGTTACTCTTTCTGGTTTCACAACAATTGTAAACTCAAACTCTTGAAACAACAAAGACCCACCGACATATGTGCCCTTGTAAAATGGGCTTGTTCACCAAGTACTTCAATGCCATGTGGTCCATGTAGAATATGAAGGGTGTTGCCAATAGATATTTCCTAAATTTTTGTAGTGCGTAGATCATTGATAGTGCTCGCTTAGTAGTAGTATAGTTTTTCTCTATTGGTGTCAACTTCTGCTAGAAAAACACAAGGGGTGGTCAACAATCCCTTCTCTAGGTTGTGTTAAGATTTCCCCAATCGCCATCCCCAAAGCATCAACATGTACATGGAATGGCTTATCCCAAGAGGAAAGTGTAATATGGGTGTAGTGATAAGCTTATTCTTTAATGTATCAAATGCCATCTGTTGTGCCTCTCCCCAATGAAATGCACTTTTGTGTTTTAGTAACTCTCAATGGTGTGATGATCTTGGCATACCCTTAATAAATTTTGGTAGTACCCCATATGCCCAAGGAATCCACACTGCTGTGCTCTGGATGGTAGGTTCCCCCAATCCCACAATAATGAAAACTTTGGTGGGATCCACCAACAAACCTTCCTTACATATGATGTGCCCCAACAGGGTTCCAAATGGAGTAGCAAAGAGACATTTCTTGATGTTGAGGGATATGCACAACTATCGCATCTCTCAAACATCAACCACAAATTGTCACAATGGTCTTTCACTAGTCCATACATTGTCCAGTCATCAAGGTAGACTTGAAGGAACTTATGGATAAAATCTGAAATGCCTGGACCACTATGCACAAAAACACAATAGGTGCATTCTTTAGTCCAAAAAGGCATGACTGTGTAGGAAAACTTCCCCATTTAGTGGTGAAAGTTGTCTTTTCTTGGTCTTCCTTTGTAATTCTAACTTGATGATACCTGAGAATCCATCCGTGAAAGAATAGATCTTGCAGCTACTCCTTCCAAGATTTCCTCGGTAAAAGGGGTTGGAAAAGGATCAATTACACATACCACATTTAAGTCCTATGTAGTCAACACAAATCCTTATCCTTCCATCCTTTTTAATGTTTATGACCATGGGGCTTATCCATTTTGATTCCTCCACAAGCTTCAATGATGCTGATGTGATCATCTTGTCTATCTCCTCCTTGACCCGGATGCACAAATTTGGATTCATTCGGTAAGGTCTCTTCGAATTGGGTGCACACCTTCCTTTAACTTGATTTTCATTTCCCCAAGGAGTGGTGGATGCCTTTAAGCTCATGGTACCCACACATGGAAATAAGTCTTGAAACTCACACAATAGATCAATGATCTTTGAAACCTCCTTTTTGACCAATAGTCCCCAATAGTAGCCTCCTTAGGTTCCATTTTGAGCCAATGTTAACCTTATTTGTTTTGAGGGGTTCATGGTAGGTGCATGCTTTCTCATCAACACTATCCATAACTTCATGTGTACCTTTTCAGTATGGTTAACATCCAAATTTTCCACCTCTTCACCATCTATCACATAGACCATCTTTCCCTTCTCTTTCTCCATGCATGCATGCTCAAGTTGTGTCTCTTTTGATTCTTCCTCATCAAAAAGTGTGCTTCCAAACTAGGTTCACCCAATAATTCTAGTATTCTATCCTCTTCCATGGCACTATCTCCCATCGTTAGGCACTTAAAAACCTACACTGCAACACCTTATCCACTGATGGCTTGGTGCTCGATATTCAAAATCTTGAAGGAGGTCAGCCATCAACTCCTTCCAATTTCTTGTCTGATGATGCATCTCTGAGTGAATGTACCATGTGCATGCACACAACCTTGTAAAGTGGAGTACAACTTATGCACCCATAAGAGAAGGTGGAAATGCTTTTGTGCCTTCCATCTAGGCCTTCTCACATGCTTGGATGTGAAATGAGGTGGGTTCCTTCCCATGATAGTCTTGTATGATAGTGGGTGCATTGCTCTGGGAAAACCTAACAGAGAATGTGATTCTTACTTCATGCCACTCTAGAAGGCTATCATGATGTGTCACCCACCAATGTTGTGGTCCTTGAGAAAGTTTATAGCTGAGCATCCTTCTTCTTTGATCTCACTTTTCCATTGGGTCTCCATTTCTCATAAGAAAACATCAGGGTTGGCTCCTCCAGAATACTTGGAAACTTCTTTCCTCCCAGGCACTTGATTGAGTGCACCTTTGTTACTCTTGTAATAGATCCTCTCAATTTCCACCCAATTAACTCATAAGTCATGTGCACCCAATTTTCACATGCTACACTAGTGGTATCACTCATAGATTGAGCATCTTCAAACTGAATAACTCCTTCCATAGGATTAATCACCTCAGGGTCCCTGATAGAGTGCACATAGATCCTATCAAGAACTTCTTCTCCCAAGGGCTCAAGTATAGGGTGTTGACTTCCCATCGGTCAAGGGGATGATTACCATTCTTCCTTGTTCTCAAAGCTTATGTACCCTTTATTGAACTATAGGTCAACATTGTTCTTATAACACCAGGGGGCACCCAAGTAATGCTTTGAAAAGTTTTCACCTTGGCTAGCACCAAGACTTCAAAAATCTCAGTGAATTTTTCCCCTTGGATAGTGATAGTAACATCTTTTAAAACACCAATGGGCATTGCCTTTGTTTTGTTGGCCATATACAACACATTTGAAGATGGTTGTAATGGGGGCCTTCCCATTTGGTTTCAAGTGCATCTAAGGTGAGAACATTGACTTCCACACCCATGTCAATCAAAATATTTCTTAGGAGCCACCCATCCACAACCACATTCAAGGTAATCTCCTTATCATAGTCGAGGTTGTGGGGAGGAAGGTTAGCATGTAACCTAGCCTCTCGCGCTCTGCTCTGGTGTGTGGTACTTTTTCCCGTAACCATTCCCCTAGAAAAGGAATGATATTCTCCTACCTCAACATTTTGCATACTTCCCTGACCTCATCCAGATCCTTCTATGGAGCCTCAATGCTCTTCCTTTGTTCTAACTACCTTGATTACTCCTTTAGGCACTGGATTTCTCCTTGTAGGCTTTGAATTACATCCATGGTCTCTTGATACACCTCTTTCTGATGAGTAGGGTCGGATACTTACCATACACCACCTCTTCTCTTGTAACCAGTGGCTTCTACCTTGGTGTCTCCTAGCATGCACTTGACTTAGCTCGTCGTCGTCGTCACAGTACATAGCTCTAGTTCTTGACTCACGTGCCACCCTTGGCATCCATTAGTGAGTCGACCTTCTTTATGCTTACCATTTAGTGCCTTTTTCCTTCCGGTGTTGTTGGCTCATATGTTCAAATAGCTCAGGAACTCCTCATACTTGTGCTTCTTTCCACACCAAGAGCATTGTAATAGATTAGGGCATTCATGCTTATAGTGCTCGTAGATCCATAGTTGTAACAAGTTCCACATGGGAACTCACTTCTTCCTCCTCCATGGTTTCCATGACCATGAAATCCTCCTCAAAACCTCTTCCCATGCCCCTCCATCCATGTGCCCTTCATAGTGATGACCATCATCCTTGGAATTATTTGTGAGGTTGGTTTGGTGCACACCAATATCAATGGCATCATGTATCTAGTCAATCAATCTACAATCCTTGGTGTCATGAGTAGTAGAGGTGAAAATATTGCAATAGCAAGACACATTTTATGGATCATGTGTTGCGTAGTAGTGGACACCTACTTGCATCATGATCCATGGAAAAATCTCACAGTCCACTATATCATGGCATGCATCATACCGATCTCGAGGAAACTATCCTTTGTATATGCCCCTCTACCTCACAATCATGCACCATAGGCCACTGTGAGTCTCATGCACTGAGTTCATAGATATAGCTTCTCCAACTTCTTTTCCATTGCAGCAGTAATTTGAGCTTCAAGAAAAGGGCTAACACTAGTATCCATGCTTCCAACAGCCTCAGTGTGGGGAAGCCTCCAAGGCCTCGCATGTGGGTCTGTGAAAGTCTTGTGTGAAAGTGCTCTCCTAAAAGGTGTTATCAACCCTCCAAAAACCACTTGAGCATGCTGAGAAGGATGAATATCATAAGATAATTTTGATAAGAGAGTCTTAAAATGCATGTCATATTCCCACACACTCTCTGCCATACCTTGTTGAATCTCCTTTAGCGTGCTAATGCTCTTTTATTCAAACTTAGGGATATGAAATTTAGCTAAGAAGGCATTCCAGTAACATGGTGTAATCTACCACTATCTAGTGGGGGTCATACTTTGGTACCAACTATGCACGTGCATCCTACAATGTTGTTGCAAACTGACTTGCCTTTTCCATTTTGGGGTAGTGATCCTTTCATGCGCCATAGCAGCTCACATTTGTGTACATGCTCTACAACATCCTCAACACCTTTTTAGTCTAGTAGATGTAAAGACATTTCAAAAAAATACTTGTTGAGGTGGTTGAGGCCCGTGTCCACCTGATCTAGAACCTTGATTCCCTCTGGTGTTTCCTCCACCACCTAGATCCACTAGATCCACACTGCCTACTCCTCCTGATCCACTAGATCCCTCTAGATCCACTAGGTCCACAGGTCCACTAGCTCTATTCCACCAGATCCACCTCTCGTAGCTGGTAAAGGCCCCAAGTGGTTATGCCTAGTGTCCCCCCATTGTCATGTTGAACTATGCACCAATAGTTTGTGATATTACACTACTACTAGATGTGTGTCCCACACCACTTCAGACATGATACCCAAGCTTTGTGTACCCATATTTTCCCAAATGTCATTCTAGACAATATACCTCCAAACATAGGAAATGATTGTGCAGCCATAGATGTGCCAAATGAAAAGTTATACCTCTAGGTGTTGATCGGTTACTTCCACCAATACCAACTGGGTTAGCAATACTTATCTCTAGATTTGGAAAACTAAGTGCCGGGGTTGGTCACTAGGTGGATTCAGATGTGCACGATGATGGCTCTCCTTTCTCCAAGTGATGAGCTCTCATCAGAAGTTGAAGGGGTCTCTCTCCATGCTTGCCAAGATGGGGTAGCATAGACTTGCTTAGGCTCCATGTCCTCTGCGTGAACCTCAATTCCTTCCCCAACATCTGCCTCCATAAATCCATCACTCCTGTAACTTTGTGTTGTCTAACTAACTCCCTTTCATGAGCTTCATTATACTTGAGTCATCTCTCTTCCCTCTCCTTTTCAGCCACAAGGTCCACCCATCTTCCTCCACCCTAGCTTCCTCACCCAATGCTTAGAAGAAGCTTAGCCACCATAGGAAATGCTTCAAACTCAAGTGTAATGATCAGGATCTTTATAGCTAAGGGGATAACATGTAAAAATGATCCTCTAGGCTCCCTTAAGAACTCAAACTCAACAACCTCTAGACAAGAATATGTAGAAATACATATTCTAGGGTATAACTAGTCAACACTCTTCTCCACCAATGATCAACAACACATGTCCAGTCAAGATCAGCATCCTGTAGCCTTTGATACTCATCTTGGGTCCACACACATGAGATCTATAGTACCAACTTGATCTAGATGCATATGCAAAATCCATTCATACAACTCCACTAGAAAAGCAACAAAATAAGGTCTCATATACTCATGATATATGTGCTCTTCTACCCATTTACGTGCATCAAACTTAGGTCTAGTACTAAATCTCTGAGAAAAAACTCATCCTCATGCTCTTAAACCATGCTTTGACATTATCCAAGGTCAAGCATTCTATCATCATGCATCATTCTCACAACAACTTTGAAAAGAGGTCCTGGAAATGGAACCAAGATGTAGTCATTTTATCTACCCTCAATACTACTTTCTAACCCCAAGCGTGCCATGACCTATCACCCAAGTGGGTGTTGGGTGCTCACCGAGGCATGCATGTGGGTGTTGAGCCCCTCCTTTATGTGAGCATTGTGAGAAGGTTTTTCCATTAATGGAGGATGAATTGTAGAATGAGAAGTACATTTACTTAGTTAAAAGAAAAGTGGAAGGGACAACTTACAGATCCACACATTAATGCATTACAAAACTTAATAACAATGTAATAAGCATAATAAACCAGATCTGAGCCATGGTAGTCATATAACATGAGGGTTTACACCCTTAAACATGATATATAAATAAACATATATATATATAATATATATATATATATATATCATATATATATATTCATTAATAGCCACATTACAATCAAAAGAGGTCATCACAGACCATACATGTTAAATGATAGAGACCCAACTCCTACAGATCTTCCCTTGTATGAGACCCTAGCTATACCCTTCCATTTTAACCCTTATTATAGATCTTAGTGCCATATAGAGGCTCATGACATCCCTCACAACCCTTAGCACTAAGTCTCTAAACCCTAGCATTACTACAACACTCTGTTACTCAACATCTTACTCTATGCATTCTCTTCTCTCTTGCATTCTCTTCTCTCTCTTTGATATTGATATCTGATATATATCTTTCTCTCTAGTCCAGAGCATCTCTTTTTATAGGATCAACACCCACCACCATGCCTTCTCTTCTTGAAAAAGATCATGTGCCAAGTGTCGATGTGGTCCTCCAATGGTGAATGCTTATCCCTTTGCAAACCCTCCACTCTCTGTAATGATGTCTCTTGGGAATATTCCCTACATGGAATATCCTTTTCTTGACCTCCAAGGTTCCAGGATGGCACCTTATCCACTCATCATGCCTAGTCGGGTCCTCACATTTCAAAAACCATATGAATAGTAGTATGAGGGCGAGACTAAATAATTACCCAAAGTGCATGATTTAGTGACTACATTTGCCTCCACTTTATGTTGGTTGTTGAGTTGTGGAGCTTAATTGTTTCACAATAGAATGCTTTTATGAACTTGCAGGAATACACAAGAATCGACATCGATTGACGAACCGCCATCGATCACCTGGGACCGACATTGGTCGAGGTAAGTAGGAACCAACATCGGCCGTTGGGAATCAATATTGGTTGCTTGTGCATGATTAGTTTATTTAAGTCATGGGAATTAGATCTAACCTTTGATTAAAAGGTGATCTAATGGTTGTAATTGCATAGATAAGTTGCCCTAAGTTTGTATATGCTTATATAAGCTTGAAAGCTAGGGTTAGAAGGTAGAATTAGAAGAATTGTAAAGAAGTTTCCTTTGGAGAGAGAAAAGAGAAACTTGTGAGGAAGAAAGTATTGTACATCCAAGAAGGTGTGGAAGATTACAAATATTCATTGTATTTCCTCTATGATAATAGATTGGTTGTTTCTTGGTGGATGTAGCCCACACTAGGTGAACCACGTTAAATCTTGTGTATTATTTCTTCTGGTTATTTCCATGTTTATTACTTGTATGCTTAGATCTGATATATATCTATACAACATTGATATAACCCCAACAACTGGTATTAGAGCTTTGTTTGAGGGTTTTGTGTGTTGACAGATTTACTCACAAAGGGATTTTTATTGAGTGGGAGTTAAGCAATGATGAAGAAGGAAAATACAAAGTGGAGAAGTTTGATAATTTGGAATTATCAATTATGGAAGATGCAGGTGGAAGATTATCTGTATTAGAAAGATTTATATTTACCATTGGATGTGACTGCGAATCCTATGAAGATGAGTGATGAAGAATGGAAGATTCTTGATAGAAGACTCTAGGATCTATAAGATTGAGCCTTATAACATCTGTAGCTTTGAATATTACAAAAGTAGCAACTACGGTAGATTTGATGAAATCTTTAGCTAATTTATATGAAAAACCTAGTGCTGCAAATAAAGTTTATTTGATGAAGAAATTATTTAATTCTAAGATGCAAGAAGGTGAATCTGCATCAATTCATTTGAATGATTTTCGTTCCATTGTAAATCAATTAAAATCGGTTAATATTATGTTTGATGATGAAGTGAAAGCACTTTTATGTCTATGCTCTTTGCTAGATAGTTGGGATAACTTGGAATGGCTATTAGTAATACAACATTTGCTTCTAATATTTTAAATTTTGATGATGTGGTTAGTATTACCTTGAATGAAGAAATACGCAAGAAAAGTACTGGGAGAATCATCATCTGGAAATGCTTTAAATGTAGAAAAGGGGAAGGAAAAATGAGAGATCCAAGAGCAAGAATAATGGAAAATCAAAGTCAAAGAATGAAAAATCTAAATTTAGAGGTAAATGAATAACCTGTTAGAATTATGGAAAGAAAGGACATGGAAAGAAGGATTACTTGTTCAAGGAAAGCAAAGAGAATTTACCCAGGATAATGGTAAAGTGGTAAATATTACAACGAGAGGTAATGCAAGATTCCCTTATTCTCTCCTTAGATAATAAAATAGAATCATGGGTTTTAGATTCAGGAGCTTATTTCCATGTTACCCCTAATAAGGGTTATTTCGTAAATTATGTCAGGGTAATTTTGGGCATGTTTATTTAGGAGATGATGAACCATGTAATATTAATGGTAAAGGGAAGTTTATCTAAAATTGCAGAATGTAAATACATGGGTATTGAAATATGTGAGGCATGTGCCAACCTCGGGAGAAATCTAATTTCATCGGGATAACTAGGTGAAGTTAATTGCATGGTTACATTCATGGTCGACTCTTGGAAAGTTACAAGGAAGCTCTTGTTGTGGCAAGAGGAAAGAAGGTAGGAACATTGTATTTGTCTACCTGTATTATTGATTCCTTTTCGTGCTATCTACTTCATATTCAGATGCAAGCATGTGGCATAATCGGCTAGGCCATATGAGTAAAAAAGGAATGCAAATCTTAAAGGAAAAGGGTAAGTTATCAGATTTGAAACATGTAGATATTGATTTATGTGAGCATTGCATTTTGAAAGCAAAAAGAGAGTGATATTTCTCAAAGTTGGGGCAATAAAGAAGAAACAAAAATTAGAGCTTGTGCACTCAGATGTGTGGGGACCAACCCAGGTAGCTTCTCATGGAGGATCCCAATATTATGTGACTTTCATTGATGATGCCACAAGAAAGGTATGGGTTTATTGTATAAAGCGTAAATCTAATGTTTTTGAGACTTTTAAAAGATGGAAAGCCCTTATGGAAAATGAAACTTGTTTAAAGTTAAAATGCCTTAGATCTGACAATGGTGGTGAGTACTGCAACAAGGATTTCAATGATTATTGTTTAGTGAATGGAATACACAGAGAAAGAATGGTTCCTAGAACACCACAAGAGAATGGTGTTGTTGAAAGAATGAACAAGACAATCATGGAACATGTTAGAAGCATGAGGATACATGTTGGATTGCCCTTACAATTTTGGGCAAAAGCAGTAGACACAACGATGTATTTAATCAACCATGGGCCTTCAAGTGCACTAGATGGTGGAATACCAGAAGAAGCTTGGATTGGAAAAGAGGTAGATATTTATTTTCTTAGAGTATTTGGTTCAGAAGCTTTTGTGCATGTTGATAAAGAAAATAGAAAGAATTTGGATGCTAAATCCAAGAGATGCACTTTTATTGGTTATGGCTTTGGTGATTTTGGATTTTGGTTTTGGGATTTAGAAGATTCTAAGATTATTAGGAGTTGTGACATTGAATGGAATGAAAAGAGAATGTATAAGGATCAAGTTTTGGTACCCAAAGATGAACCAGTGGAAGAGTTCGTGGATGAAAATGTATTCTCGGATTAAAAAATGACATCTACATGTTTACATAGTAATAGGTGTTGGCAGGACCCGAACCGACATCGATTAGCTGAACCGACGTCGGCTACTAAAAGAAGCAGGACCAACGTCGGTTAGCTAAATCAACATCGGTAGTGGGTGACCGGCGATGGTCACTATCAAAGGTGGATACAAATGTACATGATGTATAAAGTGAGCCTCATGCACCCTAGATTTCTGTGAGAAGGCCACAATGGGTAAGTAGACCTTTAGAAATATTTACAACTTCCTTATCTTATTTATTATTAACTGATAGTGGTGAACCAAAAAGTTTTGAAGAATCAATGCATATGAAACCCACAAGAAGTGGGAACATGACATGGATGAGGAGATGAACTCCTTGAAACAGAACCAAACATGGGATTTGGTTAAGTTACCAATTGGAAAGAGGACATTGCAGAAAAAATGGGTTTATAGGATCAAGGAAGAAGAAGGTGGACAGAAAATATACAAGGCAAGACTTGTGGTAAAAGGATTTGCACAAAAAACAAGTATTGACTTTGGTGAGATTTTTTCTCCTGTAGTAAAAATGACTTCCATTCGTACTGTATATTGAGTTTAGTTGTAGTAGAATATTTGTATTTAGAGCAATTCGATGTTAAGACGATTTTCCTTCATGGTGATTTGGAGGAAGAGATATATATGCAAACCGCTTGGGTATGAAGTCAAGGGTAAGGAGAAACTTGTGTGCAGGTTGAAAAAGAGCTTGTATGGGCTCAAACAAGCCCCAAGGTAATGGTATATGAGGTTTGATAGTTTTATGCATGAGCATGGTTATATGAGATGTGGATCTGACCATTGTGTTTATTTCAAGAAGTTTGAAAATGGAAGCTATATTATTTTGTTATTGTATGTAGATGATATGCTTATTGCATGATCTAATATGCATAACATTGGTGAGCTTAAAGAAAAATTAGCTCATGTATTTGCAATGAAGTATTTGGGAGCCGCAAAGAAAATTCTTAGCATGTAAATTCAGAGATAAAAGAAAAAAGTTGTATTTGTCTCAAGAATTATATCAATAAGGTGTTGGAAAGGTTTGAGATGCAGAATTCCAAACCTATAAATACACCTATGGCTGGACACTTCAAATTGAGAAAAGATCAATGTCCTACATCACATGAAGAGGTTGAGTACATGACATGAGTTCCATATGCTTCAGCAGTTGGACGTCTTATGTATGCTATGGTTTGTACTAGACAAGACATTATAAAGGCAGTGGGATTTGTGAGAAGATTTATGACCAATCTAGGTAAATAGCATTTTGGAAAGTAGTCCAATAGATACTTAGGTATTTGAGAGGGACATCCGATATGCAATTATGTTATGGAGGGTCAGATACTTCTTTATGCGGCTATGTTGATTCAGATATGGATGGAGATTTGGATGGTAGGAGAAGCACCATTAGATATGTATTCAAGTAGGTGGCATGACGAAAGAAGTTGGATTTCAAGATTGTAAAAGGTGTTTTCCATGTCTACTAAGAGAGGTGAGTACATTGCAGCTACAGGCTAAGAGGCAAAGAAAGAGATGATATGGATGAGTAGGTTCATGGAAGAGTTGGGAAAGGAGTAAGAGGATTGTAGATTATACAATGATATTCAAAGTGCGATTCATCTTGCAAAGAACTCAACTTTTCATTCAAGAACAAAACATATTCAATTGAGATATTATTTCATACGGCAGTGTTGGAGGATGGGAAGCTAAAACCGGAGAAAATTCATACAAAGGAGAACCTTGTGGATATATGCTAACAAAGTCATGGCAAAGGAGAAGTTGGAGCTACACTCCACTTCTATTGGTCTTCGAGTTTGAGACTTGAAGAGGAAGAAACAAACCAAAGAAAGGATCTAAGGATGGAGTATGTGACGGTATAATGAAACAATTTATCTCCAAGTGGGAGATTGTTGAGTTGTGGAGCTTAATTTCTTCACAATAGCATGTTTTTATGAACTTGTAGAAATACACGATGTAACGACATTGGTTAACGAACCACCATCGGTCACTAGGACCGACATTAGTCGTGAAGCAAGAACGAATATCGACATTGGGGAACCGATATCGGTTTCCTATGTGTGATTAGTTTATTTAGGTCACAAGAGTTAGATCTAACCTTTGATTAAAAGGTGATCTAATGGTTGTAATCACATAGCTAGGTTTCCCTAAGTTTGTATATGATTATATAAGTTTGAAAGCTAGGGTTAGAAGGTAGATTTTAAGGAGAATTAGAAGAATTGTAAAGAAGTTTCCTTTGGAGAGAGAAAAAAATAAACTTGTGAGGAAGAAAGTACTATACATCCAATAAGGTGTGGAAGATTGCAAATCTTCATTGTATTTCCTTTGTGATAATAGATTAGTTGTTTCTTGGTGGACGTAGCCCACACTTTGGGTGAACCACATTAATTCTTGTGTATTATTTCTTCTGGTTATTTATGTGTTTATTACTTTTATGCTTAGATATGATATATATCTCATGTACAACTTGTTTGATCTAACCCCAACATTGGTGAGTAGAAAGCTCAAGTAACATAAAGTAGATAGATATGCATACCTAATATCCATGTAGAGTGATGTAGAAAGCGTGTTGAGGGACTAGACAAAGTGTAGAGTGACAAAAATATGGAGCGTGGAGACTAAAGATGTAAAAGTGTAAAAAGTGATGAGAATGAACTTAGAGGCGTAAACGCTTGTGTAGATGCCAATGTGTGTAAGGTACTTACATGTTAGTATGAATTACAAAATGTTGAATGCCATTATTTTTGTTGGTTTTTTTATTTGCTTGCTTCCTATATGGATGGACTGTAAAAGAAAAGACAATTAAGTAGTCAAATACACTTGTATATGGTTTAGGTTACTATATGGATGACTTTATACTTGTTGTATTACTATTTTATGTATGTTATTCTTGGGATTTTTGTAGTACTGTTAGCCCTCGCTTTCGGCTATATTTACTTATCTTGTCTTTTGCCTTTCTATGGGGTGTGGTCCCCACTTATCAAAAACCACTTTGTAAACTTTGGAATATCTCGGATGTTGAGCCCTTTTATATCCGTGTATGGTCCCACTAAAACCATTTACCAACAACAAAAAAAAACGCATGTATATGAGTAAAAACCATGTTGAAAGATGCATATATGTATGTAAAATGCATGTAATGAAAATGTAAATGAAAAAGGAACATGTGCACCTGATCCATGAAGAGACAAAAAGGGTGTAGAAAAGGATATCCTATAACTGTCGGTAAAGTGCAAGTTTTTTGGGTGATCTCACGCCATTATGGCTAAAGAAGTGTAGGGAGGAATGTTTAATGTTCCTCCAACCTGTAATTACTTCCCTAAGAATATGTAGAGATCTCTGTACTATCTGGGTTTTTGGGTGATCCGATGCCACTGGCCAAAGAAGTATAGGGAGGAAAGTTTGATGTTCCTAAAATATGTAATTGTTCCCTAGAATGCTAAGGATGCCTTATCTTGTAAAAGTAGTTGTGTATCGAGTTCTGTAGACTATTCTGAACCCACTCATTGTATAACCCACTATGTTATGGGTGAAAAAAAGAAAATTGAAATGTACTAATGTAGTGTGTAAACCCCAAATGATGCCCCCATTTTTCAAGGCGCATGCGACATCACAGATAGGAGGATGTGGCCCCAAAAGAGGACCAACCGCGTAAATTGTGCCTCTCAGGGGAAGGGAATGTACTTGGTAGAAACCAAGGTGCAGGTAAATAAGTGGCTAGAAATAATGCTAGTATGAACAAACATACATGTAGAAGACAAGTGTAAGCTACCAAAATAATGTGTAAGCTAGTATGCAAGTAAACACGCAAGAAGCCAATCATAGACCGTAAAAGTGGGTTTTAAACATGGGACATCATTCATGATGTCGTAAGACACTCAAGGCCATAGTGGCCACATATAAACAAACAAGTATGCACACCAAACAAAGGGCAAGGCCCACCGATAATAACAAACAGAGACAAACAAGTACAAACAAACAGAGATAGCATGTTAGAAAGATAAACATATGTCAAAAGCATGTATAACTAATAAAGTAGTATGTTATGAAGCAAATGAAACAATAACACAGTAGTGTATGAATGTGGATGTCCCCAGAATCGTTGTGGGACTTTGGTAGTAGCCAAACATCCATGTTATGTGTAAGAGACTTGTATCCGTGATCACAAATAGAGAAGGACATGAATGTGCATGTGTGTATGGTAAAGACAATGACATATAAGAGATCTATCTAGCATGTGTAATAATACAAACATGAACAAGCAAATGTAAGAAAGAGTAAATGTGACCAAGATATGTAATATATGTGGATGGAAGGAATGAAATGCAAGATGGATGATAAGAGCCATGTGCCCCCCGAGTGAATGGAAATGTATGCAGTGAAGTTCATTTTTACCCCCTCAACAATCAATAATGAACCGTAAACAAGAGTGCATCATCGGGAAATGGTCAAATTGTGTTTTGTGTGTAGCCCAATGTGTTGAGTGTGTATGTGTGTTGATGATATACGATCTAGAGATGATGTGTGTGTGACCTTGTAGGCAAAACTTATATCACGACAAGATGATCAAAGGAGTGATGATTTAGCCTAAAGCATATATCACTACAAGATGAATAGAGGGAGTGGTGATGTATCCTAAAGCGTATATCACTACAAGATGATGGAATAGGTGACCATTTAGCCTATAGTGTATGTCACTAACCTAGGAATGTTGCATGATAAAAGGTCGAATGATGAATGTGTGAGTATGATGAGGTCCATTTGTAATGTATACCCTCAATAGTCCAGTATGGACCGTGGGACTAGAGTGCGTCATAGGGTAACGAGTGTAGTGTGTATAAGATGTAGTAAGTGTGATGATAAAAATGACCATGGGATGTGCAAAATATATAATATGCTATGTATAGTATGTAATACAAGATGTGTAGATAACATAAAGGGTGTGAAATTTGTTTTGTATGGAATATATGCTAGTGTAGTGTATAACACGAGTGCATAGAATGTAAGACGTGTAAATGAGATATGTACGCTGATTGGCTAATAGTATGGTTTGTAGAATATATGTGGCATGTAGATGCAGAAATGTCGAAATACAAATGATGTAGAGTAAATGTAAGATGTAGTATATAAAATTTATTGTAAGATGTGTGAAGATATGCAATGTGTAAGAGATGTAGTGGTGAAACCATGTCATGTGGTGTGTAGAGCGTGCAATGTGTAATGTAGAGTGTGTAGCATCCAATGTGCAGTGTGTGGGGTTCAGTGTATAGTATGCCCTAAACAATCGAGCGTGAACCGAAGCACACGGGTGTGTCATCAGTAACAAGGTGATAAGATTCACTTGCCAAAGACCAAGTTTTGTGTGAAGTAGTGAATGCATGGTGGCCAAGAGTAATAGTAGGACCATGTGATGGTGGTGGAATTTGAAATGTGTCTTGACCATCAATAGGAGAAACAATTGCTTTAATAAAAATGATTGGCTACTAAAGTGGTGTATTATTGTGTAGTGGTGTAGTAGTCCCAATAGAAAGAGGTGTTGAACTGATTTATTGTTTTTGTATGTCAAAACCTAATTGGCTAGGTGTTCATTAGATCCTTGTTTAAGCTGTGCTAGTTGGGCATAAGAGATCTTGGAGCCAATGTTGATAGAGAAATAAGTAAGAAAGGCATCAGCCAGATGCATGAATGCAATTCTTTGAATAGATAGGTAGGTCATAAACTCAACACATCACATAATCATGGAGACTACGGGGAAATATTTTAGCCAAAAGAATATGATCATACGTAAAATCAAGACAAGCTACATGGAATGCTCTAAGATGTTCTTATGGGTCACCATGCCCATTAAAAATGGCAAGCTTAGGGGTGACAAAACTAGGAGGAAGTGGATAAGTGGAGATGGCGGGTGTGAATGGAGTGTGTAATAATAAGGTGGAATCCAAATATGGAGATGCATGAGAAGTAGCCTATTACAACTGACGAATTTGTGCTTGAAGGTCCTGATAAAGGGAAGTTAAGTCTTGAGCACCAACGGATGAAACTGTTGTGTATGAGAAACTAGAGGTGGTGTGAAGTGATTGGTAGGAGTAGTGACATAAATGGGGATGGTATAAATAGGTGGGAGAATAAAATCCGGTGGTTGAGTAGCAACATGTGGTATGGCCACAAAAATGGTGAGCTCCACCAAATTAGTAGCTTCCTCACGAGAAACATGTAAGAGCAAGTCTAAATCCCGGGATGTTTAGCAATATGATCATTAAGGGATTCAAGATGTGCTTCATAAAATCATCATAAGATTGAGCCATCGTGAGAGAGGAATAATCCCATATGGAAGGTGGATTCAAAGGACGAGTTCACCAAAATGATTAAAATAAAATGGAAATATGAAGATCTATTATAGTTTAATCTAAATGTTCGCAAAACAAGATAAATAACAACAAAATAAATAAAGGAAATGACCCAAACAACTAAGTATATGGAAATGTGAAATCCTAATGAGAAAAGAGGGTTAGAAAGGCCATAATCTGATTCATAAACTTTTTGGGACTATGTCGCAGTGAAGATCAGGTGAACAAAATGAGGAAATGACCACATAAGAGTTCTAGAAAGTGCAAATATGAGTTATTTGAGTAGTCTAGGGCACTTGGAAAGGGATGGGGGTGCATAGGGCACCTTGGTCCGAGATCTAGCTGTCATAAGATATACGGAAATGACCAGGGAACCTCTAACGAGGTGTCGCTGAGTGATCATTTGCCTTCGCTTCTTGTCACATGGATGTTCTTTGAACTATGTTGGATGATTGTCGCCTTCGCTTCTTGTCATGTTAATGTCGTTGAACTACATGAATGTCGCTGTAAATAAGATATGGAGGAAACACCTAAAAAACCCCAGATAAAGGATTAAAACCCTAAAAAAGAAAATGTGTATCAAGGGGTCGGTCTGTCCTCAATGACCACAATAGTGGACTTACTAACTGAGCGTTGCACTATATCTCAGACCCCAATGTAGTTCTAGGTGTGTGTGTGTGAAAATCATGCCCTAGGTTCTCTTGCGCTAGTCACACTTTGTGAGTAGTGAGTAATAACTATATGTAGAAATGTAAATAGATGGTGGATGGAATAGAATAAACTCCCCTCCTATGAAGTGTGATGTAGATGAACCAACCTTGTCCCTTGTGATGGAGCTAGATGGATACAAATGGAGCTTTAGATGCCTTAGATGGATGCAACCTTAGGTGATGATAGTAATTGCTTAGTTCTTGGTCCCTCATTATGGTATCATAACTTTATATTTATATGGTTATCTTGTTATAATTTCATAATTAACCCAAAAAGGTGACCACCAAAAATATGGAAAGCTGAAATGGCTATAAAGTGCCCAAAAGATGGAAACAAAGTACAAAGGTGATCGGGGCACCTAGAGGGGACTGTGGTGCCCAGGGTGCCCTGAGTCTTGGTTGGGTGCCCCAATCAAGAATAAGAATGATGCAAAGTGATAAAAAAACTGGCAAGTGTGTTTGAGGTATCAGAAGTGACAACAAAAAACAAAATAAAATGGCCAAAGGACATGGGTGAATTAGTACTTTCTTCACTCAAAAACCATATGAATAGTACTATGAGACATAAACTAAATAATTACCCAAAGTGTGTGATTTAGTGACTATAGGTACAATGCATATGCTTCACCCCTAAGGTCACGTTCCTTTCTAGTTTCCACGCTTCATTTTTACATCATTCCACGCTTCACTTGTCCACTTAGCACCGTTATCACCATTACTCTACAAGGATCAAAGGTATGTAACTTCTAACTCCTTTATGTTATCAAGTATTCACTCAACAACATAAAGTTGAGGAAAATATAGACACAAAATTATGCAAATGGGTGCATTTCTAGGTCCATAAACACATACTTGCATTTACATGGTTCCTAAGGGAGAAACTAGTAATTGACAATTATCTTTTTCCTTTTATCTCGTGTTTCTTATTTTTTATTTGGTCTTGCACACCCTACATCCCAATTAGAAATTTATTGCTTTATCTTTCATGACTTAGACGCTAATGCCTAGCTAAGACACCAATGCCTCGACACCTTCATCCTCTCTAAGTGCCCCGACCTCTTTCCATATATCTTTGTTCTTTTGGGCTTGTTTTATCTTTTGGGCATCTTATTTTCTTATGGGTCAAACTTCCACCATCAATTACAAAATTTAAACAAGGGAATTATATAAATACAAAGTTATGTGACCAAAACAAAGGACCAAGCTCCAAGCATCATTATTATCACCTAAACTTACATCCAAAGGCATCTAAGAGCACTAAAGGCACCCATCTAGCATTCATTCAAGGGCCAAGGGACTATATTTTCTGCATACACAACATAGGAAGTGAAAGTTCATTTTATCATCCACACATTCTATCTACATTGCTACATCTAGCTAGCCCGCTATCAAGTGCACTTGCACAAGGGCATCCTAGGGCACAATTCTTTCACACACACACACACAATAAGTACACGGAGTCTAAGATTTAATGCAACACTCGGTTGTAAGTTTACTATGTTGGGTGACCATGGGTCACCTCGACTCCCCATATTACATCTTTATTTTTGGATTTGATGTGGTATTATGGGTTTTATAGGTGAATATTTGTTTTGTAGGTTACAGGTACCTCGACGGTCAAGGTGCGACATGCATGCGATCAAAAATGAATATTTTTGACACTTGTGTGACACTCCGAGAGATCGGGATCTGACCATTTTCACAGTCATATGCACCTAATAGAGGTCATCAGCTCCTATGCACCCTTGTCCGGTTGTGAGCGGTGGTGTCTAGTCTCCTTCGTGAACTACATAATTTATTTGGAGTAATAACATCACAAATAACTTCTTTTTCAACAATTTTCCTATTCTCGCATCAGTCTCTTGATTGAGTGCAAATCAACTAAGTCCATTTCTCTCACTCTTACACTTAGGGTTTCATATTTTATTAGCTTATATCTTATGTCAAATTAGTATTTTAACATTTATTTATCATACGTGACTTTGTAATTAGGGTTTAACATAAAAATAATATTTTTGTTAAATCTGTGTGTGTGTGTGTGTGTGTGTGTGTGTGAGTGTATGTGGGCTAAGAAGTTCAATAGATTAGTGAATTTCCTTTTCAATAGTATATATTAAAATATATATGAAAGACCATTCTAGGGCCCACAATCTAATATTTTAATTGTATATTGTATGATCTATGGATGTAGAAGATAATCCACACTTTATCAAAAGTGTACGGTTCTATAGCCTAAGTCTAAGATAGGGGATGTGATCTTACCAAGTCATAGGTTGTAAGAGTGGTGATTATAAACAAGATCATATTGGATATATAAAGTAGGATTGTAAGAATAAATAAGAAGGCAAATCGCATGTCAAATATCTAAACTAGGGTTGTCTAAGCTAAGTGGTGGATAAAGGTAAGGGATAAAAAATAATAATATAATAGATAAAGAATGTGATAATATATTATATTTTATATACACAATATATCAATCATAAATTAGTCAAATCATAAATACTTACCTTTGTGAAAACATCATTAGTGAATTATCTCCCGAAGTTAAAAGTACCTAATGAGAGAGTTGTTGTGGAGGCCCACGAGAAGCATAAAAGAGGACTTGAGTAAACCATAGTTGGTGACTCCAAAGACATTAAACCTTTTATTGCAGCTCATGTTCTTGAGTATCCTGGACCCAATACACTTAAGATAAACCTCCACATGTAAACACAACAAATCTTAACATCTATGACCATTAAGAGAAACTTTATAGAACATGAAGACCAATTAGAAATGATGTCATTCTTGATAAATGATTAATGACACCTATAAATAGGGGAACATAGCCTAATGTCACAAAATTTCATAATGAACAACATCACCCATGGTAAATGTAGTCGATGATTATAAAGTTTTGCCAAACATCATCAACCATGGTTGATATTGTCATCTTCCAAAAAATAATCATGTGGGCCCTAATGGGACAAGATCAAGAAGTGGAGAAAATGCTAGGAAGGATATGTGAAAGTGATCTAAAGGTGTTGTAAGTATGCATGAAGGATGTCACAAGAGGATGACACTTGGAGGTGATAAAAGATAGGATATTTAAGGCCTATGTGATTACAAAATAAATATTTCTCACATATATAATTAATTGTCCCAACACTACTCTTAGTGAGGGACCTTAAGGCACAAACTTAGGAAAATCAATATGCCAATGACTTGCAAAGAAAAATTGATCATAAGTGTGAAAAATAAGGTGTATGTGTAGACACAAAATCATGCACTTTAGACATTATTTAGTCCCAGTCTCATACTACTATTTAGAAGGTTTTTGAGTGAAGAAAGTACTAATTAACCCCCATATTTTGGCCATATTCTCTTATTTTATTTCATCATTCCCAACCTTTTACACCTACATTCCTAGTAAACTTTTGTTACTTTATGCTATTTTAGCCTCGAATGGGGCACCCAAGATAGTATTGGGCGCCCATGGGCGCCTTGGTCCCACCAAGGGCACTCCGATCCTTTTTGAACTTTCCCGCCACTTTTGGGCTCTTTCTAGCTGTTTGAGATCTTTATCTTTTTGGTGGTTGGCCATTTCAGGGTTAATTACGAAATTAGATCAAGAGAACCCTATAAATATAAAGTTATGAGACCATAATAAGGGACCAAACACTAGTCACTATTATCATCCACCTAGAGTTGCATCCATTTGGAGATCATTTGCATCCATTAGCTCCATCAAAAGGACAAGGTTGGTTCATCTACATCACACAAGCATAGGGAGAGGGATTCTATTCTATTCCATACACACATTATATTACATTTTCTACATTTAGTTATTGCTCACTACTTCACAAGTGTGATTGACACAAGAGCACCTAAGGCACATTATGCACACACTCATTAGAACTACATTTGGGTCCGAAATGTAGTGCAACACTTAGTTAGTAAGCCCACTATTGTGGCAGCTGAGGTTAGTCTGACCTATTCATTTGCATTCTTCTTTGGTCTTTTGTAGGTCTTCTATACATCTTGGATTATCGGTGACACTTGAAATAGTGCAACAAATCTGATGTGACACATAACAAGGGTTTCACACTACCTTCCAAACCTATGAAAATCAGTTATGAACTTTTGCATAGACCGGTGGTGCCCATTCTCAGAGACCAGCACCTGTAGGCACCCCAATCCCTCTCTAGGTGGTCCATTCCAACTAATCAACATAGATCCATCCTTTTCGGGACCCTCCTACGGTCGATCCTATTTCTTGTTCCTCCAGGTCATTTCGTGACACGGTCCCCACAAGGTCATCAAATGGTGAGTTCTTTTATCTTCTCTCTTGCACATTAGAGTTAGCATTTCCTTTTGCATAGTTTCTTGGGTCATTTACATACTTCTTTACTGCATTTATATGTCGTTCTAGATTAGATTAACTATAAGATATTTCCACATTTTAGTTAATCATTTTGGTGAACCCGATGTGAATGATTCATATTAGGAACATATTCCATTTGATCCTACATGCGATGACACTATATGCACACATGACATTTGGCTTGACTAGGTTTTTCTTTTGAGGATCTTTATCCTCCTCCTCATGATTCTCATCTCTATTATGGCTTCATCACTATTACTATTGCTTATGGGTTACATATCTTTCATCTTATTGTTTATTTATCGTGCACTCCTCATTCTTCACCACTTACATTAGGGCAATCATGGCTTGATTATATCGGGGAACTCTTAATCCTGATCATATAGACATCTCTTTCCCTATGCATTTTGTATGTATCTTCATTTGCAATAGACTTTTTATAGGTTATACACAAAATCTCACTTGGTGGTATGCGCACGGTTGTCCACTTCCCGTATTTATCGATGAAGAATATGTCATGGGTATGTACAACTTACACCTTAATGGCTCATTACGTGATCAACTAGACACTATTGCTTATCAAGTCACCAATGCTTATCCATTTGACTTTGATCTTGAAAGTGAGGATCTTCTATATGAGATCACACAATTTCTATTCTCCATCCTCTATACTTGGGGGCATCGGATCTCACACATCCCCCCCATCACATTATCATTAACATGCCTCTCATTTTTGCATTATCATTCATTCACTACATTACACTCGTAATGCTCATGTATACCTCATCTTAGCATCATTCCATCTTGTGTAGTCATACATACGTTATCGTGTCATCATTACATGATGATACACTCTTGTGCTTCGATTCATACTTCACCTGTTGAGGGAATAATACACATGAACCCCACACACTACATCTATTTACACATCTCACATCTTACATCACACATTTTATAATTCGTTTACATCTTTTTTTGACATTAGCACATCCACCCATCATACATCGTACTAGTCCTCATCATACACATGTCACACTTGCATATTACATTACATACTACTCATCATACACATATCACACATTTCACACTATTAGTCTATCTATTCCCTTTTGCATTACGCCCGATACATTCATATCACACATCCTACGCGTCATATGGTCATCTATACTACATTGTCATCTACGCATTGCACTCACTATTCTATGATGCACTTTAGTTCCTCTATCCGTACTTGATCGCCAAGGGTTTACAAATCAAATGGACCTTCTCTTCATCATGCATTTATCATTTGACCTTTCATCACATGACATTACTAGGTTAGTGCCATACACTTTAGGCTAAATGGTCACCCATTCTATCATTTTGTAGTGGTATACACCTTAGGTTACATCACCACTTTCTCTTTTCATCTCATAGTGATATATGCTTAGGGATAAATCATCACTCATCCATTCATATTATAGTGATATACTCTTAAGATAAATCATCACTTATATGTTTATCTGGTCGTGATATACACTTTGGCTATAGGGTTTGTGCATACATCATCGTTAGGTCACATCTCATCACTACACCTACACATTCATCACATCATGTTAGACACAACACACACTTTGAACATTTCCCAATGATACAATCTCGTTTATGGTTCATTCTTGACTACTAAGGGGTAAAACTAAATGAACCTCACTGCATACACTTCCATTCACTCGGGGGATGTGGCTCCTATCACTCCATTTTGCATTCCATTCCATCCATCCACTACATGATGCATACTATGGTTGCTCTTACTCTTGTTTACTTTTGCTTGTTCATAGTCGCTTTATTACACATGCTAGTTAGATTGATTGTATGTCATTTATCTATATCATCCACATGTGCGTGTTCACGTCTTTTTCTAGTTATGATCACAAATATAGGTCTCTTACACACAACATGGATGCTCTCCTTATACCCTTCCTACATTGGTCATTGGGGGCATCCAAATTCATCTCTACCTGGTGCTATTGTTTCATTTCATACTTAACACTTTATATTACTTGGTTATACATGCTTTTGGCACACTACTTATCTTTCTAACATGCTAACAGGTGCTTCATGTGCAAGATTTGTTATGTAGGGATATCTGCTTCCATATTTATTTGGTATATTATTTACTATTGTTTGTTCTTGTTTACATGTGCCTTGCCCTATGTTTGGTATGCACACTTGTTTGTTTGTATGTTTCCATGATGTATTTTGTGTGTTTTCTTCTTCGGTTCACACTTGAATGTTGAGGGATTACTACACATGAACCCCACACACTTCACAATAGTTACTACACACTGGATCTATTCAAATATCACACATCTTACATCACATACTCTATAGTTCGTTTACATATTTTTTTGACATTTACACATCCACCTGTCATACATTGTACTAGTCCTCATCATACATGTGTCACACTTGCATCTTGTATTACATACTACTCATCATACACATAACGTGCATTTCACACTATTAGTCTATCTATGCCTTTTTACATTGGATCCTATACATTGCATATCACACATCCTACACATCATATGGTTGTCTATACTACATTTTCTTGTATGTGTTGCACTCACTACCCTATGATGCACTTTATTTCCTCGGTCCATAATCTACTGCCGAGGGTTTTCAAATCAAATGGACCTTTTCTTCATCACACGTTTATCATTTGAATTTTCATCATGCGAAATTACTAGATTAGTGTCATACTCTTTAGGCTAAATGGTCACCCATTCTATCATTTTGTAGTGGTATACACATTAGGTTACATCACCACTCCCTTTTTCATCTTTTAGTGATATACGCTTAGGGATAAATCATCACTCATCCATTCATCTTATAGTGATATACACTTAGGCTAAATCATCACTTATACGTTCATCTAGTTGTGATATATGCTTCAGCTATAGGGTTCACACACACATCGTCGCTAGGTCACATCTCATCACTACACCTACACATTCATCATAGTGTGTTAGACACAACACACACTTCGACCATTTCTCGATGACACACTCTCATTTACGGTTCATTCTTGACTGTTGAGGGTAAAACTAAATGAACATCACTGCATACATTTCCATTCACTCAGGGGGCACACAACTCCTATCATTTCATTTTTCTATTGGACCTTTATCATTGTCATACGTTTTGTCATTGATGTCAAGTTACATTGATGGCAAAAAGTGCCTAAAAGTATAGTGCTATACAAGTGTCTCAAGATCAACAAGTTCAAGAAAAACTTGGTAAGAGAAATATGAAGGTTAAATGGTAGTGTCACTCTCGGAAGTTTCACAAGTGTCAATTCTAAGGGACTTAATTAGCTTTTGTGAAAGCCTCGGACATGAGGAGTTAGCCACCGAAGTCTAGTAGAAGCCGCCAATTTTTAGTGAGAATCGTGGGTAAAGGGATAAATCAGTAGGTGAAAAAGATGAAGTCTGCAGATGTGAAAGAAAATCTACGGGAGTAAGGAAAGTATGGAGGAACCCATAGATAAAGAGAAAATATACAAAGGACTAGATATAGCCGTGAAGAACTATAAAATCCTTAGCGAAAAGAATATAGTCGCGGATATGGAAAAAATCCACGAATTACTAAATAAAGCAAAGCAGGTAAAGGAAGAAATCTGCAGAAGATTGCAAAATCTATGAAATGTAAAGGAAAGGTGAAAATGACTAAAAATCCACCATGAAAAGATAAATTCCATGGATTGAAGGATTGAGCCGCGATATAAAGGAGAAATCGACGAAGCTAATAAAATCCGCGAAATAGACAAATATGGATTGGACAAGGCTCAAAAACAATCAAATTGCATTTCATGTGGTCAAGTGGGATTTCATTCTCTGAAATAGATAATGATTCAATTATCTTGATTATTTTGGTTGTGTACATAACTTGTACTTCATGAAAATTTAGACCCGATTTGGGAAATCTCCAAAACTAATCACAACATTTAATGCTCTTTGAATTTTGGAAATGTAGTTACATTCTCTATGAAATTCCTGATTTCAAGGTGAAATTAAATATCAAAGAAGAAAATGGTTCACTCATCTTGATCAATTGGAAATCCTAAAAAGATGAGAAATCTATTTTAGGTATTGTCTCATAATTTGCCCCTGAAGTAACATATTGAATACAACAAAATCAAGTGAATATAGAGAGAATAAATATGGAGTTTATTGCATGCATTTAATAGACTAGATTCTCATGTGACAGAGATAGATATATTGCATGACACACCAAGTATGTGAATGGGGTGTTTTGATTTTCTATAAAGATAATACTCTATGATAATACGAGTGTTGCTCGAGATGACAAAATGATGCATTTGAGCTAAAGGAGCTACAAAGGAAAAGAGAGATAGACAAAGGAGAGAAAACAAATGAAGTGTTGAAGATATATCAGATGAGAAGAGCATCAATGTGGCTGATTGATTGAGCAAAAGAGTTTGAATCAGATGAGAAAAAGAGATTAATATAGAAAAACACAGAAAGATAAAGAAAAGTGGTCATAATTTGTTATGTAAGCAATCTTGATTCTAAATTATCAATGTATTTGTAATAAAATTGTATTTCTAAGTGGGTGCTTAGATTATAGGGGTGGGTTCTCCTTGCAAGTTGGTGCTTTCTAAAATATCTGAGTGGGTGCTTAGTTATCTTCAAGTGGGTGCTTGAAGAATTTGGAGTGGGTACTTCAGAGGTTGAGTGGGTGCTCAACCAAAACCTTGTATGCTTTGGAATTAGTGTTTCTAATAAAGCCTTGGTTTCAAAGTGGATTTTTTCTCCTGAAACGGTTTCCCATTATAATTTTTGTGTTCGATGTTATCTTGTTTGGTATCTGTTTGTTTAAATTCTCATGGTATATTACTGCACTCTACTAAAGTTTTATCGATTAACATTGTTGTAAAAGTTTTTTCGCACCGATTCACCCCCCTCTCAGTGCTTGTAAAATTATGGAAAAATATTACATATGAGGTATTAGGAGAGAGTTGAAAGAGTTATGAGTTCACATGAGTTCCCATAAGATACAAGAATAATAAAGGTTTTTGATGTAGGATCATATGAGTTCACTTGAAATCCATATCACTAAAAATATTATAGGTTACTAGAATAAGATAAGTCCAAAATTGTGTAAGGTTTGATTTAGTATGTTATTTCACAAGTTTATTTGTGCAAAATGTTTAAATGTAAATGTTTGATGTCACTTGCATGCACAAAATTCTATGTTGTGTTTTGTTCTTAGTTTTTATAGGGTAAGTTTTAATATTGTTTCACACTATCAATTGATGAATGCAAATATTATCGGGTTATTGTTCAAGAATGGTCGTAGCATTCACTAAAGGTTTCATGATATTTGTAGTATCTTTTGGAGCTCATAATATCATTTAGGAAATAACCAAGAGCTTTAAATTAATGGTTCAAGAGTTTGAGAATTTAAGATAACACACATAAAGTTATTACTTTTTATGCATGGTAATACACCAAAATTTTCCAATACTTGCATTATTAGTATGCATTCTCTTGAATGATGTGCACCTACCCTTAATGTTGCAAGGTCATATGAGTTATATTGCACAAATGTTCAAGGATTTAATAAAGAGGATATGTACATGGTCTTATGATATGTTATGCATTTGTGGTGCATAACTTTCCAAGCTCTTAATTTGAATAAATCGACATATATTTCACCCAATCCCATAAATATAATCATTGATCAAACTCAATTGTATCGAATTGTGTTGTAATCACTTTGTTCCTATCTTGCATAAAGGATTGGGATGCATTCAATATTAGATGGATATTATATATAGGATAAGAAGGTTTATAAAATATCCTATTTCTGTTCTTAGTAATAGAGATTAGGGTAATAAGGATACCATTCTAAAACCACACATAAGATTACAAGGTGTTAGAGTCATGGATCTACAAGATAGTCATGTACCCTTTATCAAAGATGCGAGGTTCTAAGGGCTAGGTCTAAAATAGGGATGAGATCTCACTAATATCTTGATTGTAAATTGGTTGTATGAATTATAAATAATGTGAAGATATCCAAGCTAAGGTTATAAAAATGGGTTGTAGTTATTGATAAATTTCAATATCACAAGTGGGATTGTAAGATAAGGTCTAACATATATTAATGTAATAAATTAAAATAATACTACTCTATTTTAACTTATGTACACAATCAATCAAATAAAAAACAACATAAATGAAAGGAGAGGTTAGATATACTCAAATTTATGCAATCTCCTTTGGCACATTAATTTCCCTAGGATTAGTAACACCTTACAAGAGAATTTATATGGGGACCACAAGATGGATAGGAACAAGACTCAAGTAGATCATAGTTGGGGACTTTAAATCTTTGGTGTGTCTTTCAGGTAACTCCTATTCCCGAGTATCCTAGACACAATACTCCAAAAGTAAACCTCCAAAGATAAGCAAGAGTATCTTTTAAACCTTAAGAATAACTTGAAATATGCAAGTAAATAAAATTATCGAGGAAGTATTGATGGTAGAACCAATAAAATTCCACATATTAACATGATACATTAATAGCTATTATAATTCCCTACAGCCAATGACATCGACCTTGGTTGATTCCATCAACCACGATGAGTAAAATCCAAATGGTATCAACAACATTATATGTCATCGAATTTGGGCAATAACATATCATGGGGCCTTAAAAGGAAGGCATGTGATATGGAGGAAGAATCTAGAGCTAATAAAAATGTGATATGACAAAGGTATAATGGTATTATAAAAATATATATATGTGATCATAAAATGATAGTAAGTTGATGTCATAGGAGGTTATAAAAATGAATAATAAAAGTAAAGGAAAAGGTATCTAAGGTAACATCAACTGCACCTCAAATCTCTCTCATGAGTACCACCACTAACTAGCCCACCGAACTCCTAGTGTCACCCCATAGGATATAACTTAGGGGAGGTTAATGTGTCAATAGTGTCTATGAAGAGAAAATGTAAGAGTGAAAATAAGGTGTATGCATATGCCAAACAAATATCATTGCATATCACAAAAAGTGAATATGAGATGTTATTCAAAAAAAAAAATGCAACACCAAAATCAAATTGAATAAGAAACATAAGTGATGGAAACATGAAATTTAATGAAACATAATTAACTTCATGTGAGTGTGGCCGCATAGTGAATTGCTATAATGAAGAAATATTTTCTTAAAGAAACCCATGGAACATAATAATAAAAATAAACACTAGAAGGTAAATTAGAAAAATAAGTAAACTATATATTTAGGGGATCTCATGGAAGGGCGATAGGAATGGTCTAATGAGAATACTATGATAGGTCCCGATAGCTAATGAGAAATGATGAAGTGGATCATACGATAGAGTAAGATGTGTAAAGGAGATATAAGATGTGTTAATAGGAGGTGTATATTATAATAGGATGGACATAGAAAAAATGATGATATAAGGTGTCAAGCTATAAAAATAGGCATTTTTCATTCTTTGAAAAAATATGTGCAATAAACCATTGGATTCGTGATGAAACTAGTCTTAACAATTCTTCCAAAATGGAGATCGAGTTAAACAGGTTGTAAAGATATCAAAGTTTTATGAAAATTTGCCATAAATTATTGATAGTTTCAAATTTGGTTTGGAATCTATAAATAGAGGGTCAAACCTTTTATTTTTCACTTTACGGATAGATATTATAAAATTATGGACTTTACGTTATCGATTTCAAGGAATCTAGAGTCCATGGTGAAAGTGCCATTTTCAATCTAATTAGATGAGACAAAGGCTAAGGAGAGGGAGCTAAGAAGGATCCACTTTGGTAGGATTGATATTTGAAGTGGGGAGGGTATAAAGGTTAAATAAAAAATTAGGTCCCGGGGAATATTTTGGTAGCGCAATTCACCCCAATAAGTGTAAAAATAAATGTGTCGACAAGCTCTAGATGGGTTTGTGAACATTATGTATTAGGAGGCCATTAGGCTAGGTTTTAGGATTTTAAATTACAAAAAGGCACGCAACCTTTGTAAAAACAAAAACCAACCATGTTGGGCCAAAAAGCACCATATAAGGGTCGATGTCATTTATTTGCACCCCAACACGACCAATGTAGTTTTACAAGATGGCTAATGTCATTTGAGCAGATAGAAGTTTCATACAAGTTTGATGTCATTAGGGTTAGATGGTGTTTACACCCTATAAATATATTATGTGATTTATTACATGAGAATGCAAGGTATGTTACATTTTTAATATTCTAATTAAATTAATAAACACTGATCATATAATCCATAATAAAGCTTTTAATACTTTGCGTCATTATAAGATGATATAATGAGTACCGAACATGAGAAAGGATGAATACTTAGCTATGCAAAGTGGTACAAGAGTGATCTAGGTGTGAATAATATTTGAAAAGGATAATCTAAACATGGAAATGGTTTTTCGTAGAGATATACATGGAAATCACTCATGTACAAAACCATATAACTCTTTCTAGGTCGTAGTATGGTTTGGACCCGATCGTATAGTTTCATACCTATGTAAAGTGGGATTCGTAGCTTTACTTTCCCTTTTCTTGTCTAGAAATGGTTGTCGGTGTTTGTTAGTAGGGATATCACAACTTTTTCACTACATGTAATGATATGTAATAAATAAAAACCGTATATATCTATAACAAACTTCATGAAGCGATTATATAACAAAATGATAAAATTGTGTGTGTGTGTATGTGTGTGAGGTTGGACTACCCTTGATGATCAACCCCTCAATATTTGTTGAACTAATATAGGTGCTACACTTTATCCCCTTGAGTGGGAGCAAGCCTCATGTACTTATCCTAGTGTAGGTGCAAGTAATTTATGCAATCTAAGCCAAACCCTTATGTATGCCCTTGTGTCTCTTGACATGAAGATAACAAGACGACTATAAAATATAAAAATGTACCCAATGTGGTAGTAGTGTGATGTGGTGTGCTTAATATGCCAAGATTGATCCCTTTTTCCCTTGAAGACATTTTAAAATTCTTGGAGTGACTTTGATCTTGCTAAGATGTGGCTCTGTTTTAATTGTTTCCTAATTCACTCAAATGTTTTAACTGTCTCCCAATTTATGGGGTAACAAGTAGATAATTAAGAACAAATTAAAGAATGTTATAGGATGATTATTATGAACTACTTAGTAAACATTAGCCACACACATTAAAAATAAAGAATTGTTACTTGCAACTATGCTAGAATCACATGGTAATTGCTTAAAACACACAAAGGGATAAGAACTACATGAAAAGTTGATTTGAGTGTGTGTTGTCATCCTCAAAATTCCCCTCTTTTAAAGTCAAGTTTCAAAATTTTGAGTCTGTACCTTGGAGTATTGGATCATGTCGAGCCTGGCATTGTTTGTAGTTTTCCCATTCATGGAGAAAAATTTGAAAGTTGGGCGTATTGGTGAAGTTTCTTCCCTTCTTTTTATTTTCTTTCCGCAGTCAAGAATGACGAGACATATCTTCCCCATTAATTTTTTCCCCAGCATCCATAGGTAGTACGTGGATATTCCTAATTGGATACGGCATGGCCATGTTTCAAGCAACAATGGAAGCCTCCATGCGTCCAAATGACACAACTCCAGGGGCAGGGCCCAAGGGACAATCCTCAAATAAGCGTAGGATTTCCGCATGTCCCAGGTTCAAAATGAAGGTAAAACAAGCTCAAATCAGCTAAGTATGGAAGGTTCAGCGGATGGTGCCACATGCCTCATCGGTGCAACTTCAAGAGTCAAATCCGGGTAGTTCTCAAACTTACGCCAGTCCTCCACGTGTCCTAGGTCCAAAAAAGAGAAAGAGCTGATCGTTAAAATTGACTAAGTATGGGTGGGTTGGCAGAAGTCTCCACGTGCCTTAACGACGCCATTTTGGAAGTGAAATCAAAGGGTCAATCTTCAAATGAGCGCCAGCTCGCCACGTGGTGAAAGTCAATGGAGAGACAGAGTTGGGCTGTTGAAAATTCCTCGATTGGTGGAAGGAGACATGCATGCATCATCAAGTTTGACGTAATTTTAAGAGGCATTTCCAAAATGGAAACTCAAATGAGTGCCATCCCTCCATGTGTCTAGGGGTCAACATAGGTCAAGCAGGAAATAGGCCCGAATCGGCTAAGTATAAAGGAACCGACGGAGCTCTCCACGTGTCATCTGATGACTTCAAAGGAAAAAAATGCAAAAGGCATCCGTAGGCCCACTCCAATCAATTCCTTCCATGTGGGTGGCCCAAATTTAAAGTTGTAGAAGAAAATCAAATGGCCCATGTTTTAACTGGAAAAATAATGAAATGGCCGTATATTTAAAAACCTATTTTTTTCGCCATTAACGTTTCTTTGCAAATCAAGAATTCAAAAGGGTGTGGATGATTGGAATAAGTTGTAACTATTTCTTGCTTGCTCGAGGAAGTTGTAACCGTCTCTTGTGAGCTATATCATGAGCTTTCAAAGCCATTGTACGGGTTGGAATTTTGATATTTTGAAACTGTAATTTCGAATTGGAAGAAATCAATACAAGGTTTTCCCCTTTTCCCTCTATTTTCTCTTTCCTTCTTGCTCTGATCTGTGAATCATTTATTCCTTGCATGCTTAGAAACTTTGTGTTCTAGTTTATATAACCTCAAGAACTTTGAGTCCACGGATTGTGCCTATTATAAATGTGAATGGTTCTATTTTATATCTCATTTGTTCAATAAATACAAGGGTTTTCTCTGCCATCTATTTTCCCTGAAAGTATTGTCTTCTTTTGCTTCCCTCCTCTCTTTAAGTCTTCTATCCTCATGTATTGATAACTTTCCAGGCATAAAGCACATTTTAAGATATCAGGAAACCACCATTGAATGAAAGATTGTGTATTTGTACATAGGTTTTTCCCTGCTTTCAATAAGGGAACCTCTCCCATTAAATATGAGGGACTTGCTTGTCCCCTGATTGTGGTTTCATTTCAAGTGCAAATCTGAAACCTAATAGTTTTTGGTGACTCCGTTAGGAATTTGTTCAACAAATTTCCTTTCTAAAAAGAACAACTAATTTGATCATTTCTTTGATCTGGCGACTCTAATACATACTCGTGGTAGAAGGGCTCTTGGAATATAAGATCCCCAATTTCAACTCTTAGATCAACAAAGTTTTCAACTTCCTCCAAAAAGAAGAAATAGAAGAGCTCGTTCCACAAGCACACCTCATGTTGAAGACAGAGCTTCTAGTAGTAGCATTCCTCAAGCACAACTTAGCCCTAATCTTCGTGCCCTAATTCTTTTTGGTGTCTCAATTCCATTTCAAGCAATATTTCCAAGGATGACAACAACTCAACCTTGGGGACAAATATTTGGGGCTCGGCTCTTCCTCAACCATTACATGAGTTACCTAGGGGTAACAAGAATTTTTTTCCCAAATTTAGAGGTGATGGAAAAGTACACCCTGATGAACACATTACAACCTTCATTGTTGCATGTGGGGGTCCTTGGATTTGAACATGAGGATGTCTTTGTGAGACTGTTTGTGGAAACCTTGAAAGACAATGTTGCATATTGGTTTTACCATCTTCCTGTTGGGACCATCATCGATTGGACTACTATGAGGACTGAATTTGAGTAGCTTTCAAACCTGCTGAAGATGTGCATGCTTTGCTAGCTCAGATTCCTCAAATCAAGAAGGAGTCACATGAGCCTATGAGAGAATTTGTGGCCAAGTTCAACAAGTTGGTTAACAAGATTCCACTAGATACTAGGCTTGTTGATTAGATTCAGAAGTGTTTCTTCTTGAATGCTCAATTTCCGGAAGTAAGCTATGCCTTGAGGAGAGAAAATCTTACAACTTTGGATGTTGATAAGAGATTGGTGTCGCTAGGTGGAAGATGACTTGATCATGTCGGCAAGATGAAAAGGGACTTTTTAAATCCAAAGCATCTTCCTCTTCCCCTTCTCCTGGAGGTAATGCGGATCAGTTGGTGTAAAAGCTAGCTAATGACCTCATTGCCATCGAGAAACAATTGGCTCAACATGTTCCATATCAAGATGTTCCAAGGAAGAACTTTTAGCCTAGGAACCACTTGCCCTCTTCTCAAACCGGGTTGGCTATTGAAGGTCCACCCTCAAGGTGCTTGTTAATGCTACTTGTGAAGTTCTTGAGCCTAATGATGAGGAAGAAAATGGGCTCTATGATGAACAAGAAGAGGAATTTCATGAAAAACTGGAGGATCATGGTGGTTCTCGAGTTCATTTCCTCACCACTAATGGTGTGGATGATGAAGATGACTATGATGATGTAGTGGCTGAGATGAATAGTGAGTCATATGTTGTTATGACCCGGGAGCAGACAAAAAAAGGAAAAAGTGGTGCAACCCACAAAAATATCCAAGGAGTACCCCATCACCGTCCTGGTGATTGCAAGAAGAGGATCTCCTATTCCTACTAATTTTATCCAAAAGGTAAGCTCTATTATTCCTTCTTCCTCTATTTCTGCTTCTAAGAATTCTTGTTCAACAAATGATAAAGTTGTTAGATCAAAATCTCTTCCTACTTCTAGTAGTGATTCCCCATCCACATCCGGATCTTTTGACATTATATATCATCTTAAAAAGACCAAGATTTAGATTTGAGGCGATTTCTATCAAACCCATCCTAAATCCTTTGCCAAAATGGTTAACTTTGTAAATTCTAAATCTAAAACCCCAATCCATTCTTCTAAAGGCCTTTTCCCACTCCTTCTTCTCTGCCTCAACCTGGCCTTGTGGCTGTAGTCACTTCACCCAATGAGAAGATCAAACCCTTCTATGTGAATCTCCTCATAGCTGGCCATAAGCTTAGCAATTGTGTCATTGATTTTGGTGCATCTAATAATGTAATGCTAGCAAAAGTGTCTCATGCTTTGGGTCTAACCTTAACCCGCACTTATGGCTCTTGCTATTCCATGGAAAGTAGAGAAGTACCTTTGGTTGGGAGAATCAAAGATGCACAAGTAGCTTTTGTTGCTTTACCAAAGAAGAAGGTCTTGGCTACCATCTTGGTTGCTGATATCCCTCCTTCCTATGGCATGCTACTAAGTAGGAAATTTTACAAAGATGTTGGAGGTGAGATCCAAATGGATTGGTCACATGCCTTGATCCTTGTCGAGGGGAAGATGAAGAAGTTCTTTGCTTGAGAAACAAACAAAGTATATTGTGTAAAAGACAGATGCTCCTAAGGCACAAATACTGTATGAAGACATTGGGAATGGGAACTACATGATCATGTCACAAGAGGAGACAAGTCTGCTAAAGGAAGTGTTGCTTGATTCTAATGGTGTGTGGACTTTGGAGTTTGATGGAAGCTATTCTTCAGCTGGTTCTGGAGCTAGTGTAGTGCTCATTTCTCCTAGGGGTAAGGTTCATCCTTTCTCTTTCAAATTTCAGTTTAAAAATAACAACAATACTATCAAGTATGAGGTCCTTATTCTTGGGTTGAGCATGTCGAAGGAAATGGGAGTGAAGAACCTTCTTGCTCATGGAGATGCTGAGTTAATTGTAAAACAAGTTAGAGACCTTTATCAGGTAAAGAACAAAAGGTTGAAACACTATAGGAATCTGGTTTGGGATTCCATTGAATTCCTTGATGCTTTTTCCATTGAAGCTGTGCCAAGGGAAAGGAACACTAGGTCTGACTCTCTAGTTGTTTCTGGGTCCTTGTTGATTCCTCACCCCGAATTCCCTTAGGAGAAATTCACCATTGAGTTGATCCATAGACCCAGTGTGCCTGACAATGCAAATAATTGGCAAGTTTTTAATGATGACCAACATTTTATTTCTTTCTTGGAGCTTATAGACAACTTTGATCAACTGTACTTTGAAGGAAGTGACAATATGCCTACAGAGTGTGTGTCATCAAATGAAGAGGGTGTCAAAGAAGAGATGGATCAAGATGGATGCATCAAACTGAAAGGCAAAAAAATTCCTAAAAAGGGGTGAGTTTGGAAGATATTTTTGATGAACATGATAGATATGTGAAGTCTAAAGTTTTCTAAGGATCTCGACAATCTGTTGAGATTGAGAAAGTGAATATTGGGAGTCTTGATGATCCCAAAATGGTCAACATTGGAAATGCTACACTCAGGAAGAGAAAAATAAGGTGGTGAATCTATTGAAGAGGTATGTTTATGTTCTAGCTTACTCTTATGATGATCTTAAGGCTTTTCAGCCTAAAGAAATGTAACATTTCATTCCTCTTAATCCTGGGATCAAACCCTTCAAACATAAACAAAGGAAATATAATCCAAAGATAGCTGATACAATTTTGCAAGAAATACAAAAGCTTTACGAAGCCTACGATCATATTCCCCATCCACCACTCAACGTGGATTGCTAATATAGTGCATGTCAGGAAGAAGAATGGTGAGATTCATATCTGTGTGGACTTTAGAAATCTAAATTAGGGATCTTTGAAGGACAACTACCCTCTCCCCATGATGGACCAAGTATTGCAAGTCATTGTCACGAGGCTCGGAGATGCTATCTATGCTAGATGGATTCTCGAGTGGTACAATCAAGTAGAGGTGAATACTGCAGATCAACATAAGACTGCCTTTACTACTCCTTGGGGCACCTTTGCATACAAGAGGATGCCATTTGGTCTCATCAATGTTGGTGCTACTTTCCAGAGGGCCATGGACTTGGCTTTTGGTAGTTTGAAAGGGAAATGCATTATTGTGTATTTGGATGACTTGACAGTGTTTTCTAAAGCAAGAAAAGATCACTTCCAACACCTTGAAACAATATTATAGAAGTGTAGAGAGCATGGAATTTATTTAAACCCTAAGAAGTCTATGTTTTGTGTCACAGAAGGAAAGTTGTTGGGACACATTGTTTCAAAGGAAGGGATCAAGATTGATCCAAAGAGAGTTCAAGCCATCCAACAAATTCCTCTTCCATCAAGTAAGAAAGGTGTCCATTCTTTCTTTGGTAAGATCAATTTCCTAAGGAGATTCATCCCTAATTTTGTAGAACTTACTATGAGCATTGCTCGCATGATGCAAGGGAAGAAAACTTTTGGTTGGTCCTCTGAAGGGAAGAAATCATTTGAGGACATTAAACAAGCTATTGTAAAGACTCCAATCTTGGCGTGCCTTGACTTTAACAAAGATTTCATTATCTATTGTTATGCCACTGAAAATACCCTAGTTGCTGTGTTAGCCCAGAAGAACGCTGAAGATCATGAGCTCCCAATTTAATTCATGAGTTATGTCTTGAAAACTCATGAGATGAAGTACACCATGATGGAGAAACATGCTTTTGTAGTTGTCAAAGTTGTCAAGCAGTTTAGGTTTTACATCCTTAATTCTCATTCGTGGTGTTTGTGCACTCGATACAACAATCAAATCCATTCTTACTTTGCAAGAATTTGGAACTAAGAGAGGTAATTGGGTAGTAAAGGTGCAAGAGTATGATCTTGATATCGGGCCAACAAAGCTGGTTCGGGGTAAGGGTCTGTGTGAAATCATTCTTGAAGGAGTTGCAAGGAGTTTTCCAAAGATGGAGTTGATTTCCTGTTGTTATATTCCTCGGCTCATTAGATGTATGGTATGATGACATTGCTCACTTTTTCGACCTATGGAGAGTGTCCATCTCACTTGAATTCCAAAGAGAAGAGAGCCATAAAAATGAGGTCTACACAATATGTGCTATGGGAGAATGCTTTGTTCAAACGAGGCATAAATGGAAGGTTTTGAAGTGTGTATACAAGGAGCAACAAAAGAAGTTGTTCTCGATTTTCATGACGAGGCTTGTGGAGGTCATTTATCCTATCTTGTAACAACTCATAAAATACTTCATCTTTGGTTATTATTGGCCCACTCTATTGAGAGATGCATCAAAATGGGTTGGTAAATGTGAAGCATGTGAAACATTTTTGGAAGACCTAAGTTGGTTGCTTTGCCACTAAAGCCGTAGTGATTGATGAGCCCTTTCAACAACGGGATTGGATTTCATTGGAACTCTTAACCCACCTTCCGGTCTTGGACATACCCATGTGTTACTTGCCACATATTACTTCACTAAGTGGGTGGAAGCCATCCCAATTAAGAACACTACTTCGAGGTAGTTTGCAACTTCATTAAAGAGAACATATTGATAAGGTTTGGGAGCAAAAACAAAATTGTGACTAACAATGCTTCCAAATTTTTGTCTACTGAGATGATGGACTTCTCCTATGGGTATGGGATCTCCCTTGCTCATTCTTCAGATTACTACCCCAGGGAATGGATAGGTAGAATCAACAAACAAGAACTTGGTGAACATAGTTAGAAAGCTTGTAAATGATTCTCAGAGGAATTGGCATAAGAAGCTATATGATGCACTTTGGGTAGATAGAATAACACATAAGAGAGTTATTAGAATGTCTCCTTTCCAAGTGGTGTATGGTGTGGAAGCTCAACTACCAGTTATAGTGGAATTACCAGCCTTGCATTTGATAAAAACCATTGAAGATTCAAGTTTCAGTAGCTCTTTGGACAAGAGAATTTTGTACCTTCAGAAGCTTGATGAGGATAGATTACAAGTGGTTGACAGGATATCAAATCATCGGTCTAACATGAAGGCTTTGTTTGACAAGAAAGCCGAACCCAGAGTTTTCCAAGTGGGAGACGTTGTGCTACTTTAGGACAAAAGACATGAGCCACGAGGAAGTCATGGTAAGTTTGATTCTCTTTGGCTTGGTCCTTTTAGAACAGACATTTTTTTGGAGAGAACTCTTTTTATCTGGATTACATGGATGGTTCTCCTCTCTCACTTCCTTATAGTGGGCGTATCATAAGTTGTTCAAGTCCGAGGTGACTAGGTAGACCTTTTGTATATTACGCAGAGTGTTTTGGTTTTGGGTCGTTCCTTTGTGTTTCGTTTATGTTCTTCCCTTTTGGTTTGGTTTGCTTTGTTTATTTTTCCCGTCTTGTGTGTGTTGCCTTGTATTTGTTTTGTTTTTGAATCCTTTGCCCAATGGGTAAGACACTGGTCCTCTTTCCCAGAGTTATTTGTAGTTCTTGATCTTGCCTTGTGTCTTTGTTCCAAGCCAAGTCATCCCAGAAAGAGCTAGTTGTTGTCGTCCTCAAAATTCCCCTCTTTTGAAGTCAAGTTTCAAAAATTTTGAGTCTGTACCTTAGAGTATTGGATCATGTTGAGCCTGGAATTGTTTGCAGTTTTCCCATTCATGGAGAACAATTTGAAAGTTGGGTGTATTGGTGAAGTTTCTTCCCTTCTTTTTATTTTCTTCCCGCAATCGGGAATGACAGGCGTATCTTCCCGTTAATTTTTTTCCCCAACATCCACGGGTAGTACGTGGATATTCCTAATTGGATATGACATGGCCATGTTTCAAGTGATAGCGAAAGCCTCCACGCGTCCAAATGGTGTAACTCTAGGGGTAGGGCCCAAGGGATAGTCCTCAAATAAGTGCAGGATTTCCACATGTCCCAGGTTCAAAATGAAGGTAAAACAAGCTCAAATTGGCTAAGTATGGAAGGTTCAGCGGATGGCGCCACATGCCTCATCGACACAGATTTAAGAGTCAAAGCCGAGGGTAGTTCTCAAACTTGCGCCAATCCTCCATGTGTCCCAGTCCAAAAAGAGAAAGAGTCGATCGTTAAAATTGACTAAGTATGGGTGGGTTGGTGGAAGTCTCCATGTGCCTTAACGACGCCATTTTAGAAGTGAAATCAAAGGGTCAATCTTCAAATGAGTGCCATCTCGCCACGTGGTGAAATTCAATGGAGAGACAAAGTTTGTTGTTGAAAATTCCGAGACCGGTGGAAGGAGACACGCATCAGCTCGACGTAATTTTAAGAGGCATTTCCAAAATAGAAACTCAAATGAGTGTCAACCCTCCACGTGTCTAGGGGTCAACATAGGTCAAGCAGGAAATAGACTTGAATCGGCTAAGTATATAGGAACCAACAGAGCTCTCCACGTGTTAGCCCGGTGCAGCTTCAAAGGCAAAAAATGCAAAAGGCATCCATAGGTCCACTCCAATAAATTCCTTCCACATGGGTGACCCAAATTTAAAGTTGTAGAAGCAAATCAAATGGCCCATGTTTTAACTAGAAAAATAATGAAATGGCCATATATTTAAAAACCTATTTTTTTCCGCCATTAACATTTCTTTACAAATCAAGAATTTGAAAGGGCGTGGATGATTGGAATAAGTTGTAACTATTTCTTGCTTGCTTGAGGAAGTTGTAACCGTCTCTTGCGAGCTATATCATGAGCTTTCAAAGCCATTGTACGGGTTGGAATTTTGATATTTTGAAACTGTAATTTCGAATTGGAAGAAATCAATACAAAGGTTTTCCCCTTTTTCCTCTATTTTCTCTTTCCTTCTTACTCTGATCTGTGAATCATTTAATCCTTGCATGCTTAGAAAATTTGTGTTCTAGTTTATACAATCTCAAGAACTTTGAGTCTGTAGATTGTGCCCATTATAAACGTGAATGGTTCTATTCTATATCTCATTTGCTCAATACATATAAGGGTTTTCTTTACCATATATTTTCCTTGAAAGTATTGTCTTCTTCTGCCTCCCTCCTCTCTTCATGTCTTCTATCCTCATGTATTGATAACTTTCAGGCATGAAGCACATTTCAAGATATCGGGAAACCACCATTGAATGAAAGATTGTGTATTTATACATAGGTTTTGCCTCTGATTTCAATAAGGGAACCTCTCCCATTAAAGAGGAGGGACTTGCTTGTCCCTTGACCATGGTTTCATTCCAAGTGCAAATCTGAAACCCAACAAAGTGTGAAAACTAGATGAAAAGGATTTTCTATATCTATAAATTCTTCATCTTTGATTCTAGGACTAAAAACTTATTTGGTATAGGAGAATGGTTTCAATTAGTTTTGTATGGTACTAAATTCTCATATGCCATCTTGAACTTGTGCACAATGGGGTTCTACAACTTTTCTACCCTTCTCTTTCTTGGAAAGAAATGTCACTTTCTATCTTTAGGGCTCACACACCTCATCATCACTTGTAATCACCTGTAACAAGTAGAAACCATAGATAAATGAAACAAACTTCATGAAAGCATTATATATCCAAAAGGATAAATTAGTGTGTGGGTGAGGCTAGACTACCCTTGACAATAAACCCTCATCAAACTAATCCAAATATTGTTTTACATTCCCTCCGATGGGAAAAATCCCCATGTAGTTATTTGACTATAGGTGTAATCGTGCATGCATATGTAAGCCACCCCTTCATTGGTGCCCTCGTGTCTCTCGAAACAAAAATAATGGGCTAAATATAGAGTAAAGAATGGAACCAACTAGGTAGTAGTGTGATGTGGTATGTTTTGGATGCTCATACTATCCCTTTTTCCACTTGAAGTCCTTTGATAATGTTTGGAGTGACTTGTTTTTACCAAGACATGGCTCTAAGACCTTTGAGTGTTTAGAAATGGAGGAAGCTAGACTCTTGAACCTGATTTGAGTGTTTCCGACCTATGTGGTGGTTGTTATAACTAATGTGATTTTTTTAAAGAGATTTTTAAAGTCTTGTGCCTTAGTGTTGATAGTTCTAATGGGAGCTCATGAGAATGATGAGTAAGTTATGAAGTGTAATCCACTTGCTTGTATAGGATTCCATAGGTTAAACATTCATGTGAAGGGTGAGATTTGAAGATGAAACGACACACATAAAATATTCAAACTAGAAAAAGAGTCATTAAATAGAAGGGTACAAAACCATACAAGTCAACTATAACTATACTCCATTATGGCCCTAAGTTGTATGGGTTTTCCCAAGTAGCAGTGATGTAAAAACTAAATTTCAAGAATAATGCATGGGGTTGAATTACTACTTTAGTTAATTAATATTATTTGGATGAACAATAAAGTAGTGTATAAAGACGAGAAAGTCAAGAGAGAGATATACACCGATTAGGCTTAATGTGAGTATTTTTCTTAACATATGAACAAAGTCAAACTTGTCATTATCAAAGGATAGGTTTCCAAATTTGAATTTTTACATATTCTCTCCCTTTAAGAGTGTTATTTGAAAATTGCAAAACATACATGAGTATGTGCACACATTTTTCTTTTCTAAATAGTCATTGTCCTTGGTGGTGATGTTGCCATATTCTATGGTGAAAACTACAACATAGAGTGTAGTCAACACCCACAAAAGAAATTGAACTCTAACTCAAATATAAATAATGCTTTTAACTTTGAAAAATTTAACTTGTACAAAGTAAATTAAATATATATAAAACATTGAAGTAATACACCTGTTCATTTTGTGGAGGGACTAGCTCCCATTCTCGTTATACTTTGGAGATTTGGATTTTTTATTAAGTTGTCAACTGATTAAGAGTGCTCAATCCCTAATTATGTCAAAGTAGGAGATGGAGTTGAGTGCATATGGCCTAACACCAAAGATTAGAGGTATCAAAGCACCCTTTTGAGAGGGAAGAGTAGTGTACAAATTATTTCGAATCCTTAATATATTTCCACACAAATATGAAAGAGGAAAGGAAGTACAACCTATAATAATTCAGCCACTTGATACCTTCTAATCCCATGAACCACATCACTACAAATGAATCTAGGCCTAACTTTTTAAATAACCCACATGGTCGAAAGGGAATGGATGCACCACACCCCTACCATGTGTTGTACAACTAAGTATAAATATGCAAATGTTTAATAATGTAAAGAATAAGAATGCCCATGCCCCCAAAACCTTATATATGTGATGATATTTGAGAAATGCAATGGATAATGAATAAATTACTCATGCCCCATGTATTATGCTATGAAATATGTCATTTGTTTTTAATTGTACCAAAAGTCTGTGAATTTTTGTAAGGATTTTCAATTGTTTGAATTTTCTATAAAAAATTAGTTCAAGAATGTTTAATAGGAGTCTAAACTATAGTAGAGTCTTAACTTGAATTATACAGATTTGACCAATACAAATTTTATCATTTTTATGTATCTACACCTTGTAAAAACCTATGTACATACCTTATACTTTATGTGTACCAGTTTTAGATGTATAATATATCTTGATGAATGCCCCCTCTTTTGAGGCATATGTGATAAATCATTTGAGCATGGAACTCAAAAGAAATGGTGTATACCCATGTCGAGATAAGTCTAATAATTTGCATTATATCATACATAATATTATAGTGGTGGACCGTTGTTAGGATCATGTTCCTACAAAGCTTTGTGCATGGTGGAGACCATGACACACAAAGCAACATGTAACAAGCAAGTTTAGTAATAATAATCATGTGTTAGATAATAAAACAAAAAAGGAAAAGAAATAGTCAATCATGTTAGGATAAATAAGACCATTTAAAATAGTCACATTAAGGCATATAGCCACAAATGTGGGACACCCACTGTGTCACAAGATAATCACAATAGAGGAACTCAAGCCACATACAAAGAATAAAGTGCATATACACATGATAGGCATAAATCCATGAAAATAGGACACCCACGGTATTGCAAGATAATCAAGGCACTCAAGTCACATACAATAAGAAGTCACACAAGTAAAAGTAGTCAAGTAAGAAATTAATCTAGACAAGCAAGTATAACACTCGATGAAAAATTCCATAAATCAAGATAGGTTAATGCTACACAAGGCATATGTATTAGCCATGTTAGCCCAAATAATATCATAAACATAATCTAAGTAATTGAGCATAACAAGGAAGTGGAAATATCCGAAATGAAACAATAACACATGTATAGTGTAGGAGATGTCCATAAATGATCATTTTCATTGGGAAGGGACTAGGCCGATATCTATCATCGTGTATCAATTTGTGTATGTCCTTCATCAAGCTCAAGATACCTCATGAATACGTGTATAAAGAGTATATAAAAATATGTTATTTATCAAACCAATATAACAAACAACATATGTAAATGAAAAATCTAGCCAATCAAGCCATGTTTAGGTCTTGATTTTGTATTTATGCAAGTATTTGAATGTTTTTGTATGCTATGATTGTTTGAATGTTTTTATTTTGAAAATAGATATGTACAAGGAAGTAGAAAGCACAAGAACTACCTAATAAGGGCCTCACGAGGAGATGGGGTGGATCCATGAGGTGAAGGAGGTTTTGGCATCAAATGTGTTATAATGGAAGGAGAATAATCATATAAAAGTTGTGTAGTGGTTATAGTATGTGCCATGAGAAACATAACAAGAGGCCTAAGAGGGTGAGTGGAGAATCCTATAGATATACTTGAGGTTTAACCACACATGCATTAATAATAAGAGTATACTAACCATTGGTAACCGAGAATGGAAAAAGAAAGAACATTAATGTTAATAATAGTATGAGTAATGGAAGGAGTTGTAACAAGTACAATAGTGATAAATAATAATGTATGCATCTAGGGATGTAAAAGATATGAAAACTACCTAGTGTCATTAGGCTCATTGGTATCAATATCATAAAGAATGAAAGACGCAAGGCTAACCACAAGAAATATTTTTGATAACACATCATTATCTAAGCATTAGAAACATACATAGGTTTGCATGAGAAAGTATCACAAGTAGGCATAATATAAGCCATATATGAATGGATATAGTAACTATATGCCTAGATATTGAGCCATACTACAAAAGTGTTATATATATCTAATAAAATCAGCTTACTAAAAAAGGGGGCTTACGTTGTTGCCATAGAATAAGAGAGGTATTTCACAAGGTTCTTGGAATGAACAAAGTACGTTAAAAACTCCAAAATCTAAATCTAAATCTGCAAATCACACAATAAAGGAAAATGTTAGTTTTTTTGCTAGTTAGGGGATGTACCTCAGTTATATCCTTAACCCTTTTAAGGTGATAAAATAACATGTAAGACATGTAATGAAAAAAAATGAAATGGTATGCCTGTTCAAAGGTGAATAAATTGCAGAAGATCAATCTCCTCTAATGGGCATCTAATTCATATTAATTTTTATGGGAAAAAGAGGAATTTGAGAGATTTTCAAAAATTGATTACAATAAGGATTATGAGTAGTATCAAGGAATATGTAGAGATAAAAGCTGACCTTGAAAGCTTGGACCCATCTTTCACAATTCACATTTTCCTTTGGGAAAATCTACTAAAAAAAACATGTGTGTGCTAGGGAAAGAATTGTGAAAGTAATTAAGGAGGATAAAGGGAGGGGGTGAGTGTTAGTTTATAGTTTTGGGTGCATATAATTTTGAGATGGGTATGAGTGCAATGTGCATTGAGAGGTGATATGATAAGGGTACAATGTGCATTGAAGATGAAAATGGGGTAGGTGGAGTGATTAAATGTTGGTGGTGTGTGTATGGAGTATTGTAATATTATTGAATGTGAGTGGGTGAGCATAAGGAAGTGTGTGACATGTCTTAAATCAACCTTATTTTTTTATTTTTAGGTGTTTTGGGGGAATATTTATTTTTAAGGATTATCATGGTTTATATTTTTACCTTGGGAGACCTTTTGTGTAATATGTATTTTTATGTCTACATTTTCCCCTTCTAGTGTTTCATGTTATAGTAGGTAGGATGCAACACAAAAAATAAATATGGGATAGGGGTCATCAAACCCTATAACAATGGTTTCGTAGACGTGGGCTTAGATAGTTGGGTGGATAAACAAGAACTTTGAAATGTGATCGATGGGCTACTTGAACCAGATTCTATGAAGGGATCAATAGATTGATTTCCGAGGTAGAGACCATTTGGTCAATCGAGTAAGAGAGATGATGATTGAGTGTCATAAGATTAACGAGAAGGGTTTTACGTAGTATCCCCCTTGAGTGGTAGTTTTTAGCTGCAAGATGCCCCAACATAATACATGACAAAAAGTGAAAATTAATAAATGATTCAAAAAAAGAATCTTAGTAAAGGCATGATTATTTAGAAGTGAGGATAATGTTTCCCCCAACCATGTGAAGGTAAAAAAATATAAGTGACAAGTGCAATAATGGATGTAATTTAGAGAGCATGAGAGTAGTGTCTCCCTAACCTAATAATGATGAGAAATGATTGCATAAGTGGGCATGAAGGAGAGGTGATGGTTATGCAAAAATTATGTAGAAGGCAACAAAAGCCCACAAATGTTAAGTCTACAAGGAATTTAATGCAAGTGTGTGAATGAAAATGCAAAAGAATGGTGGATGAGACGTGGTTTTAAATAATATTATTAATGATCAAGTGATGAGCTAGAAGACATGTGTCATGAGACAATAAGTGAGCTAAAATAGGATTTTGAACAAGATCTAAACATCACTTTGCAACATATCAACCCAATTTCTCATTGAGATCCAATGTGTGCACATGAAAGTTAATTGTTTCTTGAAGTGAATGCTTATAAGGAAATAAGTGAAGACACTCACCATTGTGTTAGTGCAATTGAAATAAATTATTGGTGAGTGCTAGTATAGATAATTGTATGTTGTGCATTTCTCTGTTTCCATCTAAACATTGATAAACTTGATGGAGATACATTTGATTCTAGTCACATCATTTCTCTATTGCCAACCAAGTTTATATAGCCTTGGTAGAGATGTTGGAAAGAACCCTAAGAGAGATTTTTCATATTATTATTTTTCTTTATAACTTTTGACCATGTTTTTGATTTTTGATTTGATTTTTATAGGATATTTAACTCTCTCAATTTGTGAAGAGGTTTATAACCACTAGTGGCTTGATAGAGGAAGTGGAAGTGAGTGTGGAGAGGACATTGCTGAGTTTGAACAAATAATATCCGAGGGCCTTCATGATAAGTTATTAAGTGTGTAATAATGCATGGATATCTAGGAGGAAAATCATTCTTAAATCGCTAGGTAACGAGAGACCAAATTCAAGTAGTTATAGTAGAGACTATTGTCTCACCAAATATGCCAATAACTTGATCAAGAGTTCACTAGAAGCTTGGAGACAAACCAAGATGTGGAATGTGGATGGAATGTACAAGAATAATGCAGTAGTGAATTGAGAATTGGAATGAAATATGAGTGAATGGAGTAGTAGTGGAGGAAGGACATATGTGAACAAGTGCTATTTTATTGCAATCTTTGAAATACATATAAATTGTTTTTGGGTTTTGAAATATGTTTAGTTGTTGTTGGATTTTTGTGTGTTTGTGTTTGTGGTGGTGTCAACGATGATAAAATGATATGTGTGTTAGGAATAACATTTTAGTGTGAATATTAAATAAATAAACAACTTCCGTAAGTTGTTATTTATTTGGTTATTTGGTTTTACGTGAATAGTGGTGGTTGGAACCACTCACGTAATTAGGGAAATTTGTTTGTAGCTTCCCTATTATTTAGGAGTGTGGATGTATTATTTATATGGTGGTTACAAGTAATAATATAACTTTTGATTTATTAAATTGTTTACATTTGAAGCTCTGCCTTCATTTGGCATAGAGCGAGTGACCGATCTAATCTTTTCAAGTCTTGTTCATCATTTTTCAGAGCTAGGAAATGAAGACCATGTGCTGAAGCTCACATTCGATAGACCATTTGTTGCTTGATCAGCAGAGGAGCTGTGCAGACCACAAGTAATTATGTTGTCACTTATATGTATCATATCTAATTCTCATTCTTGTTTGGTACAACGTTCATTATCTACAAATATGTATTTTGATTCTGCATATCTCTGATATGCGCTTTCTGTGTTTGAAGATTTTTTTGTTATTGACAATAAAGGGTTTGATTTTGTTTAGAATATTTGTAAAGAAAGACAAATTTACAGGATTTCTATATTATAAGCTTTGGCGATTCTATTTTGGAGCTCCGCCTATTACGACCTGCTCAACAAGTGTATGCATTTACAACTATTTGCCTCACATAGTGAGGAGGGCCTTAATAGCCAAACATGCAAGTTTGATTTGGGAAACAATAAAAATAGTGGAAAGTCCTTCTTCACACTTACATGGGGGTCTAATGGTCAGAAGAACACATGGCCTTTGATTTTGTTTGACACAGTTTCTTTTCCTTTGGAGACGAGGAGATCCCGTGATAATTAGGCCAAACAATCAAATCAGGTTTTCTCACACATTCTATGTTGGCCTGGACTCTCGATCTCTGTTCATTAGATTGACATTTGGTGGCTATCTCAGAGCATGTGACTGTCGTAATATTCTCTCCTCATATCGCTTTCACCCTTTATTTGGGCTTTATCCTTCATAACTGCCGCCATCTACATGTTCTATCGTTAGTTATTCTAGCTTTTCTATTCTTGTATTGTTTTAGGAAAGTAATTAAATATTAATTTCAATATTGTTTTTTTATGTGTTTATCACATTATTAATAATGATTCATTATTGAAAGATTCCATTGGTATATGTGTAATTCATTCCCATACAATTAATTTTGAGTCGAACTTTGTAAGGACGCATTCTCGGTTGAAAATGACGTCCACCGAGTCAATTAGAATATGGAAAGGTCAATTTCCATTGAAAAGTTAGAAGGAAATGAATTTCACACCTGACAAATTGTTGGCTAGATTTTATGCACAGCGTAAAACCTAGGTAGTCACGAGATAAATCTCCTTCATTTAACGATGAAGCTCTCATGTAAGATGTTTATTTATTTACAATGGTGAATCCTAAGAACTACTTTTTGGGGGTTTTATTTTAATTTCCTCAGCTCGTGAACCACAACTGGGTAATTTTGCAGCAAGTAAGTTGATTGTGTTGGGAATATTTTTAAGGGGAAAAATAGAAGTAGGGAAACCAAGAAGGAAGATGTGCTGAATCAACAAATAGTTATCAGAGTTTGTCTCATCCACACAAAGTAAATAAACAAAGAAATCACAACATTCAACAATAAGGGAAAGAAATAAATTCTAGCCTAGATCTAAGATAACACAAAGTTTATCTAAAACCTTTGAATAGAAGTACTTAACAAAGCACTGTAGACGCAAAGTTCTCCAGAAATCCACCTTTTATTCAATCCCAACTGGATTACCCGTGAGAGGAGTAATGATTCCATCTATTTAACCTTGAGCAGCTGACTGTGATTTGCTTGCAGATGTTGCCTCTGTCATGTCTTCACCTCTTGTCCTTGAAGCTTTTGTAGTTCTTCTCAAGTATGTGCACAAGTGAAATATTCCTGTAAACAATTCAGACAAAAATGTAACCCATCACCCTTTTATTTATGCATATGGGCAGCCTTAAATTTTGGGAATTACTTCGGGTGCAAGCAAAGAGAAGTAGGCTCAACGTGGGCTCAACTGGGAGATTGGGAACAACATGCATGGGCTTTTGAAGGCTTAACTGGGAGACTTTGCATGCATTTATATTGGCTGCGTTTGGGATTTTAGAGGGGATGCAAGGATGTCTGTGTGCTTGGAGAGGGAAATAGCTGCGTTCAAAATAGAAGACAAAGCCTCAGACATCCACGCAATTCTTTTAAATGCCCTTTTTTTTTATAAAACTGCGTAGATGCAAGGAAGAGAGGATGGTGTGGATTGAAGGCTGATTGGATGCTTCCAATTTAGAAGACAAAGACTTGGGTATCCACGCAATCCACTTAAGTGGTTTCCAATTCTTAATAAAAGGCTGCGTTGATTTCAGGGAGAATGGATGGAAGAATTGCGTGCAAATAGAAAGAAGACAAAGTGCCCAGAAACCACAATTTGCCTTTAAATGATTTTCCTTTGCTTTTAAAAATTGCGTGGATACTAGGATGAGTGGATGCTTTGCAAAAGGAAGACAAGCTCATGAACATCCACGATATCACTTAAGTGGTTTGCTTTTCTTCTTTTATAACAATTGCGTACATTCCCTCAAAAGTTGTGTGGATTCGGAGGAGGAGGCTGCTTTGCAAAAGGGAGACAAGACCTTAGACATCCACGATTTGATTTAAGTGATTTTGCTTTTGTGCTTTTGAAGGCTTTTGGATTGTGTGGATTCGAAGGGAGAGGATGCTTTCAATTTAGAAGACAAAGACTTTCATAACCACGATTCCTTTAAAAGAATTGCGTGGATACTTTGAGTGAACAATTGCGTGCTTGCTAGGAGGAGAGGATGCTTTCACAAAAGAAGAACAAACCATGGGCATCCACGCAATTTTTATAAGATTTTCCATTCTAAAATACTGCATTCTTTTCATAGAGCTGCGTTGTAAATAAGGACTTGAAAACCACGCATTTATCAATTAATTTTCCCTTTGTCTGAGGCAATGGATGGCTTTTCAAAACCCTAGGCCAGGGAAAAGATCCAATAGGAAGAAAGAAAAGGCAATGGGGATTTCCAGATGGAAAACGGAGAAAGACCAAAACCAAAACACAAAAGAAATAAATAAAAACAAAATACTTGAAAGAAGCTATGGGCAATTGCTCAAAAATCTTTCCAATTAGCTAATCTATAAAAACTCTTCCTAGGTGAATGCTCCACTTTGAGGTGAAAGTAATAATGATGTGGTAATAATGACCTTGCAAAGTGCTTTATATAACCTAAATTTCCCAATTTTAGCTCAATCTATTTTTAAATGAACTTTTACTTATTTAATATAAAAATAAGTAAAAGTTTTTATAAAACCAGACTAGGTTTCGAAAGGGAATTGAGTGAGCTTTTGTGTATTGGTATTTAATGAACATGGCTTTATGAATTCTTGGAGATACCTTTGAGCAATGCTAGAACCGAAGGAAAAAAGTAAAAACATGACCCTTCGCTCAAAAAGATCAATTTTTTAAAAAGGGGCAGTCCCAAATTTCCGAGTGAAATCCTAGGGACACCACAACTTTAGACTCAATTGATTCTAATTGAAAGAGATCTCTAGGATGTTGTTGGTGGCATTGCTACCTGACCGACTGGTGGTGACGAGCTCAACAAATGGAGGATCAAAGATAAAAAGGCATTAGCCACCATTGGCTTAGGGATTTCAAAGCCATATTTACATCATATCGATATAAAGAAATATTCTAAATATATTTGGGATACATTGAACATGCTCTTCAGTTCACAAACTGACAATGTAGAGATAACTATGAAGTAGAAATTATTTGGGTTGAAAATGGAAGAAGGAGAAGATATAGTTTCCCATGTCAGTAAGTTCCAATCAATAATAACACAACTAACAAGGATAAATGAAGCTATTAAGGATAATTATGCTAAATCTATACTATTAAACAACATGCCCAATAATATGTCAAATGTGGTGTTCACTTTAAGTAAGTTAAATCCATCTCTAGAAAACATCATTTCTACGTTACTTGAAAAATGAAATAAGAACAAAGTTATGGAGTCGATACAAAGAAATTAATGGCTACAATGACAAAGCCCAACACTTCTAAACATGGAAAAACTAAAGGTATATGTTTTTATTGTAAAAAGCAAGGGCATGTGCTTCTAAATTACAAAAACAAGCATAAGATTTTCTTGATGGAAAGTTGAAAAACATGGCAATGGCGGTTGGAGAATCAAATGAAGAGGATGACTATATCCAGAAAAATGATGACGAATCAGATAATCGAGTGATGAATATTTTTTATATTAAGGTGTGTGATTGTAATATTTCTCCTCCATATTCACACTAAAGGGGGAATGTTAGGAATAACATTTTAGTGTGAATATTAAATAAATAAAAACTTCCATAAGTTGTTATTTATTTGGTTATTTGGTTTTACGTGAATTATGGTGGTTGGAACCACTCACGTAATTAGGGAATTTTTTTGTAGCTTCCCTATTATTTAGGAGTGTGGATGTATTATTTATATGGTGGTTGCAAGTAATAGTACAACTTTTTATTTATTAATTTTTTTACATTTGAAGCTTTGCCTTCAATGTGTGGAAAATCAAGACGTGTTCGAATCTAGGTCGATGAAGAGAAGTGAAATGTATGGGATGGGAACAATGAGATAATGAAGTCAAGTGAAAGTCCCCCAATCCTGTAGGGGTACCTTGAAGAAAATACATGATGCAAAGAAGAAGTTAGTAGATAAGGTAGATAAGTATATTAGATTTCATGATGTTAATGAAAAGTGAAGCAACAAGGCTAAATAGAATCCATATGATAACAAAGTGAGTGAGGTGTATGAGTGCAAATATGAAGCAAGTAAGATAAACATTGAGTTTGGTGAATGTGTGATAATTTCAAGTTGATGAGGACTTGAGAATGGATACATGGTAGGAGAAAAAGTAAGATAAAGTGGTGCACTAGAAATGAAATTAGGCGACAAGAGGGTGGAAAACAATTCGATGTATGGAGAATAATGATAGATAGTAATGTGAGCTTGTGAGGATTTGGGTCAATCAGAAAAGGAGGAATGCATAAAGGAGGATGATGGATGACATCAGTGAATGATAATTTGGAAGAAAGTCCAAATGATGTAAAAGCATAAGTGAACATGTAAGAGATATGTGAGGAATATATGTGGTAACAAGTCTAGGTGACTTCGTGGAATATATGTGAAAAGAATGTGAATGTGAGAAATAGATGGCATAAGATGAAATGGAGGAGCAGTAAAGCAAGAATGGTGCATGAGTGATTGGTGATGGGGATAATAAGATGCATGTATATGAAGATGAATTAATGTACGAATTTTTTTATACATAAAATGTAGTTGGGAATATGATGTGGGTGTGTGAGATGCGAAAATGATAAGAGGATGGTAGACAACCAAAGCAAGTGATGAAAAAGATGATGTGGAAGCTGAGACAAAATCACATTGTGATATATATGGTGACCCCAAAGAGGATGGTAAACATGGTGATAATGCCGATGTAGAGTCCAAAGTAGAAGTGCATGATGGTGTAAAATAGGAGGTGGATGACGCAAATAATGAGTCATGAGGTGAAAATGAGGATTTGGAGGTAGTGGGATATAGAGAGTTAGATAATAGAGAAATGACACATGGAGAATAATTTGTATTAGTTCGTGATATGATTGGATTAATGTGAGAAGGAATAATAGCAAGAGATGAAGGGTCAATAATAATGTCACCCTTGTCAAGCAGATCATGTATGATGTTGTGAAGTGGGGACATGAGTCGGTTTAATATTTGTTAGTGTGATGATAGACACACATATCATGGGAGGTGCACCATAATGGTAGGAGTGGTATGGGCGAGAAAGTGATCACATCAATGTCAAGAAACTTGTGGAGAATAGAAGAAAGTGATTTGGTCAATGAAGGGAACTTATGGGTGGTGTGGATGCAGCACTAAGCTCTAAAAAGATGCGGTGAATGCGAAGGTGTGCGTAGAGGAGAACCTCTAGGGAGGAGGCATATATTGGAAAACATGACGCACATACAAGTGTGAGGATGAAATAGGTGGGGGAAGAACTAAAACATGTGACAAAGTAATATGATCTGAATCGACATCATTGAGGCATTGAATCATGTGCACAATCTCATCGAAAGTGAACAATGGGTAAATTTACAAGTGGCGTGAAATGTGGGGGATGCAAAATTTTGAAAAGAGGTCAATGAGATCCATTGCAAAGTGAAAATGAGAGGCAATGAATAAAATGTGTCAATGCATGAAAAAGTCAATAATGAACTTGACATGAGATTGTTAAAGTGTGTAAAGGTCAATCAATATTTTTGGGTGCAATGTGAATGGATAAGTGTGAGAGGAAAACATTAGAAATTTGTGTGAATGAATGAGTTTTATGTGGCAAGATACATGAGTATTAATTAAGCACTTGGTCAATGAGTGACAAGTGGGAAAGTGTGCAAGAGGAGTGCATCATCATGTCAAGGAGGTGGCATGTGAAGCAAAAGAGGTCCAAGTGATGTTGTGGATCATTAGTGAAAGTGAATTTGTTAAATGTAGGAATTTTGGATTAAGGGTGATATGGGTGGCATGACACCATGGGATGAATAGGCTCATTACATATTTAGTGGCAAGTCAAGGGAGACACACACCCCAAGTGTTCAAACTCAAGTTTGGAAAGGTGGTCTAAAATATTTTGGCGAAGCAAGTTAATGGGCGATAGTTCAAAAGTGTAATACACTCGTAATGCTAAGTTTGTGATCGTGCAAAGAATGTTAGGTAAACAACGATGTAATTAGAGGAAAATTGAGCTTCAAACTAGGTTCCAAGTGGTCAAAATTTAATAGAATGATGGAGGACATGTTTTTAGTCATGAGATAAATGCGTAACATAGACATATGAGGAAAATAGGTGATTTGATGATAACAAAAGTTGCAAATGTGACCCAAATGTGACTGAATGTGGTTGTAGAGTGTGATATTATTGGAAGGGATGGTGTCGTTTTCTAATTTTTTTAATGCAAATAAAAATATATCATGAAATGGATGATTTGGTTCTTATTTTCGGAGTGATCCATAATCGAGGATTGGGACTGGATAGAATTGAATGCATAAAGTAGAATTTGTGTGGAGTGGTGAGATCTAAAATCACTTAAGAGAAGAAAAAAATCTTCATTCATTCATGCATAACCCAATTAGCCAAAAATATGCATAGGAGGTTACATTATATAGTGATAAATTAGGTGATGTAGGGGCATCACCCAAGGGCTAGTTTAGGATTGTTATAATGAATTTTGGTTTGTATAGGTCTTTAGAGGTGTATATGAGTCAAGTATGTTGTCCTTTTCTACCGTAGAACTTCAAAATTCAAATAGGGAGGTTTTCCTCCATTTTGCCCAATTTGAAAATTTGAATCTTATAGAGACAATTTTGGCTTTTTATTTAGGAGTAGAGGTTTAGAGGTGTCTTTCAAGTATGGTTTAATTTGTGTAATTCCTAATATGGTCTCGGGGTCTCCTAGATGTCCTATGGGCTTATGTTAGCCCTTATGAATCATTAACTTCTTTTTTTTCATATGTAACTCCACATATTTTCTTGATTTTCTTGACCCTAGTGGCCGATTACATGAAGGGATTCGAGTGAGGAGGTATATAATGTACTTTGTAATTGTTTCTAAGACATTGATCAATTAAGGAATTCATATTGGATCTCCAAGAACTAAAAAGGAAGAAGATTTATTAATTTGTTCGCAAAACAATGATTAAGTTTTTACAAATTTTGTGCATGGCATCAGAGGTTGAAAATTAAATTGTATAGGATGATTTAAATACCACGAGAGAATGAAATAACATTGGCTAATATATCTATAGTTTTCTTATAAGATTTCAGTAGTTGTATGTAAATTCGAGGTTAAATCCCTCAAAAATCTATAACAAACTATTATGGAGTGTAACTTACATAATCTTGCTAAGTTGATACAATGTTTTGGTTAAGAGGAGGCCATGATGATCTAGTAAAGCAATATACCCTTTTAGGAAAATGTGGTGAAATCCTCTAGGAGTTTAAGACAACCACTTGCAAATATTAATTCATTTAACAACTTTTAAGACACTCATACCTGCATTCAAGAAGATAGAGGACAATGGATTATGCATCAAACACATGCTCGAAAGAGTGGATGAATTCTATTAATAAGATATCAAGACTCTAATTGATTATACAAACCTGTTCAAATTGATTTTAGGCTTTGAAAGTAAGTGAAATTGATTTGGGGAATAAAATTGCATTCTCAAGCTAACACCGCCACTAAGCTAGGGTTTGATATTTGGAGCCTTCAACCATCAAATTTTGAATTGAAATTTGAAAGAAAACACCGAGGAAGGGTCTATTTAATTTTTTTGAAAGAATTTTAAGTTTCATTGGGTAGGATTGATGTTATCTTTACTAGTCCCCTATCTCATACTCAGTAACATTCTTCAAGACCTACTGTGAGGGTCATTATTAAAGAAAGTGTGAATTTTGTGGGATTTGGAATGAGAAACTTCTTGGGTAAAAACCTTGAAATGAGTGATTAAAAATTCCTTGTTTAAGTTTTGAAAACTCCTTGTCATGAAATATATGCAAGAAATGCACATAACCATAATAAGTATGAGTACATGGTACTAGGATAACAAACATGAGTTTTGAGAGAGAAGTTCAAAGATTTGGATTATGGAATTTTTACACACCACCACCCTCTAAAAGGGTATTTAATAAGGTTTTTTGTTTATTGTGGGCATGCTTAGGTTGTTTCATATATTAAAATTCTAGAGTGATTTTTTTAGAACTCTTTAAGTCAGTTTTGAAGCAACTTAGAGAACGATGATGAATCCCTTGATCCAAATCTATTTGATATATGTTATCATGTTTTAATGAGCATAGAGGAATAAAGTAAGAGCTCTAGGGATGTTAGTTAATTCTAGAAGCCAAAGTTTGATTTATTTAGGGATAAAATTAGTGAAATTTTTTTAAGGACAATTTGCTGAAAGTGAGAGTTAAGGTTTCTTGAATCCTCGAAAGGTTGATGAGACATTGTAGGTGATGTATGAGACATGATATTTGTTGAATAAGGTATGATTATCCATTAATGATAAAGTTTTCACTATTTTAACCATGTGTATTACTAGATGAAAACATTAAGACAAAGTGTTATGATAAATGAATGAAATTGATGGTTTTGGATTTGATGAATGCATGAAAATGTCTCAGATCTCTGCATCATTTAGTATCATAGCGTGTGTAAGTGTGTAGAAAAAGAGAAGCTAAGGTAGGTGGAAATAATTCCTAAGATAAGAAGAATAAGAGAAAAGAGGAAGCACCAAAAGACTAGGTGAGGCCTAGGTGAGGTGTAGAGTAGTGGCAAGGTGAAAAAGACTTGTCAAGAGAGAGATAATGGAGGAAGACAAAGAGAAGATGACGGAGGGATTGGTTGAGTTAATATACCACCAAAGGAAATAAAAAGAGAGGAAACTAAGAATAGATATATGGATGCAAGAAGAGCTACATAGTTTGAGAAGAGATATGGAACTATTGATAATAGTGATGGGAAGCATGAGTGATAAGGATCATCAAGAATTTGGAGTGGTGATTAAGAAGAAGGTGAAATGGCCACTTATATGGCTAGTGGAGAGAAACAAGAGAAGAGTGATGAGAATAAGAGAGAGGACAACCCATAGAGGTCAAAGAAGGATGAAATTGCTTGGTGAGCAATGTGAAGAAGTTGAAAAACATGTTCTTATTGAGGAGAACATTAGAGAAAAGGAAGAGATGAAGAAGAGGGAGTCAAATAAAGAAGATGAAAGCAAAGAGAAGAGAGTAACAAAAAGTGAAGATATTTTAGAAAAAGCAAGAATATTTGGGTACAAAATGTCTAAGTGGATGAAGAATACAACCATGGAAGAAGAGAGTATAAGACAAAAGGAAGAATAATTTGAAGGAGCCAAAGAAGCTCTATATTTTGTTTCTAATAACTTGTGTGAATGTGTGTATACATGTACAAAGAAATAAGACATACAAATAATGTATGAACATCAAGTGATTACAGGTTTAGAGAACAAGAACAAGGAGAAATTCAAGCCAATGACTAGTAAGGAAAAACAAGAAAAAGCTAAGGAACAAAGGATAGTTTGTGAATCAAGAAAAGAAGGCCAAAGAAAGTCTAAAATGAAGCCCAAACAAATTGAAATAAGGATGTGGATAGTGAAAGGAAAATAAAAGATGAATGAAGATGATAAGAGGCAAGAAAGAGAACCAAAATCCATGAAGGAAGTAGTTAAGAGCAAGAAGATGATGGAGATGTCAAGGAACCTAATTTTTTTATGAAGAACATGAAAAAGGTAAGAAAGATAGTGAGTTAAGTAGTTATTTAAGTGATGATTTTGAGATGATGAATGAGACTAAGGAGAAAGAAAGTAATGTACAAGAGGAAGGACAGTATGGTCCAAAATTTGATGAAGGAATAAATGAAGAGGATATTCTTGTGTTGAACAAATAATTGCATATAATTGAAGAGTTATTTGACTCCATGCATGGAGAGTATTAAGGAAAAAATTAGAGAAAGGAACTCATGGATGAGTTCAAAGAAGAAGAGCAAGGAAAGGTGATGATGAATGCTTTGAATAGAGAAAATTTTGGGCCTACACAAGGGCTCATTGCAAGTATATATTTAGATAATGATAAAAAGAAAACAAGAGAAGTTCTTAGAATGGGGAAGAAGGACATGGTGATTTGAAAACAAACAAGGGAAGAGGTAGTGTGACATTGTTGATGAATGAAGATGAACATAAAGCTTGTGAGAACACAAAAGAAAGGATTGAGATTGCACAAAATAGATTTGAGAAAGAAAATATGGATATTCTTCTACAAAGGGTGATAGAGATCAAGAATCAAGAGGAAAATAAGCAAGGTATAGTTGAAAGGACAGAGTTGAGTAGGGAAAAGATTGAGTTGATGAGGATTGAAATAAAGCAAGAGTACAAGATGATGGACACAAGAAGACAACATCAAGAAGCTCAACAAAAGATAGATGGCTCAAAACAACTAAAAAGTCAACAAGACAAGAAAAATAATGAAGACATCAAGGAAAAGTATAGTTCAAAGGTGGAGAAGCAAATGAAATATGAAGAAGACATTATATTTATCGCAGGTATTGAAGATCTGAGGATACAATAGATAAAGATGGAAGATTGGAAAATAAGAGGAGTATTAGAAGCTAATAGAGGAAATATGAACATGATATGGGACCCAGGAAGAGATAAAGAAAAAGAAGGTGTCAAAGACAATGTACCAGCCAAATAACCTTAGGAGACATCACAAATGGAGATGAAACAAGTGCACAATCTTGGCCGAAGGTGGAAAGGAAAATATATAGTCCTATTACAACTAATGAACTTATAAAGGAAACTAATTCAATGACAAAGGAGATTGTAAGAGGTATAGTACAGTTAAGAAAGATAAAGCAAACACCGAATTCGAGGAAGAATACTTTCAAAATCCCATGTGCAATTGGAAGCAAAGAAAGAAGGAAAAACACCAAGCTTGCAAGCAAATGATCACGAGAGGACTTCTCTTTCCCCTTAGGAGCATGATGCACGAGCATCACTCCAAGGGATAGTTTAGGATTGTTATAATCAATTTTGGTTTGTATAGGTCTTTAGAGCTATCTAGGAGTTAGTTATGTTGTCCTTTTGTGATCTAGAAGCTCAAAATTCAAATAGGAGGTTTCCTCCATTCTCGCACAATTTGAAAATTTGAATCTTGTAGAGCCAATTTTGGATTTCTAGCCAAGAGTAGAGGTTTAGAGGTGTCTTTCAAGTATGGTTTAGTTTGTGTAATTCTTAATATGGTCTTGGGGTCTCTTAGGATGTCCTATGGGATTATGTAACCCCTTAGGAATCATTAACTTCTATTTTTCTGATATGTAACTCCATATATTTTCTTGATCTTCATGACCCTAGTGGTCAATTACATGAAGGGATTTGAACGAGGAGGTATATAATGTTGTTTCAGAACTATTTGTAAGACATTGATCAATCAAGCAATGCATTTTGGAGCTCCAAGAACAAAAAAGGAATAATATTTGTTAGTTTTTTTGCAAACCATGATTAAGATGTTATAGTAGTTTTCTTGTTCAATTTAAATTAATGATGTTAGCTACTAAATAAAGCTAAACAACTCAGAAAATGGAGGGTTTATGGTACCTTGAAGTGTGATGTAATGGATATGGGCACAAAGTAGATGATGGACCCTCGCTACTACAAGCCGACAACCCGTAAAACTAGAGAAAAATTGATTAGATAGTATATGTGGGGGTTTTTCAAAAAATCCAGCTCCAAGAAGTGTTACCTTCCGTCATGGATTCAACCCCCATGTTTTGATAAAATAGGATAAAAGTAATGATAATAAACAAGATAATATGCAGAATTTGAAGCACATAGAAATTGAAAATGTAGAAATGTAAGGCACATACAAGTTTGATCTAAATTGAACTTGAAATAAGTTTACCTGACTGGGTTGATGATAACCCAGTCTGCACAGAGGCATGTCGACGATGACCTGGGTGAGTGGATATGGACAACAATGTAAATATGCATACCTATAGAGATCATGTAAAGATATAGATGCAAGTTGGATGTAGTAGAAGCTTGTAGATGCTGAAAGTTACTTGCAGAAGGGAATTTGAGGTAGAAAATACCAGAAAATGATAGAAAGGGATTTGGATGGGTCAGTTTGAAAAATAGGGCTCGGTTAGATGACGACCAGTGGTGCAGAAAAGATTTGCTTGTGTGTCATGCACTAGGGTTACTCAACACCCTATATGTATCCCTTCATTTGACATTTATGAGTATGCCAAGACACTCTTGCTATCTTTCTCTATGTGCAAGCTTTGTTCTATTATGCAAGTTCTTCCATTGATTGATCGATTCCTCCTTGTGATTACGTTGGAGCTATTACGTTTCCTTTGGAGTGTAACTTTCATCGTGGTGCACATTTTTGATACGATTCTCACCAACTCTTTCATGGTATCAGAGATGAGATCGGGTAAACGTGCATTCATCATCTGAGTTGTGATTACTCTTGGTTTTGTTATTTTTTACTCCTCGTGCAAGTTTTTTGATCATCAGATTCTAGAAATTTATTGCTAATGTTCTTAACAAGTTGCTCTTGGAAAGTTTTCGGTTTTTGTTGTGTTCTTCGTGCATGTGTAGATCTCCTCGAGTTTTTCAGGGGTTTTATAGCTACATTTAGCTAGCTGCAGCTAAATTTAGTAGATCAACTAAAAATAGAGGTTCTTTATTCTGGTTTTTAATCATTTATTAAACTGGAAATTATTTTTTAGAACTCTATTTTTCTGGTTTTTGTGTTTTTTTTTTTTTAGATTCAAGGTCAAAAAAATCAGTGATTGGTGTTTTTTGGTGCACTGCTCTCCACCGAGCTCTCTACTGCGAGCTCCTGCAACCTTACCAAGTTCCTCCTCGAGCTCTCCTGGCTCATGCATAACCTATGTTTGGTTAAGTGCTCACCCGATCTGCAGTTTTCTCATGCCTCTACATTGACTAACCACTAATTGCCTTGCTTGGACTCGGGCTCGTTCGTAGTCTAAATGTGGTAGTTTTTTTGTGATTGCTTCTACTCGTGAGCTCATTTTCATTGTCATGGTTTACCTTCTGCACTCTCGATGTTGGTTTCACACATTTACAGGCTCGGATTTACATTGTTTCCTTTTGCATTGTTTGTGCTTTTGCAAGGACATTTTTTGCATTAGCTCATCTTCATTTGCATTGGTTGGACTCGACTCTGCCATTGTGCATCCGCCTTCAGCTCGAGCTCATGGCACTAGTTTCGTTCCATTCGGCTTGGATTAAAAGCTGAGTTTGTAGGAGCTTCCCTCGATGTGTCTCGAACCTATGTGCTTGTGCTCAGAATACCTTTCCTCTGGTTGCATTGGATTGGATTCCCGTTGCATTGGATTCCGTTGTTGTGAACATGCAGTGGAACTGTGGGCTCAAATTTATGCTCAACCGTTATTCGCTTGGATTCCACCTGCAACTCGTGTTATTCGGGATCTTTGTTTGTTGTGTGCCCATCTGCCAACATTTACACCATAGACCTTCCTGTCAACCGTCTGGGATCCTTCCCCAACGTCTCATCGAGACCCACGCCGAGCTCTCGTCCACCCCCCGCTTCGCCTAACCGCCTCCAACTTCAGAGATTTTTTGGTAAGTTTATTTCATTCCATTTCGTGGGTGCTTTTTTAAAATAAAGGTAAGCTTTTTTAAATCTATTTCTATTAATAGATATTAATAGAAATTAGTTTCTTTTAAATTTAATAGATTTTAATAGATCTTAGTAAGTTTCCTTTAATAGATCTTAACCGAAAAATTCTAAATTGTAAGTGGAAACAATTTAAAATTTGATTTCTTTTAAAAAGGAAAGTATTTAAATATTTAATTAGGATTTAATTTTTAATTAGATCTTAATTAGTTGAAATTAATTAGATTTAATTATATTAAATCTAGTTTTATTAATTTCAAATTGACCTCATTTACGATTAGATAAAATATTTAAAATCATCCTTTGCTTTAACGTTAATTATCATTTTTTAACTCCCATAGCTTTAAAATTAGCTAAATTAGGCGTTTCAAACGATAATTTTTTAAGCGTTATTGTCAATTTTTTTACTAATCATGTGCTCAAGTGTGCAGTAACACTCCGAGCTCCTATTTGTCTTCCACGTGCTTTTCTAGCATTCTGAAGATCTCTCGGACTCATCTTGAGTTCGTTTAAAACATTGTATTTTACCCTTATTATTGCTTGCGACTAGTGAGCGCATCCACCATAGTTTGCAGCAAGGGGGTATCCTTTGCGACGTGAGACACTTTTTCTCACAACCAGGATTTGATTTCACCTCCTTCCTAGTTTTTTGCAATTGTGCTTGTGTACGGTGTCACTTTGTTGTGCTCCATGAAACACGATTGTGGTCTCCTCTCTTACATGTTATTATGCTGATTGCAAGGTGAGTTACCAAGTGTTTCAAGATGCACGCTCGGACCCGATTGTATTCAACACACTAAACTATAAAGTGCCAAAAGTAGGGGGGTTATATTGTCCTGGGTGGTTGTGATTCTTGTGTTTCTTTTTTGCATTCTTTCTCTCTCTTCACTATGGATGCACTTTCAATTCCTTTTGCTTACGCCATTCAACTTCTTTGAATGGAGATCAAAAATAATTATGAAACTAAGGGGTAAAGGGTTATTCCGCATCACCATGGGAATTGAGACTGAACTAGATGATGACCCTAAAAATCTAAGTGGTTAAACCGTAGTGATGAAGCTTTAGGTCTTCTTTGCATGTCCGTTTCTCTGACTTGCTCTTCCACATTGAGTCATCCGAAACACCTAATTTTGCATGGAAAATGTTAGATGGAATGTTTGGACAACAAGATGACATGAGAGTGCATGAGTTGGAAAATGAACTACTAGGGTTAAATCCTAGTGATTTTGAAAACCTACAAGCATTCTTCTCTAAGTTTGTCCACACTAGATTGTTGTTAAAAGAATGTCAAGTAGAGAAGAAATATTCTCAACTGATCTTGTCGATTCTCTCTAAGTTAGGTCTGAATATTTTGTCTTTGTGTCAACTTTTACGCTACAAAAATTTGCCTTGGGCAAGGATTGGAATATGCCCTCCTTTGACTATTTTTCATCCCAACTCATTCGAGAACAGGACAAACTCATTCAAATGGGGTCTCTCAAGTCCAAGTCACATGCCCTTGTAGAAAGTACTAGTAAGGAAAAGAAGACTGAAAAGAAGAAAGAAAAAAAGGATCAACCTAAGAAGGAAACCAAGACCAAAACTAAATTTAACATGAACACTTCGACTTCTGAGCCTAGAGCACAGAAAGACAAGTATTTGTGTTCCTATTACAAGAAGCCTGGTCATAAAGAGCATATGTGTATGAGAAAACAAATTGATCACCTTACTCATTTACTTGAGAAAAATCAAATAGGTGTTCCTGAGTCTATCAAACAAAATGCTCGAAGGTCGAGTCTTCTACTGCAAAAGGTTCTAAATCTGATAAGAAGAAAGGAAAGGCCCTTGTAGCCAAAGTTACTCCTTCATCGACGTGGATTATAGATTTCGGTGCCTCGCACCACATGGCTTCTTCGCATGTTGAGTTCTCCAACATCGAGCCTTGTGGTATGTCCCAAATCACGATGGGTAATGACACGACAGTGTTGGTTTTCAGTAGTGGATCGGTAGAGATGGATGGGGAACATTCAACCAAGTGTTGAGTGTTCTGATCTCTCTACCAATCTCCTATCGGTTTACCAAATTACTCACCTTGGTGAAGGAATGCAAGTGGAATTTGGTCCTAACTCGGTGATTATTCGTGAGCTTAACGATGACACTACAGTGGTTGAGGGAAAGGTGGATCACCATTCATGGTTGTATACCTTTTCCCACTTTACTTTTGATTCTATATGCCCACTGCCTTGCTCACTCATGCAAATGAGGTTAGTAAGCTATGGCATGAGCATTTTGGACATCTAAATTATCGCTACCTTGAACAATTGAGCCAAAATGAAATGGTCAATGGTTACCTCGCGTCAAGTTTTCTAAGGGTCTTTGTGAGGGTTGTACCCTTGGAAAGCATCCTGAAAAGAACTTTGACAAAGGAAAATCCTAGAGAGCTACTCGTCCTTTGGATCTTGTTCACAATGATATTTCTGGTCCATTTCCATCTCCTTCGTTTACTAGAGCTCTTTATGTGCTGACCTTCATTGATGACTATTCGTGATATACTTGGGTATATTTTCTTAAGCTTAAGTCTAAAGTCTTTGAACATTTTCAGGACTTTAAGGCTCTTGCTAAGAAACAGTGGAACGGTCTATTAAGGTTCTTGAACCGACAATGGAGGTGAATATGTAAACAATAGGTTCATGGATTTTTGTACTTCTAAAGGGATCTCCTTGCAGCATACAGTTGCTTATAGCCCTTTCGTAGAATGGAGTAGTAGAAAGAAAGAACCATACTCTTAAGGAGATGGCCACTTGTATGATTCATTCGAAGTCTCTTCCTCCGCAGTATTGGGATGAAGTAGTGAATTGTGCTAATTACATTCAGAACCATGTTCCACACAAGGTAGTAAGAGGGATGACACCCTTTGAAGCCTGGTTTGGATGCAAGCCTGATGTTGAGCACTTTGAGTCTTGGATCCAAGGCTATGGCTCGATTCCCAAGAAGAAACGCAAGGCATTGGAACCACAATCCAAACCTTGTATCTTTGTAGGGTATCCTGATGGTGTGAAGGGATATCGATTGTTGAATCCTACTTCTCATGAGCTTTATATTGAGAGAAGTGTTAAGTTTGATGAGTCTTCTTTGACTTCTACTTCTCTACCTATTGAGGTTCTTCAACTTGTTGATTCAGATTCTGACTCATCAGATGATGATGTTGTTGAGCGTGCTCCTCTTCCTAATCCTCCCAACCATCAGAGCCTTGAGTCTTCCGATTTATGACAGTAGTGATGATGAGGACTATGTCCCTTCTCACTCGAGTGATGAATCTTTCGACTCAGAGCCTGATCCTCCTGGTCCTCTTTGGGATAGGAAAACTTTGCAAAGTGTTGGAGATTTAGTTGGAGATACTTTGGATATGAGACATACTCACTCAGATTTCATTGGACCCCACTCTTTCTTCACCTCTACCTCTGATCCACAGTCTTTTTGGGAGGCTTCTGGTATTCCTGAGTGGGATTCTGCCATGGATGAGGAGTATTCCTCTCTCATGAAGAACGATACTTGGGATCTCACCCCTCTTTCAAAAGGAAGAAAAATCATTCGGTGTAAGTGGGTGTTCGAAAAAGTATGGAGTAGATGGAGATGTCAAAAATTTTAAAGCATGATTAGTAGCTAAGGGTTTCTCCCAGATAGCTGGGGTTGATTATACTGAAACCTTTTCTCCTGGTTTGAAGATGACTTCTATTCGACTGACCCTAGCCATTTCCGCAAAACAGATGGAAAGTCCATCAAATGGACGTTAAGAGTGCCTTCCTTCATGGTGACCTAGAGGAAGAGATCTACATGGAACAACCTCCGGGTTATGTCCATGATCCCTCCCTCATTTGTAAGTTAAAGAAGTCTCTTTATGGCCTTAAACAAGCCCCTCGGGCTTGGTATGCCAAGATGGACTCCTTTTTACTTACATCAGGGTTTACTAGGTGTCACTCTGATCCAAATGTTTATATTCTATGACAAGATGACTCCATACTCATTCTTGTTCTCTATGTTGATGACTTGTTGATCACAGGTAGCTCTTCCTCTATCATTGATTCTGTGAAGATCACCTTGGCCAATAGGTTTTCCATGATTGACTTAGGTTTGCTTCATTACTTTCTTGGGATCCAGATTTCACAATCTGACTCAGAATTTTGATTTCACAACCTAAGTATGCTCTTGACTTGCTTGCTCATTTTTAGATGTCCGATTGCAAGTCTTCTCCTACTCCTTTTCTTTTCGGGGTTAAGTTGGTTTCTGATTGCTCTACTCCCTTGGTTGATGGTACCCTTTATCGACAATTGGTGGGGAGCTTGATTTACTTGACTCACACTCAACTAGATTTATCTTATGTTGTTGGGATCATGTCCAGATTCATGCAGGAACCACATGAGTTGCATTGGAAAGTAGCTAAGTGGATCCTTCATTATGTTCGTGGCACCTATACTGATGGCATTCACTATTTTGGAGGGGTGGATATTGACTTGATTGGGTTCACAGATTCTGATTGGGCGGTGACTTAGATCATTAGAAATCTACCTTTGGCTATAGTTTCTCTCTTGGTTTGGGTCCTATAAGTTGGTCTAGCAAGAAGCAGAATGCAATTGTGATATCTTCTATAGAGGTAAAATACAAAGGAGTAGTTAATGCTGCCACAAAGGTTGTTTGGCTACAGGGTATTTTGATAGAGTTTGGCATCCACTTTTGGTGGCCTACCATTATCTATTGTGACAACATGAGCACTATCTCAATTTGTAGAAATCCAGTTCAACATCAATGGATGAAGCACATTGAGATCCATATGCACTTCATATGAGAGCTTATTCATGATGGTATCATCGACATTCAAGTACATTCAGAAAGTTGATCAGATTGTAGATATATTCACCAAGCCCTTCACTGAGGTGAAGTTTCTTCACTTGTGGTCTCTTCTTAGGGTGAGGTCTTATGCAATTTGCTCATCTTCTTTGGGCTATATAGTCCTTCTCTTCTTCTTCTTCTAGGAAGATGTTGTTTGTATATGGGCACCTTATCAGGCCTTTAGTTTCGGGCCCCATTGACACATCTTTCTTAGTTGTTTAGGAGTGTCTTCTTGTTCTGTCTGACTCATCATAGCCACTACCCCAACTTCGATGAAGGGGGTGTTGGTGTGTGGGATCCTATATGTCCTCCACTCACATATGGAGGGTCATCTCACATGGGTTAGGTTTAGGTTAGGTTTAGGGTTTGCTTGTGTGTCATGCACTAGGGTTACTCAACACCCTATATGTATCCCTTCATTTGACATTTATGAGTATGCCAAGACACTCCGTTGTCTTTCTCTATGTGCAAGCTTTGTTCTGTTATGCAAGTTCTTCCATTGATTGATCGATTCCTATGATGGTGACTGGTGGGTCATTGCCGATCACGGGGGAAATTTCCCGAATGGGGTTGATTTTGTGATTTAGTCGGGATTTTGGATTCTTAAAGATGGGAACAGTGCTTTAAAGATTGCAGGTGGGAAGATGTTTTTAGGGATGTGTCATGGGTAGTTATGGGATAAAGATAGGTAGGATAAAAGCTAGAAAAAACATAGGTATGTAGATTTAGGATAAAAATAACCTAAAAGGAAATTCTCTTAGGGCTTAATGGATAATGGTCATTGATTAATTAATTAACATTTATTAATAAAGATTGATAAATATGGGATAATAAGTGGGAATTTAAATTAATTAAGGAAGATGAATTAATTAAGGGGGTCTAGAGTAAGACCATGTAGAAATATGTGTACACGGGTAGACAAGGGTAGAGATACCACATTTAGGTGTTTATATTTGCCCATTTTTGTTGAGTGGTTTGCGCTTGTTTATAAGCCATGACACAAAAATGAAAAGAGATAAAGAGTATTATGAGGATTGATAAAAGGTTGATGATGAGATCCCCTTAAATGAGGGATCGTTAACGTCATATGAAATCGATGAAAAGTTTGAAAAGGTAGATGATGAAGGGCGGACAGTGAATAAAAAGGGGTAAAAGGATAATGTAAGGCAAGATGCCCCATGTCTAGAATTTTTTTACCTTGGTTTTCTTGATGGATTCAAGAGGTAATGACTGAGCTTGACCTCGGTATGGCGAGGATCAGGGTACCCACAGATGTTGATTATGTTTTTGTTTTTACACATAATGTTTTAAAACAATGAATGAGAAGGATTCTTTACCCAGAAGTTGACTTCCTTAACAAAGCTATGAATCACATTAAGATAATATTACAGCTTAAGAAATATTCAAACTCTTATTAGTACTTAAGATCATGCTTACAAAAGTGATATAATAAAGTGTGATTATCACTTATTTAATTAAGTACATATATGATCAACATGGATTCATGATTTACAACCACAAGTCAGATTCTTGATATGTATAGAGATTCTCAGATGTGTTGGAGGATATGGAACCAACAGTGTCCTCCTCTTTCTCAGTGAAGTTAAAATCGGGAACTGAAATGTAGTCTTTAACGAAGAAGTCAAAATCTTCTTCCTAAGTGTCGTACAAGTGGGTGAATGTGGATTCTGAACTGGATATACTGATGTTGCTGAAAAAATTGGAATAAGAGGCAGTATGGTAATCCTCCTCCAGATGTTCGAGACCGGTCTCATATTGCCATTAGTATTGGCGAGATCCTCCCGAAGCCTTAGTGCTTCATCGGATGCCTTCCAAAAGGCATTAGTGGCTTCTCGAATGCACTTGTGTTTCAAAGTAAAAATGACCTCCAAGTGATAGAACAAATTTTCTTAGATCGCACAAAGTTTGAGGTCATGAAGCAAGTTGTATTGCTCCCAATATAATGGATGATGAATAACAAGAAAAGAGTCACCATGAGAAAAATATATCCTCCTAAAGCCATCTGAATTCATCATGCTAGATAGAGGATCAATAGATAACAAGAAACAATGCATTTTAGTTAACTTTTTAGCTTAAAATGATGAAAAATCATTAAAAATACAATCGCGATGATTGGGGAATCACCGGTGATTTAGAGGAATTGTTGACGATTGATGTAATCACCCATGAGTCTTGTGAAAACCGAGAAATTTTAAAACAAAGTCTAAAAACTAATGAATCAAACATTATTTTGGCTAAAGAAGGCTATTAATCATATAAATGATATATAAGCAAGAATACACCTATTTTTAGTGCCTAAAATAAATCAAAATGAATGATTTACCTTACAGATTGTGTTGGCAGACGAAAGAGAAAAGGAAGGTGCTTTGAGGATGAAAACGATCAATCTGATGATGATCCCGATGTTAGTGGAGCAAAGTGTGATGTTGGGTAATGTCGTGATGGAATTCCTGGATACTTGATAAATCGAGAATGTGACAAAATAGACATGCAGAGCTTCAAAATTCGTTCTCCAAATGAGGTTTTCAAATTAGTATATATAGATCGCCAATGATAGGGCGAGATCATCGGTGATTTTGGGAAATCCATTTTGGTTAGAAAATCAAATGATTTCTTTCCATTTTTCTCTCAAAATGATGAATTTTCAAGTGATGAGGATGAGGGATGGTTAAAAAAGCATGAACTAAGTTTGTTAGGATGAGGGGACTCACTTTTTGGATGATTCAGCTAGTTAAAAGGCTAGTTAGTTAGGGAATATGTTAGTGCTTTTTAGGAAGTGGTTTTAGAAACAGTTTGGGTGGTTAGTGAGGTGTCCAAGTTAACTCAACGAGGTGTGAGAGTGAGGTGTGAGGGGATAATAGGTTATTTAATTATTTTAATTGAATAATAATTTTAGATTTTAGAGATATGATGGGTTGTAAATGAATTAATTAAAAAGGGGTGAGATAGTGGGATGTCGCAAATATGTCGCCTTTGGTCATCAATGTGTTTGAGCTTGGGGGTGTAGATTTTTGGTGTCTACATTTTTCCCCTTTTGTTTGGTGATTTTTTCGACAAATTTCTAGACAAAAATAATTTGGAATAGTTGTGTTGTCATGGGTGAATTCACTGTAGTGCAATACAATGAGCACCAATGTGTGTTTTTTTCAAAAGGGTTTACCCAATCGGAGAGGGTGCAAGACAAAATGCGGGAATCAATTGTCGTGGTGGCTAAAGGGCTCAACACTGCGCAGTGTATGATTCTTACCAGGTAGTGTAGGGAGGAACCAAGTGATGGGGTCCAAAGGGCTCATCTCCCATGGACGAATGCCAATTCCCAAATTTAAAATGTGTCGAGTTTGTTTAAGAGTTTTGAAGGCTAAAGTATTTTGAAAACATGGCACAGATTGTGCAAAAATTGGAAAAATGGTATGTTTTTGCAAGAAAATGTGGATGAGGATCCTTATACAGGGTAATCGCTAGCGATTAAGGTCAATCACTGGTGATTTCCTTGCGTGAAAATGGGTTAAATATATAACCCACCATTTTTTTACGTTTTTTATTATTATTGTATTTAGAAGCTGTTTGTGATTTTTTTTTTTCTCGAACAATGTTTTGAGTGATTTTATTGAGAGAGATGGAGACCATGAGTAGGAAGAGAAATCCAGTGCAGGAATATGTAAATTCCAAACTTTAAACTTGTTTAGTTTTGTTGTAATTCTTTAGCTTATTTTTTTGATAATTTGGATGCGTTTTGAGGGTGGTTTGAGCATTTAGTAGGAATCATTGAATATTCAATGAATTGATCACAATTTATGTAGATCACCAGTGATTCATGTGAATCATTAGTGATTGATGCAAATCTCTAACGATTCATGTGAATCACTAACGATCCAAGTGTTTTGTTAAAAGTTTGTGCTTTTTTATTATTTATCTAAGCTGTTCTAGCTTATGTAATGATTTTGCTTCGTTGATTGTATCAACATAATGATGATACTTATGCTTTGTTTTGTGTATTTTTGCTTTGTAGGTGGATGTGAAGATCACTATCATAGACTGCATCCCTTCGATGTTAGATGAGGTCAGGGAGGATTTGGCCGATGATGATTGGGAGCACTTAGAGGCAGTGGGTTTTGGGGGATGAGGTATTACAGGAGAATTCACAGATGCCGTAGTATTATTCTTGCTTTGCTTGAGAGGTGGAATCCTTCCACCAACACTTTTGGTTTCCCACTGGAGAGATGAGCATCACTTTAGAGGATGTTCATCGGATCATGAGGTTTCCAGTGAGGGGACAACCCATTTATTGCATTTCAGATACAGAGAGGGATGATACCATGCAAAGATTATATGGGGATGAATCTCTGGGTATATGGTACGCATCAGAGCCTTTGATTATTAGGATTTATATGATGCTGGGAGAGATGGTTGTCCTCGAGATGACCATGATGATGATGGGTATTTCTTGTTTTGCCTTGCTGGATTCGGGAGGGGAGGTTTCCATGGATGATGATGGGGGTAGTTGTAGAGATGATGGAGCATCATACTATATTCGTTTGGGCCCCCACTTTACTTACTCATACATATAGAGAGGTGTGGGCTTAGACAACCCACAAGAGATATGACTTGATGTTGGTTTTGGTTACGATTATGGGCCCATGAGCATATTTCTATTTCCCGTCCATTGGGATTGCTAGGTGCCATTGATGCGAGGCACCCAAGTTTTATGTGATGGAGTGCCAGTCTTGGGAGAGCCAGGAAGGCCAAGGGGCCTACCTACCTTCGAGACTTGATAGTAGGATTACAGTTAGAGATGTTATCCAGTGGTGATATGTTGGATTCCCAATTGGCCTATGTTCCCATAGGATCTGTAGAGCTTACAACAGGATGTGTGGGTGTAGGATAAGAGAGCCGGGGAGGATGAGATGATGTGGTTTATTCAGATCATGTGAAAATTTGTCTTGATTTAGTATATACATGAGGATCCAATTGCTTACAAACGGGAGGAGGGAGAAATAGAGACCCCGTAGGCCATTTTAGTAGGGCTTGCTGCTATTGCTAATCAAGTGGGGGCTACGGTTCTTGATTAGGATGGTGATTTGGTTCCCCTTGATGATGCGGGGGCTAGTGTAGATTTTGGTGCATGGTGGGCTTGTTATTTGAGAGCCTTTAAGAGGACCGGGGTAGTAGAGAGAGGGCTGCACATGTAGTTTGTCATGTGCGTGCTCAGGTAGAGGGAGGAGAGCAAGAGCCGAGGGAGAGGAGGAGAGAGCTGAGGGGGTGATGGTGTAGTTGTAGCAGTGGAAGCGGTGACTATAGAGAGAGATACTTCTTGATGTGAGAGGGATGTCGTTGTTGGTGTTTAGGATGCGCTCATCGCCGAGCGTGATGGCTTGATTACAGAGCGTGACAGTCTACAGGCCCAACTTGTACTTGTTTATGCTAATAGAGACATGTACAAGAGCCAAAGGGAGACATTTAGGAAGGCCTTGGGGATTCCGGGGCTTCAACATTAGATTCAAATTTATTAGCCATGGCTCATCATAGAGTAAGATCCTCGACACGTGGGATGGTCTCTGCTGCTCATTTTGAGGCCATGAGAGCAGAGTGAGATTATTATATGAACATGATCATCAGGGACTATCTAGATGCCACTCTTTACGTTGATCATGTAGTAGGCCAGGGAGGTGCCATGCTAGCAGAAGACATGGAGATAGTGCGGCGAGTGTAGGTCATCCACCTCAATGACCACCGAGAGGTGGCGGTGGTGATGGTGCGGGCAGAGCCAGAGGTGGTACATCAAGTGACACTCTTGCTCCAGGAGGAGGAGCAGGTGATAGTACCTTTCTTGGAGGTGTGGAGTTCACGATGTGACATTGTAGGCTCATGGAAGCCCTTTTATATGTATGAGATACTTATGAGACATTTTATATATGATGGTGTTGTTGATTTCCTATTGTTAGGCTTGTAGAAGCCCATTTGATATATGTTTGTGAGACTTTGACGAGACAATTTATGTATGATGATGTTGTTGATTTTATATAGTGATGTTGACTTTGTTTGAATGGATTCACGATCATTTGCATGTAGGATTTTATCCATGATATATATATTCTAATTTATTTTGGTATCTACATGTATTAAATGCATGCTCTAATTATGATTTTGTAGTGGAATATAACCATACTAAGTATGTTTAAAAATCGAAAATGTAATCACGATGAAAATGGAGAACAAGTGGAAAGAACATCCCTCTAAATTTCTTCATCACATATTAGGGGTCTTGATAGGATTTGCACTTGTAGCCTTTCAAAAGCTAAATGAGACTGTCATTGGGAAGTTTAGGGATTATGATGGATTCAAAAGAAAGTAAATGGTATGAAACATATGAATGTATGTCATTGTAGGGGAGGAAAGTTCTCCTTTTTACGAGTTCATAGGAATTAGTGCCCTAACTTTTATAATAATATTTTTGTTAAAAAAAGTAATCAATGTGGGAAGTTTGCTTATGGGAAAGCTGATCAATGCAAGGAAAGCTTTCCTAGATGCTTTGTATTTTGAAGGCTGATCAATGTGGGAAGCCTTATACATATATAAGTAGCCATCCTTTGAGGGTATGGTCTACATTTTTATTTGATTGGAATGGCCGTCCTTTGTGGGACCGGTCCATGATTTTACTAGGCAGACTATCCTTCGAGGAGCATTCTATTACTTTTGATTTTGATAGGAAACATCCATATATATTTTTGACTTTGCTTTGAGATGAGGGCAAGACCCTAATAAACCACTTACTAAAGATGGGATAACTTCATAGGAGACCTACATCCATATGCCCTATGTAATAATGATGGGAAGGAGTGATGGAATGGATTATGAGCTTTATGTGATAAAGGGAGAATGTTCAATTGAAAACTATTGTCATGATAATCAATCATTTAATAGTAGAATTGATGCAAGTGAAAAGCATTTAGGGGTTCTACCTCAGGCTCCCCTTCAAGAGAAGTGAGACGATATGCCCCTGACACATACTTATGAGTGATAATATACGAGACTAATCCACTTGGGGAAAACTTTCCATGTTTAATTCATTCCAATGTAGTAACATTTTCATTTTAATTAAGTACAAGGTCACCAATATTAAAGTCATGCTCCTTGAGATGCTTTTTTTATGCTTTATTAATGCGTTGTTGATAAACCTGGCGATTTTTCATCTAATAATTCAAGTTGTGAGAGGTGATTTTAACAGTAATCCTCATCAGGAATGAAGTCTTTTAGAGATACGCAAAGTGATGGAATTTTAATTTCTAGGGGTATGATGGATTCAGAGCCATGAACAAGTGAGTAGGACGTAGCACCAGTAGGTGTAAAATTTGATGAGATGGATAAGGCGTAATGAGATGAGAGATATATATTGATAAAACTAGATGTGACCAAAAGATACAAACGATGCTACATCATATCAAGGAATGCGTAGGAAAATATGCCTCCAATCACATTGGAGGTAAACAAGAAAAAGAATTAAGTAATGCAAGGCACATGTAACCAAAAACATGATGTTAACATATAACCAATGATAGTTAGCTATACCAAAGATCATGAAAGAAGCAAGGATAGAAAGAAATCATAAACCTAATATCGACATGACAAAAGGGGTTTGTGATGCAAATTGTACATGGGAAGAGGGTTATCCATGAGTGGTGTTCCCTAAATCTATGCCCCAACTCTAGGAAGGGGAAAGAGAAAACTGATCAATGCGGGAAGTTTGCTAGAAGAAAGATGATCAATATGGGAAGCTTTCTTAGGATGCTAATGGAAGGCTGATCAATGTGGGAAGCCTTTGATGCCATAATACAAAAGAGTAGCCATCCTTCGAGGGTATGGTATACTTTATACATATATGATATAGATGAAAATAATGATATATATGATAGCCGTCCTTTGAGGGATCAGTCTATTTATTTGATTTGATTTTTCTTTTTTTTGAACATTTTTCTTCAAGAGGAGTATTTTGTTTTTAATAGCTTTGATTTTGATAAAAGCATCCATGAATTTTGACTTTAATACGGGGAAGAGTTGGGAATAGCTAGGTAGACCACTTAGGAGGGGACCGTGAATGTACAAGACACACGAACCCTTATATGGTTTTAATAGGTAAATAAGAGGGTGATGGATGTAATGATCACAGAGTCCTCACCAAGAAAGGAGAACCTATCCATAAGGAAAATGCTATGGGTAGAGCCATGGTGGCCATATTTAAAGTCATGTCTAGGAAAGTTATGGTAGACCACATAGCTCCAAATAATTAAAATGAGAGATTGAAGAGGCTAAAGATGGAGGGATGATCTAAAGATATGACTAAGAGCTCACTGGTAGACATGCTAATAGTAGAATGGTCGCAAGTGCAATGTGTTAAGTGGTTCCATTTATAGTTTACCATCAAGGGAGGGTAAAAGTTCCATGTTGGATCCTTTCTAGGGTAGCAACATTCGATTTGAGTCACATTCAAAAATAGAATGATAACCTATGAGAAGATAGATGAACAAAGATAAAAAACTATGTGCTACTTTTAAAAAAGTGAAAAACATGTGTCCCTAATGAGATGAAAATATGCCCCCCCCAAAAGACAGAAAAATATGACCACAAAAATGGATTTAGGATAGGATAAAGTATTGGATAAGATGTTGTGATACGAGATAAGATGGAAACTATGCACTACCTTTCAAAAGTGAGGAAGTGAGAAAAATTATGCGTCCCTAACGAGATGAATAAATGGCCATAAAAGGTGGACTTAAGATGAAAAAATATGGTGCCCCAAAAAAGCACAAATATGGCCACAAAGGTGGACTTTGAAGAAAAATGTCGTGCCATAAAAAGAGGCACAAATATGGCCATAAAAGGTGGTCTTAGAATGGAATGTATGGTGCCCCAAAGGAGGCCCAAATATGGACATAAAGGTGGACTTAAAATGAAAATAAAATGTCTCTTAATGGAGAGACAAATATGGCCACAATAGTGGGCTTAGGATGAGAATAAATGGTCCCCAAGGAAGGAAAAATATGGCCACAATGGTGGACTTTAGATGAAGGTATGGGTAACAATATTTGGATAAGATAAATTTGGATGAGTTGGACCAAAAATCATATGCACAACACCTCGGTGATGAGGGAGTGAAAAAATGCATTTCGGGAATAAAGGCCACAAAAGTGGGCTTAAGGTGAGGATATGGCAAATAAATAAAATGATGTTGAGGAAGGAAAGGATTTAACTTGCAAGTAGACCAATTGTAGAATGAAGTCCCCCAATGTCAAGAGAGCCATGGGGATAGAAGATGTGCGAGGAACAATAATAAAGGGAGGATACTCCCCCAACAAAAGATGTAGATGAGTTGGTGAGATATCAAGAGAGATTGGATGAGATCCTTAGAAGGGATATCTATGAATTTGGATGGGGTACATGGTTGGGGATCGAGAGAGATGATTGGTAAGAAAAACTCTATCGATAAACAAGGGAGGACCTTCCTTAGGAGGAATGTCATGCACATGAGAGATATCTAAGGGATAACATAGATGGATGGGTATGAATTGGATTGGTTGTGGATGGAGAAGGATGTTGCCCCTGAATGAGGAAATCATCCTTCTCAATAAGGTCATGGATGATATTCTGAAAGGCCTTACAATGCTTAATTTTATGACCCCATGTACGATGATAGGCATATATAAGATTGGGGTTGAACCATGATGATTTATTACTATTTAGATTAAAATGTTTAATGGGAGGAAGCATGATGTGAGATATTTAGATTGAATGTCGAAGGGTATATGCGTAGGACCTGATTGAAATGTCATGGGAAAGGTAGTTCTGTGGAATTTGATAGTATATTTTGGGTTGGATTTAGGGAAGGAATGGATGTAGACCGGATGGGTAAATTAGATTTCTTAGAAGATTAATCAAATTTAGTTTTTTTGGTTTTAGATTGATTGATGCGATACATTTTAGATGAAGGACTTGGCCCTAAAGTGGATGAGGGTTTTTCTAGGATGGGTTTTATAACATTAGATTTACGATAAGAGGGAAGGCCCAAATTCTTACGAGAATGCATGAGAGACCTTTGGGAATTTTTACCAAGAGTCTTATATTTCGATCAAGAAGGTTTACCCTTGGTAGGGATGATAATAGTATCAATTTGGAGGATCAAAGATTGTGGCATGGGGGTGGATATTGATGGAGAAAGAGGTTTTTACACGATGTGATTGATGAGGTATATGTGAGATGTTAATTATGTGGGTTTTGGATTGGTTGATGTAGAAGCGGTTGATTTTTAGAGGAGAATGAATCCCCTTTATGTTATTATTAGGTGGAGGTGCTTGTTTCATAAAATCTGTGAGGGGTATCATCAATATGTTTACAAATCAAGAAGACATGATTAGTGTGGTAGTGGGTATAGATGTGGAAATGGTAGATGTTGAAGGATTAAGTGTAGGGGATTGGGATGAGATATGTGATGTGGTCATTGGAAAATATGTAGGTATATGTGATAAAGATGTCAAGGTAGGGGTAAGTAAATCTACAAATGAGGTAGATATAGGGGATTTGGGCTTGATAAGGAGGTGGGTATAATTTGATCATTTAGGGATGTAAGTGATGTAGTGGTAGGTGTTGTTTCATTGGATTCTTAGCAAATTAATGAAATAGATAAGGGTAGTAGGCCAAGGAGGAATACCTATTTGTAATGTCGGTTGAAGGTTGTGCGTGTGTTCTGATTTCCTGATCCAAGTTGACTGTGAGAGCTCCCTTTTGGCTAGGAGGAACTACCTGTAAATGTAAAACAATACCACTAGATAGAGTTAAACAAAACAATGAGTGGACTGCCTAGCGAAGCTAGATCCAAGAAGCGTGATGCTTCTGAAAAGATATCAATCCACTTTTATATAACAATATTAATGCTATTCAAAATATACATGAAATAACGATCTTATTGGAATTGAAACGATTTAGGTATCTCGTACAAAACAATAAGAAAGGTTAGGTAAAAGGTGATTGAGGTCAAAATGGGTTAGGTGATTGGCTGGTGTTAAGTTGCAAGTCTAGTACAGGCTCTGGGTAAGGTCTGGTAAAGATTAGAAATGGTTGGGTTGTTGGGAAGTGGGTATTAGCTATCTCTGGTCTGAGGTATATTGCGGACACAATAAGCGATGTTAGTTGTGTGACCAATTCGGTTAGGCGAATAACCGATGTCGGTAGGGGCAATTAGTAAAAGCACTTAAAACTTGTTTTTCAGACTCTCTATGATTACACAGAGGTTGGAAATGGTGAGGGTGAGGTTGTAAAATGGCCTTGCAGGATCAAAGATGATTAGAAGGGGATGAAGGTAGGTGAAAGGGTCAGGTATGGTAAGGTGATATGTTGGTAGGAGGAGGGGAGTGTACGGATGTGGAGAAAGATAAATTACTGAGATGAATAATAAATATTACTAGAATAAAATAGAAATAAATGAAGAGATGTTAGGTACTTATTGAAGAGTAGGTTTGGAGAATGCAGGTGATGAAGACGGTGATGGTAGAGATCCGAGGCGAGAGAGACGTTGTGTTCATGCCATGGCAGTTCAAACCTCCATGCTTCTTTGTGTGAATCTGTGATCGTGAAGAAGATGATGAATGCCAATGGTTATTGGTAGTGCTCCCATATATTTTCCTTTGCCTGAGTGCTTCAGAAATTTTGAGTGCTCTAAGTCTCTGTTCATATGAGATCTGAATCGAATGACCAACCTAGGCAAAGGATTTTGGAAATGTATTTAACCTAACCGATGACGGTTAGGTGACCGATGTCGGTTGAGATATAACCGGCGTCGGTTAAGGCGGGAATATCTAGGTTGGCCAAAAATAGCCTGATTGTTGCTATTTTGGTGTGGTCTCCAATCTTTTTCCGAGTCTTGAGTGATAGATCATGGGAAGATAAGTAGGAGTATTTTTAGGTTTGTTAATAGGAGTTAAGTCTAGGTTTAGACTAAGTCCTAGTTGGTTAGGATAAGCTTAGACTTGGTCTTAGGTCATTAATGAGGTTTGAGTGGGTCATTTGAGTGAGGTGGCTAGGTGAGTTGGTTGGGGTGAGGTGGTTAAGTGAGGATATTAATTAATTTAATTAAGATAATTAATTCAATTAATATGTGTACTAGGGGATATGAATGGGTAGGATATGGTTAATTTAATCAACGAGGTTTTAATGGAAGTATGATCCAATTTTGGTATCTACATTTGCCCCTTTTGTCACGTAGCTTGTATTGGTAAGAGATGCTAAAAAAATAGGAAGTGGTTACCCTAAACATAGGTGAGAGTGGGGTTTCCCCAAGTAGTGTTGAAGGTGATCCCCCTCAAACCAGGAGTTGATGAGGTGTGAGACGAGAATCGGTGAGTGGTTTGATAAATGGGTAAGTGATGAAAGTGAAGGTAGGTGAGTTGTAGGTAAGGGTATATGAATTTTAGGTAATGGGTAATAGACATGGGTCATATTGGGTAATGGGTAATGACAATCAAACACACACACATATATAGATTGTGACATGGTACTAGGTTGAAGAGCTTGCAAACTCTACATCGTCCAAGGTCGATAGGTTTATCCAAACAAGGTTGAAGTGATTCGGGTATCGAGGTACAAGAATTGGTCCGAAAAACAATTTAGGTTAGGTTCATGAATGCTTAGGTATGATCCGGTACACCAAAGGCTTGGTCGAGATAAACAACACAAAAATAGGCAAGGTAAGGTCATTGGGGTAAACAACATGGGCAATGACATTGCAAGCTATTACAGTACACAAGTTCAAAGGTCACAAAAAGGTGGGCTAGGGAAGGGTATATAGGTCATGACAGGTAGGGCCAAGGTATAGGTAAAATAACATGTCCTTAAACACAATTAAGGAAATGTATGGGTAATTTATGCTTGTGGGTAGGGTGCAATGGGTGTTGTTAATGTCAAAAGGTATTCGGCAGAATGAGTTTTATTCAAAATGGGAAAAAGTTAGGTGAAATGATACTGACCGGTGATTGATGCTAGTTATAAGGTTACCAATGTCGGTTTGGTATGACCGATGCGGTCATGTCGGGTTAGGGTTATAAGGTTGAAATTTTGAATTTTACGGAATCATTATTGTCTTTTGACTTTGAGAAAATGAAAAAACTTGAGTGAATTGTGCATTTTTCTTGGAGGAAAAGACAAGGCATTGTACCTAGATGAGGTGGAGGTTACTAAGTAGTGAGAAGAGCTAGGTAGACGGAGTTTATAAGAGCGGTTGGAGATGTGTGATTGGTGGAGGGATTTGAGGTAGATTTCGGCATGGCAGAGGTAGGAGAGGGTTTGGGTGGACCACTGATGTAATGACCAAACATGCCACCATGTAGGCAACACCATGATGAGGTCCACCATCACGGTGCAACGAGATAATTCTGAGGGTTAGGTGGCTGCCCTTTAGGCCCGATTACAACTTTACAAGGGTAGCTTACTGTGTCGAGGCACAAGTTGCCATTTTATAGGTTCAAAGTGGCAGTCTTACAGGCACATGTGGCATAGGTAGAGGTGCTCACACAAGGTGGTGATGGGGATGAAGTACAGGTAGCCACCTTATAGGCACAAGTAATGAGTTTACAAGGACAACTTGCCCTTTGCACGAGGCATATGTCATGGCTACGAGCCCGAAGTTGTAGTACAGGAGCTCCACAAGTCGGGGATAGGGTCCTATATTATAGGCAGCAACGGGACATGGTCCCATGGTACATGGAGGAGGGCATGGGTCATAGGGATAGGGATCTAGTCCAAGATTAGTAGGGTAGAGCTCATAGGTTACTGTGAGACCTATGACACCTTCGCGCAGATGATGCTGCTTGATAAGGTTCAGGGATGCCCTGAATGAGGCACGATAATATTAGGATCACTGATGACCACCAAGATAGATTTCCCCTCCTATGCTAAGTACATGACACAACAGGCATTGAGTTAGAGGAATAGATCCCACACTCATAGTTCAGAGAGCACACGGGGCCGGTGAGCCCAAAGATAGGGTTAGGGTGAGGCTATGAGTTCATGGAGGCTAGTCCCAGGTGAGGGCCAAGTAGAGATTAGACCGAGACCCATATTAGGTGGAGAGATGTTGACAAGTTGCTCGGATGGAGGAGAGGGGAGATAAATGAGATAGGTATGGATATTAAGTGGGGTGGCGATTAGTCACTGAATATGATATGTGTATTTATTTTTGGTATATACTAGCTTGTGTGCTAATGATAGTGAGGATGTATATGAGAGTTTTGAGACACTGAGTTTTATACCGCCTACGTGCCGAAGATAGTGAGGATGCATCTGAGTGATTTGAGATACTGGTATGTATTTGTATCGGTGTACATTTGTATTGATACACAAACTTTCATTGTTATAGATGATGATATTTATGGTATGGATGATGTATCTGTGTTTTTAATTTTCATTGTTATTGTGTATGTGATGGAAATTAGGTTAATTAGGCATGATTGAGTTGAGGTCATGTAGACATGGTTGAGTTAGGTTGGTTAGGCATGGTCAATTTTAAGTGATTTAGGCATGGTGGAGTCAAGGTCATGTACACATGGTTGAGTTAGGTTAGTTAGACATGATGGAGTTAGGTGATTTAGGCATGGTGGAGTCAAGGTCATGTAGGCATGGTTGAGTTTAGGTGAGTCATGCATGGTGGAGTTTAGGTGAGTTAGGCATGGTGGAGTTAGGTCAGTTAGGCATGGTGAAGTTAGGTTTTTGGTTTTGATTTAATTTCCAAGTTATTGGTAACATGAAAAATAAATGATGATGAATATGTATGGTATGATGTTGTAATAAATAGGTAAGTATACATGTTTATATACTTGTATGTTTGTTTAATTTCCAAGTAATGTAGAAGATGGAAACTAACTAATGGTATAATGTAAATAAAAAAGTGGGGGAGGGGGAAATTAGTTAGGGTAAAGAGTGGCCGAGCTAACCTCCAAGGGCCCCATGCCCTCAGAGTGCTACCTACATAGCCTCGCGAAAAGGGGTCTCAAGCTGATGTAGTTCTCCCATAAGCTAGGGAAGAATATGATGAGGTAGTGGGATGGGTTGGTAGGTTTTAGGCATGGTTGAGTCTAGGTCAGTTGGGCATGGTTGAGTTTAGGTCAAGTAGGCATGGTTGTGTTTAGGTCATAGGCATGGTTGAGTCTAGGTCATGTAGGCATGGTTGAATTTCAGTCATTTAGGCATTGTTGAGTTTAGGTCAAATATGCATGGGTGATTTTGGTGAAAGAGGAATTCATAGAATGTAGGTGTCGATGGGCTGGTCCTGCAGGAAGAATCAATAAGTAAGAAAAATGTGAATGGTAAAGGACTTGTAAGGATATTATTTGTATAAATAAGAACATATACAACAATGAATAACATGAGAGAACACCAAAATATAGATAAACGATGACAATATACTCATATAATAGTTTTGCCACTTCAAGGGGCAACCTCCAATACCACTTTGAGGGAGTAAACTCCAAACCATACAATACACTCCAATACTCAATATGATGATTAAATACAACCTTATAACCTGTTATCCCGTAAAATTGGCAAGGGAAATTTTACAGATAACCATACCAAAATTTTGTTCCGATCCCTCATTAGGGATCCCTTGCGTTCGGAACGTTGCAAAATCCCTTCCCGGGAAATTTTAGTTTTCCGAACTTAGTCGTTTTTGGTCTTTTTGGCCGGGCGCATATAATGACTATGCAACATCAACTTTTGATGCCCCCTTTAAATCCTTTGGCGCATGCTTTCTCGTGTCAGCAGGCGTTTTGGTGTGCCTCATTATGTTGAGTCTTTCCTGCGTGCGCCAAGGCGCGTGCGCCTTCATGTCAACATAACATTTGTTGCGCCTCTTTTTGGTGCACCAAAGGCGCACATATTCCTCTGTCAACACCACTTTCGGTGCACCATGGGTGCACATATCTTTGTGTTGACAAGCGTTTTGGTGCGCCAAAGGGCGCATGTTTTCTCATGTCGACAGCTCTTTTGGTGCGCCACTTAAAAAGTTGGTGGCGCATTTATTACTACCTCGCCTATATATAGGCGCGTCTGCGCTGTCATTATCACCAGAGCTATCACGTGATTATTTTGAAAATATTGTTTTCTCTGAGCCTGTCAGCGCACCTGCCCTGTCGCTTTCGATCGCATTGTGGACCCATTTGCACCTTCATTTCTTTGTTATATTTATCCGGGTAAGTTGTCTTCTTTCTTTTGTGCGTTTGGTGATTGAGGTTTTGGAAATTTATGGATATGATTTGGATTGAAAAGAATGAAATCATGAGCTCACCCCCCCCTGCCGTCTTTCCACATGATCTTCCCCCTCTTTCCAGATCTGCTGGTAGAGGAAGCTCTGTTCTAAAAATAATAATAAGCTTGGACCCCTTTGTTTAAAGCTATTTCTATCACCCCAATGAACCTTGCAGAAGGAGCTAAGCCATATGTGAAACCCTCTGAGAAGAATCAAACCTAAAAGGAAAACATTGTTTTCCTTTGGCGCATTGGCACACCATGCAACATCAAGACAGTTGCGCCCTTGGCGCATCTGTCGCCCCTGTTACACAAAGAGCAGCCGCGCCAATGGCGCGCATTCCCTACCTGCTACATCATGAAAAGCTGCGCCCTCATGGCGCACTTTCCTCGCTTGCTGCAAATGCTTCCGTGCGCCCTCTTAGCGCATCAAACTTGGGTGCAACATTACAAATTTCTGCGCCCTTTGGCGCACCCACCATCCATGTGTGGTCGTTTCCTATGCGCCAAGTGCAAAGCTATAAAAGGCGCAGGCGCATTCCTCATCGCAACAACATCATGTTGTGTAGACCCTCCATGCGCCGCGCCAAGTTCCCTTAAGCGCGTAAAAGCACATGTTACACAAACCTTATATGATGTTTGGCGCACCAAAGTTCCATGCAACATGAAAGATACATGCGCCACGGGTGCATCCTGTTCCCGTGTAACATAAAGAATTCATGTGCCCTTTACAAAATGCATCCACATGGCGCAGGCGCACTTGTCCTTACAGCAACACAAAATGCATCATGCAGTGTCCATGCGCCATGCGCCCTTTGGCGCTGATTTATCTCCTGCAACACCCTTTTCCTGTGCGCCTTGCCTATTTAGCTCTGCAATCTGCAATATCCATGCGCCATGCGCCCTGAGGCCTTTAAATTGCTAACTCTTTCTTCTGTCAAGCATTTCAATGGAAAATCAAGCAGCTGACACGGCTTTCTTCAATTGGGTTTCACTTCTTATTCTTGCAGATCAGCAATTAAGCTCAGAAGAACATATGTCAACATCAAGCAAGAGGCCTACCAAATCCAAAGGCAAGGCCAAGCTTACAGAAGAAGAAATGAAATATAAATATCGAGAGGTCGAGAATGCCCGACTCGGGCCGAGTGTACACTGGACATCAGAGACTCAGAGTTGGGTCATATTGATATGGAGGAGTTCTGGGTCAGGACTCAGAAGGTCACAAGAAGTCCATGGATGGACAAGCTGATAGGCAGTGCCCTGCACTTTGCTGGAGGAATCCCAGTCAGCGCCGTTAACAATGAATTTATGATGGTGGTTGCCCGGTGCTACAATAAAGACACAAGATGTGTCGTAAATGAGAAGGGCGAGGTCATAATCAACCTCACTGCCCGCCACTTTGAGATAATACTCGGCATTCCTCATCACCGGCACTTTGTGGCCATCAGCCAAGAAGATTGCATCAAGGCCTGGGATGACAATGAAGATCAATGCATGCAGCTGATGAATGAAGTTTATCTGAAGAACAAAAAGGTAGTGACCCGTTGGCCACAAATCATTCACCGCAGTGATTTTTCAGAGGAGCTCAGTGACACCATCACGTTCCTGAGCAGGGTGTTTGGGCTTCCTGACGCCCACTATTTCCACAAATGGATCGTTGTGGTATTTAGAAACAATGAACAAAAATGTGCCCGATCAGCGCTTTGGATGGGTAGAAATTATAAGCGACACAATCTCGAGAAGCCACAACAATTTACCACAACTGGGAGATTCTACATGAATTCCTATGTTGTTTACGTTGCTGACTTCAGAAAGGGACTATCCAGCCCTGATGCGGAGTGGGGTTTGGCCCCAGGTCAAAATTTATGAATACTATCAGGCTGAAGCTGGAAAATAGCATCCCTCAATTTACAAAGATCAATGATGCATTTTTCTATTTCATCATCTGCCTGTTGAGGCCGAATATGACTTACGGTCGAATGACCAAGAGCATCGTGACAGCCACTGAGAAATGGGGGGCCCTGTTCACCCAATTCCCCACATTCACTTATCTGAGGGTGGCTAACTTCTTGGGAGAACCAACTAGATTGCCGAGGTATGCTGGGCCCAAGTTGATTCTGCTAGAGCTGTCAAGATAGCTAGTCACCTACCATGAGAAATGCCTCAAGAGAAAGAAGGGTGGAACTCCTTTCCCCCTCACAGTGGGTAGATATACATGTCTGACTCACCACAAGGCAAAAGACATGTTTGTAGAGTGAGCTCTTGAATCGAAACATGACTTCCCGTGAGGCCCACCTTGACCCGAGAAATTGTCTACCTAGGGCTAAGCTTGATCCGATCCACATCCCTCAGATCGAGGATATCTACATTGACCTATATCATGAGGTTGAGCTCAGGAGGAAGGATCATTCTCGCTTGGCATTAGTAGAAATCATCCAGTACGGGGTAGCCATCATCCCCAAAGGCTACCAAACTACTGAGGAGGAAGTAGATCAAGTGTATCTTGACACAGGTGGGGACGATTGGCCTTTTGTGATAATTGATAGAACTAAGGCCCCTCAGACAATTGAGGAAAGGGTCAAGGAAACTCTACGAGAGCGAGCATTGGTGCTTTGAATGAGCGGGCTCATCTACCTCGGAGTCGATTTCACAACCTCTCCGTTGGGTAATGCACCTCCTCGATCAAAACAGCAGCCTAAAGGCAAAGGAAAAAGTAAAGAGGGTGAACCCAGCACCACTCAAGAGGAAGCTCCTAAAAGTCCTCCTTCCGCATTGCATTAGAACAAGTTGTAACTCTGGCTTCTCCAGAGAAAGAAGTGGAAGAAGATGTTCAAATAGGCCCATCCACTCAGGATGTCACCTGCTTTGCAACTGCCAGTTGAGGTCCCTTCTGTCCCTTCTTCTTCTCCTCCTTCCCCTCCTCGAGTGACTCAAGCGACCATTCCTTTGGTCGTGTCCTCTCCCCCTTCTTCTACTATTCCTCCCGCTTCTTCGTCCATCTTCTCTTCTCTTGCGGATCTGTCCCCCTCCATTTCTTCCCTCATCTCTGAGCTCCCTTCCCTTCCTATGTCTTCCTCTCCTGCAGTATCTCTTCCTCCCGTGAGCACTTCCTCGGCCTCCCTCTCGATGCCGCCTCCAAGTGTCTCCACGTTTTCCCTTCTACTACTGCAGCTGCCCCCTTCTCTGTTTGGTCCTTCTCCCATAAGTCCAGCCTGGATCTCCCAGCACTTAAGTCAGTAGAAAAGGAAAGTTCCCATCGCTCCGATGGACTTTTCCGTAATCCCGTCAAAAGGGGCAAAGAAGTAGAAGCCCGTCACACGCTTCTCTCAGAGTGCTTCGGGAGAGAGGGTAATGGAGATCGCATACCCCAATCCTCTGAAGGATAAAAAGGATATGTCTCCCACAGATTATACAGTGACTCAAGTCACAATGGGTACGTCTTCTGAAAGCCTTCAAGGAGAGGCCCTATCTGCGGTGATGCCCTCTGCAAGAAGCTTCAAGAAGCAAAAGAAGAGAAAAGGCTATTGAAAGAGCAAAATAAACATCTGCTCCAAGCCTTACAGAAGATGGGCAGTGCACCTCCCACAACTGCCACCGAGACTCCTGTGCCTCTGAGCCAGGATAAAATTAATGAATATGCAAAGATCGGCGAGCAGGGCATGGCAGTTTCCGCTTGGAGGGCAGATCCTCAAGGACGGTGAGCGAGTAATCGCCAAGTTCTCGATTTGTATCCGAACATCAACAAGGTGAATAAAGAGCTCCAGCATTAGCGGGACCCATATTAGAAATTTGGACCATGCTAGGCTACAACATGAGACCTTTCAACAAATGTTGATTTATTCGGTCGAAGATCGGTCAAGTTCGGTGTTTTCGGTCATCCTTAGGGCCCTCAATAAAGTCATTTCCACCTGGACTACGGATGGATCAAGCTGAGTTTGTCCTTGAAAAGATCGATAAGGTAAAGGAAGAAGCCCGGACACGATGCACCAAATGGAACAAATCGTTCTCAACATGTCTCGGGGTTGCTTACTCCTTCCTTTGCCTTAAGGAAAGTTGATGAAACCATCCAGATCTTCAAGGAGATCGTTTCGCAAAGGTTGGGACCAGAGGTCACTTTTGACGCAGAGTCCATCAATAACCTGCTGGCCTGTCGGGATTTTATCGGGTTCCTCATAGAAGTAGAGAAAGAATATTCCAAACTCCCAGAGAAGCTCGTAGACAAGCGGGAGACTTGCGAGGCAATCAGCGAGTGACACAAGGATCCTTCCCAGGATCAACTAGAGCCCATGATCAGCAAGTTCATGGAATACCGCGCCCAATTCCACATCTCGTCACCTGAGCAGCAGCAGAAGCAGGCTACCCCCTTTCGGCCGCAGGACGACGATGATGAATAACTTCTCTTCTTCTTCTCTCTCTTCTTCGACTTTCTTTTTGTAAATATCTAGAGTATGTTGGCACAAATGATGACATCATCCATGTTGCACCATGGGATGATGTCATCCATCAAGTTGTCAAAAGTCAACATGACTTTGAGATATTTTGTATATTTTATGTAAATAGGTGGTTGGTTCCTTTTTGCCTTCCTTCTTCTCCTTCTTCTATAAATACTCAAATACTTGTTGTATTTGAGAGTGGATATCTTTCAGATGAAAAATAGAAGTGAGAAGAAAAGACTTTGAGCTTTTTGTAAGAGAAGGAAATATTAATACAATATTTAGACTTTGTCTTTGAATACATGTGTTATATGCATTAGATCTTTCTTATGTCAAGATCTGTGTGTTTTATTCTATTGGATGCATACTTTGTTTTATTGTCATTTATTCATCAGTATTGCTTTGCTCATTTATGCAAGTAGGTTTGGCTCTGTTTACTACCAATCCCAAAACATAAACCCTCTGACCTTTCTGCTTTGGAATTCATTTCTTTTTCCCCTTCGGACCTGATCTTTCTTCATCCCCTCTTTCATTCCTTTCTTTCGCATGATGGAAAAACCCTCTTTGGGATGAGATCCCAAACCCCCGAAGGTAGAATATTGTGAGACTTACATAGATTCCTGCTGGTAGAATAGCAATAAACCCGTTTCGCTTTACTTTAACTCAAGAGAGGGCTATGCCCGCACTGCTGTCGGCTCATTATCCATAAATCTACCCAAGCGATGATTTTTGGACCAACAATTTTGGTGACTCATTTGGGGAACGAGCAGATCTATATGATCTATGATAGTGGTAGGATAAAAAATCGGAAAAATCGAGAAAATCACTATCTGTTTGCAAACTTTAACTTTTTGTCAAAAATCCAAATTTTTGCAAAAGTGCTCCAAATTGAAAATTTTCTTCTGAGATCCATAGATCTGGCCTAGTTGGAGATCTTTAGTTCGCTGAGTTTTTATAAAAATCAGTATTTTGCCGTAGATATGAGTTTTTGACTATTTACCAAAATTTTCAAACTCTTTGAAAAAGTCAAATTTAGATCTGAAAATCAGCTTGCTAATCTTCACTGTCATTTTATCCTCGCTGTTATTTGTCATTAACATGATCGGTTTTCAAAAGAGGATAGTTTTTAAATATTTAGAAAAGTACATGCTGCTGGTTTTTGTCAGAAAAACCAGAAAATCAGCAAGTACAACCAAAAAGAAATTTTAAATCTGCTTCACAACATCGCAGATCTGGAAGGTACGCTGGCGGGTGAGCCATTTACGCGTAGCAGGCGAGCTCGTGGAGAAGTCGATCTTACTTTCGATCTGCTTCAAAGGCACAATTTCAGTGTAACACCGGCGTGCTTTTCAACACTAAGTTCAGCTGATCGGTCAGCCAGAAGCGCCTCACCTCCACGAAAGAATCAGTTTTCACAAGGAGCCTCCTCATCCCTTTGTAGCGCCTTGTTGCTCAGTGGAACCGCACTTCCAGCCCGTGTTCTTTTTCCAGCCTTTCAAATGGTGGTACCATGGGGAAATGCTATGGGTCCCTTGGCTTTGCCACATCCATTCACGCGCTCCCTCACGGAAACCGAAAGAATTTTCCCAAATTCGACGGGAGCGGAAATCAAAGCATGGATTCACACATATCTGCATTCATCATGTCGTGTAGTATCCTGGATGTAACTCATGAGGATGTGTCGGTTCGCCTTTTTCTGGAAACTCTACAAGGGCCCTGAATGGTTTCAACATTTGCCGGCCGGATCTATTACCAGTTGGGCCACCTTGCGGGATGCTTTTGAAGACAGGTACAAGCCTTCAGAAGATGCATTTGCTTTGTTATCACAGATCACTCACCTGAAGAAGGAGGCCAATGAGACCATGCGTGATTTTATCGCCAGGTTCAATGCATTAATCAACCGTGTTCCTGTCGCCATGCTTCCAACACCAGAAAATCAGAAGTGTTTCTTCGTGAATGCTATGAGCTCGAAAGTAAGTTTCTTGCTCCTGCAAGAGCAAGTGGCTACCTTAATTCTCGCCCAGGCCGCTGCCATCCGAATTGAAGATAATTTGATAATATCTGGCGAATTGAAAAGGGAATCCTCCAAGCCTAAATCTTCGGGCCCTTCTCCCACTACTTCGTCTGATCCGGCATTTCAAAAGATGGCGAACGACTTGCTTGCATTGAAGAAGCAGTTGGCCCAAGCTTCCCCCAGTTCCTCATACCGGGATATTCCACGGAGGAATTTCATTTCCAACAATGTTTCACAAAGGCCGCGCTTACCTGCAACTACTCCATGGTTGGCGCTTGAGGCTCCTCCGGTTAATGCTCTAGCCGAAATTGAAGAAGAGGAACAAGATTATGAAGAACCTTCGTCTCAAGGCGAAGATGATCAAGATGTCGGTGAGCCGACTGGCGACTCTACTATCGGGTATATGGAATTTGATGAGGAAGAATCTGATGAAGAAGAGGGTACCCAAGGATATGCAAGCGGACAATCATATGCTGTTTTTACCTGCTCGCAAGGAAAAGAAGCAGAGGTCGCTGCCCATGTGCAGAAGGAGAAGGCCGTGTCAAACGCGCCTCCAACCATTGCTAAAAGAGGTAATCCTCTTCCTACTCAACTCCCTGTTAAGTCTTTTACAAGGAAATATTTTCCCCCCATCTCTCCTCCAAATCAGCCTTCTCATATTCCTATCAAGACCAGTAATCCTACCCTACCATCACGAAGTGAGGACTCATTCCTTCACGCATGACCCTTGGCCACATTTGATATCATAGATCATGCAAAAAAAGACCAAGATCCAAATGTCTGAAGCTGAGTACCTTCAGTCAAATCCCGAACAGCTTGTAAGATTGACTAAGTATATTCAAAGTCAAGCTGTTATATCTAATCAGGTTTCCCCAAAAGGAATCCTTTCCACTCCTCCTACATCCCGCATAAATGTTGCCTCAACATACGCATTAGGAAAGATAGAGCCTTTCTATCTCTCCCTCTAATCAATGGTCACAAGTTGAGTAACTGTATAATTGATTCCGGAGCTTCTGATAACGTCATGCCGGAAAAAGTCACCCATGCTTTGGGCCTCACCCTTACCAAGCCTTTTGGCGGTGTTATTCCTTGGAAACCAAGCGGAGTTCCGTTGATTGGTCAAATCAAAGAGCGTGAAATTGCATTTGCGGCGTTCCGAGAAAAGAGTAAAGATGACCGTCCTCGTTGCCGACATTCCAAAGACCTACGGAATTTTTTTTGGGAAGAAGTTTTGTAGCGAAGTTGGTGGGGAAATTCATATGGGTGGTCTAAGGCTAGAATCCCGTCAAAGGTGTAATGCGAGACATTGGAGCCAAAATCAAAAAGAAGTACTTGGTCACTAACTCACGAGGACCCCAAAGCTCAAATTATTTTGAATCATCGGGAATGGGAACTATTTCTTGTCTACCGAGTCCGACAAAATGGTTGTTCTCGTTCAAGAAGAAGATCTTAATAAGATCTGGACTTTGCAGTTCGATGGCAGCTGCGCAACCAGTGGATGTGGTGCCGGAGCCGTGCTAATATCTCCCGAGGAAGAGGTTATTCCTCTCTCTTTCAAGTTGCAGTTTTTCAACACGAATAATACTGCTGAGTATGAATCTCTGCTACTTGGCATGCAAGCCGCGAAGGAAAGAGGGATCAAAAATCTGAAAGTGCAAGGTGATGCAGAGCTAGTTGTAAATCAAGTTAAAAGGATATATCAAGTGAAGAATGAAAGGCTCAGGCATTACCGTAATGCAGTGTGGGACAACATCGAAGAATTTGACGCTTTTTCAATTGAATCCATTCCAAGAGCCCAGAATGACATGGCCGATTCATTGGCCGTTTCAGCATCCCTCATGCTCCCTCACCCAGGTTTGAAAACAAACAAATACACCATTGAGGTGGTTTTCCACCCAAGCGTGCGGATAATTCTCAGCATTGGCAAGTATTCAACGATGATGATCAACTCATTGCCTTTCTGGAGAAGGTGGAAAATTTTAAAGAATTGCATTTTGAAGGATCCACTTCTATGTGCCGTGAATTAGTCACCGATCAAGACAATGAATCCGAAGGAAGCAGCGACATATGTCAGCTCAAAGGAAATAAAATTCGAAGGGCCTGGTTTCTCTGGAGCGGTTATTCGACAGGCATGATCATTTTGTAAAAAAGAAAAGGCGAGATGATGCTAACTCATCCCCAGAAACCGAACCGGTTAATTTAGGTTCGGTAGAACATCCACAATTCGTGAACATTGGAAAATGTTGCACGCCTGAAGAGAAGCGGAAATTCATCAAGTTGCTGAAGAAATACATGGATGTATTGGCATGGTCCTATGCCGATCTAAAGTCTTTTAAGCCAAAAGATGTCCAACATGACATCCCTTTGAAAGAAGATGTCAAAGCCTTTCGCCAGAAGCAGAGGCATTATAATCCTAAGATCTTAGGTACTATCCAGGCTGAAATTCAGAAAATGTTGGATGCGAGAATCATCTTTCCTATCCATCACAGTACTTGGGTAGCAAACATTGTGCCAGTGTAAGAAGAATGGGGAAATACGCATATGCGTAGATTTTCGAAATTTGAATCAGGCTTCCTTAAAAGACAACTACCCACTTCCTATAATGGATCAAGTTCTGCAAGCAGTAACTGGATCAGAAATGTTGTCCATGCTTGATGGTTTTGAGGCTACAATCAGATTGAAGTTTCACCTGAAGATCAATTTAAAACAACATTCACTACTCCCTGGGGTACGTTTGCCTACAACAGGATGCCTTTTGGCCTAACTAATGCTGGCGCCACTTTTCAGTGGGCCATGGACCTGGCATTCAAAGGTATGATGGGGAAAGTCATTGTTGTTTATCTGGATGACTTAACTGTGTTCTCTAAACAACGAAGTGATCATTGTGATCATCTGGAGCAAGTATTGGCCAGATGCCGAGAACATGGGATTTCCTTGAACCTAAAAAAGTCTGTTTTTGGAGTCACGGAAGGGAAGTTGCTAGGGCATGTGGTTAGCAAAGAAGGAATGAAGATAGATACCGAAAGAGTCAAGGCTATTCAAAGCCTTACTCTGCCTACAAGCAAGACTGGTGTTCATTCTTTCTTTGGAAAGGTGAACTTTCTCAGGCGTTTTGTTCCCGACTTTCTTTGAGAAGACTTGTCATATATTGGACATGATGAAGGGGTCACAAAATTTCCGGTGGAGCGAAGAAGGGAAAAGGTCGTTCGAAGAGATAAAAGCTTCCGTCGCTCACGCTCTAGTCCTAGTATGTCCCGATTTCTCCAAGGATTTTATCATGTATAGTTATGCATCTGAGCATACTGTGTCTACCATCTTGATGCAAAAGAATTCGGAGGATGTTGAATCTCTGATTGCGTTCATGAGCTCTCCCCTCAAGCCTCACGAACTAAAAATGTCTCAATTGGAAAAGCATGCCTTCGCCGTTGTCAAAGCAGTAAAGAACTTCAGGTATTACATTTTAAATTCTCATACAGTAGTACTAGTTCCTGACATGGCAGTCAAATCAATTCTAACTCAACAGGAGTTAGGAAGCTTGCGAGGAAATTGGATTGCAAAGGTCGAGTACGACACGGATATAAAACCAACCAAGTGGTAAGAGGCAAGGGCCTATGTCGACTTATGGCTGAAAACAAAGATCGAGAAAACCCACGAGGAAAAGGATGATTGTACCAATGAAACACAAAGTCAGTTGGAGAAAGCCCATTCTCTGCCTCTGGTCCTATTTGTTGCAACTAGTGATGAGTGGTATTCCGATATTGCTTTCTTCCTTACCTATGGCGAATGCCCAACTCACCTAACTGCAAAGGAGAAGCGCACTATAAAGCTCAGAGCAGCCAAATATGTCATCTGGGATGATGGCTTATACAAACGCGGGATAGATGGTGTCTTCTTGTGATGTGTCGACAAGCCACAAGCAGGTGAAGTTACTTGAAAGTTTTCATAATTCAGCCTGTGGAGGCCATTTCTCCTCCTCGTGACAACACACAAGATCATCCGGGCTAGGTACTATTGGCCGACGCTTTTCCAAGATATAGCCACCTGGGTAGCAAAATGTGAACCTTGCCAGCAGTTTGTCGGCAAGCCCAAGTTGGCTGCTTTTCCCCTCAGGCCGGTTGTTGTCAACAAACCATTCAGGCAGTGGGGAATTGATTTTATTAGTGCACTCAATCCCTAATCGAGTGCCGGACATAGTTATGTCCTAACAGCAACAGATTACTTCACCAAGTGGGTGGAAGCCATACCTGTCAAACATGCCACTTCGAGGTTGTTTGCAGTTTTATCAAAGAAAATATCATTGTCAGGTTTGGCGTTCCCAACAAGATTGTTGCTGATAATGCTTCTAACTTCTCCTCATGGGAAGTTATTAGTTTTTTCTATGAATATGGGATAACTTTGGCTCACGCCTCAGATTATTACCCTCAGGGAAATGGTCAGGTAGAATCCAGTAACAAAAACTTGGTGACCATCATACGAAAGCTGGTGGATGAGAATCAACGAATGTGGCACAAGTCCTTATACGACGCTTTGTGGGCAGATCGCATTACTCCCAAGAGGTCTCTCGGTATGTCACCTTTTCAAGTGTTATATGGCACTGATGTTGAGCTTCCCATTTTCTTGAACTCCCTGCTCTGCGCTTGGCACGAGCTATTGAAGATGAAACTTTCCAAAATTCTCTTGAAAAGAGGATCATGTATCTGACAGAGCTCGAAGAAAAGAGTAAGAGTGATCGACAAGATCACCGAACATCAGAATCAAGTCAAGAGACTGTTCGATAAAAAAGCTAAGTAAAGAAATTTCTAGGTGGGAGACCTTGTCCTTCTGTGGGACAAGCGAAGAGAGCCAAAAGGCATGCACGGAAAGTTTGATTCCCTATGGAGAGGACCTTTCAAGATCAAGCAGCTCAACGGAGAGAATAGCTTCTATCTCTCGTATCTGGATGGAAATGAACTCCCGCTTCCCTACAACGGGTAGCATCTAAAAATCTTCGGGAAGTAGAGCTTGCTCTCTTCTTTGTATAGTTTGCTTTAGTTGTGTGTTTGTTTTTGTCGTGTGTTTTCTTTCTGTTTGTTGTGTGTTTCCTTTGTTCGCCCTCCGGTCGCCCTTGTTTTTGACTCTGTTACCCAATGGATAGGCACATGAGATCTGGGATTCTCTACCCCCGAGTTTGCTCAGGGATAGTCCCCAGAAAGAGCCATCTGTTATCCGTAAAATTGGCAAGGGAAATTTTACAGATAACCATACCGAAATTTTGTTCCGATCCCTCGTTAGGGATCCCTTGCGTTCGGAACGTTGCAAAATCCCTTCCGGGAAATTTTAGTTTTCCGAACTTAGTCATTTTTGGTCTTTTTGGCCGGGTGCATATAATGACTATGCAACATCAAATTTTGATGCGCCCCCTTTAAATCCTTTGGCGCATGCTTTCTCGTGTCAACAGTGTTTTGGTGTGCCTCATTATGTTGAGTCTTTCTGCGTGTGCCAAGGCGCGTGCGCCTTCATGTCAACAGAACATTTGTTGCGCCTCTTTTTGGTGCGCCAAAGGTGCACATATTCCTCTGTCAACACCACTTTCGGTGCGCCATGGGCACACATATCTTCGTGTTGACAAGCGTTTTGGTGCGCAAAGGGTGCATGTTTTCTCGTGTCGACAGCTCTTTTGGTGCGCCACTTAAAAAGTTGGTGGCGCATTTATTGCTACCTCGCCTATATATAGGCGCGTCTGTGCTGTCATTATCACCAGAGCTATCATGTGATTATTTTTAAAATATTGATTTTCTCACGAGCTTGTCAGTGCGCACTCCTGCCTGTCGCTTTCGATCGCATTGTGGACCCTTTTTGCACGTTCTTTGCGTTATTTATCCGGGTAAGTGGTCTTCTTTCTTTTGTGCGTTTGGTGTTTGAGGTTTTTGGCTGTTTATGGATATGATTTGGATTGAAAAGAATGAAATCTTGAGCTCGCCCCCCCTGCCGTCTTTCCACATGATCTTCCCCCTCTTTCCAGATCTACTGGTAGAGGAAGCTCTTGTCTAAAAATAAGAGTAAGCTTGGACCCCTTTGTTTAAAGCCATTTCTATCACCCCAATGAACCTTGCAGAAGAAGCTAAGCCATATGTGGAACCCCTCTGAGAAGAATCAAACCTAAAAGGAAAACTGTATTTGCCTTTGGCGCATTGGCGCACCATGCAACATCAAGGACAGTTGCGCCCTTGGCGCACATCACCGTTGTTACACAAAGAGCACGGCGCGCCAATGGCACACATTTCCCCCTGCTACATCATGAAAAGATGCGCCCTCATGGCGCACTTCTCTCGCTTGCTGCAAATGCTTCCCATGTGCCCTCTTAGCGCATCAAAATTCGGTGCAACATTACTTATTCCTGCGCCCTTTGGCACACCCAGCACCCATGTAACAGTCATTTCCTATGCACCAAGTGCAAAGCTATAAAAGGCACATGCGCATTCCTCATCGCAGCAACATCATGTTGTGTAGACCCTCCATGCACCGCGCCAAGTTCCCTTAAGCGCACAAAAAGCACATGTTACACAAACCTTATATGCGCCCTTGGTGCACTGAAGTTCCATGCAACATGAAAGATACATGCGCCACGGGCGCATCATGTTCCCGTGTAACATAAGGAATTCTGTGCCCTTTACAAAATGCATCCACATGGCGCAGACACACTTGTCCTTACAGCAACACAAAATGCATCATGCAAGTATCATGCGCCATGCCCTTTGGCGCTGATTTATCTCCCTGACATGACCCTTTCCGTGCGCCTTGCCTATTTAGCTGCGCAATCTGCAATATCCATGCACCATGCACCCCGAGGCCTTTAAATTGCTAACTCTTTCTTCTGTCAAGCATTTCAATGGAAAATCAAGCAGCTGACACGGCTTTCTTCAATTGGGTTTCACTTCTTATTCTTGCAGATCAGCAATTAAGTTCAGAAGAACATATGTCAACATCAAGCAAGAGGCCTACCAAATCCAAAGGCAAGGCCAAGCTTACAGAGGAAGAAATGAAGTATAAATATCAGAGGGTCAGAATGCCCGACTCCCAGGCCGAGTGTGACCTGGACATCAGAGACTCAGAGTTGGGTCATATTGATATGGAGGAGTTCTGGGTCAGGACTCAGAAGGTCACAAGAAGTCCATGGATGGACAAGCTGATAGGCAGTGCCCACGCACTTTCTTTGGAGGAATCCCGATCGGACCGTTAACAATGAATTTATGATGGTGGTTGCCGGTGCTACAATAAAGACACAAGATGTGTCGTAAATGAGAAGGGCGAGGTCATAATCAACCTCACTACCCGCCACTTTGAGATAATACTCGACATTCCTCATCACCGGCACTTTGTGGCTGTCAGCCAAGAAGATTGCATCAAGGCATGGGACGAAAATGAAGATCAGTGCATGCAGTTGATGAATGAAGTTTATTTGAAGAACAAAAAGGTAGTGACCCGTTGGGCACAAATCATCCACCGCAGTGATTTTTGAGAGGAGCTCGGTGACACCACCACGTTCTGAGCAAGGTGTTTGGGATTCGACGCCCACTATTTCCACAAATGGATCTTTGCAGTATTTAGAAACAATGAAAAAAATGTGCCCGATCAACGCTTTGAATGGGAAGAAATTATAAGCAGACACGATTTACGGCGGCTACAACAATTTACCACAATGGGAGATTCTACATGAATTCCTATGTTATTTATGCTGCTGACTTGAGAAAGGGACTATCCATACTCTCATGCGGAGTGGGGTTTGGCCCCAGTCAAAATTTATGAATACTATCCGAGCTGAAGGTGGAAAATAGCATCCCTCAATTTACAAAGATCAATGATGCATTTTCTACTTCATCATCTCACTGTTGAGGCCGAATATGAATTACGGTCGACGACCAAGAGCATCGTGACAACCCGAGAAATGGGGGCCTGTTCACCCAATTCCCCACATTCACTTATATCGAGGGTGGCTAACTTCTTGGGAGAACCAACTAGATTGCGAGGTATCTTTGGGCCCAAGTTGATTCGCTAGAGTCATCAAGACATGACTAGTCACCTACCATGAGAAATGCCTCAAGAGAAAGAAGGGTGGAACTCCTTTCCCCCTCACAGTGGGTAGATATACATGTCTGACTCACCACAAGGTGAAAGACATGTTTGCAGAGTTGGAGCTGCTGAATCTGAAACATGACTTCCCAGCAAGGCCCACCTTCGACCCAAGAAATTGTCTACCTAGGGCTAAGCTTGATCCGATCCACATCCCTCAGATCGAGGATATCTACATTGACCTATATCACGAGGTTGAGCTCAGGAGGAAGGACCATTCTCACTTGGCATTAGCAGAAATCATCCAGTACGGGGTAGCCATCGTCCCCAAAGGCTACCAAACTGCTGAGGAGGAAGTAGATCAAGTGTATCTTGACACAGGTGGGGACGATTGGCCTTTCGCGATAATTGATAGAACTAAAGCCCCTCAGACAATTGAGGAAAGGGTCAAGGAAACTCTGCAGAACAAAGCATTGGTGCCGAATGAACGGGCTCATCTACCTCGGAGTCGATTTCACAACCTCTCCGTTGGGTAACGCACCTCCTCAATCAAAACAATGAGCCTAAAGGCAAAGGAAAAAGCAAAGAGGGTGAATCCAGCACCACTCAAGAGGAAGCTCCTGAAAGTCCTCCTTCCACTGCATTAGAACAAGTTGTAACTCTGGCTTCTCAGAGAAAGAAGCGGAAGAAGATGTTCCAATAGGCCCATCCACTCAGGATGTCACCACTGCTACAACAATTGAGGTCCCTTCTGTCCCTTCTTCTTCTCCTCCTTCCCCTCCTCGAGTGACTCAAGCGACCATTCCTTTGGTCGTGTCCTCTCCCCCTTCTTCTACTATTCCTCCCGCTTCTTCGTCCATCTTCTCTTCTCTTGCGGATCTGTCCCCCTCCATTTCTTCCCTCATCTCTGAGCTCCCTTCCCTTCCTATGTCTTCCTCTCCTGCAGTATCTCTTCCTCCCGTGAGCACTTCCTCGGCCTCCCTCTCGATGCCGCCTCCAAGTGTCTCCACGTTTTCCCTCTCTACTGCAGTTGCCCCCTTCTCTGTTTCTAGTCCTTCTCCCATAAGTCGGCACTGGATCTCCCAAACACTTAAGTCGAGAGAAAGGAAAGTTCCCATCGCTCCGATGGACTTTTCCGTAATCCCGTCCAAAGGGGCAAAGAAGCAGAAGCCCGTCACACGCTTCTCTCAGAGTGCTTCGGGAGAGAGGGTAATGGAGATCGCATACCCCAATCCTCTCAAGGATAAAAAGGATCTGTCTCCCACAGATTATACAGTGACTCAAGTCACAATGGGTACGTCTTCTGAAAGCCTTCAGGGAGAGGCCCTATCTGCAGTTGACGCCCTCTGCAAGAAGCTTCAAGAAGCAAAAGAAGAGAAAAGGCTATTGAAAGAGCAAAATAAACATCTGCTCCAAGCCTTACAGAAGATGGGTAGTGCACCTCCCACAACTGCCGCCGAGACTCCTGTGCCTCTGAGCCAGGATAAAATTAATGAATATGCAAAGATCGGTGAGCAGGGCATGGCAGTTTCGCTTGGAGGAGCCAGATCCTCAAGGACAGTGAACGAGTAATCACCAAGTTCTCTGATTTGTATCTGAACATCAACAAGGTGAATAAAGAGCTCCAAGCGTTAGCAGGACCCATATCAGAAGAGTTGGACCATGCTAGGCTGCAACATGAGACCTTTCAACAAATGTTCGACTATTCAGTCGAAGATCTGGTCAAGTTCGGTGTTTTCGGTCATCCCAGGGCCCTCAATAAAGTCATTTCCACTCTGGACTACCGGATGGATCAACTGGAATTTTCCTTGAAAAGATCGATAAGGTAAAGGAAGAAGCCCTGGACACGATGCACCAAATGGAACAAATCGTTCTCAACATGTCTCCAGGGTTGCTTACTCCTTCCTTTGCCTTAAGGAAAGTTGATGAAACCATCCAGATCTTCAAGGAGATCATTTCGCAAGGGTGGGGCGAGTTTACTTTTGACACGAGTCCATCAATAACTGCTTGGCTTTTGTCGGGATTTTATCGGGTTCCTCATAGAAGTAGAGAAAGAATATTCCAAACTCCCAGAGAAGCTCGTAGACGAGTGGGAGACTTGCGAGGCGATCAGTGAGTGACACAAGGATCCTTCCCAGGATCAACTAGAGCCCATGATCAGCAAGTTCATGGAATACCGTGCCCAATTCTACATCTCGTCACACTGAGCAAAGCAGCAGCAGAAGAGCTACCCCCTTTCGGCCGCAGGAGGGCGGCGATGATGAATAACTTCTTCTTCTTCTCTCTCTTCTTCGAATTTCTTTTTGTAAATATCTAGAGTATGTTGGCACAAATGATGACATCATCCATGTTGCACCATGGGATGATGTCATCCATCAAGTTGTCAAAAGTCAACATGACTTTGAGATATTTTGTATATTTTATGTAAATAGGTGGTTGGTTCCTTTTGGCCTTCCTTCTTCTCCTTCTTCTATAAATACTCAAATACTTGTTGTATTTGGAGAGTGGATACTTTTCGGATGAAAAGTAGAAGTGAGAAGAAAATATTTTAAGCTTTTTGTAATGAAGGAAATATTAATACAATATTTAGACTTTGTCTTTGAATACATGTGTTATATGCATTAGATCTTTCTTATGTCGATCTCGTGTGTTTATTCTATTGGATCTCGCTTACATTTTATTGTCATTTATTCATCGGTATTGCTTTGTTCGTTTATGCAAGTAGGTTTGGCTCTTTTTACTACCAATCCCAAAACATAACCCTCCGACCTTTTCGCTTTGGAATCATTTCATTTCTTTTCTCCCTTCGGACCTGATCTTTCTTCATCCCCTCTTTCATTCCTTTCTTTCCGTAGTCGGAAATAACCCTACTGGGATGAGATCCCAAACCCCCGAAGGTAGAATATTGTGAGACTTGCATGATTCGCTTGGTAGCATAACAATAAACCGATTTCACTTTCCGACTCAAAGGGGCTATGCCCGCACACTGTCGGCTCGTCTATCCATAAATCTGCCCTGCAGATTTTCGGACCAAAAAACCCCTATATATACCATTCTAACCTATCGCCAATACCGAGGCCGACCTCCTAAGCATAATAAATCATAAATGAATGATATAATAAGATAAGGGGATGTGTGCCACATTTCGGCATCTCCATCAATACATATACATCATAACATTCTTTCCCTAGGTGAATAGCATTATGTTATGATCCTCATGTGTGGATTTCACTAACGCCTTGAGGTTTTGGTGTAACGGTTTGTTACATTTGGTATCAGAGCGACCACCCAGGTTCAAGTCCCAAAGCACGGGTAGCTATGCCGACATTGCAGTGTTTTCCGGGGCTCGTATAGAGGCGTAAGGCGTGGTCTCACTATACGAGGCACAAATCTAGCCCGGGTTCAAAATACAGAAGTGTGGTGGGATGTTATGATCCTCATGTGCAGATTTCGTTAACGCCTCGAGGTTTTGGTGTAACAGTTCGTTACTGAGTTTAGGTCAATTAGGCATGGTTTTTTTAGGTCATAGGCATGGTTGAGTCTAGGTCATGTAGGCATGGTTGAGTCTAGGTCATGTAGGCATGGTTGAATTTCAATCATTTAGGCATTGTTGAGTTTAGGTCAAATATGCATGGGTGATTTTGGTGAAAGAGGAATTCCTAGAATGTAGGTGTCGATGGGCTGGTCCTTTATAGGAGAATCAATAAGTAAGAAAAATGTGAATGGTAAGAGGAGACAAAAGTGCCGCCTCATTAAGAAGGACCCTTACAAGTTTTTCATACCTAAGATGGGCTTATGAACGTAAGACCCTAAATTTTTTGCATAATTGACTATTATAAGGGTGAAGAAAAGTCACACGATCATAAAATGTCTTGTTTTGTGGCAAGTTCCTTGAGCGGGAAGGAGGTTAGGGTGAAAAGGTGATAATGAGAAAATGGTTGGTTTTAGCAGAACTTGGTGTGAGACAACCTGCCTACTTGGCAAGAGACTCAAGATCAAAATAGGTAAGTCCATGAGGAAAAAGTTATCATTTTCTTCTTTTTGTTTTTGTTTTGATATATTTATCGATATAGGAAGTCTATGTGGGATGAGTATATTATCTCCTTGAGGTCTTCATGAAGCTGATCAATGTGGGAAGCTTCTGAATATTTTATTTTAGTTTTTGTAAGAATAGTCTTCTTTTAATGATAGACTAAGTACAATATGGCTAGCTTTGTATAGTTGTCCTTCAAGGAGAAATCTATTTATAGTTTCAAGATAGAGAGAATAGATGTTCTTTTGAGGGAGTCATATTTTTGCTAGAAGTTTGACTCAAGGAGTTGAATCCCATTTTACTTTTGAAATTGTTTTGCTTTTGGACTTTTAAGTCATGGACAAGACTATAAAGAAAGATAAGCTCTTGTTTTGAAGAAAAAACTATAACACACAGAGGTTAACTATGAATGACCATGGGATTCCATCTTGAAAAAGATGAAAAGTATCCATGAGAATCATGTCATGAGTAGATCCATGATACTCATATTGAAGACAAGGTTGAAAGGTAACGGGTAATCACATGATCCTGGTTTAGTCGTTGATCCTTAAAATAGGTAAAATGGAAGGTGAACAATGCTTAAGGGACATGCAATGAATAGAAAAATGTGATAGAAGAATTAATTCAACAATATAATGGTCGAAGATGCAAGGCATTAAGGGGCTTAGGTTCAGTTTACCTTCAAGTGAAGACAAATGATAAGCACCTAATCCATATGTATGAGTAATGATATAATGTCCAAGCCAATTAGGAGAAAATTTACCCCATTTAATTTTTTCCTCTTTTGTTACATGTTGATTTTCATTAAAGATGAGGTCAACAACTTGGAAGGTTCATTCACAGACACATTTATCGTAGGCACGTTTGATACAATTTTTGTAGATTTGGAGATGGTCAAGAGAATTGAGATGACATTTGTTTAATAACTCAAGTTGTGCCAAACGGTCTTGGTGAAAGTCATCATAGTTGAGCATCTCTTTAAGTGAGATACGAAGAGATGGAATTTGGACTTCAAGAGGTAGAAAAACCTCTGTACCATAGACTAGAGAGAAAGGTGTGGTAGCAGTTGACGTATAAATACTAGTGCGATAAGCCCATAAGGCAAAAGGAATGTGCATATGCCAATCCTTTCCAATATTGACCAAAAATTTCATAAGAAAGTTTTTAAAGGTTTTTTTGGTTGATTCAACTTGGCTATTGGTTTGAGGGTAGTAGGGTGAAGAAAAACTGAGTTGTATGCCAAAGTCATCACAAAGATTCCATAGGGTTTTATTTTTGAATTGTTTTCCGTTATCAGTGATGAGACAATGAGGAACACCAAATCGACAAATGATGTGATGATTGATGAATTCACATATTTTCTCAACTTTTGTAGAAATAAGAGGTACCAATTCTACCCATTTAGTGTAGTATTCAGTAGCAGTAATAATCCATTGATGGTGCATTGTGAATAATGGGGATTGATTTCTCAAACAAGATCCAAACCCCATTGAGAGAAAGGCCAAAGGTCTCGTGCGACCTATAAGGCATGACTAGGCGTGTGATGAAGATTAGCATGTTGTTGGAAATTCACACAACGTTTGACATAATCACAAAAATCATGGTTTAAGGTTGGCCAATAATAGCCTAGGCAGAGAATACATTTAGCGATAACTAAACCATTGAAGTGACCTCCACAAATTCCATCGTGAACTTCCTTGATGGTGTAAGGAACTTTAGAACTAGTAAGACATTGTAAGAGGATACCATCAAAGCCACGTTTATAAAGAATACCACCCATGATGACATAACGAGAGACACTTTTGAGAAAGCCTCGTTGACCATTGCGAGTAAGATCTCAAGGCAGAATTGAAAGAGAAAGGTAGTCTACAAAATTTTGTAGACCAAAGGTCACGTGGGTCAGGTTCAATAGTTTTGACGAGGTTTACATCTTGAAATAAGTAAGAAGGTGATTTCAACCTTTGTACTGTGATAAAGATTTTCAAGTTAGAGGGAGAAGCGGGTATCTGAGAAGCAAGGTAGGCCATGGTATCCACAAATTTGTTAGTGGAACATGGAGTGGTTTGAAGTTCATAGCGGTCAAAGGTAGTCAAAAGTATGTCTACATGATGCTTATACTTTTGAAGTATCTCATTACGACATTGGTATATACCATTCACTTGGTTTATAACTAGTTGAGAGTTTCCAAAGATATTAATTGATTTAACATCTAAGGTGATGACAATTTGAAGGCCTAATACGAGTTCTTCATATTCGGTGATATCGTTAGTACATTCAAAATCTAGTTTGAAAGATAACAACATAGGCTCATCGTCGAGAGGAATGAGGATAACTCCAGCACCACCCCCACACTGACATTTGGAACCAGTGAAGAATAAGGTCATTTGGTAAATGGTATCTTCCAATGAGAGGGTAGCAATGGATTCATCCCGGAAATCAAAGCTAGAGGGCTGATCTCCAGAGAGAGGTGTGTCTGCAAGTTGGTCGGCGATGGTATTTCCTTTGAAATTTGTTGATGGATGAATTCAAGGTCTAGGTCTACAAGAAGCATAAGACAACGTGTAACACATTGATGTTATTAGGGCTTGGCGTACATATAATGTAGGGGGTCTGTATTGGTGACAACAAAGGTTTTATGGTTAAGTAGGTAATGGAAAAGTTTAGTGGTAACAAAAACTAAAGCTAGGTAGATTTTTTTGGCATGGGAGTATCGAGTTTCATAGTCCAAAAGCGTACAACTTATATAATAAACCACTTACTCCCTGTGTTTCTCGTCACAATGAGCGAGCATGGCTCCCAAGGAATGATCCGTAGCATAAATGTAAAGGTAAAATGGTTGGTCATCCTTAGGGGGAATGAGCATAGGTGGTTGAAGAAGGTATTGTTTTAAGGCCTCAAAGGCTTTATGGCATTCACCATCCCATTTGAAGGAGACATCCTTTTGAGGAGATGATGAAAGTGGTGACAACAAGAAGAAAACTACAAAATAAAATGATGAATAGATTACAACTTGCCTTGCAAACTACGCAGTTGGAGAAGGTTAGTAGGTGGAGGCATTTCAAGAATAGCCTTGATTTTAGTGGGATTGAATTCTATGCCATGCAAAGAAATGATAAAACCAAGAAGTTTTCTTGAGAGAAAAGTGAAGACACACTTCTTAGGTTGAAGGAAAACACAATACTTAATGAGACAGTCAAAGACGACCTTAAGGACTGTAAGGTGCTCGACTAGATGTTTGGATTTGGCAACAAGGTTGTCTACGTAATCTTCCAATATGCGATGCATGATGTCATGAAAGATATAAGTCATAGCCTATGATATATAGCACCAACATTTTTAAGGCCAAAGGGCATGACTCGATAGTAGAAGGTCCCCCAATGAGTGATGAAGGCAGTTTTGTGTTGATCTTTTGGGATAAGTAATATTTGGTTATAACCCAAGAAATTGTCCACGAGTAATAACATTTCATGTCTGGCGGAGAGATCAACTAGTTGGTCTATACTAAGTCGAGGAAAGTCATCTTTAGGGTAGGCTAAATTAAGGTCATGGAAATCCATGCATATGTAGAGTCCTCTGTCACTTTTTGACATGAACAATGTTAGAGATCCATTGGGGATAATCAATGGGTAGGATGAAGGAAACTGAGAGAAGGTGCTGAAGTTCTTCTTTGACAAGAAGGGCAATGCGAGGATGCATTTTTCGTAGCTTTTGTTTTACGGGTTTGGCTTCAGGAATAGTTACGATATTGTGGACCATAATGTTTGGGTCAATACCGAGCATATCAGTGTAGGAAAAACAAAAGCATTGCTATGATCTCAAAGGAATGAGGTAAAATATTCTTGTTCAGCAACATCTAAAGATTGGCCTATCTTTAGAATGTGTGGGTCATCCTAAGTGTTAATATTGATTTCGATGGTCGATTCATTTAACATGGTTTACATCTCAGAAGGAAATAACCAATGAATATAAGAATCCTCCGCACCAAGATAGGTGAGAATAAAATCATCATCCTAACATTGAATGCCGTTAATAGAAGGTGTATCGTCATAGATCATGTCAAGATCTACAAGAATGGAAGAGAAAAGGGAACCTCGTCGTCACATTGATAAGTCAGAGGTCCTAGGGAAATGGTGTTTACAAAAAAAAGTTAGGAGGAATGGATTCTAGATCCATAGACTCCGTGGGTGAAGGTGGTGAAGTTGGTAAATGGGGTGAAGAAGGTTTGTCATCCTCAATGAGTTCAACGTAGGATTTCTTGGAAGATGGTTTGAAAAATCCAATACCACTACGGTCATTGTGTTTATGTGTGGTACACAGGATGACAATATGGTGGCCATGTTCATAGAATCCAAAGCCAAATCCCTTCCATGCACAATGATGGAGGAAAGTGTGGGTGAAGCGGTGGTTGGTGAGAGATTAAAGGTTAGAGGAAAATGGTCGCATTTGGGAAGGTGGCTCGGGTGAGTAGGTAGAAGTATCAAGTCCCCCATATGTTAAGTTGGTACGAAGGTGGGGAGGACCATAAGGGAAAACCTCACCTATGTGGTGATCATAGTGAGGATGTTGGCAAAGGTTACCATACTCTTGAGGAGTAAGGAATGTGTCGATGTTGTACAGGTAGTACTCCCCTAGAGTGAGACATTGAAAAACACCTTCTAAGGGATCGATAGTTGGTATATGGGTAGCGGGAATAGATGAATCACTAGGTGATTGGGAAGAAGAAGCATTGGTTGGTTAAGAAGTAGATAGGTCTGTTGTAGAGGCTACGAAGACATTGAGAATAAAAGAGGTAGGTGCAGAAAAGGTAGTAGCAACATCGGTAGATGGGGCTATGGGTGAATGAGAAGTGGCGGTAGGATTATATGCCTTAATTGGTATAAGGACATCATTAGGTCGGTACAACATGTTACAAGTTTTGAATGATGAAGGGTTAGTGGAGATGGTATGGTTATGTACTTCATGTTCAAATTTTACTCAAGAATGTAAGGTTGAAGGAATACAACCCATGACGTGGATCCAAGGTCAGCCAAGTAATATGTTGTATTAGAAATCCCCCTTTGAGACATAAAACAGCTCCAGGAATGGTATGGGGGCCCACAGGAACATGGACGAAGATGGTGTAGAGAGTGGAAGTGATAGCGTCATTGAATGAACGTAGCATTTCTGGGTTATTATGCATGTAATTAGAAGGGATGCACATTTGAGTGTACATGTGGGAGGAAATGATGTTGGTGTTGGCACCACCATCGATCATAATGCATTGAACACGTATATTATTAATATAAATGGAGATCGGGATCATCGATTGGAGAGGTATAATATCATCATCAAAGAAACTGAGGGAGGCTACTTGGTGAGTAATGACAAACATTGAAGAAGGGGATGAATTGGTGAGATAAGCCACATGGTGAGGGGTGGTAGTGGAGGCCACGGGTGTCGTCGTTACGTAAAACCTTGATGGATTGAGAACCTCCATGAGGGCTTATTGATGGGATTCAAAAGTTTGGAAAAATCTATATAGAGACATTTTTAGAGAGGATTGATGAAATTGTTTTATCATTGTATGATGGGAGACCCCATCAAAAATAGGATATGTGGTCCCTTGAATGGTGATTTTCAGTTTGGGTGCGATAGTATGCTAAGCACAAGATTGATTGATGGGCTAGTTACTTTCTCCTTTCCTTTGTCTTTCTGGGCATGAGTGGTAACTTGGATCATGTTAATATGAGGAAGAGAGGTGGATGGAGAAGGTGTGTCAAGAAAAGTATAATGACATGATGGACAAAAACCTAGTGCGGGGTAAGAACCTTGTGAAATGAGTAGGGCACACTGGCATTTTGGTGGGGTTTTGGCTAGCTCTCTTATATAGACCATATTGATCTCAAATTTTGGAGGTGGATAAAAGGGTTGTGGAGGTGGTGATGTAGGTCACTGAATAGGTAGTGGGTGAGGATGTGTGGTGATAGGTGGAGGTGGAACTGGGTCCTCATCTAGAAGATCATCATCATCAAAATTTTGTTCAGGAGGACAAAGTTGGAGAGTAACAATTTTAGAGCCTTATAATTTTCTACATCATGTCTTGGCACACGATGGTAGGCGCAGATTTTAGTAACGTCAAACCATTTTGGTTTTGGTTTGAGTGGGTCGTAAGGTCTAAGGGGCGAAAATGTGATGACGAAGGTATCTAAAAGGTTAGCTAAAATGCTTTGGCGTAAGATCTTACCAATGGATTGCAATGTAGGTGATTATGATGTGTGAGGTACTACAAGAGGTGGAATTAGAGATGAGATAGGTTTGACCACTGGTTTGATAGGTGGTACTGTTTTAGGCTTGGGATGTACCTTTTTGGGTAGAGGTGTAGTAGATGAACTAGCGATAGAAGGTGTTGTAGGCTTAACTACCTCCTTGGAGGGTAGTGGGTTTTTCAATTTAGGTTGCACCTTCCTAGGTAAAGGTGAAGGAGTACGTGATGTAGAGGGGAAAGCAGATGGTGGTAGAGGACGAGTTAGCCAAGGTGATAAAGGAGGTGTGATGAAGGTTACTTTGGCGAAGGAAAAGTGGAAGGTATGTGTTGAAGAGAAGGAAATCTCATAGGTATTGATGTTGTTACTATAAGTGGTGGGGGTACATGTGGTAATAAAGATGTGGGTAATGATGAAGGTATATGCTATCTTTGGTAGGTTGGGTGTAATAAAATATTATGATGAAGAGGTAGGATGTGACGCTTTTGATTTGCCTTGGATAGGAGGTTGTTTGGCCAAGTTTAATGGGTGAGGCCCTAGGATAGACGAAATAGGTGAAGGTGAAAAAGGCGCAGAGGGTGGCTGGTGTATGCGGCCTAAAAGGTTAGGTCTTCCTTTTAGGTGGAGGATTGGTTTTTGTATGGGCTTGGGAAGATGTGGCTAAATCCAACTTGACGGGTGGGTGGACTAGGCTTGATGTCGGCATGACACCTAAGGTAGTGATGGGTTTGGATGCGGGGAAGGTGTGGATACAGGTAGGTTCTTAGGCATAGGAACACATTTATTTATTGGTAAAGCCTTGGATGTATGTGAGGGTGATGAAGAAGAGGCCATTTCAACATACATGGTAATGGTTGATTGGGTTCCTTGAAATACCTTCGGATAGATTTTGGAAGTATCTGCAGGAAACATTTTCATTTGGGTTGAGAAGGGTAGCCAAAGGCATCCCCAAAATACACGTAATCCAAGTGGTCGACATGTGTGAAAATGGCACGCTGTAAGAGGAGATGATTGGCTTAGTAGAAATCCCTGTAAATTATGTCTGTGAGACAGGGAACTAGTTGGCTTTGGACTATGTGGGTAAGAGAGACGAGAGCAGATCAATGGGATCCTAGAATGCTAATGGGGAATTATCCCCAATAGGAAGTGGCGTGTCTAAAGGATCCCCTATGGTTAGGGGAGATAATAATTGGGATGAGGTAGTTTCCTTTTTCGACAAAGAGGAAAGAAAAGATGACTCTCCCATGGGTAGGAGAGTTAATACTGTAGGTTGTTCATTAGGTTGTGAGGTAAGTGGTGAAACAACATTGGTGGAAGTTGTGGACTCCTCCATGGGTGAAGGGGGAGATGAAGGGGAATCCTCTGTGGGTGAAGGAGTAGAGGAAGTAGGCTCCTTTGTGGGTAGAGGAGCTCGTGCTAGAATCTCCTCGATAGAGGGGATAGGAGGAAATTGCAGAAGGGTTGGTATGGTGTCAAACACAACATGGACCTCGTAGACATTATTGTCATTAGTTGAAGGTTTTGGTTTGGTTTGATGATGGGGTATGGTTAGGGAATGAATTCTTGAAGATATGAAAATTCTGATTGGCGGGTGTGTTCGGGTTGTCAGGATGAGATCTCCATTATCTAACATTTCCTGGACAATGTTCTTGAAGGTTATACAATTACCATCGCTATGGCCTTTTACACGATGATAGTTACAATAGTCATGTTCCTTGTACCATGTAGGCATAGGACGAGCGGGGTCAAAACCAATATGTGGTTTTATGGTGGAAGAGAAATGACTCCGGCCTTAAGAAGTTTTTCTAATACTAAAAATAAGGCTCCCAATTGGAGTGTATTTTTGTTGCTCCCATCTGAACTAAAAAGTTTGAATGGGAGAAAGGTTGGAGGTAGGTTTCGATTGATTAGAGGGGTGAGATGGGCCAGCCTTTAAAACTACCATGTTGGCTAGATCCTTTGGCTTTTGAATAATTTTTTTGGGGTTTTGAAGAGGAAGAAGCATCATTTGATTTAAATGCGGTGTTTTTGTTACGCAATTGAATTTTCTTCTCTTCAATGGCACGAATTTCTAGTTTTTGCGCCATGGTAAATGCTTCATCAAAGGTATGGAAGGTTTGTACTTGCAGAGTTAGTGAGATGTGCCGACACAAGCTCTAGTGAACAACTCTATAAGCTCGAGTTTGAGGAAACTGGAATGTTAGCTGGTTAATGAGGCTCGCCAACGAGTGACAAAATTGGTGATAGACTCATTATCGTATTGTCGAGTTGAGTACAAGTCGGTCATAGTGACCTTCTTGATGATATTGATTGAAAAATGGTCTAGGAAGGCTTGAGCCACTTGATTAAATGAGTAAATGGAATTTCGAGGCAAACCACTATACCAGTCTAACGGGTCCCGTTAAAGACATGGGGAATGTTCGTAGGAGTAAAGAATCATTGTGGGTGATTAGATAACACATATGTTTGAAAGACCACAAGTGTTGTTGTGGGTCTTCTTTACTGTTGAACCGATTAAATTTGGGAATTTACCAATACACAGGGTATGGGTGAATGGGAATAGACTTATGGATGGGCTCATTGCAGATTTCATCGTAGGTTAAGGAGTTGCGAGAGCCAGAAACTGATGCTTCCAATGTTTTCATCTTTCCATCATCATTTAAATAAGGTCATTGGTGGGTTGTTATGATTGAGCACCCTGTAGTATAAGGAGGTTGATGATGAATATATGATGTGGATGACATTCCAAAGATATGGTAGTGCGAGTATAAGAACCGCATAGGGGGAATAGATGCAGATGGAAAATATCCTGAATAGGCGATGGATGAGATTAGGGGTTGTTGGTGATATGTGTAAGTAGGTGGGGTAGATGTAGTGATCCTCGTAGTGATTGGAGGTAAAGATTGTGGGATGGATAGGACAATGTTTTGGAATGGGGTATGGGTTGCCGACACCATGGGTGGATGTGATGCAATAGGTATATACGATATGGCAGTGCGAAGGGACTATGCTAGAGGTGGTGATGAAGGAATGGTTGATACTGGGGTGCAAATGACGCGTCAAAAGTGTGACTGATGCTATAGGTTTTGTAAGTATTGATGGCATGGGGTCAAGTTGGGATACTATGGGTGGTAAGGTGGAAGAAGGTAACGCCAAGCTAGTGGTAGCTGACGTAGAAGTGGGGGTGAGGGCAGGAGGAATGGACACATGCATGCCATATACCAACTATCTTGATGAATCACGAGTAGAGGAATGGGCGAGATAATGTTGTAAGGTAGTGGGGTTGTGGTCAAGGAGTCTTGCAAACTCCTTGTCACCAGTACTGATGATAATGGGTTGAGTAGGATCCATAGGTGACAGGATGGAAGGCAGCGATGGGATAGGCAGGAGTGGTTGAAGGCTTACGTGGAATACAAGGGTGTTGGCTTGAATACGAGTCAAAACCATGTGAGTTGGCATAGGCTTGGCAATCTATTCTCTATAAATGACACAAAAAAACAAAAGAAATGAAGAAAAAGGTTTCGAGAAGTGAAGTTGGTCACTTTTTTAATAAGGAATTAAAACACAAGCACCGACAACGGTTATGTTAACCGATGATGACGAGATGGTAACCGATGATGGTTAAGGTGACCGATAACGATTACTTATGGGAAAATAATTTTTTTGCAAATTAGGAAATAACTAATGAAAATGAAATAAAAACTAGATTTTATAGTGATGTAGACACTAAAATTAGGTCACACTCCCCTTGGTCCCCCGTCAAATAAACACCTTGAACACATCCACCTAGCCATGGCCCCCTTCACCCCACTATAATATTAATTTAATTAAATTATTCATTATCCTCACCATATTTATTATTTAAATATCCTAATTGGGATAATTCCCACATATCCACCTCATCAAGCCACCTCACCCTAAGACCTATTCTTAGTAAGTTGCCATAACTAACTAAGACCTACCCAAACCCTAAAAATCAATGCCTACATTCCCTCTAACCACATTCCCGCCCATTAGAAGGAAGCTTCCATGCTAATCCCACAGAGTAAATGAAACAAGATCCTAGAAAATCAAGGGAATCTACCTAGTTAAGTTAACCTAGGAAATCCCACCTAATCTTCTGTGTTACCCTTAACCACCGCGGTTAAGCGGTTTTAAGCTGTGGTCGGTTACCATTTAATCCCAAAAACAACCTTATTTCGAGGTTGGCACATTTCTAAGAGAGAATCACATCTTTTGAGAACAAGTGACGAAACCAGAGCTGCATGCAAGTAGAACCAGTGTTAGTATACACATCAGAGCATCCATAGCTAGTACCAGAAGCAATCACACAGCCATCTACCTTAACTGGAGCATCAGGGGAAGTGTCAACACTATATCAAGTTTATTCCATTTGATCACCCACCATTTCCAACCAAGCATCAAGCTCGTATAAACAGAGGTTTTGTTAACCATCACTTATCCATTTATCGTTTGGTAGATCCTTTTACATATGTTACTAGTTTCTGATCTCATTTCCATCCCCCCATCATTTACCTCCATGCAAACTTGACCATCTTTTTATCCACACCCTTACCTTGCCCATACGGACCTTAATCATTCATGTGCATACCTCAGATCCATATGAGTCTCGCCATTGCCCTTTCATCTTCATCTAACCTCAGATCTATCACCCGACCAAGTTTTTATTGAGTTTCATGTACCCCGACCACACCGACACCGATTACCCACAACCGTCACTAGTTAGCCTAAACCGATACCGGTCATACCTGGACCAACGTCGGTCTCGTGTCTTTACAAAAACTAAGAACAGAGCTCCCCAACCTCCACCAAATACCCAAAATAGCCCAAAACCTTACCTTGACCAATACCAATACCTTGATAGTGACCTTGACCTTCAAATTCAATCATAGCCTATCCTGTTGTGAACAAATTTGCTTATTGTAGATGAATGAGATACCTAAATCATTTTAACTACAGTAGGATTTACTTTATTATCAACATTAAGTTTTTTTAAACAGTGGATTTGATGTAATGCTAGGAAGTATCACACTTCCGGATCTAGCACACGCTAGCAGTCCCTTTGCATATATTGTTTAACTTTTATTTTGTGGTCTTGCTTTCCATTTCAGGTAGTTCCTCCAAGCAAAAAGGTAGCTCTCACGATCAGCTGTGGATTCAGAAGTCATACACGCGCAACATCCCACAACCAACATTTTAACAGGTATTCCTCCTAGCCCATTATCCTTATTTGTTTTGTCAACATTCGAAGAAACACTCTAGAATTAGGTGAAACATTTTGGCATGCCCAGTGGGACCCATTCGAGGTTCTTTGCATTCTTTCATTTCTAGGTGAAAACATTGTATGTTTGTTTCTTTTCTAAAAATTCTTACATTAAACTTTCTCACCTGTAATCTTCTTCTCTTATATTGTCTAAAAGCAATCCTATTTTATTGCTTAAAATGAACATTTCTTCCCTTTCATTAGTATCACATTAGTGAAAGAGCATCCCTTCTCCTGTTCATCTATTTGTGGCATGAATTCTACATTTTGATTTGGGTTTAAAAATCATTGCATTTCATTTTACTTTTCTGCATTAGCTCACATTAATTGAGGGCAACCTATACGCTGGAAGTCATTCCCAGCTAATGGTTGACAAATGAATCGTAGAAAACACTTTCTTTCTCTTTCTCTCTCTAAGTCTTATCCAAACACCACAAAATAAAAATATATACACATTCTTAAACAACATCTCACCCGGAAGAAGCTGTAGGAGATCACACGATCACGGACAATGGGCACCCCGCTGGTTATCTTTGTCTAGTACCCCATCAGAGGATGACCCACCCCCTTCATAACATACCTGAAACCTCTCCTTGTAGATATCCTTCTTTGTAGGAAGCCATCCTCACCAAAAAAACTCTATTTTATAGTTCATAAGTAAGTCCTTAAATAGAATAAGCTAAAAAAACATAATAGAAAAAGCACTCTTAGGATCATATTTTTCTTAGTGTTTCTGCTTGGCTTACGTTTTGAGGTGAGAGGTCACGCTCTTCATTTTTATTATTTCTCCTTGCACACTCCTCATCACAGTTGGTGTATTCCAACTTCATCTGAGTGTGCCTAGACCATATTCTCATCATTCTCAGGATTTTGGGTTTGATTCCACATTAATTTTAACTCACAACCACATTTTCTTCATCACTATTTCAATTTCACAATAGTAATTGGTGTCGGTCCAATGACCATTGTTGGTTACCCTCTGACCATCATCGGTTTCACCCAACTAGCGTCGGTTCCTATTCTTTTGGTTAACCTACCCAAAAGGACACCTATTCACCTTCTTTGACTATTCAGAGTCTCTATCACTCTTATCATATTCATTGACTTGGTAAGTCCCATTAACATCTTGCATACTAGGAAAATTATTGGCCTTTTACCTTATTTTGACCAACTGTCCACTTTCCATAGTGATTGATCGTGGTTACCTGTGATCGACGATCAGTTTACCCTAACCGGCATCGGTTATATTGTGTAAATCTTCGCTGACATTTGGTACCTAATCCACCTACTACCACCTGTTTCTCCTATCTTTCTATTGTATTTTTGTGTCATTTACAGAAAATAGTCTAACCCGATCAGTACCTGTTCACATGGTGCTTGAATCGAAGCAAGCGAATGCCCTTATATTCCATGTCACCATCAACCACTCCCCCTAGTCCTTCACCACCTTCTATTTTATCACCCATGGATCCTACCCAACCTATCACTATCGCCATAGGAGATGAGGAGTTCACACGACTCCTTGACCAAAATCCTACCACCTTGCAGTTTTATCTTTCCCACTCGTCCACTTGAGATGCCTCGGGTTAGTTGATATACGACATGCCCGTATCTATCCCCCCAACTCTCATTCCCACTCCTGTGTCAGCCCCATCTGGCTCTGTGCTACCCTCACCTTTGCCCTACTGTCATTTCATAGTTAGGCCCTATACCTTATGACCGCCACATCTGCCACATCCATTACACCCGCCACATCCACTATACCTTTTCCAACCACCCAGAACACAACCTCATCTCGCCCCTATTGTTTCACATATACCATAGCTACACAACCACCCTCGGTGTCGGTGACCCCTACCCCTTTTCAAAACGTCATCCTTTCTATTCCACAATCTTTAGCCCCCATTGCCACTAGGGTCACCATGACCCTTCCACCTCCATATACATACTATCAATAGCCTCTTGTTTCATCTATTATTCACTCCGGGTACGTACCCCCTATTTCATTTCCTTCTTCTCAATCTACCTATACGGCAACACCATATAATAGAATGCCACCCTTGTTACATTCCCAACACCAACCCTCTTATGCTACAGGAGGCACCCATCCATCACAACCTACCAATGACCTAATTAAGTTAATGATGGACAAGATGCAGACATTGGAGGCATTAGTTTCTAGCTCCCACAACACTCTCACCTACGATGATATTTGTAATGAGCCTATACATCCATCCATTCCTATCTGTCCATATCCCATATATTGGGAAATGCCTAAATTCAACCATTTCAATAGTAAAGAAGACCTACAACAACATTTGTGGTCTTTCAAACATGGGTGTTATCTAATCGCCCATGATGATGCTTTGCTCCTGAGGACCTTTCCCATGTCTTTGACTGGACCCGCGTTAGATTGGTATAGTGGGTTGCCTAGACACTCTATATTCTCATTTAATTAGGTAGCCCAAGCCTTCTTGGATCACTTCTCCATTAATATTGTTAAGAAGGTTACCATGACTGACCTATACTCTATGCGTCAATATGATGATGAATCTATCACAGATTTTTTTGCTTGTTGGCGTAGCCTGATCAATCAACTCACATTCCAACTACCAAAACCAAACTCATCAAACTCTTCACACGGGCTTGTGCTAGACATATCTCACCGACCCTGTAGGTCCAAACTTTCGAACCTTTGATGAAGCATTCACCATGGCATGAAAGCTAGAGATTCGGGCCATTGAAGAGAAGAAAATTCAATTATGTAATAAGAACTCGACATTCAAGTCAAATGATACCTCTTCTTCTTCAAAACCAGAACAATTATTCAAAGGCCAAGGGGACCGCTAATGTAGTGGTACTCAAAGCCATCCCAGCTCATCTATCAAATCAAGGCTAGCCCCTCATCTAATCTCTCACCCGTTAAGACTTTTCAATTCAGACGGGAATAACGGAAATATACCCCAATTGGGGAACCTTATTCTTATTTCTTAGAAAATATCATCAAAGTGGGGCCATCACCCTTCCTTCCACAAAAGTACACACTAGTTTTGACCCTATTCGCCCCACACCTGCGTGGTATAAAGAGCTTGACTTCTGTAACTACCATCGAGTAAAGGGTCATAGTGACGGAAATTGCATCACCTTCAAAAACATTGTCCAAGAAATGCTTGAGAAAGGTGAGCTAACCTTGGATAATCCTAACGCACCTGCCAATAAAAACCTACATATCTTCAAGAAACCTTTTCCTAATCATGCCCCTTCTTCTGATCAAACCGAGAGAAACCTCGACTCATGATAGCCATACCCCATGAGGTCCATGCTATTTTTAGTGATACACCCGTTGCTGCCCAATTACCTCATATTCCTTCCATAGAGGAAATTCTAGCCCGAAGTCCTCCTTCTGCACTTGAACCCACCTCACCTATTCCTCCACCCATAGAGGAACACCTTTCACCTCCTTCATCACCCGTGGAGGAGCCTTCCATTAATATTGAGACTATTTCACCTTTGGCTTCTCCACCTAGAGAACCGTCACCCACAGTACTTCTTCAGTCCATGGAGGATACTTGTTTATCTCCTCCACCCACAGAGGAGCACCCATCATCTTCTCCACCCACAAGAGGAGCACCCATCATCTCCCCCACCTACAGAAGAGCACCCATCAGCTCCTCCACCCATCAAAGATCCAGTAGAAATGCCTTTATCTTTAGGTGACCATTCTCCATTAGTTACCCAAGATCATATAGACTTATTTTCAGCTCTCTTACCCACCCAGAAGCTGAAGCTAGAAAATTCCCGTCTCTAAGACACATTTTACGGGAATTGCCATTATGTCCTCATCAACCTCGCCTACAGCCGTGCCATTTTCACACTTAGCTGATCACTTAGATTATGTGGATAGAGCCTTACTTGTTGGGGCACCTTCTACTTCTGTCTCAACGCAAATACAAATGTCACTTCTTGACACTTCACTATCTACCCAAAAATATTTCTTCTAATTGAACCAAGCAAAACCACCTCTATCACAAATTCTTCCATGAAATCCATCATAGCTCAACACACACCCTTACCCATAACCCAACATACATCTAAATCCAAATCCACACCTACATCATCTTCCTCAACTAAACCTATTACTACCTTAGGGGTCACCCCAACCACCAGCCTTACTCATCCACCTATAAAACTAGATTTAGCTACATCCTCCAAAGTCAACACCAAACCTACTTCGACACCCAAACAGAAGAACCAAGCCCATAGAAATCATACCCGGCTACGCGATCACACCTTCATCACCTTAACCCTTTCCGTCCATCTTAGGACCTAAACCTCCCAGTGCGGTCAAGAAACCTCCACCCATCAGTAAACCAAAAAAACAATAGCCCATTCCTTCCTTGTAAACCTCTAACATACCCAAGCACCCAACATGACTTACACCCGCACCTACAACATCTTTACCACCCATTCCTCCAATACCATTAGTTACTTCTTCACTACCCACTACACTTCAGTCTCTATCCCTCACACCCCCTGCACGACCCGTGTCATCTACCTTCACAACACCTCCATTATCCCCCTGGGTAACTCACCCTCTTCCCCCATCTGCTTTTCCCTCTAGATCTCATACATCCATATCACCTTTACCCAAGAAGGTGCAACCTAAGACAAAAATCCGCTACCCTCCTCCAATAAGGTAGTCAAAACAACCACACATCCTCTCTGCCGGTTCATCTACCATACCCCTACCCAAAAAAACACGACCAAGCACCCAAGACCATGCCAGCACCCAAAACCATAGCTCGACCCATTGCCCCTCCTGCAAAGACCGTTCCTCAACAATCAGCCGCACCTACGCCAAAAACCACTTTCACTTCCCATTGTGACTCACTAATAGGGTCCTATGCCAAAATCTTAACCAACCTCCTTGAGACTTCTGTCATCACATTACCGCTGCTCAGACCTTATGACCCTCTCAAACCCAAGCCAAAAGGGTTTGATGACACTAAACTTTGCCTACCATCGTGTGCCAGGGAATGATGTGGAAAACTACAAGGCTTTGAAAACCTGTCCTTATCCAGTTGTGTCCTCTGAAGGAAAATTTGACGATGATGACCTTCTCGATGAGGACCTCATTTCACCAACACCCATTCCCACAGTCCTTCCCTCACTACCTACTCAACAACCATGACATCCAACCCCACACTCCTAGAACCACCTCCGAGATTTGAAATTAACATGGTTTGCATCAACGACCTCACCAAACCTCCTCCCAAATGTCAATGTGCCCAACTCATCCCACAAGGTGCCTTCCGCCACTGGGCTTTTTCCCTTCATGTCGCTATACCTTTCATGGCTCACCTACCTCGCCTACCTCCCCACCTTAGATCAACATGATCCACGTTGCTACCCATGCTCAAAAGGACAAAGGCAAGGAAAAGGCAACTAACTCACTAACCAATCCTATACCCAACATACCATCTGTACCCACACCTAAAATCACTATCCGCGGCCCCACATATCCTATTTTTAATGGGGTCACACACCGTGCGATGCTCAAACAACTACACGAACCCCCTCTCAAAATGTCCTTATATGACCTCATCCAAACCTTGGAATCCCATCGTCAAGCTCTCATGGAGGTCCTGCAATCTATTGAGGTTTTACCCAATGACCCTACACCCGTAGCTTCCATTATCACACCCCATCATATAGCCTCTCTCACCAAATTTCCACCTTTATCCACACCTCAATCTACTCACCAAGTAGCCTCCCTTAGCTTCTCAGAGGAAGAGATCGCACCGCACCAAACCGATGACCCAGACCCATCTCTCTTCATCTTTTCCACATCAATGATATACATGTATGATGTGTAATGATCGATGGGGGTGCAAGCATTAATATCATTTCATCCCATGCATTCACTCAAATGCACATACTTGATAATTGCATGCATAAACATCCTGTCATGTTGCGTTCATTCAATGACACTATCACCTCTACACTAGGCACACTTGTCATTATTCACATTCACGTGGGCCCCCACATTGTCCCAAAGTTATTTTACATGTTGGAGGAGAATTTCAATATAACTCGTTGCTTTGCAGACCTCGGATTTGTGTTATGGGTTGTGTTCCTTCCACTTTGCATCGTTATGTAAAGTTTGAGCATGAAGGACACACCTATACTATTCTAGCTGATCCATCACCTTTTAAAACATGAAACATGCTTTACCAACCCAATGACGTGCTTATACCCATTAAGGTGTCTACCTCCATGACCATTACCACTTCACCTACACCTCTCACTTACAAGTACAATTGTTACCTCAACCGCACATACATCCTCCATTCCTATCATTGCCACAACCTCCATGGCATGAACCATCGGCCTCCCAATCGTTAGCTCCACCCCCAATCTAACCTCGACACATCATCTATTCTAGCTACCCATACCAACCAAAAATCCTTGGAAGGCATTTTTCAACACCTCACTCGGGGAGGATCACCTATATAGTGTCAACACATTTATTACTCCACAAGAGTACGAAAGTATTCACCAACACCCTCTTATGATCACCGCATAGGAGAATGCCTCCTTTATGGTCCTCCTCACCTTCATATCAGTCTCACATATGGGGGACTTGATACTACCACTTACACACCTGAACCACCGTCACAAACCCACCCATTTTCCGTTGACTTCCGGTCACTCACTAATCGCCATTTCGCCCACACCTTCCTGCACGGATGTGCTTGGAAGGTTTTGGTTTTGGATTTTATGAGAAAGGTTTCCATATTGTTATTCCATGTACTACCCTGCAAACATAACGATCGTAGTGGTATCGGCTTTGCTGAACCACCTACCAAGAAGGCTCGCATTGAACTCATCGAGGACATCAACCCTTCTCCACCTTCTTCACCACCATCACCACCTTCACCGACGAATTCAATGGATCTAGAATCCATTCCTCCTAACTTTTTTCATAAACACCATCTCTTTGGGACCTCTAACTTATCAACGCAAGGGCGAGGCTCCCTCTCTCTTCCCTTCTGTACCTTGAATTGGTTGATGACGATACACCATCGATTATCATCATTCAATGTCGGGATGATGAATCTATACTCACCTACCTTGGTATAGAAGACTCATATATTCATTGGTCGTTAACCTCTAAGATGCAAACCATGTTAAATGAATCGACTATCTTGATCAACATTCATACTCAGGATGACCTGCACATCCTAAAGATTGGTCAATCTTTATATGCTATTGAACAGGAAGCCATCACCTCTTTTCTCTAAAACCATAACCATGCTTTCACTTGGTCTTACGCAGATATGCCTAGTATTGACCCCATGATAGTGGTCCACAATATCGTAACCATTCTCAATGCCAAGCTTGTCAAACAAAAGCTGAGGAAAATGCACCCTCGCATTGCCCTTCTTGTCAAAGAAGAAATTCAACGCCTTCTTTCCATTTCCTTCATATTACCCATTGATTATCCTCATTGTATTTCTAACATTTCCCTATCGCTAAGGTGACAGGGGGACTCACATTTACATGGATTTCCATTACCTCAATCTAGCTTGCCCAAAAGATGACTTTCCTCTACTTGGTATTGACCAGCTGGTTGACCTTACCGCTGGTCACGAGATGCTATCACTCATGGATGGCTTCTTGGGTTATAACCAAATCTTACTTGCCTCAGAGGATCAACACAAAACCACATTCATCACCCCTTGGGGGACCTTCTGCTATCGAGTCATGCCTTTTGGCCTTAAAAACATTGGTGCCACATATTAGTGGGCTATGACTTACATCTTCCATGACATCATGCATCATATATTGGAAGATTATGTCGATGACCTCCTTGCAAAATCTAAACGCCACTCCGAGCACCTCGCCATCCTCAAAACCATCTTTGACCACCTTATTAAATATTGTGTTCACCTTCAGCCCAAGAAGTGTGTCTTCACGGTCCTCTTAGGAAAACTCTTGGGATTTATCGTTTCCCTACGTGGTATAGAAGTTGACCCTGCTAAAGTCAAGGCCATTCTAGAAATGCCTCCACCCACTAACCTTAGGAAACTCATAGCCTGCAAGGTAAGTTGTAATCTATTCGCCATTTCATTTCACAATTATCTGATCGGTGTCAACCATTTCATCACCTTCTCAAGAAGGATGTCTCCTTTAAATGGGATGATGATTGCCACAAAGATTTTGAGGCCTTAAAAAAATACCTTCTTCACCCCCCATACTCATTCCACCTAAATATGATCAACCTTTCTACCTATACATCTCAGCTACCGATCACTCTTTGGGGGCCATGCTCGCTCATCACGATGAACAACATAGGGATCAAGTGGTTTATTACACAAGCCATACTCTTTTAGACTATGAAACCTGATACACCCATCCTAAAAAACTTTGCTTAGCCTTAGTTTTCATCACCACAAAAGTCATCCATTACCTACTCAACCACAAAACCTATGTTGTGACCAACACCGACCCCTTACACTTCATGTATGACAAACCTTATCAAAATCAGCGTGCCGCACACTGGCTTATGGTTTTGGCTGACCTCAACCTCGAATTTATTCATCAAAATTCCATTAAGGGCCAAGCTATCACCAACCAATTGGCTGATGCACCTATTTCTAGGGATTAACCCTCTAATTTTGACTTTCCAGATGAGTCAATTACTACCCTTTCCCTGGATGAACCCGCTTACCAAATGACACTCTTCTTTGATGGTTCCAAGTGTCAGCGTGGGGTGGGGCTGGTGTTATCCTCATTCTGCTTGATGGTGAACCCATGCCTTTGTCTTTCAAACTCGATTTTGATTGTACAAACAATATTTCCAAATACGAAGCGCTCGTATTAGGTCTCAAGCCACCTACGCCCTAGATGTCAAATCAATAAACATCTTTGGTGATTCTTAATTGGTCATAAACCAAGTCAATGGTATATACCAATGTCGTAATGAGATAATTCAAAAGTATAAACATCATGTAGACATAATTTTGACCACCTTTGACCGTTATGCCCTTCAAATCATCCCCTGTTCAACCAACAAATTTGTAGATACCATAGCTTACTTGGATTCTCAAATACCCGCTTCACGCTCGCCCGCCAATTCTAAAATATTTGTCACCATACAACGAATCCAATCACCCTCTTATTTACGTCGTGATTGTTTCACCTGATTTCTTAGTTTTTTGAGAAGTACTTGATGAAACAGATAAGGTAAAAGGTGGTAAGAGGAATACCAGTTCGAGATGGTTGTAGGTTGTAGATCGCGTATTTGAATCTGGATCTCAAGTGATTGTGATACCTTCCTTTTGGCTAGGAGGAACTACTGTATAAGAATCAAAGCAAGACCATTAAAGAGAGTTAAAAAATATATGGGTGGATTTGCCTAGTGTGTGCTAGATTCTCGGAAGTGTGATACTTCCTAGATGGTGTCGATCCTTGTTTAAAACAATTCAATGCTGAAAATAAAGTAAATATTGTCCCTACGTAGTTTAATATGATTTAGGCATCTCATACAAACGCATGATAGGCTAGATCTGATCTAACAGGATAGACTAGAAGGAGATCTAGAGGTCAAATAGGTTGGTTATAGGTGAATTTGAGCTAATGAGGCTAGGTTAGATCTGATTTGAAGGTCAAATAGGTGTTCGGGTAAGTATATATGAAACAGTCCTTGTTACGCAGAGATCATGCTACATAGAGATTGACCATGGTGGTTTTATGGAACTCGATGATGGTTTGAGTATAATCTGGTGATGGTTAGGGAGAACCAATGATGGTTAGGTCGAGGGTGGTGGACTCTCACGATTCGGGTTTTAAAGGTTTTTAGGCAAGAATGGAGCTAGTAGAAGGTGTTGGGTGATCACGGAGGAGGTATAGGTATGTTGCGAAGGTCTGGGGTTACCCTTGAAAAGGAAGTTACGTGGGTGGTTGGGCAAGGTATTACAATGGTTGGGTAAGGAGAGTGGCTAAAACATTGAAGAGGCTTCATTGTTTGTCCCAGTTGAACTTGGTTATTTTGGCTGATCACAGATCAATCCTTGCTAGCCGGGGCTGCCTAAAAAGATCAAATTCATGCTAAGGAAATCCAATGCCTAAGGTTCAACCATGAACTACCAACAACAACCAACAACCCCTCTTACGGAATTGTAAATAGGTTTAAATAGGAATTTGGTCCATCCCGACATAACCGACATCGGTTTGGTCAAGATATCTCGGTTTGTTCAAAAATTACCTAGGAAGTTGTTCCGCCATTTGATACGGGTCTCTTCTTTTCTCGGGAAAAAGACCGACCTTAGGAGGATTTTAATATGAAGTAAGGGGATGGGTCTAATGTTAGGTTTGTTTTGGGCATTGGTTTAGGGTTTAGGTTAATGGGTTAAATGAGGGGTGGTTAGGTGGAGTGTATTTAATAAAGGAAATTTTATTAAATAGGTGTGTGAGGGTGGTGAATTAATTTAATGTAAATAATTAAATTAATGTGTGTGGGTAAAAGGTCATTAACTTAATTAAAATAATTAAATTAATGTGTATGGATGTAAATGGTTTTAATTAAGTAATTAAATTAAAATGTGCAAAGTACATGGGGGTGATTATAGGGCCGTGGTAGGGGACCAAGGTGATTACGACATGATTTTGGTGTCTACAGTGAAGTTTACTCAATCGAAACCGTCGCCCTAGACCCGAGAGACCTTTGGTATAAAAATACTCCGACTATCTTTCTCTCTCCATCTTACCTCCCGATCTCACCCATAATGGACAACGCACCTTCCTTAAAAAGGTTTTTGTTATGTCATCATGGGGGCCTCCTCTATAAGCATGAATTTGATGGTATTCTCTTACGATGCCTCAAAAGTTCTAAAATTCATTATACCATCAAGGAAGTTCATGATGACATATGTGGAGGTCACTTGGTGGCCTTGCTTATTGCTAAGCGTATTCTTCGCCTAGGCTATTCTTGGTGACACTTAACCATGATTGTTGTGACTACGTCAAGCATTGTGTAAAATGCCAACAACATGCCAACCTTCATCATACACCTAGTTACACCTTACAGGTCACCCGTGACCTTTAGACCTTTTCTCAATGGGGTTTGGATCATTTGGAGAGATCAATCCCCATTCTTCCCAACGCCACCAATGGATCATCACCGCTACCGAATACTACACAAAATGGGTTGAAGCCATACCACTCATCTCCACCAAAGCTTTGAGAAAATATGTGATTTCATCAATCATCACATCATTTATCGCTTTGGTGTTCGTCATCGCCTCATCGATAACGAAAAACAATTCAAAAATAAAACATTGTGAAAAATTCTTGACGCCTTCAACATTGAGTTAAGTTTCTCGTCACCTTATTACCCCGAGACTAACGTTCCAAGCCGAATCCACTAACAAAACCTTAAAAAAAATTCTCATGAAATTGGTTAACGATACTGGGAAGGACTGGCATATGCACATTCCTTTCTCCCCGTGGGCATACCCCACTAGTATCCATACTTCCACTCGCCACACCCTTTTCTCTGGTCTATGGTAGAGAGGCTCCATTTCTGCCTCTATTGAATTCCAGATTCCCTCACTTAGCACTTCTCTCCATGACATGCTCAATGATGATGAATTTTGTCAGGACCATTTAGTACAACTTGAGTTATTAGATGAATGTCATTTTAACGCTCTTGACCACCTTCAAGTTTACCAAAAACATATCAAATGTGCCTATGATAAACGTGTCCATGAATGAACCTTTCAGAGTCGGTGACCTTGTCTTGAAAGAAAATCAACATGTAACTAAAAGAAAAAAGTAAACGGGGAAAATTTTCTCCTAATTGGCTTGGACCATACATCATGACCCATACTTATGGATTAGGTTCTTATCATTTATCTTCACTCGATGGTAAACCCAAACTGAGCCCCTTAATGCCTTGCATCTTCGACCATTCTATTGTTGACTTTTAGTCCTACCTCACTTTTTGCCTCTTTCCATGCTCGTCCCTTGAGCGCTATCCACTTCCTATGCCATCACCAACGATTAAATAAGAATCATGTGTGTACCCATCACCTTTTGTCTTCTCTTAAATATGTGTACCACGGCGCTGCACATAGCATGATTCTCATGGATACTTTTCATCTACCTTTAGATGAGATCCCATGGTCATTTCACCCTACTTTTGAACAAGAATCCTATTCTTCACCTTGGTATTTTCCATGACTTCAAAGCCCTCACATGGGATCCAACTCCTTGAGTCAAAATTCCAATAAAAAGATGACTCCCTCAAAAGGACATCTTCCTCTCTACAATCGATGCTATAAATAGACTGCTCCCTCGAAGGAAAGCTATGTAAATCTCTTTAAAAAAAAAAAAGAAGCGAGAGAATCTGAAGCTTCCCGCATTGATCAACTTCATGAAGACCTTAAGGAGTTCATTTCCTCATCCCATATAGACTTCCCACATCGATCAGTCTATCTCAAATACAAGTCAACACAGAAATCCTTTTAGTCATGGACTTTCCCATTGTGACATTAGATCTCTTGCCTAAAGAGCATGCTACCTCATACCATATAAAAATTAACCACCTTTCACCTCTCTCACCATTCACACTCCCATTTCCTACCGCCTCAAGGGACCTCTTGGAAACCATGACATTTGGTGATCATGTGACTATTTTTCACCCTTAGAAAAATCAATCATGCAATGTATTTAGGGTCTTATGTTCATCACCTCCTCCAAGGTATGACCTACTTGGTATGATCCTAACCAATCAGGTGGATTTCTTGCCCCCTCTTATATTTTAACCTTCTTTATTACATATTGATTACCTTATACAGGAATTGGTCCTCGACGCTTACCTTTCGAGTAATCTTCTTCTTCTACTTAAATCTAAATCACCTATACCAATTTCCCCACAACTCACCCATACCTAGCAGACCTAAACTCAAATCATGCCTACGACCTACCATCTCATTCTCATACCTCCTCATATTCTTCCCTAGCTCATGGGAGAACTACATTGGCTTGAGGTCCCTTTTCACCGGGACTATGTAGGTAGTACTCCAAGGGCATGGGGCCCTTGGAGGTTAGCTTCGCCACTCTCTACCCTAACCAATTCATCTTTAATTTTCCTAAATCACATTCTACCCTACTTCGTTTCCTTTTTATATCAAAATTTGGAAATTAAACCAAACAAACGACAAATTACTTCACATTTATATCATCATCAAAACATACATTTATTTTGATTACCATTTCTTTACCAACATCATGCAAGTATTATAAAACATCTTAAAAATGACCCATATCATCATTCATTGCAAATATTAATGAATTACAACATAAAGCTAACTCAATCCATGCCTAGAACACAACCTAACTCGATCCATGCCTACAACCTAACTCGATCCATGCCTAGACCACAATCTAACTCGTTCCATGCCTATAACCTAACTCGATCCATGCCTAAAACCTGACTCCATCCATGCCTAGACCATGACCTAACTCAATCCATGCCTATAACTTGACTCTACCATGCCTACAATCTAACTTGATCCATGCCTAAAACTTGACTCCATCCATGCCTAACACACATATCACTCATCCATATATGCATAAAAATCACAGTTTATCAACATCAAAACATCATCATCAAATCATCAAATCATCCATCTCATCATATAAATATGGATGTCCATACAATATACATGAATATAAAATAAAGTGTATCTCTAAAAACTCTCATATATAGCCTCTTCATCTTCGGCACGTAGGCGGTATATGATAAAAAAATACAAAAACTCGAACAACCTCACCATCTTGACACAAGCCGATATATGATCAAAAGTATAAAAACTCTCGGCACACAGGCTGATATATATCAAAAATCATAACTACATCAAAATCGAGGGCCATATATCAGACATCACAACATCCTCCGTATCTGTCTCACTGTCCCCTCTGCCTCCTCATCCCTTGTCACGGTGACTGCTAACATCTCCCCACCCATCATAGGTGGTGGTTGGGTCCCTGCTGGTACATCAACTGGAACTAGCCTCTATGAACTGGTGGCCTCACCCTGACCATGTCTTGGGGCTCGATGGCCCCCGTGCTCTCCACATTATGGGTGTGTGATCTAGTCCTCTCGTTAGAGGCCTGCTGTGCCCTGTACTTGGCATACGATATACAATCTATCCTTCTTTGTAGTCACTAGTCCGATAGTACCCAGGGCCTCTCTCTCTACCTTACCTCCCACAACCTAGATACGGGCACTATTTGTGGTGGCCCCATCGGCTTCTGACCCTATACTTGTCCTATGAGACCCTATCCCACCCTAGCCTGTGAACTGGGACCCTATCCCAATTCCTTTGGTGGCCCCATCGGCCTCCGCTCCTATGCTGTGCCTATATTTGGGCCTATAAGGCCCCAATATATCTGCTGCACCATGGCTAATTGGACCTGTAACCCTATCACCTATGCCTGTAGGGCAGCCACTTGACCATCATCACCATCTCCATCTCCACCTTGGGCCATCTGGGCCTAAAAATAGCCACCTGTGCATGCAACTCAGCCACCTCCACCTCTAAACTAGCTAAATGCCCCTACACCATCCCCAACTGGGTAATCAGGGTCACCACCTGCCCCTGTAGGGTGTCTCTCTGCACCATGATAGTGGCTAAATATGGCTACCCCACCTGGGTGGTACTACTCGTAAATGAGCCACCCACCATTGTCTATATCTATATGTCACTCTGGCATCATCAATCTTCCAGTCTACCACCTTCTCCTCCTGCCCTATGGGCACTTATCGGCTATGGTAGAGGAAATGGCCTCTCCACGTCATCTCTCCTATACTACAAAAATGGTGGAGGTATGTCCTGTAGCAGTCCAAAATTCCATCTAAACCTGTCAACTGGGATCATCTCGTGTTCCCTGACACAACGCCCCTTTATCTATCTCAGCAGCTGAAGGCCATCTAGCTCATCATGCATCCACCTGTATGAGGGATAACCCACATACGGTCTCCATATGATGTCTACTCAGGATAATCCCTCAATAGCCGCTTTGTAGTATGCTACATCATGTGTAGCCCTGTCCGATCGCCGCTCTCCAATAACGGTACCCATCGCCTATACCCCACCTACACCAATCTTGATGGAAATGCATCTAGTCGGGGCATACCCACTAGGTGCACACAAAATATGTGCTCATAGGCCCAATAGTGTAGTAAAAAGGTGCAACATAGGCTAAACTCTGTGCAAACGCACATATACCCACAACTCTTTGTATAACGCACGGGAATGCGACCCGGGTAAAATAGGTCCGATCCATCACCATGTCATGTAGTACCCCCATCAATGAGTGGGGGAATCTCCCTTCCACTCTGCATCAGCACGGTGTGAAATAGCACACTGCCTCCATCAATAAAACAACCAGCCTCATCTCCTCTAGACAGGCTAGGTACATCCCCCCATAACTCAAGCTGGCACTATGAAATGTCATGTTTGCCAGTCCCTCCCCAAAAACTGTTAGCATCAATTCCTCCGAGGCCTCGGAGGAGATCGAGTACACCTACGTCCCCAGTATCGGTAACTACAGGATCCTAAACATGTCCTCCAGGGTGACTATCATCTCACCTGTCAGTAGGTGGAATGTGTTGGTCACTAAATCCCATCTATTGATGAGAGCGACCATTAGACTCATTTGTTGGAATGCATGTTGATAGTGTTGGACCCCAATTAGAACCAGCTCCTCCACGTGCCACCACTCCTCAACTGTCGTTGTGCCTCACACTCTCAAGAGTAGGGGTGACACCTTGTCTCTCATCCACTATTGATCTCTCCCCTGTATCCAATACAAGCATCAAATTAATCTACCTTCATCATACCCATACTCACCCACGACACCTCACCTATACCCACTGTCTCACCTTTTCTATCTTCCCAACCTACCTTCCTATCACATTTTATCTCCCCACCCCCCCACACTTACCCACTATCATTTCCCCATACCCATTTTACCCCCGCCTACACTAGGTTTTTCACCAACACACCCTCTTCTACCCTTCCCTATCTCACCCACTTGACCTAGGGCCCTTTGGGTCACTTTTTCTCCAAAACCCAATTGGTGTCTTTGGTTATCTCTAATCAACCTCGATCACCCCTAAATTGACATTGGTCACCTGTTTTGTGATCGATACCGGTTTGACCCTACCGACACTTTGGCTAGCCCCGACAGGCATTGGTCAGCTTTGTCGCGTCATAAGCCATGATCTGCAAACCCTCCCCTCTAAAAAAACTCCCTCTCCGACTCTTCTACCCACCCATTCTCACCTACACTTCCCCTCAACCCCATCCCACCTCCTATTCACCCACTTACCTCTCTCCCCGCTCCTATTCTACCAATTCACCCTCCCACATTTCAAATTTCATTTCCCCCAAACCCAATTTTTCACCACCCGACCTCTCACCTAATCTATCTCACAAAACATAGAAAGGGTTTTGACGATTACCTCATTACGCTACCATCACCATGGTGGCACGTCTAGCTGCTCCATGGTGGCCCGCCCGATCCCTCTCGACCTCTGCCATCACCAATTGTCACCTCACCTCTAACCACCCAAATCCAATAATATGATCTCGTGGACCCGCCTCTAAACTACAAATCACCCTACCGTTGGGCTCGCTTGACAACTCGCTTTCCATTCGTCATCCGGATACTTTCCAACTTTTTCTCTCTCTTGTGTCATTTTCCTCTATTTTTTTTGAGACAAATGATTCCAAAAACGTAAATTTTTATTTTTTATAACATCCACGACCTAACTAACACCGGTTTTAACTTTACGGCATCGAGTCACGTGCCCTACCTTACCATGGTTGGTTACCCTATACTGGCATCGTTACCCTTGACCGACATCGGTCACCCTCTCTTCCACATTGCCCACAATTTCACCCTATTACCCTGCCCGTCACTCTTTTTCCCTCACCCTACGCTTACCCTGACCATTCACCTCAACCTCGACCTCATCATTTACTACCTAACCTCATCCTCATTTGGGGACTCATTATTTTACCCATACCTCGGCCCTACCTCATCGTGACCTAGATACTTTGGAACATTGCTAGTGACCTTTGACCTCATGTGTTCGCTATACCTTGTGGCATTGTTACCTATGTTGATTGACCTCATGACCTTACCTTGCCTCTTGCCGTGACCGTTTATCCTGACCCAACCCTCGGTGTACCGAAACATACCTAAACATTCCTGCACCTAACCTGCGTTATGTTTCCTAACCATATCCTATACCTTGGATACCGGAATCACCTCAACCTTGTTTGGATAAACCTCTCGACCTTAGACACTATAGAGTTTTCTTGCTCTTCAAATTGATACCATCTTTGTAGGTTATACGTGTGTGTACATTTGAATGTTACTACCTTTGACCACGACCCATTCATTGGATTACCGAGTGGACCCTTCTTCCCTTTTTACCCACGTTGTCCACCTTCCTCTTCATCACATTCACCCTTTATCAAACCACTCACTGATTCTACCTTCTACCTCGTCAGTTCCTGGTTTAAGGGGATCACCTTCACCCACACCTGGGGCAACCACATCTTATTTTTGTCAGCGTCGCTTACCAATACAAGCTACATGACAAAAGGGGCAAAATGTAGACACTAAAATTAGGTCACACTCCCCTTGGTCCCCCATCAAATAAACACCTTGAACACATCCACCTAGCCATGGCCCCCTTCACCCCACTATAATATTAATTTAATTTAATTAATTCATTATCCTCACCATATTTATTATTTAAATATCCTAATTGGGATAATTCCCACATATCCACCTCACCTAGACACCTCATCAAGCCACCTCACCCTAAGACCTATTCTTAGTAAGTTGCCATAACTAACTAAGACCTACCCAAACCCTAAAAATCAATGCCTACATTCCCTCTAATCACATTCCCACAAGTTAAAGAAAGATTCCATGCTAATCCGTGGAGTAAATGAAACGAGATCCCAGAAAATCAAGAGGATCTACCTAGTTTAGTTAACCTAGGAAATCCTGCCCTAACCGACGCTGGTTACCCTTAACCGCTACCAGTTAAGCCAGAACTACCGTCGGTTACCATTTAATCCCAAAAAATACCTTATTTCGAGGTTGGCACATTTCGAGAGAGAATCACATATTTTGAGAACAAGTGACGAAACCAGAGCTGTATGCAAGTAGAACCAACATTAGTATACACATCGAGCATCCATAGCCGATACTAGAAGCAATCACACAACCATCCGCCTTGAGGAGCATGCGGGAAGCACCAACACTACATCAAGTTTATTCCATTTGATCACCCACAATTGCCAACCAAACATCAAACTTCATACAAATAGTAAGTTTTGTTAACCAACACTTATCCATTTATTTTGAGAACAAGTGACGAAACCATCTGTATGCAAGTAGAACCAACATTAGTATACACATCAGAGCATCCATAGCCAGTACTAGAAGCAATCACACAACCATCTGCCTTCAAGGGAGCATCTGGGGAAGCACCAACACTACATCAAGTTTATTCCATTTGATCACCCACCATTACCAACCAAGCATCAAGCTTGTACAAATAGTAAGTTTTGTTAACCAACACTTATCCATTTATCATTTGGTAGATCCTTTTACATTTGTTACTAGTTTCTGCTCTCATTTCCATCCCCCATCATTTACCTCCATGTAAACTTGACCATATTTTTATCCACACCCTTACCTTGCCCATACCTGGACCTTAATCATTCTTGTGCATACCTCAGATCCATACGAATCTTGCCATTGCCCTTCCATCTTCATCTAACCTCAGATCTATCACCCAACCAAGTTTTTATTGAGTTTCTTGTACCCTGACCATACCGACATCGGTTACCCACAACCATAGCCAATTAGCCTAAACCGATACAGTCATACCAGACCGACGTTAGTTTCGTGTCTTTTACTAGAAACTAAGAACAGAGCTCCCAAACCTCCACCAAATACCCAAAATAGCCCAAAACCTTACCCTGACCAATACCAATACCTTGACAGTGACCTTGACCTTCAGATTCAATCATAGCCTAGCTTGTTGTGAACAAATTTTCTTATTGTAGACGAATGAGATACCTAAATCATTTTAACTACAATAGGATTTACTTTATTATCAACATTAAGTTGTTTTAAACAGTGGATTGATAGTTGTCTCAGGAAGTATCACAATTCGAGATCTAGCACACGCTAGGCAGTCCTTTGCGTATATATTGTTTAACTTTTATTTGGTGGTCTTTCTTTCCGTTTGGTAGTTACTCCAAGAAAAAGGAAGCTCTCATGATCATTGTGGATTCGAGAAGTCATACGCGCAACAACCCACAACCAAAATTTTAATGGTATTCCTCCTAGCCCATTATCCTTATTTGTTTTGTCAACATTCGAAGAAACGCTCTAGAATCAGGTGAAACAAGTGATTTTAAAGTTCCAGAGGTATGATGACGTGTCTAAAAACTTCAGAAAGAACATAAAATGTGGTGAATGTTGTTTTTGGTGAAATGACCAAAAAGCTTTAAAGTGACAACGGTTAGGTAAGCTGATGATGGTCGGTGAAAATTGATGAAGGTCTCTAGAACGATGTCGATTCCTGTGAAATTTGAAAAGGTGGAATAATTTGATTTTTGTGACTTAGATCAGATAAACTATCAACCTAGAAACTTGAGTATGATAGTAATGGACCCTAACACACCCTAGAAAAAGTTAGAATACACCAACTATAATTATGGGGTGTGAAAGGAAGAAAATAAAATGAAGAACATGACCTCACAACTCAAGAAAAAGCTAAAAACAAACACAAAATCCAATGAGTGAATCTTATGTTTTAGCTTATGCTATTTTATATTGAGTTGTGAACATAATAGATTTTTTTGTTAGAAAGAGGGTATCCTATGAAGAGGAAAGATCTAAGGATGGTTTCAGGTTATTTTTGGTAGGGCGGTCCTTTCTCTGAGTTAATGACTGGACAGAGAAACCAGCTGGGAACCCACTGTCAATCCTCTGATCGTGTGATCGTTGACAACTTCTTCTAGGTAAGGTGTTATTTAAGAAGATGTGTGAGTTTATTTTTGTGCAGTTTGGAAAAGAGAGAAGAGAATGTTCTCTATAATTTAATTATGTCAACCATTAGTTGGGCATGACTTCCAGCATATAGGTTTCCCTCAGTTTTAATGTGAGCTAAAAATGCAAACATAAAAGTATGAAATGTAATTATTTTAAAACCCAAATCAAAATGTGATATTCGATGTAAACAAAGAGTGAATAGGAAAGGATATGACTTTCACTAATGCAAATGCAAGAAAAGGAAAAGAAGGATTTGTTTTAGTTCCAGAAATACAAATGTCACTGAGACAAATAGAAGAAAGAGAAGATTTCTAGGGAGAGAATTTAATGTTAACTTCCTTTTGAAAAAGAAACAAACATACAATGGTTCCCTAAGAATGAATAAATGCAAGAACCCCGAATGGTTCCCCCGGGCATGCCAAAATGTTTCACCAGATTCTTAGAAAATTAATGAAATAGATAAGGGTAGAAGGCCAAGGAGGAATACCTATTTATAATGTCGGTTGAAGGTTGTGCACGTGTTCTGATTTCTGATCCAAGTTGACTGTGAGATCTCCCTTTTGGCTAGGAGGAACTACCTGTAAATGCAAAACAATACCACTAGATAGAGTTAAACAAAATAATGAGTGTACTGCCTAGCGGAAGCTAGATCCGAAGCGTGATGCTTCCTGAACAAGATATCAATCCACTTTTATATAACAATATTAATGCTATTCAAAATATACATGAAATAACAATCTTATTGGAATTGAAATGATTTAGGTATCTCATACAAAACAATAAGAAATGTTAGGTAAAAGGTGATTGAGGTCAAAACGGGTTAGGTGATTGGCTGGTGTTAAGTTGTAGGTCTAGTACAAGCTCTGGGTAAGGTTTGGTAAAGATTAGAAATGGTTCTTGGGCTATTGGGAAGTGGGTATTAGCTCATTGGTCTGAGGTATCTTGCGGACATAATGTGATGTCATCTGTGTGACCGATGCCGGTTAGGTAGAATAACCGACGTCGGTTGGCTAACCAACTTCGGTAGGGAAAATTAGTAAAAATCACTTAAAACCTATTTTTCAGACTCTCTATGATTACACAGAGGTTGGAAATGGTGAGGGTGACGTCATAAAATGGCCTTACAGGCTTAGAGATGATTAGAAGGGGGTGAAGGCAAGTGAAAGGGCTAGATATGGTAAGGTGATAGGTTGGTAGGAGGAGGGGAGTGTACAAACGTGGAGAAAGATAAATTACTGAGATGAATAATAAATCTTAATGGAATAAAATAGATATAAATGAAGATATGTTAGGTACTTATCTTGAAGAGTAGGTTTGGAGAATGCACATGTCGAGGATGGTGATGGTAGAGTTTGAGAGAGGAGAGATGTTGTGTTTGTGCCATGGAATTTCAAACCTCCTCGCTTCATGTGTGAATCCGTGATCGTGAAGAAGATGATAAATGTCAATGGTTGTTAGTAGTGCTCCGTATATTTTCCTTTGCCTGAGTGCTTCAAATATTTCGAGTGTTCCAAATCTATGTTCGTATGATATCCTGAATCGAATGACCAACCTAGGAAAAGGCTTTTGGAAATGTATTTAACCTAACCGAAAATGGTTAGGTGACCGACATCGGTTGAGATATAACCGGCGTCGGTTAAGGCGGGAATATCTAGGTTGGCCAAAAATAGCCTGATTATTGCTATTTTGGCATGGTCTCCAATCTTCGTCGAGTCTTGAGTGATAGATCACGGGAAGATAAGTAGGATTATTTTTAGGTTTGTTGATGGGAGTTAAGTCTAGGTTTATACTAAGTTCTCATTTGGTTAGGATAAGCTTAGACTTGGTTTTAAGTCATTTAATGAGGTTTGAGCGGGTCATTTTGAGTGAGGTGGCTAGGTGAGTTGGGTGGGGTGAGGTGGTTAAGTGAGGATATTAATTAATTTAATTAAGATAATTAATTTAATTAAGATAGTTAATTTAATTAACATATGTAGTAGGGGATATGAATGGGTAGGATATGGTTAATTTAATCAATGGGGTTTTAATGGAAGTATGACCCAATTTTGGTGTATACATGTGTGTTTGGTGTAGATGTGGATAAGGGGTTATATATGATGGGATGAGGCATGATAGATGTAGATGCGGTGGTAAGTATAGTCAAAGTAGATGTGGTAAAGGTAGGGATAGATGTAGATGTAGAACAAGTGGTAGAAGTTAATGGGATAGGTGTGATGATCATGGACATGGTTGATGTAGATGTGGGGGTAGGTATTAGAGGAGCCATAGGTATCATTATTGAGATAGGGGAGATGATGAGGTAGATGGAATGGATAGGGAAGACATGTTTGATGTATGTTATTGATTGAATAAGGGTTGAAATTATATAATGTGGAAGGCGAGAATAGGTTGTTTGGTGGTGGATTAGAAAAGGGTTGTTTAAAGATGGAAAGGGATGGAAATTGCAATTGTTGGGGGATGTATGATGATAGAAATTAGGAACATGATAGGATGGTTGGTATTGGATGTGAAGATTCAATTTTTAAGGAACATGAGGCATGAGAATGTTAATAGATTGTAAAGTTTGGATAGCCATGGTAGATGAAGCAGGGATGACATTGATATAAGATGATGGGATCAGAATAGGATTCATTGGTTGATATGATCGAGAGATGGATTTACAAAGAAAGTAGTCATAAATGGGGCTAGAAGGAGGCCCAGGAATAACCAAGGGTGCTAATGAAATATCGGTCATGGTAGATGTTGGAGGAGTGGTAGTAGTTAATGTGATAGGTATGGGGATTGTAGTTATGGTTGATGTAAGTATAAGAGAAGTGTCGGATGGTTTTGGTTGACAACATGAGAAGTGGATGGATAAGGATGTAAAGAAGCTTGGTGTGTTAAAGTTGAAGGGGATGTTTGATAGGATGTTTGGGGTTGGATTGAAATATTTGATTGTTGAGAAGTGTGAATGTTTGTGGATTAGGGTAATTGGATGGGAATTCTATTGGTAATACTAGATGAAGTAGGGATAATATTTGTACGAGAAGGCATGTAGGTAGAATAAGATCTTTCGGTTCAGGGGGTTGATATGATTGAGAGGTTTTATGGGGTCTATGACATAGGAATTCATATATTAGAGGGAGGCACATAGGTCTCAAAGGATTATGAAGTAAAGGTGTGACTGGTCGAGGGGAAATGGGCTGATGGGAGATATGAGAATCCATTTCAAAAGGGGATCTATTTGAATGATATGGTCTTTACAAGGTTGAGAGATCCAATGTGGAATCTCAAGGTTATTGGATGAAGTAACAACATCATTAGATATGTTATAGTGTTTCATAGTATGGTCTTGAAAAGAAGTGGTAACATGTATGAAATTGGAAAATATTTTTTTATGAAATGTGTAAACAAACAAGTCAAACAAAAAAGTTTTCATTATCTAGTTGGGGAGATTTGAGACGATTATGACGACTTCCTATTGGGTGGTGAAATCCCAATCAGTCAACTGGGTAGGAATATGTTTTGATGTGTTGATTGATGTGTGAATTTTAGGTTGTGTGTGATAGAATGTGAGATGTAGCAAGTTAAACCCTTACTTAAGCTATGTGATCAAGCAGGATGTAGAAAAGAAAGGTTCTTTTTAAACCAAATCCAAATGTGATATTTTGATGAGGACACACACATGAAAGGGAAATATGATGAAAAAAGGAGAAAATGAGACAAAAAGGATAATACCTATAGAATGTTTTCCTTTTTATCTAAACTTTAAGTGAAGAGAAATCCCACTAGTCGAACCCAACATGAGCAAGAGAAAAGTGAATCCTTGTACTGCAGTGTTAGTAGAAGACCAATTAAATAAAATAAGGCGATATGTGGGGAAATAGTAATCCTAGTTAATCTAAATAGGAGTACTAAAACTCGTAAATAAATAAAATTAGTATGCAATAAATCTAAATAAATTACTCTAAGTGAAATAGAAACCCTAATGTGTAAGAGGAGAAGGGATAATGACTTAGCTGATCTCGACAGATGTTCTGCCGCCGTAGGTTTTGCGAGACTTGAAAGCTGGAATCTAGGTTTGCAGACGACCACTTAGGGACCCTGCGAAGGGTAGATCTAGACTGTCTGAAGTGACAAATGTGTCTAGGGGTGTACTGGGGTGCCCTGGTCTAGATTTTGGGCACTTGGAACTGTGAAAAATATTAGGTTATGTGTTCGGTAGTGTCACAAGGATATATGAAACCCTACCTATCTATCACATAGGATTTCTTTGGATGAACCGGGTGATGCCCTACATAAGAAGAAGAAGAATAGGTCCGAATGACCTCAAATTACCGCCAAACCTGTGGACTTATCATTGAACATTGTACTACATTTCGGACCCGGATGTAGTTCTAGTGAGTGTGTGCATGTCGTGCCCTAGGTGCTCTCATGTTAGTCACACTTTGTGAAGTAGTGAGCTATAGTAGCTATAGAAGATGTAGATAGTAGAATAGAATGAATAGAATCCCTCCTCCTCTAAGAATGTGTGTGATGTAGAATTCCTAGCTTGAATGTATGGTACTATGTGGATGCAAGTGATGTAATAGATGCAGCCCTAGATGGAGTGATAATAGTGATAAGATGCAAAGACATATGACCCTCATTATGGTATTATAAAATTTATATTTATAGGGCTCTCAAGTTTAATTTCACAATTAATCCTGATAATGCTGAATGTGGAAAAGATAAAGATGACCAATGGCTAGAAGTGACCCAAAAGGAGCGAAATGGTATTTGCATAGATTGGGGTTCCTAGAGTGGGACCGGAGCTCGCCGCGGTGCCCCAGTATAGGGTGGGGCACCTAGAATTAGGGCTAGAATCTCGGGGAAGTTATGAAATGGGTAGATTGATAATAGGAAATACGCGGGAAAGATGAAATAAAATTTAAAACAAAGATGGAAAAAGGGGGATTAATTGGTACTTTGTACACTTGAGAACCTTTTAAATAGTAGTATAAGACTGGGCTAAATATTGTCTAAAGTGCATGATTTTATGTCTACAAAGACAAAAGGAGTAGAAAATAGAAAGAAATGAAAGGGATCACCTAAAGGGCGGTCCCACTAGGTGTGCCAAGAATGTTGTAGTAGTTTCCTTGTTTAATTAAAATAAATGATGTTAGCTACTAAAGAAAGCTAAAGAACTCAGAAAATGGAGGGTTTATGGTACCTCGAAGTGTGATGTAATGTATACGGGCGCAAAGTAGGTGATGGATCCTCGTTGCTACAAGCTGATGACTTGTAAAAATAGAGGAAAATTGATTAGATAGTATATGTGGGGGTTACATGATAAATTCATCTCCAAGAAGTGTTACCTTCCTTTCGTGGATGTCAACCCCATTTTTGATAAAATAGGATAAAATCAATGATAGTAAACAAGATAATAAACAAAATTTGAGGAACACAAAAACTTAAAATGTATAAATATAAGGCAAATACGAGTTTGATCTAAATTCAACTTGAAATAAGTTTACTTGAGTTGGTCGATGGTGAACCAAACTACATAGAAGGAGTTGACGGTGACATATGTGAGTGGATCTGGACAATAATGTAAATATGTAGACCTGAGATATTTGAATGCAAGTGGATGTAAGAGAAGCCTGTAGATGTTGGAAGTTACTCGCAGAAGGGAATATGAGGCATAAAATACCATAAAATGATTGAAGGCTAGGGATTTGGATGGGTTGGTTGACATACGGGGCTCAAGTCGACAAAGTGACCAAGGTGCATACAAGATTAGTTCAAAGTGTAACAGAGAGGTAGGATGTCAAATATGAAGTTTGAGAGGATGATAGAGTCGAAAAACAAAAAAAGAAAGGATCTAGTGATAGAAAACACAATAATAGAAGGTTGGGTCGACAACAACCTTAGCTAGGTGAGGACGACCGTAGAGGGTAGAATAAGGCTAAGGACAAATAGATTGGATGGATGACCTACGATAAAAGAAGATGGAAAAGAAGGACGATAATGAGTTCTAAGTCTTCTTGAAGATGTTTTGGTCCTATAAAATATTATATGTAAGCAAGAAAAAGATAATATGATAATAATTAAATTAAACAACATAAAGATTGTGATAATCTCACGAACGATGTTCATGAGTGATGCAAGTGCATTAGAAGTAGATCCAAGAGAGTCAGAATCACATTACAGAATGCTTAGGCAAGAGAAGAAGTTCGCTAGTCTAAAAAAATCTTAGATATTCACATGCATCTGTCCCATTTTGGAAAGGAGTAACTCGGTGTATAGGGTCGATGGTGACTGGGCTGGGTCTGTAGGGAAACATTCCCCAATGAGGTTGATTTTGTGATTTAATCGGGATTTTGGGTTCTTAAGTAGGGGAAAAGCTCTTTAAAGGTTACAAGTAGGAAGAGGTTATTTAGGGATGTGTCATGAGTAATTAGGGGATAAATATAGGTGGGATAAAAGCTAAAAAAATTCTAGGGATGTAGATTTAGGATAAAATCAACCTAAAAGGAAAGTTTACTAGGGCTTAATGTATAATGGTCATTTAAATTAATTAAGGGAGATGAATTAAATTAATGGGGTCTAGGTAAGACCATTGAGAAATATACGCACACAAAGCGAGACAAGGGTAGATATACCCAATTTAGGTGTCTACATAAGGTTTTACAAAATGTGGAATGACATTGTTGGTTGAAAATTAGTTTGTATAGGATGATTCAAATACCATGAGAGAATGAAATATCATTGGTTAATATATCATTACTTTTCTTATAAGATTTCAATAGTTGTATGTAAATTCAAGGTTAAATCCCTACTTGAAAATATGTAATGATTGTTGTGGACTGTAACTTACATAATATTGCAAAGTTGATACGCTTTTTTTTAGTCAAGAGGAGGCTGTAATGATCTAGTAAGGCAATCTACCCTTTTAATAAAATGTGGTGAAATCCTTTAGGAGTTTAAGACAACCGCTTGCAAATATTAATTCATTTGACAACTTTTAAGAGACTCATACCTGTTCAAGAAGGGTGAGGACGATGTATTATGCATCAAAAACATGCTTGAAAGAGTAGATGAACTCTAATATTAAGATATCAAGGTGCTAATTGATTATACAAACATGTTCGAATTGATTTTAGGCTTTGAAAGTAAGTGAAATTGATTTGGGGAAGAAAATTGCATTCTCAGTGACACTTGCCACTAAGTTGGGATTTGATATTTGGAACTTTGAAACATCAAATTTTGAAATAAAATACTAAGGAAGAGTATATTTAAATATTTTGAAGAATTTTAAGTGTCCACTGGTAGGATTGACAACATCTTTACTAGTCCCCTATCGCATGGCGTAACATTCTTGAAGACCTACTTGTGAGGGTCGATTATTAAAGGAAGTGTGAAATTTGTTAGGAATTGGAATGATAAACTCGTGGGTAGAAATAACCTTGAAATGGGTAGTTAAAAATTCCTTGTTTAAGTTTTGAAAACTCATTATCATGAAAGACATGTAAGAAATGCACATAACAGGGTTTAGTAGGAGTACATGGTACTAGGAAATCAAAAGTGAGTTTTTAGAGAGAAGATCAAAAATTTGGATTAGGGAATTTTTACAAACCACCACCCTCTAAAATGGTATTTAAGAAGGTTTTGGTTTATTTTGGGAATGCTTAGGTTGTTCCATACATGAAAATTTTAGATTGATTATTCTTAAGAACTCTTTAATTCAATTTTGAAGAAACTTAGAGAACAATGATGAATACCTTGATCTCAATCTATTTGATAGATGTTAATGAAGGAAAAAAGTAAGATACTTAAGGGGTGTTAGGTAAGTCTAGAAGCCAAAGTTTGATTGATTTAGGGGCTAAAATTGGTGATAATTTTGAAGGACAATTTGCTAGAAAGTGAGAGTTAAGGTTTCTTAAATACTCGAAAGGTTGAGGAGACATTATAGGTGATGTATGAGACATGCTATTTGTTGATGAAGGTATGAGTTATTGGGCCCTCAAAATATTGACTAACTACACAAAAGCGTAAGAGTGCGCAAGGCCTAAGTTGAAGAGTGGGTGTGCAAGGAGAATGCATGTAAGGCGGGGTTCTAGGAGGGTTTTGAAGGACTGTGTTTGTGGCCTGGCAGAACAAGGTCTCAGGACTTAGCCATATTTGGTGTATCGGGAAAGACATGATAAAAGTGTGGCCAAAATGCGTATGCAGAGTGGATAAGGTGCTAGCACTGGTGACAAGCTAGCCTAGGAAGGAATATGTCATGTGACGGAAGCTTCTAAAAGACCAGCACGACAAAGAGTGGAGAGCTCAGGCTTGGAGGAGCATGCGCTCATGGAGGACCACATTCAGACACTTGGCGTTGGATTTGAGGCTGCAGAAGGATGAGTTGGCACTTGGGTGCCTATAAATACAAGCACCCACAAGAAGGAAAAGGTGTGTGTGTGGGTGTTGATAGAGTTGGTTAAGAATATAGATTAAAAGAGAGTGGAGCTCTGCAAAAATGGTTGTAAGGATTCTGTTGGGTTGGGTAGATAAACTATAGGAGATGGATGTATCAAGGGCTTGGGGTTATAAAATTTCTTTTTGAGAGCTAAAGGATATGGATCCAGTTATGATGCATGACTTCGGTCTTCCATAATGTGGTGTTTTGTAGTGAGTCTAATGAATGTAATGAGGTTAGCAAAAGTTATCCGAACATGATCCTTCTTGGTTTGGATTCATGCATGATTCTTCATAGTTATTTTTCATGTATGTTTATAAGATGAATATGAATCCCTATGCATTTTCCTTTCTGTTTTGATTCAGTTCTTTAAGTCTGTTAAAGTATCTCTGTCTGTAATGAATGCAATGGTCTAGAGTCGTTCTGAGCTCTATGATGTTTACATGTCTCATTCCCACTCACTTTCTTTAAAGTTTGGATCATAGATGATGTTTTCCCACTCAACTCACATAAAAGAGAGACTCGGTGCTCACGCGTGCCTCGGGTGAGCATCCAACGCCCGTTTGGTGATAGGATGACACACATAAGATTCCCTTATTCTTTGGTGGGTGTGAAAATGACTACATCTTGGTTCCGTTGTCGAGACCTTCTTTTCAAAGTTGTAGTGGGAAATAACATACATCATGATCTGTGCAATGAGTGATGATGGAGCGTTTAACTTTGGAAAGTGTTGAATCATGGTTTAAGAGCATAGAGGATGAATTTTCTTAGAGATTCAACACTGGACTGAGTTTGATGCAAATAGATGGGTAGAAGAGAACCTCTACCATGATTTGTATGAAACTTTTTTCTGTTGCTTCCTAGTAGAGTTGTATGAATGGCTCTCAACATATGCATCCAAATCAAGCTGGTATTATAGATCACGCACGTGGACCCAAGAAGAGTACCAGAGGCTACAAGAAGCATATACGACATGGAATTATGCTATGGATCATTGGTGAAAAGGAGTTCGACTAGCTATACCTGGAATATGCTATTTCCATGTATTCTTGTCTAGATGTTGCTTGAGTTTGAGTTTCCATGGGAGCCCAGAGGATCATTTCTACGTGTTATCCCTCTGGAAATGAAGATCTTGATTATTACCTTGAGTTTAGAGGCATTTCTGATGGTCGACTAAACCTTCCGAGTGTTGGGTGAGGAAGCTAGGGTGGAGGAAGATGGCAGACATTGTGATGGAGAAAGAAAGGGAGGAGAGATGGCTCAAGTATAGTGAAGCACGTGAAAGGGAGATTGCTAGACAACGTAAGGTTGTAAGTGTTATGGATATATGGAGGAAGACGTTACAGGAAGGATTTGAGGTTCGCGCAGAGGACGTGGAACCTGAGCAGTTTGTGCTACCCCATATTGGTAAGCACGTAAGAGAAACCCCTTTGGCTTCTAATGAGAGTTCGTCACGTGGAGAGAGAAGAGTCATTGGTGTGCATCTAAACCCACCTAGTGACCAAACCCTGGCGCTTGGTTTTCTAAATCAAGGAAGGAGTATTGTTGACCCAGTTGGTATCAGTGGAAGTGATAGATCTGTACCTAGGAGATACAATTTTTCATTTCCCACTTCTATGGCTACGCATACTATTCTAGTATTCAGAGGAATTTTTAGACAAGGAGAAAATAAACAAGGCTTAGGTAATGCACCGGGGAGTGGTGCAGGACACACATCTGGCAGCAACATAATCTCACATACGGTTGGTGCATAATTTAGTGGGATATTAGGGACCATACGTGTGACCGCTTGAGCCCATTACATCGACTACTAATGGATCTAGAGGTATAACTCGGTTGATACGGAGGCACAGGACCTGGTGGATCTAATGGAGGAGGAAACACCAGAGGAAGTCAAGGAACTAGATCAGGAGGACAAGGGCCCCAGCCACCTCCTCAAGTATTCTTTGAGATGTATTTACATTTGCTAGATTACGGGTATTGAAGATGCTGCGGAGCATGTTCACAAGTGTGAGTTTCTATGGGGCACAAAGGGGATAACAACCCCGGAGCAGAAGGCTAGTCAGTTTGCAATGACGTTGCAAGGGTGTGCGCATAGCTGGTATTAGAAGTATGAACCACATCAGATGGTGGTAGATTACACCGCATTGAAAAATGATTTCCTAAAAGAATTCCACATCCCTGAGTTTGAATAGAAGAGCATCAACACCCTTAAGGAAATTCAAGCAGGAATGGTGAAGAGTGTGTGGGAGTATGATGCACGGTTCAAAACCCTCTTGTCAAAATTGTCATATGATATTCACCCTTCACAACATGCTCAATGGTTTGTTGGAGGGTTGATAACCCCATTTAGAAGGGATTTATCTCATAAGACTTTCTGAGACCCATGCAAGGTGTTGGAAGTCGCTTTGCATCTTTGAAAGGCTGTTGGAGGCATTGATACCGGTGTTAGCCCATTTGTTGAAGCTCAAATCACTTGCTATGGCTAAGTAGGCATTTGGAAAATTTATGTACGAACTCGGCTCATGAGACTCACGGTGGAATATGGGTGATTGTGAAGTAGAGGGCATGCGAGGATAGTTGCCCCCAGAAGGCAATATGCACCATAGAAGTAGACAGTGAGATTTTTTATGAGGACCATGATGCAAGTAGATGTCCCTTGTTACATCACATAATTCGAAAGAGTGTGTCTTATTACTGTAAGATCTACACATCTTCAACCCATGATACTAAAGATTGTAGGCTTATTGATCGATCCATGAGGCTATTGATCATGGTGTGTACCAGATCAGCATTGCCAGTAGTTCTAAGAGTGATGACCACCGTTATGAGGAGCGCACAGATGGAGGCGTGCGTAGAAGGGGATTTTGTTGAGGATTCTATGGTTGTGGTAACCGCGGAGGAGGAAAAAGTGAGTTCCCATGTGGAACCTATTTTAATTGTGGGTCTACAGACCACTACAATTGTGAGTGCCCAGATTTTTGTAGTGTTCATGGTGCGGGAAGAAGCACAAGTATGAGGAGTGCCTTGAGTTGTTTGAGCATATGAATCAACAACACCGAGAAAGACAAGGGTGCTGTAATGGTAAGCATTTAGAAGGCCGACACACAATGGATGCCACGGGTGACCCATGATGTAGGATTGAAACCTATTATGGTAGCAGCAGAAGCGAGAGGCCACTCGTAAAAAGGAAATGTCAAGGCGAAGAACTTGGTTTCAAGGGAAGAAGTGGTACATGGAAAGTACCTAGATCCTGCGCATCAAAAGGAAGTATATCAAGAAACCATGCATGTCATTCAGAGTTTACATGGAGAAATCCAGTATCTAAAGGAGAAGTCTAGGAGGGAGGAGAAAAGAAGGAAGGTCGAGGCACCAAAGGATGACCTTGATGAGGTCAAGGAATCATGTAGAATAATAAGGCAAGAGAATAGTATTCCCTTGCTAGGAGCTTGGTTGAGAGAGAAGGTACCACATCTTTGGAGAAGAGAACGAGAGGCAGGTATTGTATGCAAACCTTACCCCTCACAGCCTTGACTATGATAAGGAGATCATGTTAAATGTAGTTGTGGATGGGTGGCTCCTTATTAATTTCCTCATTGACATAGGCGCAGAGGTCAATTTTCTCACCTTGGGTGCATGGCATCGAGATGGGAAGAGCTGCATTATAGTCATCTTCAAATGTGCTATATATGGTGAACAAAACAAAGGAAATTCCCATCGGTGTCTTAAAGGATGTAACCATCACCATTCAGGGAGATAATTTCTTGGGGACTTTGAATTCTTGGCACTTGGTGAGGTAGACAATTTCCCAACATTACTTGGGCACCCATGGTGCTATAAGAACAATGCAGATCTTTGGTTCAAAAAGGGATACAAAAGCTTTGAGAATGAGGAGGAACATGTCATCATACCCCTGGATGATGGAAAATCAACACCGTATACTGAACCCTTGGGAGAAGAGGTCCTAGATAGAATATATGTGTGCTCAATCAGGGATCGAGAGGTAATCCATCCCATAGAACGAGTTATCTAGTTTGAGAATGCTCAGTCCTAAGTGACACCACTAGTATAGTGTGCACTAATTGGGCGCATGGGACCTATGAGTTGATTGGATGAAATTTGAGAGGATTAGTGACAAAGGTGACAAAGGCACATACGAAGTCCGGTGCCTAGGAGGAAAGAAGCTACCTAAGTACTCAGGAGGAGCCTTCCCTGAGGTCTTTTTGCAGGAGATGGAAGCTCAGTGGAAGAAGGAGAATGAACGAAGAGGGATGTTAAGCTATGTCCTACTCATAACTGTTGTGTGCTAGTGGGAAATGCATCGAGATAACCTCTTGGAATGAAACGAGGTGAGAATTTCCTTCTCTATAAGGTTTTGCGGAGCAATGTGCCCACGACTATAAAAGAGTACCATGGTAAAGAGATCGCTTCCTTCTATATCCAAGCATGTGAGACAACTTGGATGGGAAGCAAAGAAGCATTGCCACCTTTATTATGGGTTCACAAGTTGTATTCCACCCTACAAGGTTGTGTGTGCGCATGGTACATTCACGCTGAGACACACCGCCAGACAGGGAATTGGAAAGAGTTAGCATTTGATCTCATTCAAACATTCAAGTATCAGATTACAAAACCTTTAGTGGATAAGGCATTGCAATTTTTCAAGCACCTTACCATTGGGGATAGTGCCATGGCATATGATAGGTCTTGGACTTGCTAGGTGAACTTGGCCTGGAGGCGCGCTTTGAGGAAGAAGAAATAGAAGATATATAACTTGAGTGCGCATGTATGGAAAAAGAAAAAGGGAAGATGGTGTATGTTATTGATGGGGAAGAAGTGGAAAACTTAGATGTTGACCATTCTGTGGGGATGCGCAAGGTGTTAGGCAGATTCGATGAGCAGACACGCACCTACCATGAACCTTTATAGACAAAGAAGGTTAACATCGGCTTAGAAGAGGAACCTTAAGAGGCTATCATTGGAGACTATTGGTCAGAGAAATACGTCTCTAATATCATTGATCTTTTACGTGAGTTTGATGATTTATTCCCACACGGGTATCATGAACTCAAAGGCATCCACCATTACTTGGGGGAAATGAGAATTAAGTTGAAGGAGGGTGCGGTCGGTCGAAGAGACCATAATGAATGAATCCTAACCCGTGCATGAAGGTCAAGGAAGAAATAGATAAAATGATAACATCAGGTATCATTAAAGTCATTGAAGAGTCTAAATGGATAAGTCCAATGGTAATTAGCATAAAAAGGGACAAAAGGATAAGGATCTATGTTGATTACGGGGACACGAATGATAGTGTGTATCATTGATCCTTTCCCAACCCCATTCACTAAAGAAATCTTAGAGGGAGTGGCAGGGCACGAGGTCTATTCTTTCACAGATGGATTATCAGGCTATCACCAGGTAAGGATCGCAAAAGAGGACCATAGGAAGATGCATTTCACCACTGAGTGGGGAAGTTTTGCCTATATAGTTATGCCTTTTAGGTTAAAGAATGCGCCTATTGTGTTCTCGCACATTGTGGTACAAGCTTTCCAGGACTTCATCCATAAATTTCTTCAAGTCTACCTAGATTATTGAATAGAATATGGGTTTGTAAAGGACCATTGTGACAACTTAAGGCTGATGTTCAAAAAGTGTTGGCGAGTTGAGGATAGCCCTCAACATTAAGAAATGTGTCTTTCTACCCCATTTGGAACATCATTAGGGCACATCATATGTAAGGAGGGCCTACTAGTAGATCCATCAAAAGTTTCAATAATTGTGGGATTAAAGGATCCTACTATTCAAAGCATAGTGCGTGGATTTCTTGGGCATACGGGGTACTACAAGAAGTTCATCAAGGGATAATTTGCCTTTAAAAGAGTTTCTTAGACATAAAAGTTCCTTTCATTAGGGAGATGCGCAATAGAAGGCATTCAACACTTTGAAGGATAGGCTTGTCACTGCGCCCATCCTACATTTCCTTCTTGGGATAAGCCTTTCCATGTTCATTTGGATGCCTCAGGAACAACCATTGGAGCAATACTTGTACACCCTGGTGAAGGGATTGTTGATCTTCCTTTGTGATTTATAAGTAGGAAGTTGAAACCAGCGGAGCAGAATTATACTACAACTAAGCGCGAGGCATTATCAATGATCTATGCGCTTCATAAATTTAGATAGTATTTACTTTGGAAACTCCATTTATATTTTACACTAACCATATGGCATTGAAATACTTGGTGAACAAGCCCATTTTACAAGGGCACATATGTCGGTGGGTACTATTGTTCCAAGAATTCGAGTTCACAGTGGTTGTCAAACCAGGTAAAAGTAATTTCGGACCTAATCATTTGTCTAGGATTGATTCAGGAGAGGATGTGGAGAGCATTGAAGAGACTATGCCAAATGCACAATTGTTTAGGTTACGGCGCGTGCCCTTGGATTTGGAGGACATTGTAGTATTCCTTAAAACAGGTGTGGTGCTAGACAAAATGAAGACCTTGGAGAGGAAGAAGTTGGCCATATGCACCGTGCCATACATGCTAATTAGTGGAGATCTATACAAAATGGTTCATGATGAGGTTATGCGCCGATGCATGTTAGAACATGAGCATATTACAATTATGGAAGAGGCGCATGGTGGGATTGCAGGAGGAAACTATGCGGGAAATGTAACCACGCAGAAGATTCTACTCACAGGGCTTTGGTGGGAGACCATTTATCAAGATTGTATTGAGTTTTGCAAGGCCTGTGACCATTTCCAGTGCCTTGGAAAACCTAGAAAAAGGGATGAAATTCCCTTACGAGCAATAGCCAGCGTGGAACCATTTGAGAAGTGGGCTATCGAATTTGTCGGACCAATCTTGCCAGTGGCGTGAAGGACTGGTTTGTGGTATATCATCACTTGTACTGATTATTTGACAAGGTGGGCAGAGGAATCGCCTACAAAGGCTGACTGCACAACGGCTACGAGATGCTAGGTTTTTATGGGAAAAAATAATCAGCGGGTATGGATGCCCATTGAGTTTGACAAGTGATAGAGGTACACACTTCCTCAATGAAATGGTTAGGATTTTGTTGTCAGAATTCATGGTGCCCCATCACAAAACTACTCCATATCACCCTCAAGCAAATGGAACTCGCTAAGGTGTTTAAAAAATACTTAGTCACACATTGAATAAGATCTGGGATGTTGGTAGACATGATTGGGATGACAAAGTATCATCCATTCTTTGGGAATATAAGACAACCTATAAGAGGTTGAATAAGGCCACACCATTTCAATTGGTGTTTGGCGTGGAGGCTGTCCTACTAGTTGAATTCATGTTACCTTCTCTGCGTATAGCGCACGTAGGAGGGTTGGCCGATGAACAAGTGTTGGAAGAAAGAATTGACAAGTTAATGCAATTGGACAAAATACGATCACTCACTAGGTGGAGCCAGAAGATGGAAAAATCAAAACAAAAGGCATGGCATGATCGTCACATTAAGAACAAAAATTTTGAGGTTGGGCAGATGGTGCTACTATATGATTCCAAGTTTCTATGCCATCTTGGGAAGTTAAAATTCCATTGGTTGGGTCCCTATATCATCTCGTACATTCTTGACTCAAGTGCATGCTAGTTACAAGCATTGGATGGGATGATATTTCCAAGACACTTCAATGGGAGTAGGTTGAAGCCCTAATGTAAAAAAGTTATCATGGTGTTTATAATTAAAGCGGTGTTGCCAGTTAGTTTATGATTTCCTTTAATGCATTTTATTTTCTTGTGTTTCCCTTTCTCGTTGTTGTTTTGTATTACACCTTGGGCGCTGGTAATCTCTTTACTTTTTGAAGGTTCTAAATGTGCAAAGGACCGCACATCATTTTAGTGTGGGGTGGAGTAAGGTGGAAGAAATTGCAAAGTGTGAAGCGCCATGAAGGATTGCGTTGGAAATCCCGGTTGGATGGCCCTAGGAAAGGAAGTGCATGAGAGGAAAGGTGAAAAAGGATGGTTGGTGTCAGGGTAAGGCTACATTGTGGATCCACGTACAAGAGAGGAAGAAGTGTAAAAGCAACACAAGGTAGGCAAAAAAAAATCATGATGGAAGTACCTTCGGTCTGGTGATACGTGCACAAGAGTCTCTGTCAAGATGGATTATTTGCATGCGAGAAGGTTGGGGAATTGTCCGTGAAGGATTGGGCGCATGAGTGAAAGCACTAAAGTTGGACTTTGTTGAAAAACCCACATTAAGTGTTGAAGTGTGGTGGTAGGTAAGGTAGCATTTAATGTTAAAAAATGGGAAAAACTATAAATAGAAGGATGGACACTTCATTATTTACATTACGAATACAAAGAAGGAATATATTTTGCAAACTAGGGTATCGAGAGTTGATCCCTATGAAGAAAAATTAGAGAACTTTAGCTGTGAGTGACTAGTTTGGATTTACAAACCAAGAGGGAAGTAGTTCACGGGTGTAGAGAGAGTTGTGGAGAAGTGCCGTCTTGTGAAAGGGATATTACATCAAGGGTTTGGTAGCTAGGGCATAGGTTGAAAAGGAGTTTCTTCACAAGTTCGAGATCTAAGCTTGGAGAGGGTAGAGAAGTAGAGCAAGAGAAGTTGAAGTACAAAGATAACCTACACAATGGCACCCAAGAAACCAACTATAACACCTAAGAAGGGCAAGGAAAAGGCAATGGAAAACTACAAGAAACCATTGCAAGTACTAATGAAGAATGGTATGAAGAAATACAAGTGCCTAGATGGGGTTTTACTAGGAAAGGATTGGGAGTCCCATTTAAGAATCATGACAAAGATGCGTAATTATAACCATCACACAAATGTGACTGAAAAAGAGATGGCGGCTGGAGTTTCTTGCGCTCGATGAACAAGAGGACACCAAAAGGGTTACCCATTTATAGACGAAGTAAAAGTGAAGTGGAGAAGGCGGGATTATAGAAACTCTATGAGTTTCCCTACTTTGGGAAGCTTGAGCGCCTCTATCAGTGGCTAATGTTGTGTGTACACAAAGACCACTTTCACTTCGCAGGATGTAAGATGCGCATAACCCCTCAACTAATTTCAAAATTTATAGGTCTCATCTATGAAGGAGAAAGAATAGAGGACGACCTATGCAACAAATAATCCATAAAAGAAACTGTCGTCGTATATATACAAGTAGGGGTCAAGGTACTTTGATATCACGAATATCCAAGACCCGGTAATGAGAATGGCCACGCACTTGGTAACAAAACTTAATGACCAAGAGAGGTGGATGCAAGTGCAAAATTCATGGCTCAATGTTTGTAAAAGGATATCAGAGGGTGCCATCTACAACTTGTTCGCATACATCACATATGAGATCATCAGTAGCGCGCAGGAGGGTGACAAGATACTTTTTGGAAATTTCCTCCTAACTATTGTATTTTCAGAGATCAGAATGCCATATGCGGTAGATAAATTCGTATGGGAGTACCTAGTGGAAGACCCCTCACCCGTAAAGAAATTTGAAAAATATGCTTGTGATAGCATGATGGTACATTCACAAGGTGTTTCTCAAGAAGTGGTATACGTGCTTGAGGAATGCGTTCAGGGCAGAGTGGAGGATCCTAGAACAACTTCCAAAGCTCATAGAAGGAGAAGCCGAATTTGCAGTATACCAACACTTATGCATTATCAGATTTAGGTTAGTTGATGAAAGCATGAGCCCATGGTGTAAACTTCCATTTTACTTCATTGCTCATCACTTCTAGGTGGGGTAAATAAATTCAAGGAATCCAAGAAACTGAAGTTTGACCTTGGAAGTATGGATCAAGACCACAGGGAGATGTGCAGGACGTTGGTCTACCCCAACAAGAATGTGTATGTGGAAAATTACATGTCACATGAAGTTCAGATGATGAAACCCCGAATGTCCTCCTATGGCGGGAGGCCCACATAACGTGTATACCTTCGCATAAGGCCCAAGTTTGAGAAGGGTGCTTATCTTGAGAATGAGATAGCTATACTTGAGGACCTAACAGGTAGGAAGAAGACCACACCCAAGAAAAAGGAGATGGAAGAGATAAGGAAGAAGGCACCTAGTGTCCAAGATACTCAAGCGGTGGGCACCCTGGGAACAAGTGCTAGAACAAGTACTTACATGCACAGGAAGAGGTCCCCAATCAAAGAGGAGGCACCAGAACAAGAAAAGCTTATCGTAGAGGAGAAATCACCGGAGGAGGAAGAGAAAGCAAAATCTCCTATATTGTAATCCCTAGTTAGGAAGAAACAAAAGGTGATGGAGGAAGCTGATTAGAAGAAATAGAGAGCTTGGAGAAATACATGGGTGAGAGGGATGATGATGAAGAGCATTAACCTAAAGGGGACCAAGAACCACTTGTTTGAGTATATGATTCAGAAAAGAAGACGCAGAGGAGAAGAATGACTATCACTTTGTGTGAAGGAAGGGCAACCAAGAGGAGGGCACCCAAGACATGAAAGGAGGTGAAGAGGCTAGCAAAAGAGTGAAAGGACTCCAAACCTCATGCAGGAGTAGATAAAAAGGTGGTAGAAAGAGAAGCAACAAAAATTATTGAAGCCTTGGTAGAATAAGAGTTGGAGCGCAACGCTGAAATAGTGATGAATGAGGATAAGGAAGGAAGCGTAGGAAAATACCACAATAGCGTGAGAGGCCCCAATCTAATAGTAACTATTCCTAAGGGCACGCACACAGGCAAAAAGTGCATGGAGATCAAAATACCAAGAATGGACTACATTGATGATCACAACAAGGTGTTGCGTGCACGCTTCCAAAGCATAGTCCCAATAGATCAACTCTTGGCAATGAAGTCATTTGATGAAGAAGGTGCATACCCTCGGACAAGGAAGATGCTCTCTTGGGAAATTGAGTCCCACATCGATGAGCCGAGTTTGAGGTAAGCCAAATGCTAAGGAGCACTAATGAAGATGCCTGAGTCAAAAGGAGATAACCCCTTGGTGAGCACTTAGCAGCTTTCAGATGAACAAGTCTGCAATGCTTTAAATAAGGTCTCGCTTGAGCTGGAACGAATGATATGGTAAAATTTCTAGAGGAAAATCTAGAAAAGAGGGAAGAAGATCTAGAAGAGAGAACCAAGAATTTGAAGTAGGAGGAACTAATCAAAGTGCAGCTAAAGCATGAAATAAGGGAAGAAAAGGCAAGGGTGTGTGAGGTATATAAAAAGGTATAATCCATCACAGATGCCATTGTTTTGAAGCATTCGGACTTGGCACCACTCACAAAAAAGTATGGATCTTCCCTTGAGTGCCTTAAAGACTTAACATGCATCCTCACCATGGAAAGGCAACCTCTAGCTTTAGAATCTGCAGAGGAAGTAACAACACACCTGGAGAAGGAGGAAAAATTAAAGGTTATAGCAATCATTGTCGAGTACAACAAGGTGCTTGCTGATGTGAATATTAATACCCATCGCTGAGGTTGCATATGATAATTACACATACAGTGATAAAGTGACGAGTATTCTAGTCGTCACTCATGAGGTAGAGCTCAAGGAATTCCAAGAGAAGAACAAAGGAAATAGAGCAGAGTGGGAGAGGATCCTGGCTAAGGTCGAGAAGAAGTCAGAAGCTATTGAAACCTTATGAGGTTCAATTAAAAAAATGGCTAAAGGATTTGTACCCCAAATTACAAGAAGGATGGATGCACTTGAGGATGTGGGCAAGGAATTGGAAGGAATGGTTGAAACATTAAACACTCGAGGAAATGGACTGGGTTTTGAGGAAGTAAGCACCTAGTCGGCGACCTATGCTAGAGAGTGCATAATGAAGTTGATGCCTGGAACAAGTTAGAGGCCGACTTACAAAGAGATTTTCCTATCTTGTTGTAATAATGACAACACTCCCCATTCTTTCATGTTTTTCCCAATTCTTTATTCCCTTAGTCTTTTCCAAGGCGTTAAGCCTATTGTATTCCTTTCTTTGAAGAAGTGTTCCAGCAGTGGATAATGAGTAAAGTGTGGGGTGATTTGGGCCCCTAAAATATTGACCAAGTACATAAAGGTGCGAAGCAGGGAAAGGCCTAAGTTGAAGAGTGGGCGCACAAGGAGAAGGTGCGCAAGGCGGGGTTTTTAGGAGGGTTTTAGAAGGACCGTGTTACGTGCGGCGAGCAGAAGAAGGTCTCGAGAATTAGCCGTATTTGGCATATCGGGAAGGACACAAGAAAAGTGTGATTTGTGCATACTGAGAATGGATAAGGTGCCACCTGGTGACAGGCTGGCCTAGGAAGGAATATGCCATGCAATGGAATCTTTTAGAAGACCATCTTGGAAAGGAGTGGAGATCTCATGCCGGAGGAGCATGCGCCCATGGAGGACCACATTCAGACACTTGGCACTAGATCTGAGGCCACAAAAGGATGAGTTGGCACTTGGTGGCTATAAATACAAGCACCCGCAGTAGGAAAAGGTGTGTGTGGGTGGGTGTTGATAGAGATGGTTAAGAATATAGATTAAAAGAGGGCATACCTCTATAGAAATGGTTGCAAGGATTCTATTGGGTTGGGTAGATAAACTATAGGAGATGGATGTATCAAGGGCTTGGGGTTATAAAATTTCTTTTGAGAACTAAAGGATATGAATCCAGTTATGATGCATGACTTCAGTTTGCCATAATTTGGTGTTCTTTAGTGAGTCTAATGAATGTAATGAGGTTACCAAGTTATCTGAATATGATCCTTCTTGGTTCGGATTCATGCATGATTCTTCATAGTTATTTTTCATGTATGTTTATAAGATGAATATGAATCCCTATGAATTTTCCTTTATTTTTTGATTCAGTTCTTTAAGTCTATTAAAGTACCTCTGTCTGTAATGACTGCAATGGTCTAGAGCCATTCTGAGATCTATTATGTTTGCATGTCTCATTCCCACTCACTTTCTATAAATTTTGGATCATAGATGATGTTTTCCCACTCAACTCACATAAAATATATACTCGGTAATGCGCGTGCCTCGGGTGAGCACCCAACGCCAGCTTGGTGATAGGCCAACCCACATGGGATTCCCTTATTCTTTGGTGGGTGTGAAAATGACTACATGAGTATCCATTAATGATCAAGTTTTCACTATTTGAACCATATGTATGAATAGATGAAGACCTTAAGATAAAATGTTATGATAAATATGAAATTGATGGTTTTGGATTTGATGAATGGATGTAAATGTATGAGATCTCTACGCATCATTAGGTCAACTAAAAGATTACTGATTTAATTTAATTTTAATTAAACCTATTATTACAATGTAATTATTGTTCCTAGTGATGTACAAAATGATAATATACAATAAGATCCAAGCAATAATAAAATCCCTAAGCAAGAGAGGGAGTTAGAAAGACTTATTTAATTTCCAAATGAACAGGAAATGAAATGGGTAAGTACGAGTGCAGAACAAACTATAGGCATGTGGTCGTTACTACTCACTTTGTAAAATCTAGAACTTAGAAACAAAGCCATACAGTGCCACAATAGGGTAGAGGTGCATAGGTGCTAATGACTAGGTATGGGTGTTGGTGACTAAGTAAAAGCTCAAAAAATTATTTCTTACGTGTCGTGAGGTCTTCGTTGTTGGTTCCCATTGGTCGTCGATATTCATTGCTTGATCATTGAAGGTACTTGTAACCTACAAGAAATAAGTTCACCTACACATACCCAAAAACCACATCAAACTTAAAGAGGAAAATGTAGAATGGGGAGTCGTGTCGACTGACTGAGCGGTCACCCAAAGAGTGAAATTATTGCCAAGAGCTACATTTCATTCTAGAATCCATGTAGCTTTTTATGCGTGTGTGTAGAAATGATGCACTCGAGATTCCATTGTACAAGTTTTACAAATGATAGTAGACTGTACCTAGAATGTAACAATGTAATAATATGTGTGGATGGAATATAATATAATTTCCTCTTCTTATGTAGTGTATGCAGAATCATGTAACCATTGTACTTTGAATGAGTGCTAGATGGATTCCTTTGGAGTGCTTGATGCCTTTTGAATGTAATATTAGGTGATGATAGTAATGCTTAGTGTTTGGTCATGGTGGTGCAAGTGTCTAAAACCATGAAAGATAAGCAAGTAAAATTATGACTGGGCTATAGGGTGTGTAATACCAAATAGAAAACAAGAGACAAAGAAAAAAGGCCAAAGATAGTTGTTAGCTACTAGTTTTCTTGCTTAGGAATCATGTAAATGTAAACATGCTTTTAGGACCTAGAAATGTACCCAAGTGCATGATTTTGTGTCTACATTTCCCCCACTTTATGTTATTGAGTGAATAATCAATAACATAAATTAGACAAGAGATGCATACCTTATGATCTTATAGAGTGTGTGGCAAATAGTGTGCAAAGTGGACAAGTGAAGCGTAGTGAAGTGTGAAGAATAGAAAAGGGAAGTGGACCCTAGGGGTGAATCGTATGCATTGTGTATTGTTGGAACCCGTGTTTTATGATGTAAGTTTCTCCTCATCATTGTGTATTAAGGATGAACCTACAAAAGAAGTGTGAAAGAGTAGTCAAATTTCGTATATGATAAATTAGAGAAAAATGTGTATAAGTAAAAGTATGCAAAAGTGTGTAAAAAGGAAAGTGTGCACCTGATATGTAAAAGAGTAAGAGATAGAAAAATGTCATGTTGGTTTGAAGTTGTTTATCCAAATGTCAAGGTGAAGTTTTGGGCGATATCATGCTAAGAGCAATTTTTTTGGGCGATCTCATGCCAAGTGTAAGTTTTTTGGGCGATCTCACGCCAAGTGCGAGTTTTTGGGTGATCTCATGCCAAATAGCAAGTGTTGGGGAGAGAGGTCTAGTATTACTCTCCTTCTATGAATCTACCCAATAAGCACCATTATAGATGTTGTGTCCCTATTTGTTTTGTTTGTTCCTTTTGTTTCGATTATTTTGAGTTGTTACGATTGTAGGAGATAACATGTATTATGTAACTAAAGTTTTGTGACTATAATTGCATAAATGCTCTATGAACTATTGTAGACTATGTTGTATTGAGAAGATAATTATTTGTGTCCCCAGGACATTAGTGCCTAGGGAGGAGACAAAGGCGCACAAGCACTATTATTTGATTATGTGCACCGGTGGTCTATTTTGTATCCGAAGTCCAAGTTTGATTATGAACTACTCCATGATTGTATACATGTGTTTATTATGTGTTGTGCATATCTATATTTGAGCTCTAAGCTGTTATAGGGGTGATTTTTCACCCAATGTATGCCCCCTTGTTTGGGTTGCACACGAAAATTGTAGGAGAATGTGACCCAAAGGAGAGGATCTAATCTTTGCACTAAAGTGGATAGCTGTAGGGGGTAGGGGATGTGCATGGTAGAAACCAAGGCACATGAAAAAAAGGATAATAACATGTGTTAGCGAAAAAAGTAGCTAGCATTCAAAAGAAGACAATGCAACAAGCAAGTTTTCAAGTAATATAGACCACAAAAAGTGGGTTTCAAACATGAGACATTGCTCAAAATGTCACAAGGTAATTTGGGATGAAGAATCCAAGAGAATACAATGATGATATAAGACAAAGGGTATAACCCACAAATAATAACATATAATAGGAAACAATAACAAACAAAATGTATCGACAGTACATGGTGGCATATAGTCTTGCAAGGTAAATGCTACACATGAAGCACCCGTTAGCATGTTAGAAAGATAAATAGTATGTCAAGGTGTGTATAAATCAATGAAAGGTAAAGTAACTATAATAAGAAGTAATGAAAATGTAGCAATAGAACCTGTGTAGTATGTGATAGTAAATAAATTAGATGCCCCTAGGAGAATCAATGTGGTGGTAAAAGGTACAAGTGTTAAGCATCATCAGAACGTGTAAAGACTTGTAAGAGATATGAATTCACCATAAAATACCAAGTGAATGTGCATGTGTATATATAAAAATGGTAATGACATACTAAGAATCATCTAACATGGAAAACAAAGTGTAACATGTAAATAAAATAAGCTAGCAAGAGTAGATGCAACCAAGATATGCAAATGCAAAGTATGAGTATGATGGAATGGAATGTAAAGTGTGAAAATGATAGGAGCAACGCCCCCCAATGGATGTGTATGAGATGAGGTTCATTTATAGGAACCCTCAACATTCAAGAATGAACCATAGAATAAGAGTGTGTCATTGGGTAATGTGTGTGAATAGATGCTAGAAAGATGTATCATGAAGCACAGAGCGTGAAGTGTGAATGATGTGAGGTTCATTTTATAATTAGACCCTCAACAATCGAGTATGAACCATGGAACTAGAGTGCATCATAGGGTAATGATGATATAATGCGTGTATCAAAGGGGTGAGAGTATGTAGAAATAATAGTGGTGATTCCTGGAATGCAAAGTGTAGTAATAAATACTAGAGAGAAGAGATAGTGATTGGAAGGGGGAAGAAAGTGTGATGCCCCCAAGTGTGTGAGGGATGAAGAATCATGTAAACTCATCAAGAATATCATCAATGTCAAGATTATAACCAATAGGATCTGGATTAGAGAGTTGGTAGGAAATGATGTGTGGTTAATCATATAAATATCCTGTGTATGACGTAAATTATACATGCCCATATCATATTCTTCATCGGTAGAAATGAGGTTGAGGACAATTATGTATATACCAACAAGCTAGATATTGAGTATAGCCAAGGAATAAATTATTGCATATAGAAACACAACCAAAAGGCATTAGAAATGAGATATTAGTGTGATTGGGATCCAGACAACCACCAATGTAGTTAATTGAAGAATATCCAAGTGTGAGTGGAGAGGAGTGGGGAATACGTGCAAGGAAGACTGATAAATGGAAGACACTAAGGACATAGGTAGAAGTAAGAAATACACATATGTGATATAGGTGAGGAGAGTGAGGCAAGGGGAGGATATCGAAAAAAGTGAATCCTAGGTGGGATAATCCATCGTGTGTGCAAAAAGTCTTAGAGAAACTAGGGATGAATGGAATATGATGCCAATAAGAGTTATGGATGAAGAGAGTGCATGTGAAGGGATCAGGTGCGGTGTAAAATGATGATGGGGAGATGTAGTAGGTGGTAAGATGTTTAATGTGTGGATGGTCCCTTGGAAAGGTATCATGGAATTTTTGGAAAGAGGAGGTTTTTGAATTGGTAATCACTCGGGCTCAGTAACCCCAAAGGTATTAAAAAAATAGGAATCATCTATTTCAAATGGACAAAAGTTAAAATTGCATAATATGTCATTGTTGAGATCTACGATATCGATCTCATCATCAAAATTTTGGTGCTATCATTATATTATTAGATAACATTATCAAAGATGTTCTTTAGGGGTGGAGCTAGATGTAGGAGGAGTGAGAGGATCCATGATAGGTATGGTAGTGGTGGTTAGAGAGGTAGAAATTGTGGGTGAAAGGAGATCAATAGTATGTGTAGGGATGGACATAATACACGTGGAGCTAGAAGAAAATGTGAAGCACTAGATTTACCCACATCATATGTACTGATAGTATGTTATGGAATAGGCTTGATAGAGGTATGTGCACGGTGGTGATGAGATCTTTGAGGAAAACTTGAATGGGCTAGGATCAACAAAAATGGTATGTTCATAGCCATTGTAGAGGGAACAACATGAATTGCATGGATCCATGGTCTAGCAAGTAAGAAATTGAATTGGAATGAGGAGTTGATGACAAAAAATAAAGTAGGAACAATTTTAGGCCCAACTTGTAGAGGTAAGGTGATAGTGCCCATGCATGTGTGAGTAGTGGAATCATAGCCATGAATGAGAGTAGAGGATTTATTAATTAAATTATAAAAAATTTCATTTTCCTGAGGAGAGATAGAGCACATAGATTTATAGTGGATCCATTGTCAATGAGTACATGCTTGATAAAAATGGAGCCAATAGTAGCAGTGATAAGAAAAGGTGTAAAAGGATCACTAGGAACCGAAGGAGGGATATCCTCATCACTGAAAGATATGACATGTGGTATATTTTTAAGGGATTGAATGAGATGAGAAAAGGTAACATGGGAATTATTACTCTCGATGTGGATGGAGTGGAGGGTGGCCTTTAATGTATGACAAAAATTAGGTACACTATGTAAGAGATCATAGAGAGAGATTTTGGCTAGTGTATTCTTAAGTTGCTCAATAATGTCATAACCTTTAGAGGTGGTGGTAGGAACTGTAAAATTAATAGGTGGTGGGACAAGGATGGGTGGAGTTGTAGGAAGATGAGTGTTGAAGGTGGTGACTACATTGATGGTTGGATCAGGCATTGGAGTAAGAAAGTGGGGAGGGTGTTGGGTACGGACTCACATAAAATCAGCAATGGTGGTAACCATGTTAGAAACCTTAGTTGGAGTATAAGAGGAATAAGAAGATTGATCCATGAATTCAAAAGAAGGAGATAGGTTTTAATTCCTTCTCGAAGGTAGGGTTTGAGCAAGTGGGATCACCAAATGATTTAATTTAATTTGAATTAAATATATTATTGCAAAGTAAATACTATTCCTAGTGATGTGCAAACTGATAATATACAATGAGATCCAAGCAATAAACAATAAATGATGTAAAATCCCTAAGAAAGAGAGGGAGTTAGGAAGACATAGCTAATTTACGAATGAACATGAAGTGATCTAGGAAAGTGCGAATGTTGAACAAACGATAGACATGTTCATTAGTGCTCAATGTAAAATCTTAAAACTAAGGAATAGAGCTAGACAGGGGTACTCACAAGAGGGCATAGGTGCTTGGGAATTGGTGACCTGGTCCAGGTGTTGATGTACGTGTGAAAGCTCACAAATTGATTTCTTCTATGTCACACGGTATTCATTGTTTTTTCTTGTTGGTTTCCTAATATTCATTATTTGATCACCAAAGGTACCTACAATATGTAAGAAAGAAGTTCACCTACGCATACCCACAAACAACATCAAACCTAAAAATAAAAATGCAGAATGGGGAGTCGACCGACTCCCGACGGTCACCTAAAGAGTGAACTTATTATCTGAAAGTTACACTACATTCTAGACTCCATGTAGCTCTTTTGTGTGTGTGTGTGTGTTTGTGTGTGTGTGTGTAGAAATGACACCTTAGATGCCCTTGTGTAAGTTACACAAATGATAGTGGGCTATAGCTAGAATGTAACGACGTAATAGCATGTGTTAATGGAATAGAATATAATTCCCCTTCCTATGTAGTGTATGTAGAAGCATGCAACCCTTGTCCCTTGAATGAGTACTAGATGGATGCCTTTGGAGTGATTTAATGCCTTTGGAATGCAAGCTTAGGTGATGATATTAATGCTTAGTACCTGGTCCTTGATTTTGAAAACATAAACATGTATTTATATGATTCCCTTGTTTGAATTTCATAATTAAAAATTGGAAGACTGACCCATAAGTGAAAAAGATGCCCAAAAGATAAAAGAAACCAAAAAAAGAGTGAGTAAGGCAAGAATAGGTTAGGGGTGCCTAGGAGGGATAGGAACACCTAGGTGTTGTTGTCCTGGCTGGATGACGGTGTCTAAATCCATGAACGATAAGAAAGTAAATTTTTCACTGAGCTACAGGGTGTGTAAGACCAAATAGAAAACAAGATAAAAATAAAAAAGGCCAAATATAGTTTTCAACCACTAGTTTTCTTGCTTAGGAATCATGTAAATTCTAGCATGCTTTTAGGACCTCGAAATGTACCCAAGTGCATGATTTTTTAGCCAACTCAACTCAAAATTATAAAATGACTTAAAGTACATTCCCCTTAATAACCTATGATTAAGATAAGTAATATAATTAGATCGGTAAAACCTAAAATAACACCCCCTTAAGCATACCTTAGGCGAGTTGAAAATAAAGTTGGGTCCTAACAAACAAGATTGATGAGGTACCAAAATACAATGCAAATATCTCATAAAGTGGAGAAAAGGAGAAAACCCAATGGGAAAAAACTCCTCCCTAAAAGAGAGAAAGGAAAAGAAGGTAGGATTAGAATGCCCCACTTAAAGCTACAATAGATTGTAGCCATCCTGTATACGGAAAATGAGCCTCCCAAAGTGATTTGTGGATTAGAAGGAGGAGTAGTGAAGAGTGAGTCAGATTTTCCAAATCTTGGAATTATGTTCCAAGACATAACAACACTACTTTTTGGATCACAAGGCCTTTCAAGACATGATTGATATATTTGTTGAGAGGTATAAGGATAAGAATTAAATGCAGTGAGGAGTGGATCACCATGGAAAAGAGAATGATTCCTTTGAGTTGCTAATGGATCCTTATCCAAGATTTAGTTCCTAGAAAAGGAACTATGCATATGCAAAGTAGAAGATCCAATCGCAACAATTGATCTCCAAGTGGGAGATTATTGAGTGTGGAGCTTAATTGCTTCATAGAAAGCTTGTTTTTACATGTTGCTAGTTTTGATACAGTGACGGCATGGGTCGGGAAGTGACCGACATCAATCAATTATCAACCAACATGGGTCAGGAAGTGACCAATATCAATTAGGTAGTGACCGACACGCATCGGTCGTGCAAGAATCGACACCGGTCAGAAGTAAGCGACATCGATCAACATGTGTGATGGTGCTTTGTTTTTGGATGAGAATTAAAATAAATATTTTACTTTAAAGATGATTTATTGATTGTAAAAGCATAGTTAGTTTCCCAAAATAGATATATATGCATGTATGCATTGTATGAGGGTATGAGAGAAGAAAATAACAATTGTTTGCATGTTAGTTTTCTTGGTGAGAAAGAAAGAGTAGTTGAGTGAGGGAAAAATATTGAACATCCTGTGAGGTGTTGGAAGACAACAGATCTTCATTATATTTCCTCTGTAAATAAATGAATAATAATATTGGTTGTTTCTTGGTGGATGTAGCCCACACTGGGTGAACCACATTAAATCTAGTGTTATCTTTCTCTTGTTTATTTTATCTTCTGGTTTATTTCCACATTCATTACTTGTATGCTTTATCTAATTTTAGATATGTGCAACACTATTATATGGTTAAATCCCAACAAATGGTATCAGAGCTTTGTTTGGAGGTTTTGTGTGTTGACAAGATTTACTCACAGAGGGTTTTCTCGATTGAGTGGGATCATAACAATGACTCAAGATAGTAAATATGAAGTAGATAAATTTGAAGGTCTATTGGCAAGAAAAAATTTCTTGTGGGAAAATTGGTGGGTTTCAAGCCAATGCTATGGGAATCTAAGTCCCTCTACTTGAACAATGTAGCTTCCGTATGTGCATGCATGAAAAATTGGATTTCAATGGCGTCTTTTGACCGAGAGAGATCTAACAGGCACTCCACCGACCCTCAAAGCAAAGCTGATTTCTCACTAGAGAAGAACTTTGTCTGAGAAGGGGAAAGGGAGTGAGAATGGAGATAGGAGAAACTAATGTTGTGAGTAGAATATCAGATGCCCACACACATTAATTAGAAATTTCATTTACATGCATTTATAATTAGAAGAAAAACAAATCCATAGGAGAAGCTACAAGACCGAATGAAACTCATTGGTTGCAAAGTACCAATCAATTCCTCAATCAAAGAGGAAATAATTCCTTATTTTTATTATTGAAGCTCGAAAGCGAGTTTGTACATAGCTTGAGAATGGAAGAAATTTGAGGAAGAAGAGAAAATAGAAGAAGAATGGCATTTTCTATCTTTTCCAGGTACAGAGCACTCTGGTCTTTTTGAAAATCAATCGCCACCCTTGGAATGACGTCGAGAAGCCATTATATCCTTTGCCAAAATGGTTACAATCTTTACAAATCCTCGATGCCTTTTCAAATTCCTTTGTTGTGAAGAAAATGCTCATGGCGGGTTAAAAACCAGATCTTGCAAAGCAATCGTTACATTCGATTTGCCGTTTAAATATAGACCATTTGATTTGCTCCTATAGCTTTGAAATTGGGCCGTCCACATGGCAGGAAGGGATTGGAGTGGTTATGGGGAAACCTTTTGCATTTTGTGATTTTTTTGAGATTTGACAATTTGGAACAAATTGGCCCATAGCCTTGCTTTGACTTTTCAACTTAGACACGTGGCACATTCTTATTGGAAATGGGATCGCGACCTTTTCTCAACATTTTAACCTTTTTTGGAAAAAGGCTCAAAAATTCAATTTCCTTCGCTGGTCCGCTACTCTGATTTGACTAGGACACATGGCACGTTCTGGTTGGAGACAGGGTCGCGACTCTTTTATAAACATTTTAACCTTTTTAGGAAAAAGGATAAAAAATTCAAAGTTCTACGACATTCCGCTCTCCCACTTTGACTTTTCAACGGTAGGCTTCACCTTCGACTTTCTCCCTGGGCTTCAACTTTGACTTTTACCTTTATAGCTAGATCGGGGCTTCGGGTCATTTTTAAACTTTTCACCCTTTTTACAAAGAGGCTAAAAAACACAAACTTCTTCGTTGACCCACTTCTATGATTTGAATAGGACACGTGGCATCCTCTGATTGGTTGCGAGATTCAGGGAAGCAGTGAACCTTTATCCTTTTTAACCTTTTTCGATTCGATTCACTTTTCAAGTCCTAAGTGTCCCGATTGAACTTGTGCATCCTGGGACAAAAAATTCCATTTTTTCCACAATTAGAAATTTCAGCTTTTTGGGTCGTGAAGTGTCCCAATTGAAATTTTGTAGCATGGGAAAAAAAATTCTGCTTTTTCCACAATCAACAGTTTTGGCTTTTCGGGTCCACGGGGCAAATTTACCATTTTTGCAAAAATTGACCAAAAGTGTTAAGCTCACCAAAAAATACCATTCGTCCCATCCAATAGGATCTGACCATGTACCTGCATTCATTGGGGCCAAAATTTGACAGGAAAAGACACCCATCATCTCGACTATGGAAAAAATACACAAAGGAAGAGAACTTCATCATTTTGAGTCCAATTTTTGAATTTCCTTCGCGAACTAGAGGCATGGAGGCAAAACAATGATTTGACGACCTAGGCCATAGAATAGGTGAACAATTTTGATCACAAAGGAGATTGTAAAGAGGATATTTTGTGCACAGACCGAGAGATGGAGAATTTCTCAAAACGAGCAAAACAGAGATTTAAACAAAGGGCACGACTTTGCTAAATTCTTGAATCTCTAACTTGGATTAAACACCAACAAAGGACATGAGCTCAAAAAATTTGAATTTGGCTATGAAAATGCATAGTAGTTTTTAGGAGACAACACGATCGTAATTATCAACTATGGAAGATGCGGGTGGAGGATTATTTGTATTAGAAGGATCTATATTTACCGTTGGATGAGCATGCATATCCGGTCATGATGACTCGATGAATAATGGAAGGTTTTTGACAGAAATTCTCTTGGGTCTATAAGATTAAGCCTCGATAACATCATTGCCTTCAAATTTTTGAGATGAAAAAACCATGGTAGAGTTGGTGAAATCTTTAGCAAATTTGTATGAAACTCCTAGTGCTTCAAATAAAGTTTATTTGAAGAAAAAATTGTTTAATTATAAGATGCAAGAAGGTGGATCGTATCTAATCATTTGAATGATTTTGGTCTATGTAGAATCAATTAAAATTAGTAGAAATTCCATTTGATGATGAAGTGAAAACACTTTTATTTTGATGCTCTTTTCCAGATAGTTGGGATAACTTGGTAATGGCTATTAGTAATATAAAGTTTGCTTCTAAAGGTTTGAAATTTGATGATGTGGTTAGTGTAATCCTTAATGAGGAAATACATAGGTAAAGCTCAGGAGAAACATCATCTTGAAAACCTTTAAATGTAGAAAGCAAGGGAAGATCTAAGAAGAGATCATCAAAGAGAAAGAAGAACGGAGATCAAAGTCAAGAATAACAGATCTAGATTCAAGTATATAGATTTACATTGTTGGAATTGTGGAAAGACAGACACGTAAAGAAGAAGTGTTGGTCCAAGGAAAATAAAGAGAATACATCAGACAAAGGTAAAGAGAAAAATGTTGCAAGTAAGGTAAAGAAATATGCCCTTATTCTTTCCTTGGATAATAAATTAGAATCTTGGGTTTTAGATTCTGGAGCTTCTTTCCATGCTACCCATAATAAGGGTTATTTTAGAAATTATGTTCGGGGGTGATTTTGGACAAGTTTATTTAGTAGGAGATGATGAGCCATGAAATATTACTCAGTAACGGTGATGTTCATCTAAAGCTGCAGAATGGAAATCCATGGGTATTGAAAGATGTGAGGAACGTGCAAGCCTTAAGAGAAATCTAATATCCGAAGGGAAACTAGGTGAATCGGATGCGTGGTTACATTCACTACCGATTCTTAGAAGGTTACTAAGGGATATCTTGTTGTGGAAAGAGGTAAGAAGGTAAGAAATTTATATCTATCTACTCGTGTTATTAATTCCTTTTCTAGGCTATCTACTATGGATTCCGATGCAACCATGTGGCATAATCAGCTAGGCCATATGAGTGAAAAAGGAATGTAGATCCTAAAGGATAAGGGTAAGTTATCATATTTGAAACAATTAGATCTTGAATTTTGTGAGCATTTCATATTTGGAAAGAAGAAGAGAGTGAGATTGATCAAGGTTGGGTCAACAAAGAAAGAACAAATATTGGTGCTTGTTCACTCACATGTGTGGGGACCAGCTCATGTAGCTTCTATTTGAGGATCCCAATATTATGTGACTTTCATTGATGATGCCACAAGGAAGGTATGGATCTATTGTATTAAGTGTAAACATGATGTTCTTGAGACTTTTAAAAGGAGGAAAACCCTTGTGGAAAATGAAACAAATTTAAAAATAAAGTTTCTTAGATATAAAAATTATGGTGAGTACTACAAAAAGACTTTCAATGATTATTGTTTAGTGAATGAAATACGAAGAGAAAGAATGGTTCCTATAACTCCATAGGAGAATGGAGTTATAGAAAGAATGAACAAAACAATCATGGAACATGCTAGAAGCATGAGGATACATGTCGGTTTTCCTTTGAAGTTTTAGGTAGAAGCAGTGGATATAACAATGTACTTGATCAATCATGGGCCTTCAACAACACTGGATGGTGGAATACTAGAAGAAGCCTGGTCTGGAAAAGATGTAGATTTTTCTTTTCTTAGATTTTTTGGCTCAGAATCTTTTGTGCATGTTGATAGGGAAAATAGGAAGAAGTTGGATGCTAAATCTAAGAGATGTACTTTCATTGGTTATGGATATGGTGATTTTGGATATCATTTTTGGGATTTAGAAGATTTTAAGATTGTTAGGAGTCGTGATGTTGATTAGAATGAAAAAAATGTACAGGGATAAGGTTTTGGTGCCTAAACATGAACAGGTTGATGAGATTTTGAAGGAAAATCAAATTTTGGATCTAAAACAGACATCCACGCATAATGACATTAGTTCTACATAGAAACCGGTACCAGTCAAGCTAACCGGTATTGGTAGACAAGATTAGGTTCGTAACAGAAAACAATCTGGAACCGATGTCAGTACTCCTTAAACCGGTGGCGGTGAGGTAACTGCAATCGGTCGTGCACGAGAGGAATTGTGATCGCTACAAAACTGCAGCGGTTGGTATTAGGAGACCGGCGCGGCCATCGACAAAGATTGACACGAACGTGCAACATGCACATAATGAGCCCCGTGACACTCCGGATCTCGGTGAGAAGGTCACAAATAGTAATTAGACCTCAAACGAGATTTTCACATTCCTTTTGTTATTTATTATTGACTGATAGTGGTGAACCAAAAATATTTGAAGAAGTAATGCAAGTAGATACCCACGAGTAGTGGGAGCATGGCATGGATGAGGAGATGGACTCCTTGGAACAAAATCAGACATGGGATTTGGTCAAGTTTCCAGCAGATAAGAAAGCACTACAAAACAAATGGGTTTACAGGATCAAGGAAGAAGAGGGTGGACTGAAAAGATATAAGGTGAGGCTTGTGGTAAAGGTATTTGCACAGAAAGTAGGTATTAAATTTGATGATATTTTTTCTCTCCTGTAGTTAAGATGAATTCTATTCGATCTTGTTCTAAGTTTGGTTACAATAAAATATTTTCATTTATAATAGCTTGATGTTAAGATGAATTTTCTTCATGATGATTTGGAGAAAGAGATTTATATGCAACAACCGCTTAATTATGAATTTGAGGGTAAGGAGAAACTTATGTGTAAATTAAAAAGAGCCTATATGGGCTCAAGCAAGCTCCAAGGAAATGGTATTTGAAATTTGATAGTTTTATGCATGAGCATGGTTATATGAGATGTGAATCTGACCATTTTGTTTATTTTAAGAAGCTTGAAAATGGGAGCTATGTTATTTTGTTACTATATGTGGATGATATGCTGATTGTAGGATCTAGTATGTAGGACATTGGTAAACTTAAAGAAAGGCTAGCTCACACATTTGCAATGAAGGATTTGGGAGCTGTAAAGAAAATCCTTGGCATGCAAATTCATCAAGATAGGAAAAACAAGAAGTTGTATTTGTCTCAGGAGGCTTATATCAATAAGGTGTTGGAAAGGTTTAACATGCAAGATTCAAAACTTGTTAGTACACCTATGGCTGGACACTTCAAATTGAGAAAAGATCAGTGTCCTTCATCACACAAGGAGGTTGAGTAAAAGGTACATATTCCTTATGCTTCAAAGTAGTAGGAAGTCTTATCTATGTCATGGTTTGTACTAGACCAAACATTCGCATGTAGTGGGAGTTATGAGAAGGTTTATGACTAATCCAGGTAAATAACATTGGAAAGTAGTTCAATGGATTCTCATGTATTTGAGAGGGACATATGACATGGAGTTATGTTATGGAGGGTCAGATACTTCTTTACATGGCTATGTTGATTCAGATATGGCTGGAGATTTGGATGGCAAGAGGAGCACCACTGGATATGTTTTCATAGTAGGTGGAATGACAATTAGTTGGATTTCAAGATTACAGAAGGTTGTGGCTTTGTCTACTATAGAGGTAAAGTATGTTGTAGCTACAGAAGCTAGCAAGGAGATGATATGGATGAGTAAGTTCATGGAAGAGTTGGGTAAGGAGCAAGAGGATTGAAAATTATACAGTGATAGTCAGAGCACGATCCATATGGAAAAGAACTCAATATTTCATTCAAGAATGAAACACATTTAGTTGAGGTATCACTTCATATGGTAGGTGTTGGAGGATGGACAACTGAAGTTAGAGAAAATCCATACAGATGAGAACCTTATGGATATGATAACGAATCCATTGGTAAAGGAGAAGTTGGAGCTTCACTCCACTTCTGTTGGTCTTCAAGTTTGAGACTTGAAGAGGAAGAAATGGGCCAAGGAAAAGGATCCAAGGATGGTGATGTACAATACAATGCAACAATTGATCTCCAAGTGGGATATTGTTGAGTGTGGAGCTTAATTACTTCACAGAAAGCTTTTTTACATGTTGTTGGTTTTGACAAAGTGAATGAAATGGGTCAAGAAGTGGTGACATCGATTAATTATCAACCATCATGGGCTAGGAAGTGACCGACATCGGTCGGGGTAGTGACTTGACAAAGATCGGTCGAAATAACGAGTAATCAATCAACTTGTGCGATGGTGCTTTGTTTCTGGCCGAGAACTAGAATAAATATTTTTCTTTAATGATGATTCATTTATTGTAAAAGCATAATTAGTTTCCCATAATAGATATAAATGTATGCATGCATTATATGAGGGTATGAGAGAAGAAATTAAATTTTTTGCATGTTAGTTTTCTTGGTGAGAAAGAAAGAGTAGATGAGTGAGGGAAAAATATTGAACATCCGTGAGGTGTTGGAAGACAACAAATCTTCATTGTATTTCCTCTATAAAGCACTGAATAATAATATTGGCTATTTCTTGGTGGATGTAGCCCACACTAGGTGAACCACATTAAATCGGTGTTATCTTTCTCTTGTTTATTTTATCTTCTGGTTTATTTATGCATTCATTGCTTGTATGATTTATCTGATTTTAGATCTATGCAACATTGTTATATGGTTAAATCCCAACACTATGTTGTTCTCCTCAAGAATAATTGTGAGGTGGTCAATATTCTTCTTCACATAATTACTTTTATCATGCTTGCTTATGCAATATCCACTGATTGATCCTCTCTTTCTTGGAATTAGACTGAAGAGGAAGTTATTGAAGTTTGATTTGGAGGTGGGATATTTTTTATCCTTATTGTTCTCATGATACTTGTTATTCTATTTATTCTATTTGTTTGAAGCCTTTCTATTTACCATGTCCAACAAGTAGACCATGGGGTTTACAGGACTTCAATGTACCCATTTAAAGAAGCTTGTATTTCTCCCTAGTTAAGCAAACAACAAAATTGTCCATGGAATGCATGGTCTATGTAGCTCCCATGGCACTTTTTGTGGAGTGAAAGGTAGAAAAAATATAGAATAGTTGGAACCCAAATTGGCAAGGATGGAAAGAACCAATTGTTCATCCGTTTTTCTATGCCACACAGTTTCAAATGTAACCTAAGTGAATGTATTATATCATGTCAAAGTCACCTGGCTCAAATTGATGAGCTCATTCTCCAACTCATGACCTCTCATTATGTCTTGCTTCCCAAATATTCCTTCCAAAGTGGTCCATACATCATTAGGAGTATTTACATATTCAATATGAAAGAGCAAGTCAAGAGACATGGACATGCATAATAGACCGTAGGCTTCATCACTTTTGTTGTACCACTTCACCTTCTCTGAATCTAGTGTCGGTTTTATTTCTTATAGACACAAAATTATGCACTTTAGACATTATTTAGCCCGGTCTTATACTACTATTTACAAGGTTCTCAAGTGAATAAAATACTAATTAATCACACCTTTTGGCCATCTTTATTTTATGTTTTATTTTTTAGTTCCTGTGTATTTTCTATCACTTATCCGTTCATTTCGCAACTGCCCCATCATTCTAGCTCAAAATCAGGGCACCCAACTTGTAATAGGGTGCCCCGGGGTGCCTTGGTCCCACTCTGGGTGAACCAATATATGTAAATCCTTTCTCACTTCTTTTTGGGGCATTTTAATCCATTTTTCATCCTTATCCTTTTCCTTGTTGGGATTAATTACAAAATTAAGCTTGAGAGCCCTATAAATATAAAGTTATAAGACCAAAATAAGGGCCTTAGTGTCACATACTCTTATCACTCCATATAGAGTTTCATCCATTGCATCACTTACATCCACATAGTGCCATGTATCAAGGCTAGGAGATCTACATCACACACACCGCATAGTGGGAAGGATTCTATTCTATTACATAAATACATGCTATTTACATTCTCTATAGTTACTATTGCTTGCTACTTCACAAATTGTGACTCAGGAACAAGAACATACATAGCGCATGACATGCACACATGCACCAAAATTACATCCGTGTCTGAAATGTAGTGCAAACTCTCGTAATAAGACCACTAGTTTGGTGGTGAGGTAAGTTTGACCCATTCATTTGCATCTTTATTTTCTAGGGTTTAATTTTTCCTCTTAATTTGTAGGTCATCTTCCAGCTCATTCGGAAAATCCAAAGGTGTGATATATAAACAAGGTTCTAAACCAACTTGTGACCGTACCAAAATCAGGTTTCAAACTTTTGCATAGATTAGAGCATCTAAACTATAGACAGTGGCACCCTAATACCCTCCCAGTGCCTCGGTCATTTCAGATCTTCCATATATGGTTTTTCACAAAGTGTCCCCTGAGTGATCATTTACACTTCCAGATTTTATTTTCAGATCTGCAACACTATGCGACAATCACCTTTAATCAACTCGAGTCCTTTTCTTTACTCTACTCTTGGATATGAGGTTTTCTTCCATTAGATTTAATTATGCAATTCCTTTACATTATTTTAGCATACATATTTACAACATTTTAGTCCTCCTAATTAGATTAACATTAATACCCTAATACCCCTTTTAGGTCATTTAGGTTTTATTTTTGTTAATCATTTTGGTGAACCCAATGTCTCTTTCGAGTAACCTTCTAGGGTTTTGTATTTACACCTCCCATCATGGGTAAACATCATAGAAATTATCCCCCTAAGTCTTAAACTAATCTACAATTTAATATCCATGGCCATGCTTCGTCGACACTCCTACTACTATTTCTAGTTGTAGCCCTTATCCTTATTTCATTCAAATTCCATCTCGTTGGAATGGATCCTCGCTCCATCAAGATGTTGTTACCACTTATTTATGTACTATTAATCCTTCTTCCCTAGCTCAAATTGTAGCAGGAGTCAAAGATCTCCTCTTGAAGACCTAAATTACTCTAGCGCTACATTACTTCTCCCTATAGCTCTACCCATGATTGGTTCTCAACCTCGAGCCACTCCACATGACCTAGTTCCTACTGGTCTATATGGTTGATATGGTCATTTGTACTTTTGCCACTTACTCTTTTTTTACTAATGCTCGATACCTTCCACCATGCCTACTCCACAATACTCGGTTTATTTTCATATACCACCACTTCCCCTTTTCTCTATGAAATTCCATTTTGCGCAACTCTTCGCATGCTTACTGATCTCTTCCCGACCATCCGTTACTACTACTACTATTGGTTGTACATGGGACCTTTACCAGCTCTATATATCATACCATTTTCCCCACCATCATCATCCTCTTTAGCATTCCCACCATTCACTTGCACTCTCTTCATAAATAATTCTTCTTGGGATCACATACCACTAGACACCTCATGTATAGCCACCGTATATTCACATGATGGTATTATTCAACTTGGTTTTGAATTTAATGACCTTCATGCTCCTTTATGCGATCCACATTTGTATCATGGTTCTGTCATTCTCACTGCCACCTATAGCCTCGCGTGTTTTCCACCTTGTTGTCCACCTCGCATGTTATCCTACTATTTCTCCACTTACACTCAACCAGTCTTGGTTAGATTATATCGAGGCACACTTGACCCGATCGCGTTGATATCACATTCCCATGCCATTTGGCACAACTCGCATTTATATTAGTTCCTTTCTTAGCTATACACACAACTTCACTATTTGGTATGCTCAAGGATGTCCATTATCTCCTTTAGGAATGAACAATATGCCCCTGGTCAAGTATATCTTACACATTCATGGTTACTTGGATGACCAACCACACGCCATTCCTTACCAAGTTTCCGCACTTTCCAATACGATTTCGATACTCATATTGATGATCCTTTTGAAGATATTATTCCTCCATTTCCTTTTTGTGTTAACACCGATTCACCATTGTCTCCATTAGGCTCTATATCCACAACCATAGTTGCTTTGATTCTCAACCTTGCAATTATCCCTTTACTCCATACCTATTAGAGACTATATAAGTGCTACAAGTTCACTTTTAGACCATGGAAACCATGATTGCATCTCTCCATGCTAAGATAGAGAAACTTAAGGATGTCTCTACCTCGCATGTGCCTACTCCTCCTACAGCTCATGTGCCATCCACATCCCCAACCGGTCCCCCTCACCGATCCACCATCCGTACCATTACCTCTACCTCTTATCTTTCCTTCCAATGCTACACCACAAGACATTATTGGCCACCTTATTCATCCTTAAATCCTTTCTCTATCATCTACTCATCGCTACCCTCCTTCTCAACTAATCCAATATCATGATTAACCATTTTACCATTACCATCGGATTCAAGGTCATCATACCGGCTCTTGTCACTTCTTGAACCATATTATTTGTGATCTCCAATAGGTAGGCCTCCTTTCTTTTCTCCATCTCCACCTTCTATTCCCCATTCCACCCATCTCGACTTGTTTGGCTCGTAGAAGACTACCCATGACCCATCTCGACAACCCTATCTTCTCAATCATTCACCATCTCGTCTTCGTTCTTCGCTCATCCTTCGTATAGACATATTTTTATTCACCGACACAAATTCTATCTCATATATCCCCCTCATTGATTGCGGTCCTACCCTACCCTTTGATCATCCTTGACACCCGTTGATGAGACTTTCTTCCTTTGACCTTATAGGGTGATTTCTCCTTCATGACTACTTGGGGGCATAGCCACTACACACCCCCTTCATGCTATTAGCGTAGCTATATTTTTCTTCATTCATTTATTCACACATATGTATATTTATCATGCATTCTAGTGCCCTCATTACCTGATGACATGCTCTTGTGCTTCGGTTCACACTAGAATGTTGAGGGATTGCCATTACACTGAACCCCACACAATGTACTATAGGTTTTACACATTTACATTTGATCGTATACACCCCACATCCTACATTATTTTTTATATACATAGCCTACATCCTACATCACCCTATACATACCTCATCTAGTAATCATTTTTACATCATCTATGTCATACACGCTACACTATTCACCATTACCTATGAGTCTAGTTTTATATTTCATCCATACATTCTATATTTACACTAGGTCACATTATATATGGATCTAGCTTTCCATCCCATCACTATATATTCTATTCTACACCTATATCAGCATCTTACATCATCTACACATCATGCCTTATTTACATTGTCTTATTCACATAGCGCATCTATTCATCATATGCATTTTACATGATATACTAGATCCCATTACATATGGGTCTAGTTTCATCTTATTTATACTTACATATTCCATTTCTATTGAATCTCACACATTAGATATCCTATATATGTTATATATATATTACATTGCATTACCCACATCGTGCATTTACATCACATATTCATCCCTTATTTGTTTATACTCCATTGTCTTCTACACGTGACACTCACTACCCTATGACTCACTCTAGTTCCTCGGTGCACATAATTGATCGCCGAGTTTTACCAATCAAATGAACCTTACTTTCATCATGTGACATCTTTCTCATCCAACATTTCCCACGTTAGTGACATACACCTTAGGTTAAATTGTCACCCATCTTATCATCTTAGTGGTATAAACTTTAGGCTAAATCACCACCCCCATTATCATCTTATAGTGGAATACACCCTAGGGTACCTCACCACTCCATTCTTATCCATCCCAGAGTGACATACACTTTTGGCTACATTGTCACCCATCTCGATCCACTTATCTTATAGTGATATACTATTAGGACTAAATCACCACTCCTCCATTCAACAAAGTCATGGTATACACTTAGGCTATAGGGTCCACATATATCTTTCCATATGTCTCCTCATAATCCTTTTCATTCTATAGTGATATACGCTTAGGGATAAATTATCATTCCCCATTCAAAATTCATGATATACGCTTTTACTATAGGGTTCATGCACATATCTCCTTAGATGTCACATTTCCTCATCATTACACATACACACTCCTCACAACACGCTAGATATAACCAACACTACTTGACCATTTCTGATGATGCATTGTTTTTTATGGTTCATTCTTGATTAATAAGGGGAAAAAATGAACCTCACTGCATACACACTTCCATCCACTCGGGGGGCACACTGCTCCTATCATTCCATCTTGCATTCCATTCCATCCATCCACAACATATTGCATTGTCTTGGGGAATTTACTTTTTCTTACTCGTGTTTTGCATGCTCACTTTATTACACATGTTAGATTTCTTTCTTATATGTCATTATCATACACACATGCACGTTCACGTATTTATTTAGTGTGATCATAGATACAGGACTATACACACGATATGGATGCTCACCTTCTACCCTTCCTAAATCGGTCACTTTGGGGGAATCCAAATTAATCTTATCTATGTGATATTGTTCCATTTTGTACTTATCATCTTATAGTACTTTCTCATACATGTTTTGACATATTGGTTATCACTCGACATGCTAACGGGTGTTCCATGTGCAACAAATTTTTTGTAGGATTACATATTTCCATGACTACTTGTTTGTTTCTACTTATCGCTTTGTTTGCCATTACATGTGGGATTTTCCCTTTGCTTTGTGTGCACACTTGTCTCATTGTTTGTGGTAATGAAGACCTTGAGTTTATTGTGACATCGTGAGGATGTCCCATGTTTGAAACCTGTTTTGTGCGATTTTTGCTTATTTTTGGCATGTTTACACTACTTTGTTTGGTAGTTACTACATTTTCTTCATATTTTACACTTGTTTTCTTACATGAATGTTTTTCAGACAAACACTTTTTTGGCTAGCCATCTCCTTTTGTGCGCACCTTGGTATCTACCAAGTGCTTTCCCTTTCCCATGCAGGGGCGAGTTCTACATGTCGTGAGTGTGGTGGTCCTCTTTTAGGGCCACATTCTCCTTCCTGTGACATCACATGCGCCCCCAAAGAGGGGGAAATCATTGAGGGTTTTCTACTAACACAGTGTATTTACACCAATTCAGACATAGTGAGTGAGTTCGAGATCAAGTATACAAACTCCATACACAATGGCCTCAACAGACATGGTGTCCTTCTGCAATTCACAGAGCAAGCGATTACATGCTTGGGGGTTATAGTGGGTGTGCCTCTCTACACTTCTTCGTCCACCGGTGTCGGATCACCCAAAAACTAGGAAAATTTATAGATCTCTTTACACATTTCAGCGAAGTGATTAAAGTTGGATGATACAATGCATTTCCTCCTATACTTCTTTAGCCAGGGTGGCATGAGATCACCCAAAAAACTCGCGATAGTATAGGATATCCTTCTACTCCATTTTTATTGATATGGATTAGGTGCACATGTTCCATTTACACTTTTATTTTTAGTGTGTTTTACATTTGCGTACTTTACACATGATTATTTTACACAACGTTTTTAACATACATACATATTTGATCATTTTCTCCTTGCAGGTCCGACTGTATGAGAAACAAGAAGTCAAATTGGGGGAAATAACAATAGTGAAAATGACAATGATAACACACCGCTATAGGAATTTTCCTATACTAACCATGCAGGTACACTACAAACAACAACAACTACACATGCTTTCCGCCCTAAGTTCACTCTCATCACTTTTTATACTCATTTTTCATCTTTAGAATACACGCTCCTCCACCTTTTTCTTTTTGTCATTCCACGCTTGATTCTAGTCCATCGGCATGTCTTCTTCTATACTCTACATGGATATCAGGTATGCATCTCTATCTACTTTATGTTACCGAGTGTTCCGCTCACCAACATAAAGTGGGAGCAAAATGTAGACACAAAATTATGCACTTTAGACATTATTTATCCCGGTCTTATACTACTATTTAGAAGGTTCTCAAATGAATAAAATACTAATTAATCCCACCTTTTGGCCATATTTATTTTATATTTTATTTCATAATTCACGTGTATTTTCTAGCACTTATCTATCCATTTCGCAATTGCCCCATCATTCTAGCCCAAAATCAGGGTGCCCTAGCCTATCTTGGGCACCTCGAGGCACCCTAGTCCCACCATAGGCACCCCAATCTATGCACATCCTTTCCCGCTTTTTTTTTGGGGACTTTCTAGCCATTTTTATCCTTATCATTTTCCTAGTTGGCCTTGTTGGGATTAATTACAAAATTAAGCTTGAGAGCCCTATAAATATAAATTTATAAGACCATAATAAGGGTCCTAGCGTCACATACTACTATCACTCCATCTAGAGTTACATACATTGCATCACTTGCATCCACATAGTGCCATGCATCAAGGCTAGGAGATATGCATCACACACACTGCATAGGGGAGGGATTCTATTCTATTCCATGCACACATGCTATTTACATTATCTATAGTTACTATTTCTTGCTACTTTGCAAAGTGCGACTGACACAAGAGCAACTAGGGAACGACATGCACACATGCACTAGAACTACATCCAGTCTGAAATGTAGTATGATGCTCAAAGTGATAAAACCATTAGTTTGGTGGTGAGGTCAGTCCCTACCCATTCATTTGTATATTTTATTTTTCTAGGGTTTGATATTTCCCCTTGCATTGCAAGTCATCTTCCACTTACTTGGTGAATCCAGAGTGACAAATAGGTAGGGTTCTCGAACTAACTTCATGACCATACCATGATTAGGTTTCAAGATTTTACACAAATCGAGTGTCCAAAATGCATACTAGGGCACCTTGGGGTACCCAAGACTACCCTCCTATGCACCTCAGTCATTTCAGATCTTCCAGTTATGGTGTTCGTAGGTTCCCGAGGGATCATCTAGACTTCTAGATTTTATTTCCAGATTTGTGACACTGTGCGGCAGTTACCTTTAATCAACTGAGTCCTTTTCTTACTCTGCTCTTTCATATTATGGTTTATTTCCATTATATTTAATTGTGTAAATCCTTTACATTATTTTAGCATACTTATTTATAGAGTTTTAGTCCTCCTAATTAGATTAGCATTAATACCCTAATACCCCCTTTTAGGTCATTTAGGTTTTATTTTTGTTAATCATTTTTGTACCCATGGAAATCCAACGTAAGCCTTTACTCCTTAAGAGGATTTTTATTTTGACTTTCCACTCGTGATAATTTAATGGTGTAAGAAGTGGAACAAGGGATGGATCCATTGCAAAAAGTGGTTATATGTCGAACTGAGTGTGCTTAAAAGACTTAGTTGTGCCTTTTCAAACCTAAAACACCCAGGTTAAAGTCCTAGGCTTGTCGAGCACCTTTTGAATCCGACAAACAATGTTGAGGTTTCTCTCTTATCAAACACCTTCCGGATCCCAACACACTCCGTTGACAATATGCAAGCTGTTAAACACCTAAGAAAACCTGAAATAGGTTGTCAAGGTTTTGGACTTCTTGAACAAGTCTTGAATCCCAAAATAGACTATTGGGGTTTCAGAGTTATCGATCAAGTTGTGGAACCCAAAAATTTTTCAACAAATGGAAGAACCCAGAGCATGTCAAGTAGGTGTCGTAACCCGACACATGTTAAAAATTTGAAAACCTAAAACACCGAGTGTTGATTGGGATTAATAAGTTAGACAAGAATTTGCAAGTGCGTGTTAAGATGTAGAGATGTTATGAAGTCAAAAAAACCTAAAACACTAGCCGTTTACCGGGGTTCATAGGTTTGACCGCACTTTACAAGTTGTGTTCAAATGCTTAGATGTTCTAAAGTCCCGAAAACATGGCACACCTGGGAAGACTTTATGACATGTCGAACACCTTATAAATCCTAATGCATTAGGTAGAGTATTTGACTTTTTAGACACCCTACAAATCTTGAAATGAAGCGGGGTAGATTTTGTACTTGTTAGACACCCCGCAAATCCGAAACACACAAGTGACAATAAAAAAACAAGGAAAAACCTCGATATTGAAAAACTTCTATGCCTTCCACAAAGAACGTAAAATACCCACCCAATGTTTAGAAAAACCCAGATAAACCCATAAATGATTTTGAATTTTATTTTGGAGTTCGAGACGATACATTTTTTTGTAGAATTAAAAAAAAACCTTAAAAACCTCTAAAAAGGTTGAAACCACATGTCACTGAACTAGGTCAAGTTTAGAGCGGAACCTAAGGTTTTGACCCCTTCTAAATTCAACGACACTATCTATTTTTCATGTAGAGACTCTAAAGAATATATTTGCATGGATTTACTTAAAATCCCACCAAACCCTTGAAAACCAAAATCTATGAAAACAAAAATTGAATGAGTTAGAATGCTAGATTTTCTAATAGAGGTAATGAAATTTTACTACGAGATCAACTCGATACGAAGTAGTAGTGCTCCATAATTAAGTATTGGGAATCAGTAGGATCAAATGCACAAAGTAGAAATTTGTGTGGAGTGGTGAGATCAAAAAAACTCAAGAGAAGAAAAAACTATTCATTCATTCATGCATAAGCCAATTAGCCAAAAATATGCATAGGAGGTTATATTATATAGTGAGAAATTAGGTTACCCAAAAAGGTAACCAAATCAACTCACAATTAGAAAATGACTTAAAGTAAATTAATCTTAATAACATATGATTAACCCAAGCAAGATAATTATATTATGTAGGTAAATCCTACATCAACAATTATAACTCTAATATGATGCACCTTTCAATGTATTGTTAGGATGATATACCTGAGCCTCATGGTATAAACACTCTTTTAATATACTTGTCAAGTATGTGGAAGAATACCGCCTCTCAATATAACCATTCATATGTGAGAGAGGAATTAACACATATGAGAGTAAAATGGTGTGAGGTATGTAAATAGTGTATGAAATGGAATTTCCAAATCAACGTAACCCGCTCATAATGAATCCCTCTTGCATAAGACAATTGTGTTCTAGATTGTCAAGTTTTATGCCTAACAATCTTGATGGCGGGAAATGATGGAATGAAAGTGTATGCTTGTTCTTATTACTCCCCCAAAAATTATAGGGACGATGCCACAAATGCCATTTTTCAATTGTGTTAGGCAATAGATGCGGTAGTTCAACACAATGAATTTACTAGTAAGCATGACCAAGAGGTAATATAAATACCAAACACTAAGATGATTTAAGCCTTGTGATGTGCACAACAATTAAGTAAAGATTGTAGCTATTTATAATTCCTGAGTTCATATGAAGGCATAAGGAAAGAACATACATAACATCTGACCTATATTAACATGATATACATCTATACATCAATAAAAATTGTTTAGCAAAATTTAAAATTCTTTTTTCGGTATTTTTAACAAAAATCAAATCTCATAACACTTGTGACTTGTGACTACCCAACAACTAAATTTTTTTAATATTTTAGAAAATTTGTAAGGATAAAATGTTAGATCTACAAAAAAAATGATAGAAAAATAAAAATAAAAATGAAAGGAGTGCAAAACCCCAATGAAAACAAAGTTCTAGATTAAAAATGAAAGAAGTTAAGCCACAACCAAAAGTGGTCCCACCGTGGTCACCAAAATGTATACGGATATTGAGAAAAGCTGCAAAAGTGTTGGATATATCCAATAAAATTGGGTCAAAATTAGGTTATTAAATAAAATGGGTTTACGTTGATGTTATTTAATACAAGAGCGACTTCACAACGTCCTTCCAATGAATAAAGTACGTTAAAATATCAAAAATATTTATCTAAATCTATAAATCACACACTAAAGGAAAGTGTTAATTTTGTTATTAGTTAGGGGACCTATCTTGGTCATATTCCTAATGCTTTTAAGGTGACAAAAATATGTAAGACATGCAATGAAAATAAATGAAATGGTATACCTATTCAAAGGTGAATAGCTTAGATAAGGTTGATCTCCTCTCATAGACATTAAATTCTAACCATTTTTTACAACCATAAAGAGGGCTTCAAGGTTTTTTCGAGAAGTTGTCACAATAAGGATTTTGAGTAACATTAAGGAAAATATGACGATTATAAGTTTACCTTACAAGCTTGGACCTGTCTTTTGTAATTCAAAATTTCCTTTGGAAAATGTGATAGGGAAATAATTGTGAAAGAAACTAGGGAAGTAATTGCGAAAGAATCCAAGGAGATGAAGGCAGGGGGTGAGTGTTATTTTATAGTTTTTGTGCGCAAAAATTATTGAGATAGGTATGGGTGTAATGTACATACAGAGGTGAAATGATAAGGGTCTAATGTGCATCGGAGATGCAAATTGGGTATGTGGAGTGATTCAATATTTGTTGTGTATGCATGGAGTGTTGTGATAACATTAAATGTGACTGGGTGTGGATAAGGAAGTGGGTGACATGCCTTACATCAAAATTATTTATTTATTTTTAGGTGTTTTATTGGAATATTTATTTTTTAGGGATTATTTTGGTTTATATTATTTTTTTAAATTTTATCTTAGGATACCTTATGCACAAGGTGCATTTTATGATGTCTACAATAACACTGTGAGTGGGGCATTGGTTTCCCTTAAAGATATAGGTGCAATGATATAGCAATGATAGTAACCTAGAGGTGGGAAAGGATATATCATTATGGATTCAGGGCCCAACACTATATACATAGGATCAACATGAAGGGTGTCATGCAAACCATTTACAACCAATATAGAATAAACAAGTATATATATTTTACTATAAGCAAGATTATAAGAAAAATTATATAACTTTTCATAGCATTAGATGGAAACATAAACTTGTGCAAAAAGACATGTGTAAAATCCATGAACACTGTAACATTTTAAAAGGGGATATGGGTTCCCTTAGAGACATATGAATTGTAGATGTATAAATAGTGGGTGTAACCATAATATTTGAAACACTACATACAAATGAAAGTACAACATCATAAACTAGGGTCTAGCTCTAGTTGGAGGATTGAGAGACAAATCATAAATAGTAGTATGTAGATAGGGTGTAACAAGAATAAAATAAGTGAATTAGTTGAAACATTTGTAACATGTTTGATCAAAATAGGAAAAATAGTTTCAATATAAGTAGTTTCCACAATATCATGTATAAGAGAAACATCATATCTAATTACACATTTGATTGTAACATTATTCATAACAAAAGGATGTTCAATTTTATTGTTTGTTCAATAGAAGATAAAATATCACTACCAATTTTTATCGCATTAAAATGTATAATAGGAAAATTAAAATCATCATATCCAATATCATTACAATTATTGATAGGATCATCATCATAATTTTAACCATCATTAGAGTGTATATCAAGTGTATGCTTGAGTCTAGGTACATTTTCTAAATCATAAGCATGTGATGACTTAAGGGGAGAGGGGATATGTAGTTTGGAAATGATCACATGAGTAAAAGAGTGTGAAATTTGGGAACTTGCATTTAGAGGGACCCCAATTTGGGTGAAAAACTTATTAAGATCAAGGGGTGTCTTTGGTTGAACTTGTAGAAAGAGATTGTAGCTTCATGTGCATCATAGCAAAAAAAAAAGGAGAAAATTCTATAATTAGTTAAGAAAATACTCACTAAGTAGAGAATGGAAGGCCAACAATCAAAAGAACATAGATGATAAAACCCAAAAAAGTGACTTTAACAAAAATGTGTCAATTTAGAAAAAGATAATAGTCATAAAATTGCAAAAATGACTTTTTCAAAAAATATAATATGTATTTTACGAAATCAAAAGATATATTTTAGGATATGAATATTATAAAAAAATTTAGGGAATTTTCAAATATTTGTATAGTTTTCAAATTGTTCCTTGATTACTAAAAACAATAATTTTGAAATTCCAAAAATTGTCCAAAAACTAGGAAGAACAAAAATAGATTTTCATTTACTTTATCAAGATCAATTAAAACCTCATGGGAATTTAAAAATAGATTCACTAATTTAGATATATGTGAAAAAGGTGATTTTTCCAATAAGAAACCCTAGAAATAAGTCCAAAGAGAAGGACCAATTATGAGGCCACTGGGAAAAAATTAAAAATCAATCGTAGGTAATGCACTAGACAAGAATCATAAGTAAATATGAATACTAACCTAAGAAGATTAAATAAATTTGAAACAATAGTGTGTGGGAAGGTTTTGCAAGGTCAAAAGTTAGATTCACGAAATGTTTTAATTGTTTCCTAATTCGCTCAAATGTTTTAACCGTTTCCTAATTATGGGGTGGGAAGCGGTGAACAAGTTAAAGAATATCATTAAATGCTTACTTTGAGATAATTAGTAAATAATAACCATGTACATTTAGAAAAAAACTTTAATACACGTAAGTATGCTAAAATGATATAATGATTTCTTAAAAACACAAATAGATAAAAACTTAGATGCACAAGGTGGTACATGGTTAATTTGGGTGTACATGATTTGGATGAAAATGTTGTTTTGGATTTGGAACCCCATTTCTTTTTTTGGGATTGGAAAATTCTCTAGTGTAGGACCATACAACTATTGCATGGTCTTGATTGGTTCTATATGGTCGTGAATTATTCTATTCCATCTTAAACATATGCACACTAGGGTTCTATAACTTTTTTTCCCTTGACTTGCATGGAAATGAGTTTCACTATCTATTTCACTAGGGCTCACGCAACTCGGTCTCACCTATAATCACCTATAAAAAGTAGAGAACCTATATACCTATAATGAGACTTCATGAAAGCATTATATATCCAAAAGGATAAATGAATGTGTGAGTGATATTGGACTACCCTTAGTGGTTAACCCTTATTGAACCAATCCAAGCGTTGCACTAATCCCCTCAAACGGGAGAAAGCCTCACGTAGTTTTCTTAGAGTAGCTGTAAATTTGCATACATATGTGTTTAACCCCTATACACCCCCTTATGTCTTTTGATGCAATGATAATGGGATAACTATAGAGTAAATAATGTACCCAACATGGTAGTAGTGTGATATGGTGTGCTTAAAATGCTTAAACTATCCCTTTTGTCAAAATATCCTTGAAAATAGTTGGAGTGACTTTCTCTTGTTAAGACATGGCTTTAGGACCTTTAAGTGCTTGGAAATGGAGAAAGATAAACTCTTGAACCTAGTTTGAATGCTTCGGACTTGTATGGTGGCTATTTTAACTGATTTGAAACTTCTTTAGAGAGATTATAGAGATCCTTGTGTGCTTTAATGTTGATATTTGCAATAAGATCTCATGAGAATGCTAGGTGAGTTATGAAGTGCAATTGACTTGCTTGTATAGGATTTCGTAGGTTAAACATTCACATTAAGGCTAATATAAGAAGATGAAATGACACACATATGATATGAAAACTAGAAGAAGAGTCATTTTATTAAAGGGTGTAGGACCATCCGTATTATGGCCCTAAGTTATATGGGTTTTCCCATGCAGAAAGTGATGTAAAATATTAAGTTATGGAATGGTGCCTAGGGTTAAAGTACTACTTTAGTTAATTAATATTCTCTAGATGAACACCAAATTAGTATGCAAAGATGAGAAAGTTAGGAGAGAGAGACAAAGAGAAATATAGATACCAATTAGGCTTAGAATGTGAGAGTTTGTCTTTCCATAAGAACAAAGTCAAAATTTCCATTTTCGAAGGATATTGTTGTCACACGGATCGTGCACCCATTGAATCTCTGAGTGATCTCGTGCAACGTTTGATCATCCCCAAGGTGTGGGACCTTGTTGCCTTGGGATGAACCTCCTGGAGAAGGCCGAATTCCTTTGGAACTTGGAGCACTTGATTTAAGATCAATGTGCAAGGCTAAAGCACTTTGAAAATAACTCTAATCTACTCAATTCACGGGATTTAAGGTTAGAAATAAAAAAATGAAAAGTAAGGTGATGCACCAAGAAAGAGTATTACTAGACAATTTTCTGATCTTCACATTGGAAAGGGTTAATTTGGAAAGGATAAAATAAGCATCACAATCCAACTTCACCTTATGCTACTTAGACAAGGAAGACAAGATACCACAGACCTCGAGCATGTGTTTCCTTGTTAAACACCAAGTATATTTAACAGATAGATCAAGCCTACTCAAATACACAATCAACACCTCATAACAATATATGATATGCACATGTCATACAACTTTTCTATCTATGATTATTGGTAATAATGAAAATTTATAGCACAAGGGATATAACATTTCCACAACTGATATTCAAAGTAACCACATCATTATTCACATAGATTGAAATAAGATAATTGAGATAAAGGTAGATTAACCACTCACATTAAGGAATTAAAATTCACAAAGTATGAATTGATCAACAACTAACACAATAAATCAGACATTTCATGGAAAAATATTGTTCTGAATATAATTGAAAGGCTCAAAAGTATTTAAAGCACTCTTCCAAGCTTGAAGAGTAACTTCTCCAATGATCTAAAATCCCCCTTAAACTTTAACACTCCGGAGGTTGAGCCATTACAACTAAACCTTAATTAACAAGTTACTAAAAATAGAGTATAATTAAGTTCAAGGGAACATGCTCCCATAAAAATAGTAAAGTTGTTGCAAAGGTTTGACTAAGTCAACCCTACAACTTTGACTGATTCAGAGCTTGGAACTGTCCCAATCATGACTGCCTGACTTAGCTTGGACCTACAAAATCTCTCTCTTATTCAGTTTCTCCCAATCTTTTCCCCACATAACCATCTAGTGTTTGTAATCAACGAAACATTTGATGATTCCTTGTACTTTTTCTTCCTCTGGTCTACATGAATAATGATTTACCACGTCCAATGTATTAATTTCTCTCTCAACGTTGGCTGGAAATATTTTCAACTTGTTCACCACTTTTTTCAGCTAGCTTATGAAATTCTGGCATGAGACTAATCTGTAAATTGAATTGATATTGGAAGTTTTAGTCACCTCATCATCCTCCTTAACCAAATATTTGAAATTTGATTTAATTTGGTCAACCAGAAGAGCATCAATATTCTCATTGAAAAATTTGTAATCGATATTATCAAATTCTTCTGAAATATCATTTAGACCATCCATTATTTCCACATGTTTATCATCCAGTTTCTTGATCAAATCTTGCAATACCTGGGATATAAATTTCATAGATTTTTGAAACTCAAAAAACTTGGAGGAATCATCAATTACCCCTTCTTAAGGAATTATAATTGGGTCCATATCTCATTAGGAATTAATAGAATCTAATGTGGAATAATTCCTCAGAATCACAATAATAAGAAGTATGAATAGAAATTACAGAAATGAAATATGCAAAACACAAAGACAATATTTAACGTGGTTCACCCAATGTGGGCTACATCCACCAAGAACACTTTCTCAGATTTTATTACAAGCCAACAGTCTTCACAATTACAATAACTAGATCTTGTTTGGAGCTGCGCTCAACAAACCCTCCCAAATTCACACTTGAATTCACACACACTATTCACCTTCACAAAAAACACTCATATCAATCCTATTGTATGTCCATCTATATATAAGTACATCAATAGGTAGCCGAAGAGGTGGTTTTACAAAGCAATGGGTATCGAAAATCCATGGGCCCAAAACCAGCCCATAACGGTTACCCATTACCCATGGGTTAATAAACCACCCATGAAAATTTACTTGGGGGCTTTGCCCTCGAGCCCCTATCTGGGGGCTTCACCCCCAAACCCCCTTGACTCGCTCACCGCGATCGTGGGGTGTCGTAAAAATATTCGAGTGTAACACATGGAAGGTGTACCAAACTCTAACATGAAAACAAGCTCCACAAACATAACAATCTCCCACTTGGAGACTGATTTCCATTAAGCAAGCTTCTCAACCCTTCACTGTCATCTGCGAAGGCCAACCAAAGCTGAACATAGCTTTAGTTTATCCCTTGTGACCACCTTAGTAATCATGTCTATAGGATTCTGACTGGTATGAATCTTCTCCAACTTCAACTTATCTTCCTCCAAAGTTGTCCTAATGAAGTGATATCTCAACTGTATATGCTTTGTCCTAGAATGGAAAGCGGAGTTCTTAGCTAAGTGAATAACACTCTGACTATCACTATATAGCTTTCCAAATTCCTGCTTATACCCCAACTCATCAAGAAATTGTTGTATCCAAATCATCTCCTTGCTAGCTTCTGTAGTAGCAACATACTCAGCCTCAGTGGTTGACAAAGCCACAACCTTCTGTAACCGTGAAATCCAGCTCACTGTTGTATCACCTATAGTAAATACATAACCTGTTGTGCTCCTCCTGTTGTCCAAATATCCAGCCATATCTGAGTCAACATATCCACACAAAGTAGTGTCTGATCCACTATAACACAAAACAGTACCCATGGTCCCTCTCAAATACTGAAGTATCCACTTTACTGCCTGCCAATGCTCATTTCCTGGATCACTCATAAACCTACTCACTACTCCCACTACATGGGCAATATCTGGCCTAGTGCATACCATAGCATACATCAAACTACCAACCACTAATGAGTAAGGCACCTTGGACATCTGGTTTCTTTCTTGCTCTGTCTTGGGACATTGATCCTTTGATAACTTAAAATGGCCTGCCAAAGGAGTCCCAACCGGTTTAGCATCCTGCATGTTAAACCTATCCAATACCTTCTTAATGTACTCTTCCTAAGATAAAGTTAGCTTCTGTTCCTTCATATCCTGAGCTATCCTCATACCAAGGATTTGTCTGGCTACCCCCAAATCCTTCATATCAAAGGATTCACTTAGTTGTTTCTTGAGTACTTTTATTTCCTACATGTTTTTACCTGCAACCAACATGTCATCAACATACAAACACATGATAATATAACTTCCATCCTCAAATTTCTTTGTATACATGCAATGGTCAGAATGACATCTAATATAACCTTGCTCCATCATGAAGCTATCAAACTTCTTATACCATTGACGTGGAGCTTGTTTGTGCCATACAAGCTCTTGTTTAGTTTTTGCACACCATATCCTCTTTAACTTTGACTTCATATCTTCCTGGGCTCTTTGTATATATAGCTCCTCCTCCAAATCACCATGGAGAAATGTAGTCTTTACATCTAACTGTTCTAAGTGCAAGTCTTCTACTACCACTATTCCAAGAAGCAGTTCAGATAGAAGTCATTTTTACTACGGGAGAAAAAAATCTCATCAAAATCTATACCTTGTTTCGTGAAAACCCCTTGACCACCAACTGGGCCTTATATCTTTTCTTTCCTCCTTCTTCATTTTTAACTCTCAGTACACCCACTTGTTCTGCAACGCTCTTTTGCCTTCTGGTAGCTTCACCAAATCCCAAGTCTGGTTCTCCATGAGAGACTTATGCTCCTCATCCATGGCTTACTCCCACTTCTTACTGGCATCTACCTGCATTGCTTCATCAAAGCTCTCTGGCTCTCCACTATCAGTGAGTAATAAATAATAAAGAGAAGGAGAAAAATTTTCAGGTTCTTTTCTTACCCTAGAAGACCTCCTCACTGTAGGAGTTTGGGGTTCCTATTGAGTAGGTTCCTGAACTGATTCATGGGTCACTGTCCCATCCGGAAGATCCTCTACCACTACATATTCGTTCTTGGACTCTTCCCTATTTTCCTGTAACTATTGCTTATACATGACTTTCTCATTAAATACCACATCCCTAGACCGAAAGGTTTTCTTGTCCTTAATACTCCAACATTTAAATCCAAAGTCATCACCACCATAACCAATAAAAGTGCATTTTTCTAATTTAGCCTCTACCTTGGTCATATCATCCTTGTCAATATGAAAAAACACCTCACATCCAAAGACTCTAAGAAATGATCAATCAACTTTCTTACCAGTGCAAGCCTCCTCAGGTATGCCTCCATCTAAGGCACTTGAGGGTCCTCTGTTTATCAAGTACACAATTGTGCTCACCGCATCTGCCCAAAAATAAAGAGGTAGTCCTACATGTATCCTCATGCTCCTAGCATGTTCCATTATTGTTCTGTTCATCCTTTCTGACACCCCATTCTATTGCGGGGTTCTGGAACTCGTATTTTGCTGCATGGATTCCATTCTTAGAACAATAATCATCAAATTCATTGCTGCAATACTCCCCTCCATTATCTAACTGAAACATTTTAACTTAAGACATGTTTCATTCTCTACCAAGACTTTCCATTTAACAAAAGTATCAAATACATTAGATTTGTTTCTAATACAATAAACACAAACTTTCTTTGTTGCATCATCAATAAAAGTAACATAATAACTTGAGCCCCCAAGAGATGATACCTGAGCCGGCCCCCACACATCAAAATGTACCAGCTCTAAATTACTCTCTTTCTTCATAGGTCCAACCTTGAGAAACCGTACTCACTTCTGTTTCCCATATATGCAGTTCTCACAGAAATCCAAACCTGTTTCTGTATATCTAGGAAAATTCTTCTTTATGATTTCCATGCCCTTATGGCTCATATGACTGAGCCCATAGTGCCATAATGTTGTATTTGCATCTGAAGCCACAAGATTACAATCATTAGTACTATCAGTGGTTAAATACAAGGTTCCAACCTTCTTACCTCTTGCCACCACAAGAGCACCCTTGGTAACCTTCCAAGAGTCAGATGTAAATATCACAGTACAACAATCACTTCCCAATTGCCTCGCCGATATCAAATTTCTCCTTAATGTAGGCACATGTATGACATCCTTCAATAGCCATGTATTGCCATTCTGAATCTTAACCTGAACAGAACCTTTTCTAACTATACTTCAAGGCTCATCATCACCAAGAAAAACATGCCCAAAATCTCCTTGAACATAATCAACAAAATAATGCCTATGTGGAGTAGCATGAAAAGAAGCCCTTGAATCTAAAACCCAAGATTCAATAATATTATGCAAAGAAAGAATCAAAGCATCCTGGCATACATTACCCAATGCCACATTTGCCTCATTTTCTTCCTATTGTTTCTTCTTGTCCGAAGCTCCCAACAGTCCTTCTTTGCATGCCCAAACTTTCCATAGTGCTAGCATACTATCTTGCTTTTGGATTTTGACCTTGCCCGATCCTTTGATTTTCCACGGTTTCCTCTATTCTTCTATCTCCCTCTAGTTTCCACTATCAAAGCATTCCCTGAAGTAGAAGATTCACTAGAGCTTTTTCTTCACATTTCCTCACTTAGAATCACCCCTACAACATCCTCAAACTTCAACTTTGAGTTAGCAGGAACTGAGTTGCTTACTACCATTACCAGGATAATCCAACTCTCAGGTAAAGAGCACAAAACTAATAAAGCCCTGACTTCTTCATCAAATTCTATTGTAACCAAAGCTAGCATATTTACAACTGTATTAAAATCATTTAGATGATCTGTTATTGAACCATTCTCAGACATCTTCATATTAAACAACTTTTTCATTAAAAATATCTTATTAGAGGCAGAGGGTTTTTCATACAACTTCCCTAATGCATCCATCAGTTCTTTTGTAGTCTTTTCCTTTGAAACATTAAATAATACCGAAGATACTGAGAGACATGCCCAGATCATTCCAAGTGCCTTCTGATCCAACAAATCCCATTCTACATCTATCATACTCGAGGGTTTGTTCACCTTCTCAGACAACGGAGTATAAAGATCCTTTTGATAAAGGTAATCTTCCATCTGCATCTTCCAAAGACTGAAATTTTTCCCATTGAATTTATCAACCCTAGATCTTCCATCATCTGCCATAGCTCCCACTCAAGCTAAAAAATTTCCCTGTGATTCAACACTTTAGCAAACCAAACCAGCTCTGATACCAATTGTTAGGAATTAATAGAATCTAATGTGGAATAATTCCTCAGAATCGCAATAATAAGAAGTATGAATAGAAATTATAGAAATGAAATATGTAAAACACGAAGACAATATTTAACGTGGTTCACCCAATGTGGGCTACATCCACCAAGAACACTTTCTTAGATTTTATTACAAGCCAACAGTCTTCATAATTACAATAACCAGATCTTGTTTGGAGCTGCGCTCAACAAACCCTCCCGAATTCACACTTGAATTCACACACACTATTCACCTTCACAAAAACACTCATATCAATCCTATTGTATGTCCATCTATATATAAGTACATCAATAGGTAGCCGAAGAGGCGGTTTTACAAAACAATGGGTACCGAAAAGCCATGGGCCCAAAACCAGCCCATAACGGTTACCCATTACCCATGGGTTAATAAACCACCCATGAAAATTTGCTTCGGGGGCTTCACCCCCGAACCCCTTGACCCGCTCACCGGTGAGCGGGACCACTCATGTAAAATATTCGAGTGTAACACATGGAAGGTGTACCAAAATCTAACATGAAAATAGGCTCCACAAACATAACAATATCTCTAATCTCCTCCCATGTAGTCAAATTAATATTCAAATTATTGTTTTCCTTGGAGAGGACTTCATCGATCCTGGGAATGGAATTTATTTCAGCTTGTAAATCATTATACAATTCAACAATTTGTTTGATCAAGGGATTAGCTTCTGAAGCATGCACTCTATCCATCTGTCTATTGATATTCCCTTTTGACCTATCTTCTCAATTTCATGATATGAAATATCATCCAAAATAGAAGAAACTGTCAGAGCAGTTGTAGTTGAAGGATCAGTAGTTGGAGTGGGTTGTGTTACTTTCCTTAAAAAAGTAGTGAGTTGTTAAAATTTTGATTTCAATTCATCTTTGGAGAATTTATCTTTATCATATTTTTCCAAAAAAATTCCAAGAGCCACTTTAATATCCTATTTTACACCTTCATGTGTTGCCTTTCCTAGTGAAAACCTAGAGATTTGATAATCTGTTGCCGTAATAGTTTCTTTAGTTTTCCCTTCAGTGGGAGTAGCTACCTCCACGAACCTCTCTCCGGACAAGATTATTGATAAATTAGAGATGGTTCTTGGCCATTTTTCCTACCTCTTTGGAGTAGGTTCTAGAACAATCATATCAATCACATCTATAAGGGGAATTTTTTCTTTTGCTTTGGGGTTTGGTGATATAGCCATTCAAGTATAGTAGATGTAGACGAAAGTGACATGGTTGGTTTGGAACTGGAGCACTAGATAAAACAATAGCACTAGTAATATCAGTTGGCAATGAAATGGAGGTGGTAATGATAGATGGGGTGGAAGTGAGAATAGCCTTGGGAGCGGATGCAATGGGGCTAGAAGTTGAAATGGAAGGAAATGAAAGCTGCTGAGAAAATGGAGTGGAAATTAGAGACCCAATCATTTCTCCTACTGAGAGAACATGAAGGGATGAAAACACTTGGGCCATGGATGGGGATGGAAAATTAGAGATGAGTGGAGGAGTAGTAGATAATGATGGGGAAGTGGAGTTGAAGATGGTGACAATGGTAGTGAAGGAGGGGGTGGAAAATCTTGTGATATAACTAGAGAATCACTAACTTCAACAACTTTTGATACTTGTGTTGTAGAGGACACAAACTTGGCAGTAGAAAATTTTGAAAGAGAGGAACTTCCAACAACAAATGATATCTTCCTTGGAGTTATATTGGCCTTTTGGGTAGACCTCTTACCTTTCGTGGGTGTAGGAGACTCGGTGTTGGTTGGGCTTCAATTCTTATAGATTGATCTAATCCTTTAGGTGAAATTCCCAAGGTATCCAACCAATCATATGTCCTTTGTAAAATGGGCCTCACCCTTTCCTTAGTATTACAATGTTCTATTGGTACCAATCAATCCATGGCAAAGGTTGATTAACAAAATTATAGTTCTTATAAATTGGATCTAATACTTCATCATCATTCTTCATTCCTTCCGAATATTTGTAGTACCAAATTTTTAACTTCATCCAAGGTTAACCTTTCATATTCTCATTGTCTGATAATAATCTCATCCCGACAGTGAATCCAAATATCCTCCAACTGAGAAATGTGAGAACTTGCCAATCCTATTTCACCTTGAACCTACCCGGGAATCAAAGTTAGTTCTAGGATGGAAATTTTGCAAGGTAACTTCAGACATTTCTCCATCCACATTCTTTTCCTTGTAAATACTGGCACATGTATACCTTCCTATTGAAATAGGAAACTGGACTCCACCTTATGTCATTTATTTTGAATTTTATGATAATCCAACAATTGTCGAACCAATTCTAACAAGACCCATTTATCGATAGGACATCTTGGTAATTTACTAGGCCCCCTAGGAAACCTAGAATCTGATGTATGTGAATGTTGGGAATTGAAGATATATGGCTCCCCATTCCTTTACCTCTTTAAAATATTCATTAGAAATTATTTGATTATACAAATTTTTATCATAATAATAAAGGAGGGCAACAAAAAAGGCATCATTGACCCTACGAAATTTTTGTTTCCTTCTTCCATTGTAATTTGAGGATAAAATTCATAAATCTGTGACACATTTCTAACACCTTTTGTATTCAAACCATTGAATTCTCCCATGACAAATGCAACATAGATGAGGAACTCAAGAAGAAGTTTTTATAATTCAAGACATTTCTCAACTGGAAACAAATTGAGATGCTCATATGTTCCACCCATCGTATGAACTCCTTATTCTTCTTGATAGTAGAAATGTAAAGAAACATCCATTCTTGAAATTCTCTCACCTAAGCGAGACCTGAAACTCTACTCAACAATAAATTAGATCATTTACTTCCTAGATGAATTCTGAGCGGAACGATGTTTTAGGAAGCTTGGTGACATTCTTGGCCAAATAAATCTTCATCATGACCTTTGTACACAGTTCAATTTCTTTATCCCAATGTTCAATTATGGCTTCTGACAAAATTGTTGCATATTCTTCAACATCTAGAAGTTTGAATAAATCTTCAAAGAAATCGGTGTCTAGCCTAATCATGACCTTACCATCATCATCTTTTACTAATTTATAATCCTTATCAAAGCGAGTTGCTGTTGCCAAGAAAAACTCGGGAAATGCATGGATGAAGGAAAACCCATAGTGAGAGAAATTCCTTTGTGTCAATTATGGCTTGCATCCAAGGTTTCTTATTAGGGGCCTTTAATATTTCCCAGAAGTTTGAAATATCTACTTGTCCAAGATCAGTATCTCCAATATTCCCCAAATCTGAAGATAGGCATGAGTGAGGAGAAACTCCTAAGAATGTGTACTTCATTTTTCCCTTGCCCTTTGATGAGGAAGTTGACATGAATTCAGAATTCAAAATCCGATTGATCTTTGAAAATTTTATAAGAAACCTTAAAGGTTCCGAAATACCAAAGTCCGAAATTTTGAAAATAGCAACTCCAAAAAGGCTTCAAATATGAAGTACAAACCTCTCGAAAATCTCGTAGTTGAATCCTCTAAAAGTGAACCTCTGAAACTCCAACCTCCGAAACTCTGAAGGCACTTCTAACTCCAAAAATCTGAAAAAGAAAACCCTCGAAGCTCTGAAATGTATTGTTCTGAAATCGTTTAAAGGCACAATTTCGAGAGAATGAAAGTTAAATGTTATGGATATTTGAAAGGAACTTGTTGCACAATCCTTGGATTTGAGGAGACTAGATACTGCATGAATTAAAGCTTGCAGTATTGAGAAAAGAATCGAGATGACATATTTAAAGACAATCGAGTGGACGATATGAGTTTTCATGTCAAGTAAGAAAAAGAAGAACAAATAGAAAATAAACAAACAAAAATCCTTGATCAATCATAAACCAAAAACAATAAATAACCTTAAAAATTACAAATTGGTGTGGTAAAATCGGGTGTCGGAGAAAAGCCAAGTGAAAATGATAGGTAAAAATTTGAGTTTATATAGGGAACTCTGGAATTAATGCTCGGAAGCCAACACGTGTGGGGTAGTTAGAAATTAAATGTTTTATGGAAGCTCTGAAATTATAACCCCCGAAACTTTGAAATGTATGCACGATCATTACAATGCGAAACCCGAAGTCTAAAACTCCGAAAGGCCAAAGTTCTAAAATTTTGGAACTTTGGAGTTTCAAACTTCGAAACTCGAGAATGAAAATATCCCCAAAGGTAAAGTGAGAATCAAAAAACTGAAAGCCCAAAGTTCTGAAATTTCAAAACTTGAGGACTTTTAGAGTTAGAAACTAACAAAAAAGTAATGAAAATGCAAGAAAACCTTTGAAACACGAAAGTTTAAAGTTACGAAATTTCGTAACTTTGGGCTTTCGGCGTTAAGTAACTTCTAACAAAATCTTCGTTATGTAATCGATAGGAAACCCGAAATGAGAAGACCTCAAAATCCAAAGTCTAAAAATTCGAACTTCAAACTTTGAAAATTTTCAAAATTTTGAGAAAATGTTAGGCAAGAAAACTCTCATGAAGGTTCAAGAAATTTGACATTTTTGAAAACACCTTCTGTTAAGATAATTTTAAAGGTTAATAGATATGTTACCAAATTTAAGTGTCTACAAGTTTTAGGACCTTTGCATGTTTGAAAATGGATGAAGATAGACTCTTGAACCTAGTTTGAGTGCTTGGACCTATGTGGTGGTTGCTCTATAGGATGTGCAATTTTTGTTAGAATATTTACAAGAGCCATGAGTTCTTTAGTGTTGATATTTGTAATGTATGGTTATGAGAATGCCATGCGAGTTATAAAGCACAATTGACTTGCTTGTATAGGTTTTCATTGGTTGGATATTCACATTATTCCTAACCCATAAAAGATGATTTGACACATATATATTTTAAAATTATAAAAAGGAGTCATTAAATAAGAGGATATGGAACCGTGCGGGTTGTTCTAGATTGTGGTATGACCCAATCTTATTCTATACGGTCCAAGATATGAATTTAGTGATGAAAGAGCCAAAGATTAGGAAAAATGCATGGAGATGGATTATTTCTCTTAATAATTAATATTACATGGATGAACGATACAATATTGTGTAGAGATCAACAAGTCATGAGAAAGAGACATAAGGATATGTCAAATTAGATTATAATGTAAGAATTTTTATTATCATAGAAACAAATCCAAACTTATCATTTCCAATGGATACTTTATCAAATTTGAGTGTATGCATTTTCCACCCCTTTAAGTGTGGAGTTGAAAATTACATAAAGAAAAATCAGAACTGAGTAGGCTCACACACTTTGTATTTTCTCTATACTTGTTGACTTTTATGTTGGTATTAGCGAGTCCCATGTTGAAAGCTACAATACAAAGTGTAGTCAATGTCCATAAAATAAATTGAACTATAACTCAAATGTGAAATAATGTTTGACATAACGTTGTAAATTGAAACTTCACATAATAAAGTAAATAGATGCAAAACATGAAAGGAATACATCTATTTCTTTTTAGATAGGGATAAACTCCCATTCTTGTTGTATGTAGCAATTCTAATTTGCATTGAGTTTTTCAAGGATGGGGGTGATCAATACCTAATTTCTATAGAAGGAGAATCCATAGTAGAAGAGGAGTTAAGTAAGCATGACCCAACACTAAATAGGAGAGGTATCAAAGAACCCCATTAAGAGAGAAGAGAAGTGTACAAAGTATGTAACGACCTTGCTATCTTCCCACACAAAGAGATATAGGAAGGAGGAACAACATACCTTTTTTGTAACAACCTCGATATCTTCCAACCCCATAGAAAACACTACTATAGTTAGATCTAGGCCCAATTTTATAAATAACACAAAATCTAAAGGGAATAGATGACTCATGCCCCCACTATGTGTTGTAATAACTAAGTGTGATTATACAAATGTTGAATGATGTAAAGGATAAGAAGTCATGTGCCACCATACCCTATATTTGCAACTATATACGAGTAATGTAATGGAGAAAAAATGAAGTACTCATGCACCCTATATTCTATCATGAATTTTTTCATTTATATGTGAATCTATATTATAAATCTATAAATGCTTATAAGAATATGAGAATGCTAAATTTTTATATGAATTTTCTGAGGGAAATTTGACCAATAAGGTCCATAACATACCATACTTTTGACCTTTAGTTAATGGCTCTATACCAATATGAATTCTATATTTGTTACATTTTGTTCTTATTTTTGAGGATTTGTACCGTATATAAACATGTATTTATGTCATGTAATTTCCTTGTACCCATTATAGATGTATAATATACCCCGATGAGGGCCTCCTCTTTTGAGGCACATGTGATATGAAATTTCAACATGTGGCTCAAAATAAATGATGTGTACCCATGTCAAATAAATATGATAATATGTGTTGGATCACATGGAAGGTTATAGTGGTGGTCACCGTTAAGATTCTATTCTAAAAAATGGGTGTGCATGGTGGAGACCATGACACACAAAGAAAGAAACATGAAACATGAAACAAAGAATAATAATAATAAAAATCATGTGTTAATAATCAAGCACAAAGGAAAATAAATATTCAGCCAAGCTAATATAAGAAATAACACGAAAAAGAGTCATATAACCACAAACATGATGTACTCATGGTGTCGCAAGAAAATCATAGAAAAGACACACAAGAATTATATAAATAAGCAAGTGAGAAAAAATAATAGATGCATAAAGACATAGACATGGGACACCCATGATATCACAAAATAATCAATACGCTCAGGTCATATAAAATAAGTAGTCAAGTAGGTAATCAATTAAGTAAGAGAGTCATCTAAAAATCAAGTATAGTGAAAAATAGTCGAAGAAGTATGTAGAGCATGATAGGTTAGGGTTGCACAAGACACACGTTAGTTATGTTAGTCCAAAATATAACATATACACAATATAAATAATTTAGCATAATGAGGAAGTGGAAATAATGAGATGAAACAAAAACACTTGTATAGTGTGGGAGATGCTCCCAAATGATCAAGATCATTGGGAAGGGACTAGGCTAACACTTGTCATCACGTATAAATCTATGGTGTCCTACATCAAGCTTAACATACTTTGTGAATGTATATGTGTAAAAATTTATAGATAAATATTTTATGTATAAAACCAATATGAAAAACAATACATGTGAAGCGTATATTTAACAAATCAACTCATATGTAAGTCTTCATTTTGTAGTAAAAATGTTTGAAGGTTGTTTGTATTATGTGATTATTTGAAATATTTTTTTATTTTTGAAATGAGCTATGTATAGGTGAGGAGGTGGCACAAGAGCCTATTCAACATTGAGGAGATAATACATACTAGGATCAAACCCGGCGGGCCCAAAATTGGCCATATTATATAATTTTCAAAAATAAGGGCCATATAATTGTCTTGTTTCGTGGAGATGATCTAATGCCATGATATATTCATCATTTGTATAAGGTGGCCCTTGTTTATCTAAATTATGTGTCCAATGTGTCATATGAGGTTGATAGTAAGGGAGGCCATAATTTTGAATAGTGACCATAGTGTGGAGCAAGGGGAAGTAATAATAAGATTATGCTCATCAACAATACCTTTTAGGAGTCATAGTTAAGAGTGACCCAAGGAAAGAGAGGTACACTAAGGGTCGAAGTGTGACCCATACTATAGTCATGATAATGTGAAATTCAAAAGTGATAAGAGCATACTATAAACTGGAAAGGTGTAAGATGGGGTGAAAAGTGGCTTGATATTTGATGAAGTGAGAACCAGGCTATGCAATGCCTTGTAAGTACAAATATTCTTGTTTATTTCTAAATTGATTGGGAAATGTTCCCAATATCTACCATGAATATAAAGTGTGCTAGTAAAATTATCGAAGCATGGGAATTTGATTATCTATTCTATATCCAATGAAGCGTGATCATTTTAATTGCAATATTTCTTTAATAAGTATGTTGATGGTACCTTTAGCTTTGAATATATATACATTATTAACCAAAGATTGAAAATGTTCATGATGGAGGAGCATCCCTCTCCAAGGTGCTCATTTTGGTGTGTTGGTCCGATTTTGGTGTGTGAAGGTGTTTTTAAGTGTTCTAGGTGGTCTAGATATCACTTAGGGTTCATTTAGAATCATATAATGAAGTTGGAGTGAAGTAAGGTCTTATAAAATTCAAATGTTATGTTTCCCTCCAAAAGATTTATTTTAAATTTCTTGTGTGTCTAATCCATTATGGGCTTGTTTAAGAAATGTTGGTGGTCCTATGTGGTTTGAAGTTCATGTTAAGAGGCTAATCATGTTAAATAAAGACTCCTAGTATGTAAAAGGAGCAAATGATGTAACTAGAGGTTAAAATATGACTTTGAGTCATGACATGTAGACATGAAAATCAGATTCTGATTCAGATTATGCATGTATTTGAAAGGTAAAATCACTTAAGGGAGTTGGTTACTCAATATGGGAGAGGAGGCTCAAAACAGAAGAGCTTGTAGAAGGAAGGAAATAATGTAAGAAGATTCTTGTAATGTAGTTAATGGAATTTCTAGAAATTCATGGTGTTTTTCAAGTATGTGCCTTATGAATTTTATGCTGAATATTGGCTCATCCTCTTCTCGACAATGTGTCACATGTTTAAATGACATTTTAGAAATTAATGTCATGGTGTTAAGATTATTTTTGTTAAGGAATTTTGTACATTCTTTTGATATATTGATATAACACTGTGAAAACTGGTAAGACTCTGTATTTTCAAGAAATCCCTTGTAGCTTGTTAGGATGGTGCGGAATAACATTATTCTCAAAGGTTTGAACGTGGAAGGGTGAAGGAAGTTTATTAAAATCTACTTCTTGAATGTGTCAAAGATATTTTGGGTTTGCATTGAAATTTTAGACTTGTTTAGTAAAAACTTAGTCTCCATAACCTAGAAGAAATAGTGATCATTAACATTGATGATTGTAAGATTTTTCAAGACTCATTGTCAAGACAAAAGTATAGGTGGTAAGTATACCAATCTATAACTAGAGATTTATCCCTAGAAAGTGAGTATTGTGGAAGTTAGAAGTAATCTTCTATATTTAGGACTATGTGTAACCCTCTTAGGGTTTGAAGAGATACGGATTGTTTGGAGACTTTGAACATGAATTCAAGAACCAAAAAATGAATAAATCATCTTAGTAGAGTTCCCTTACATCTCCAAAAGTAATCTTTGAAAAATAATGGTACAAAGTGTGTAAATGTTGATGATGACCTTGGAAGAAAACTATATTGACAGTTGGTCTCTAAAATTACTAAGGTTGGAAAGTGAAAAGAAGGGTTAGAGTGGGATTCAAAACATGAAACTTTGAATAAATAATATTAATTGAGGAAGAAATAAGATCCAAAAGGAATAGAGTCCATAAAATTTATCAGTCCATGACCTAAACTCGTAGGTGTTGTATACAGGACTATGGGAGAAGCAATTAGACTTATGAACTAACATTTCCTCTTAAGAACTATGTGAGCATTTATAAACCTTTGTTACCATTCCAAATGGATTAAGAAGTTCATATTTCACACATTTGTCCATGAATATAGGTGTTAGTCATCTTTTCTATCATGTGGCAAAGTAGTTTTATGCATCCCGAGACACTGATCAAACAATGAAATAATAGGTTGTCTCTTAAATGCAAGAAGGGTTGAGTTTCTACTGGTAAGATAATAAGAATCGTTAGAAATATACTGAGACCTCCTATAGAATATTTGGGTATTGAGGAAAGTAATCAAGAATATGACAATGTTTGAAGCCTTTGAGCCGTCTACCTAGGACACCCTAGTTAGGGTCGAATAAGAACATAAAGTTGATGGTATCTCTTAAGGAATTAGAAGCTAAAATTGAAAAGTAATTATCTTAGAAGATTTTAAACAAGGAATATTAAAGTTTTGAGGCTAAAGGAGTCCCCATGGTCTTGATATGATTAATAATTTTCTCTTAAATGCAAGGATACAGTCTTGAGTCCTAATTGATAACTAACAAGAGAAGATTTGAAATATTATTTACAAAGAAAGACCGTTTCGTGTGATAAGCTGACAAGAGAAGACAATAAAGACCATTTTGTGTGATAAAGGGAAAATTGAAGATTTTGGTGGATTTTAAAAAGTTTCATTGTTGGAATAACATGGTTTAGGGATAAGAAACATGTTGAAATGATTGCTTAAGCCTATCTAAGATTTTAATCCACAATTGCACATTTTGTGAAGGTTTCTTGACTTGAGAAAGTGAACTAAATTGCAAGTTTAAAAAAATTGTGTTATCTTCTTTATTCTAAGCAAGTTTCGAGTTGAGTTTGATGATGCTTTGCATCATATCATCATTATGTGTAGATAATTGGTGATTGTCACAAAGGGGCTTATGAGGCTATTATGATCCAGAGGATCCTCATAGAGAAGCACCGATATAAGATCTTCTCGAGAATAAGTTGCGTCATTTTTAAAGCATGGAGAAAAATAATACGATTTCACAATATCTTGTTTGCAGGAAATGAAGCTCATTTGCAAAAGTTATAGCCCGCTGAAATTTTCGGGAAACTGGGAAAATTTGGAGTTTTGTGTAGGTTGGACATGTGCACACTCACCAAGTGTTTCAATTATATTGCGACACGTGGACAATTGTGTGACAAAATAAAAGTGGTTAATGGGAACGCCGGTCTTGGACACTCATTCACGGACAAATGGACCCCGTTATTTACTGGCTAGGGGCCCTTAGCCAGGTTTGACACACTTGATTATGGAGGGGTGTCTTGGCCTCCTTCTCATTTAATCACTATACCAACTTGTGTATATATATGCCTATAATTGCATTTGTGCTATGCATGTGGGACTATTTGATATGCCTTTTTAAAGTATGCAATTACTATATTCCACGCATTGCATCCAAATCCCTAATACCTATTCCACACATTATATTTGGCATTATTCAAGGTGCCTAAAAATATCCATGTGCCATCCTTATACAAGCAACAAATGCGCCACTTCCCATGGCTAAGGTGGCTCTTAAGCCACTTAAACATTGCACCAACCAACCATTTAAAACCGCCTCCTACTCCTCATGCGCCAAATGTGGGATTTTGTTCCCTTGGTGATAAGACAAATGTGCTGGAGGAGAATGGAACCCGGGTGGGCCGTGTAAAAGGATAAGCACCCAGCCGGTATGCTAGGAGGCTTAGAAACAATATAAAAGAAGTGTTATTTTATTTGAATAACATTAAGGTCTCTGTGCTTAAAATATTGAAATGCTCATAACTTGAGCTAGGAGTGGAATTTTGAGGAGATGTAAAAAGAAACCCCTGTTATTTTTGACAGAGGAAGACTGTGAGAAGGTCATAATTTTTGATAATTCTTTGTAAAGAATTATTTTCAATATTTTAATAGATCGGTCCCATTCAACCGGACCGGAGACGTAGGCCTCAAGCGCCGAACTCCGTTATCAATTCTTGTGTCAAATTGCTGGTGAATTCTCTTCATTTCTTTAAATATTTGCACAATACTTGCAGTTTTATTTCTTTTATTAAAAATACAAAAGGAAATAATGCTCAATTTTTACATCGAAAATCAATACAAAGCAAAGAAATGTGTGTGCACAATTGCTAGTTAAATTTGATTTTCAGATCATTGGTATCAGAGCTGGTTTTGACTGATTTTTGGTTCAGATTAACGTGTTTTGGATTGTAAGTTGTGTGTTGGATGTTAACAAGGTCTCGATCTAAGAAGGGTGAAGGAGAGTTAGTTGAAGGAGATCCCAAAATTGGTACCAGACGATCTCGAAGTCCTACAATGGCGATTGAGAGGAAGTGGAAGAAAACTTTCGTCAATCATTCCAACAGATGAAGGAAATGGTGGAAGAAATGTACCAAGATAGGCAAAGGGAAAAGGGAACTAGAGGAGGTAAGAAAGAAGAAAGCTCTAGTTCTGATATTCCAAAAAGAGACTCTTTAAAATCTGATTTTCCTTCATTAAAGTTAGATATCAAGTTTGAATTGCCTATGTATTGGAGAGATAAATGCGCAGAGAAGTTGGATAACCTGGGTCAATCGGATAGAAGTATATTGCAGGGTTCAAAGAATTGTTGATGATGAAGAAAAGATTCATCTAGAAACTCTTCGGATGGGTGACACAACACTCATTTGGTGGGAGAGTAAGCTTCAGGAAGTGGAAGAAAACAAAGGTATAGAAATCACTTCTTGGTTTGAATTTGTTTCAAATCTTAGGCAACAATTTTATCCTTTTGGTTATAAGCAACAAGCTATGATGGATTGGCAAACATTAAGACAAACTAAGGGACAAAGTGTTCAAGAATACACACAAGAATTTAGGAAAAGGGCTCTAATTCTAGGAATTTCCCTAAACACAGAAGAAACACTGCTCAAATATATTGGTGGATTGCATAGTTATCTAAGGCATATGATACTTGTTTTAGGTCCTACTAATCTTGATGCAGTATGTGTTCAAGCAACCCATTTGGAAGCATGAGGGAAAATGACAAAGGAGTCCTCTTTCTCTTCTTTTAATCAAAAGAATAAGCAATCTGAAGGAAAAGGTTCGAAAGAACAAGGAAAAGGAAAGGGTAAGCATAAAACAAACTCTACTATTAAGAAGGAAGATGAAAAACCATTTTGTAATCATTGTAAAAAAAACCATGATGAGTCTAAATGTTGGAAATTACATCCTGAAAAGAATCCTAAATGGATGGTTAAGAAAGGAAAAGAAAAGAAAACAAACACTGTAGTGCATGATCTTGGTTCTGATTCAGGTGATGAAACCAAAATCACAGCTATGAGTTTTCAAGGTAAATCAACTCTTTCAATTTCCAACAATAGCACTACAGATGTTGCATCTTCTTCTAGTAAACAAACTATACCTGATGATAAGAAAAGGAATGAGCTTTTCCACATTAGAGTAATTTCAAAGCATACAAAAATTGATACTCTTTTTGATAGTGGATCTCAAGCTAATCTAATTTCTGAGGAGGTTGTTAAGAAATTAGGACTCAAAACTAAACCACATCCTAAGCCTTATCCTTTGGGCTGGGTTTGTGATGATGCAAAACCGTAGGTAACTACAACTTGTACTTTCAGATTTGCCATTACGAGACATGTTTATATATGAGGTTGAATTGGATGTAGTTCCTTTGGATATTTTTGGGGTGGTTTTGGGAAGTCCTTATTTGTATGATCGTAAAGCAATCTTCTATAGGGAAGAAAATAAATATTTGCTTGTAAAGGATGGAATTGAGTTTATTGTTAGAGCTCACCGTGAAAAGAATAATCTATCCTTGGTAACTGCAGGTCAAATGAAAAGGCTTGTAAACTCAAGAAAAAGTTTTGTGCTCATGGTGGTCAAAGCCAAAGAAAAATAACATGAGATGGCTTTTGAGACTTGCGATCTGAAACATAAGGATGAATTGGTAAAAATTGTTTCTCATTTTGATGATGTTTTTCAGGATCCACAAGGTCTACCTCCCAAAAGAGGGGTTCAACATGAGATACAGTTGCTTCAGGATGCACCTCTTCCCAATATCGGAATGTACAGGTTGTCAGTAGTAGAGAATGAGGAAATCAAGAGACAGGTAATGGAACTTTTGGCTCAAGGTATAATTCATCCAAGTACATCCCCATGTGGTTCTCCAATTATATTGGTTCCTAAGAAGGATGGCACTTGGTGAATGTGTGTTGATTTCCGTGCTTTAAATAAGATTACCATAAAGAATCGTTACCCTCTTCCTAGAATAGATGATTTACTGGATCAATTAAAGAATGCAATTTATTTCACTAAGTTAGACTTAAGAAGTGGTTATCACCAAGTAAGAATTGTAGAAGGTGATGTTTGGAAAACTGCTTTTAAAACAAAACAAGGGATTGTTTGAATGGTTAGTGATGCCTTTTGGTTTGTGCAATGCACCAACAACATTCATGAGAGTTATGAATGAAATCTTTAGACCATTCATTGATAATTTCGTTATTGTCTACTTAGATGATATTATTATTTTCAAGTAAGTCATGGGATGAACATGTTAAACACATCCAGAAAGTCTTAGATGCACTAAGGAAAGAGAAATTGTATTTGAAGATGTCAAAATGTGAATTTGGAAAAACATCTTTAATTTACTTGGGTTATATTGTAGGAAATGGAGAATTGAGAATTGATCCTGCAAAAATAGAGGTTATTGTGAAATGGCCTAGACCCACAAATGTGATGGAAGTTAGAAGTTTTCTAGGTGCAGTTCAATACTGGAGAAAATTTATTGCTAACTTCTTATATATTGCATCTCCTTTGCATGCTTTGACAAGTATTAAACAAGTCTTTTAGTGGGGAGGAAAACAACAAAAAGCCTTTGATACACTGAAAGAGAAGATAAGTGCCACTCCAATCTTGGCACTTTCGGATTTACAACATTCATTTGAGATTGAGACAGATGCTAGTGACTATGCAATGGGGGCAGTTTTGATGCAAAAAAAATGACCAGTGTGTTACCATTTAGAAACCTTTACAAGTGCGGTAAGAAACTATCCAACTTATGATAAAGAGTTGTATGATTTTGTTCAAAGTGTTAAAAAGTGGAAGCATTATTTAATGGGAAAAGAAACAATTATCCATACTGACCATCAACCGCTTCAATACTTACAAACACAAACCAAATTGCAGAAAACAGACATTTCGGTGGATGGGATTTTTGCAACAATTTCATCTTGTAATCGGTATAAAAAGGTATTCAAAACAAGGTTGCCGACATGTTATCTAGGCCACCAAAGTGGTAGTAGCATCTATTCTTTTGCAAAGCATAGTTCTTTGGCTCATGTTAGTTACAAGGAACAATATGGAAATGATGTTGATTTTAGAGAAGTGTATGAGGATCTAGTAAGTGGGAAACAAGTAGGAGAAAAAGATTATCATTTGCATGAAGGATTGTTATATCATTCTGGAAAACTTTGTATTCCATAAAATGAGCATGTGCATATGATTAGGGAAGCACATACTTCTCTTATTTCAGGGCATTTTGGTATTAGTAAGACAGTTGCACATTTACAAAAATATTGTTATTGGCCTAGAATGCATGAACATGTAAACATGTATATTAAGGGATGTGTTCTTTGTGCCACAAGCAAGCCAAGTAATAGGAAATTAGGACTTTACACTCCTCTTCCTGTTCCAACAAGGCCTTGGGAAAGTGTTTCCATGGACTTTGTAGGAGGCTTGCCCATGACACGGAAGAAACATGATTACTTATATGTGGTAGTGGACAGATTTAGAAAAATGTGTGTGTTGGTTCCATGTACTAAACAAATAACTGGTGAGGGAACTGCACATTTGTTTTTTCAGTTTGTTTGGGTTCATTTTGGTTTACCTACTTCAATTATATCTGATCAGGATTCTAGATTTCTTGGGGAATTTTGGTCAACATTGTGGGGGTTAATGGACACAAAACTGAAAAGAGCACTGCTTTTCATCCACAGATTGATGGTCAAAGCAGAGGTTGTAAACCGCGGTGGTACAATTACTTAGGGGCTATAGTAACAAACATCCTAAATTGTGGGATGAACATCTTTATTATGTGCAACATGCTTATAATCGTGCCTTACATTCTTATACTTTGAAGTCTCCATTTGAGACTTGTTATGGATATCTTCCTAATTCTCTATTGGATATATATTATGGACATAAAGCTGATGTTAATGGTTCAAGTGATTCGACAAGGCTAAAAGATTTGTGCGGAGAGAATACAACAGTTCATCAAGTATGTCCATGAACAATTGGAGAAAATTCAGGCCAAGTACAAAGTTAGGCATGATAAACATAGAACTGATCACAAGTTCAAATTTGGTGATTCAGTTTGGCTTCACATCAGCAAGGAAAGACTGACATGTGAAGGTAAAAAATTGAAACCTATACGGTATGGTCCGTTCCAAATATTGGAAAAAATTGGTAACAACGCTTTCTGGTTGGATTTACCTCCATATATGCAAATCTACTCAGTTGTAAATGTTGAGAATTTATGAACCACCTATGATTTTTGATCATGATGATTCTAACATAATGCCTTCCATTGATGATTTTGCTCCTAAGTATCTTGATGAGTTGCAGGAAGACATCATTTTGGATAGGAAAGTAAGAACTTCGTGAAGGGGTGATATTGAGTATCTTCGTGTTGGGTTCAAAGGCATGCATCCGAACAAGGCTAAATGGCTGGAAATCGGAAAGGTGAGGGAGAAATACCCTCACCTATTCACCAATTAAGTTGACTTTTGGGGTCCAAAAGTTTCTCAGTGGGGAGGAATGATCCAGAGGATCCTCACAGAGAAACACTGATCTAAGATCTTCTCAAAATAAGTTTTAGTCATTTTTAAAGCGTGGAGAAAAATTATACGATTCCGTCGATATCTTGTTTGCAGGAAATGGAGCTCGTTTGCAAAAGTTATAGCCCGCTGAAATTTTCGGGCAACTGGAAAAATTTGGAGTTTTGTGCAGGTTGGACGTGTGCACACTCGCCAAGTGTTTCAATTATATTGTGACACGTGGAATATTGTGTGATGAACTAAAAGTGGTTTTTGGGAACGCGATCTTGGACACTCGTTCACGGACAAATGGACCCCGCTATTTACTGGCTAGGGGCCCTCAGCCAGGTTCGACACACTCGATTATGGAGGGGTGTCTTGGCCTCCTTCTCATTTAATCACTATACCAACTTGTGTATATATATGCCTGTAATTGCATTTGTGCTATGCATGTGGGACTATTTGATATGCCTTTTTAAAGTATGCAATTACTATATTCCACGCATTTTTATTTAATTCCATATTCCACGCATTGCATCCAAATCCCTAATTACCTATTCCACACATTATATTTGGCATTATTCAAGGCACCTAAAAATATCCATGTGCCATCCTTATACAACCAACAAATGCGCCACTTCCCACGGCTAAGGTGGCTCTTAAGCCACTTAAACATTGCACCAACCAACCATTTAAAACCGCCTCCTACTCCTCATGCGCCAAATGTGGGATTTTGTTCCCTTGGTGATAAGACAAATGTGCTGGAGGAGAATGGAACCTGGGTGGGCCGTGTAAAAGGATAAGCGCCCAGCCAGTATGCTAGGAGGCTTAGAAACAATATAAAAGGAGTGTTATTTTATTTGAATAGCATTCGGGTCTGTGTTAAAATATTGAAATGCTTATAACTTGAGCTAGGAGTGGAATTTTGAGGAGATGTAAAAAGCAACCCCTATTATTTTTAATAGAGGAAGACTGTGAGAAGGTCAGAATTTTGTATAATTCTTTGTAAAGAATTATTTTCAAGATTTTAATAGATCGATCCCATTCAACTGGACCCGAGACGTAGGCCTCAAGTGCCAAACTCCGTTATCAATTCTTGTGTCAAATTGCTGGTGAATTCTCTTCATTTCTTTAAATATTTGCACAATACTTGTAGTTTTATTTCTTTTATTAAAAATACAAAAGGAAATAATACTCAATTTTTACATCGAAAATCAATACAAAGCAAAGAAATGTGTGTGCACAATTGCTAGTTAAATTTGATTTTCAGATCATATTAAGAGAGCTTTTTCTAGAGTAATAGTGTGTAAGATGTAAAGTAAGCATATTATGATCAAGATAGATAACTAATAGTTCTTGTGGTGTGTTTAGATATGCCAGTATGAAAATAAAGTGAAAAATAGGTACATGACTTTTTATAGAGGATCGGGGCTAACCATTACCGATTTTACATGATCATCATTGATATCGGTGAACACACATGTGTAGTAGAATTAGTTAATTGTATAGGAGTTTTAGTAGGAGTATTAAATGAAGTAGATTTGAGATGATAATGCCCAAGGCTAGTGGAGAAAAAAAGAGAGTAAAACATAGACTCATCATCATTGATAGGATTGAAATTAAGTTTGTGTAAATAATTGTTAGAAAGTTCTATATAATCTTCATGATTATTTGAGTAATAGTGAATAACATTATCTTATTATTGTGCATTATCCAAAAATTTAGGATGAGTTTTAGCAACATAGGAATTAGATTGAATGAATTTCTCAACTAAGGATAACACACGAGTCATAGTATTAGAGCTAGTGCTTGTATCACTAACCAAATATGTGTGTAATATATCCATAGAAATGGTTTATTGAGGCGAATTTGTAATAGACGTATGAGTGTCAAATGACTCAATTTTACAAATTATAAAGGGATCAACATCAATGGAAATAATATATTCATAACCATCATTTATAAATTTGACATATTGATACACAACATATGGGATAACTTATATAACATAAATCCAAGGACATCCTAAAATAAGATTATAATGAAGAGTGTTGTCCATGATTTGAAATATAGTGGGTAGCTTCTTAGGGTAAACTAAGAGATCCAAAGTGATAGTACCTAATGTAGATCATGTGATATTATCAAATCATTGTACAACTATAGTAGTTGTAGTAATGGTATTTAGAGAAATATTCATTTTTAGCAAAAAAAAAAAAAAAAGAAGGGAAGACATTCAAACCAGATCCATTACCAATCAACGCACATTTAATGTGGAATCCTTGAATTTGGGTAGTAATAAGAAATGGTTGGCATTGGCCCATGTTATATTGAGAATGTGAATCAATAGAACTAACTAATCACTTTATCCATATTTTTGAATGTCTCCGTAATAGATGTAAAGGAAACATGATGCATATCAATTGGTAGAGTAATATATCGAAATGATTCATAGTATGTCCTTATAAATAGGTGTTGTATACAATATCTTGAAAAGGGATATCTTAGTAGAGGTGTTACTTAATTTTTATAATAATAAAGTCCTTTAGAATGAGCATGAGGCTTAGTAACATGTGTAGTAGGTGGTGAAGGTAAAAGTGGATTATCTTGAATGGGTTGTTTATTACACCTTGTAGTAACCACATTAACTTTAAAAGCCATGGGGAAGGTGAAAAGTGGGGAGGATGTTATGTACTAATATGAATGATGTCATATTTTATATCAATGTAAGTAGGAGTCATGCGAGCCATGAAGTAGGTAAAATTAGCATATGTGTCCCCTCTCTCATGCAGAGTATGATAACGAACTTAATTAAAAGGATGATTACCCATATCAAAGTGGGGGAGTGAACCCTTAGTATATATTTCACCCCACCATAATGGATCTCTAACACAAATCTATGTATAAATGAAATAACGTGCATTGACCCCACACATACCACATCCCATCCTCTATGGTGACATATCCACCACATCATGTAAGAAATCGATGCCCCACCTGCCATCCATTGTTACAAATGAATACAATAACATTGTAATAAATTTTTCAACCACATAACCCCATTTATCATGATTAAACTCAGCCGAATAGTTGCTGCAATGTTCCCTGCACTTAACCAAAATCTATATGCCTTGTGATTCTAAAATGACACATTTTCCAATATGACATGTACTCTCTCAACCATAAGTGGTAATCGTAAGATGTGGTACACATCCAATAGAATCACTTTCATCTCCCTGTTAGAAGCCAAAATTTACAAGTACCTAGATTCCATCACTCACATAATGTGGTGATCAAATGCATATTTGGGGACACCTCCCCCAATCGGCTACATGTCATAAAATGGATTTTCTAATATATCCAACCCATCATCCTCCAAACCTAAACTAATTAGGGTCTCCATGTAGTGGCCTTTGTGAAACTCCCTAACATGGAAATCTCTATACAATCTCATACCAACAATATCAACTCATCTACCATCAAAAATCACTATGAAAAAATCATAATAATATACTCCATGTCCAAATTCACATGCAAATACAAATTTATTTTGTTGTATTCCCCATTAGGTTAAAAGCGTACAAATATAATTGTAAATGTATAGAGTTGGGTCGAAAATGTATCAAACCATACGATTCTACCCCAAAGAGTGAAAATGTACAATTTGGCGTTATATGCCCTAACAACCTCAAAAGTGAAAAAATTACAAATTTTCACAAAATGTTTAAAATCACTACTATTTTCGTAAAACATATGATGTTTGGACACTTAACAACTCATCAATTACCTATGCCTATATGACATCTACCACATGATCAAATCATAATTGCAAAACCTCCCTAACATGTGACATCCTCTATATCTCAATGTTCCTTTCACTATCAATATCGCTTAAAAATGAAAAGTAATTTTAACTTTTCCCACTTAATTTTTATAGTAGATTAGCTTTCTACCTTAATTAACTCGATACTACTACCAACCCTATTTCTTCAATTAATGCCTCAATATGACACAACTCATATCTTCGGCTCGGTTACTTGTTTTACATGCCATTTGTAGTATTGTGATCATGATTTCTCTTAATTACACATTTATGAATTAATAATATATATGACACATCCTCTTTAATTGTGTGTAATCATTTATTCACACCCTCATATCATGTTCTATCATCTGTTCTCGCCAAATCATTTCACCCCCAAATGGCCTGAAGGTGAACACGACATTCGGTGTGATTGGGTAACATGGGATCACCTCTCAAGTTGTGGGACTTGGGATCGAGGTGAACCTCCAGAGAAGGCTGACTTCCTCTTCCTAAACTAAACACAACACTACTCCTAATGTAAGAAAAATGGCTAACTAGACCTATGCTAACATTTTCATGGGGTTAGGGAGAGAGATTTGCAAGGAAATAAAACCTATACTAGAAGTGGTGATGCACCAAGAAAGGTTTTTCTAGACAAAATTACTTCTTGTCAATGAAGAGAGATGATCATGAGGAAGAATGAACATGCATTACAAACCCAATTTTCATACAATACTTCACTCCTCGATGAACACAATGAGCTCCAAAACTTTCAAAATGAAACCACAGTTGCACGGTTCACCCGCAAAACATGAGAGAGGAAAAAGAAGAAATAAAATCATGTAATGACATCTGTTGATCAAAAAACAGAATTCTTATTACTTCAAGTACTTGCACAATGCATCATTACAGTGGGGAAAAGGCATAGGCTATCATTACAATTTTTGAGAAGAGAGGCTCGAGAGCTTGCAAATTCACAACTCAACCGGTGAAGAGAGGGGAAGATTTGGAAGAATGTCTAACTCCTTTGGAATAAGCACCCCTTTTACATTTATAGAAAATTTTTGAGTGTTGAGAGAAAGAAGGAGAAACCCTAGAATCTAGGCCAGAATGTAGGAAATAATTAATCACTATTGTTGGTCATGTTTGCTTCATTAATTACACCTCCACCTTTCGAGGCACCACTCAAAGAATGAGGAAAACTGCAGATTTAGAATGCAAAACTCCACATTTCATCTTTTGGTGATTCCAACAAGCGTAATTTTGTGAAAAATGGAAAATCTAGGAGGAAGTTATGGCTTGTTGAGAAAACGTTACTTATTTGGGCATCCTGAGTATCAACTCTTTGATGATGGGTCATGATGATTCATAAATTCCAAAATTTGAATTTATCTCCATTTATTAAAAATTATATTTTTATAATATAAACCATTTTTTCCTTTGGTGGAACAAGGGGTGTTTTCATGACTGGTTTAGCAAAATGGCTCGCTAGGCCAGCTATTTGCTTGTATTATTTCTATCGAGTTCTCTATATATACCACACTCGTCTTATTTTATTGACCAATTTTTTATGTTTGTTGATTTGTATTAAAGCACTTTCCAATTCCCATATTAACTCAGAAAGCTTCTCATTTCAACACCACTCCACCATGCATTGGAATCTCCATAACTTGCCACATCATAACATTTGCCGACCCATTGTTGACTCGGTTAGCTATCTGAAGTGAAAAGTAAGGTTTTTGATATGTCTTGTGTTGAAAAAACTCCCAATTAGCACTTGAATCTCTCTAAACTTGGCAAAACCACGTGCCCAGCTTTATCTCCTTGCGACATGCCCCATGTTTCTTCATTGGCTCTGACCGATGAATCAGTCCACCTGGCAACTAACTCAGACATCAGAGTCCTAGCGAGCTCATCCTTTTGGATGCACTGAGCTTCAATCACCACAACACCTCTGAATCCGAAAAATTTGAAACTCTGAAATTTCAGAGTTTCAGGTTTTCGGGCTTCGGGGTCTTCTTCACATTTTTGCCAACGTGTTGGAATGAGTTCTGAATTATAAATTACCGAAATCCCGAAAGGGTATGTCTGAAACTCCAAAAGCTTCTTCCTACAACTCGATCACCATTCTGAGCTATTCGACCTCTGAAATTCTAATCTCAGAAACATCGAGTCATTTCTATATCAATCTAACTCTAAACTATTTTCCAAAATTTTCGCAACTCTAATACCCAAAAATTTGTCATACTCAATACACGACTCAGTGAGCCAGGTCATTCATCAATATGCCTTACGGATACCGAAACCTTGGTGAATCTCTCATTCCCATTTCTGAGGTCATCCTTGCATCAGACATTAATGTGTCCTTTGTAACAGACCCTATTTGATCTAGCTACGCATATATTTCACTGGGCTCTGCCCCCACTGGCTCCCACTGAGACCTGATAATGCGACGGAATAAATAATCCTCTCGTGTCAATGTGCCTCCATGTATCTAACACCAACTCGGAACATCCTATTCCATGCCAAGATCGAATAAGCTCACATTCCCATAGAGTTACCCTCAATACCTCAACCCTCCGAACAAGTCTTTCCTGTGATTTTTCTCATTTGTCGTGTCCTGGGTGAATCTTGAGCCATGCACTCATTTAAAATCTACTATCGACTCAATCTCATGATTGAGCTCAACTCATTTGTGACAAACCTGGTCGAATCTCCTTTTCGAGACCCTAATACCAATACCTGCGAGACACCTCACTACTAAAATCAATCAAGCTCATTGATCATTTCCCAAATCCATGAGCTCCTCCTAAACACCAACATCCCAATGTTGATCTATTCGATGCTTGATCCCTATTTTTAGCACCTCGCCTCTCCTAACTGAACCGACATGAGGTAGCCATGAGATTTATTTTGAATCTAGATCTCACCTGTTATCTCTTTCGAACATTGTGAGCCCATGTTTTTGCTACGAATAGCTCGAACAATGCTATAAAATTCCTACTAAATGATGTTCGAACTCTAAAACAAGCCATGCCAAGGCTCACTTGATGCAACAACGAACATGGCCTTACCTATCTTTACACAGTCTCAAAATGAACTAAAATAGATCACTTGAGAGCCATTTCTCATTTCCTTACCGAATGCATTGAGACTCAATCATTCCTTTCAAGTTTTGGCTCCAACCAAATTTTCTTGATGCTCAAGCATCGGGTTCCTTGTCCGAGTTATATATCTTCCTCATTGAGCCAAAATGCATGCCTTGTAAATTCATTGTTTCAACCCTTTTTGCTAAGATCGATTCAAGCTTCTCACTATCACAACTTTCCCAACATTACCCTCGAGCTAGACTTCATCTCACCGTAGCGATCTCCTAGTCACCGATTCCTTAGCTCAATACGAGTTTGCATTCTCCTATGGCTTGGCCACCCTACCTGTGTCATGACTGAGTTGGCCTCCTCATTTCCTTACCAAATGCATCCCCTCGATCCCATCATTCGCCAATGTGCTTTGAGATTATGTGTTATCCATATTTTTGAGATTTCCTCGCACCACTCTCAATCCCGAGCTCCTGGTCCCGCAATGACTCCATGACCTGAGCTACTTTCACAATGACAAACCGAGCTCATAACATGACTCGTAAGATCCTTTGATCCACCATGATTCACACAATCGACTTTGCATATGTGTTCATCATGAGAGTCAAGCTCCTCTCCTTCTTCACATGATACTCCAACGAGCTTGAATTCATTCCTAGCTCAATCCTTGTGCATATATGTCGATTTTCAACATGTTGAGCATCAACATGGCTTTGTGTGTGCTCATAACCGATATTCTTCCTGTTATGTCGAGTTAGATGTTTTCTCGATTAGACGAGTTCTCCTTGTGGCTACTTTTTGGAACTCCAATTATGATCTCCCTTTTTCATTTTCGAGCTCTACTCAACTCGGCCATGAACATTGCCTTAACATCCTACTCGAGTCAAGTTGTTTCACCATGCCTCATCACCGACTTACAACTCGGCATTCTTAGTTCTCATTCAATTCCGAGCCATCAAGCCAAGTAACTCAGCATTTTTTAGACATTTGAGTGACCTACCTCCTATTAAACTATAAATTGGCTTACCCGAGTTCTCAAAACCGAGATAACATGTGTGTTTTCCTTTGTGTATCAACGTAGAGCTAAAAATAACTCGAGCCATCCCATGTGATCTTGACTGATCCATTCACGATCGAGCTTGGTTGTGCCTTGCGAGCAACTCGACGATGTTTCTAAATTGAATTTGCACACAAGGAATTCATTGAAATACATACATACCATCAAACCATTTGATCTTGTAAACCCCTATTGTCCATTTTTGTCCAAGAGGGAAAAAATGGACAACACATACCTATATAACTCCATTATCTCTTACTAATCAGTTTATATAATGTTATGGTTTATATTCCTAGACTTACATTCTCCTCTACACCACTATACAATCTATGCAATACTACTTCTTCTTATATTTTTCCTCAAGGTGACAATATCTCACATTCTCCCTTTCAAAAAAATGGGGTAAACATATAGGTTGGCTTCACAAGGTCACCTTCTCCTTTTTGTTCACAATCAACAAACAAATTTAGTGGACCATCTACAAAGGCCATTATCCATCACACAAAACACACATGAATCAAATAAGATGGCTATGTAAGTCCACTCTCTCCCATACAATGAAATATAACTCTAAGACTCAAATAATCATTCTTGATTATGAAAATGCACTAAATACTCAAGTACATATAATTAAGAACAAACATATCATTGTAAACACAAAGGGGAACTTAGATATTGAAATATACAAAATCATCAATACTACAATTACCAACACACCCATATAATATGCGATGGGGGTAATGAGACATCATTCCCTTTATAGGAGTTTCTAAATCTCAAAGGCCTAGATCCTTCGTAGCATTGCGATCTCATTTATAGGAAGCATTATTGGGAACAACCAAAAAGGTATATGACACTCTTCCCTTGGTGTTAGGACACTCATTTCCCACTTACCTTTGAGATTAATTTTTGGGGATTTGATCACCCCAACTCTCCATGTATGCTAAGTGTAATCTCCAAACACCTTGCCTTTTCTTGTAACATATTTTGATTCCTACGACATATTTCTCACTTATCTCTACATGAGTCAACCGATGACTTACATTTTTTTCCGCTCATGCTTGTTATTCTTGATGCACCTACAAGTGTTCTATCTTCAACACCTTATTCTATATATGATCATATTTCCCTTTAAACGAATAAAATTATTCACCGGCATAAAGGGGGAAAATTTAGACACTAAAATATACACAAAATCAATATTACATTACGTTTTTACCGAATTTATGTATGCAATTTATAAATAATGAAACTAGGTCTTAGTGGCATGAGTTTTATTTAATTCACCTTTTATTGTTTTACTTGACCATTGTTATATGATTGTTGTACCTTTTGATTTTATTTTGAGTTAATTTGTAAAGATATCCGGTAGTTGCAATTCTTTGTTATTTTGTATTTAAATTTTTCTAAGACCATACAATAGGGTCAGGACCGCACTACAGTCCTACCCCAAGTTGTATAGTTTTGCACTTTTTTTTTGGTGATTATCTTTTGATTGGACCATTTATTAATCTTTTATCTTTCACATTTCACGTATTGAGTCATCCTTTTCTCGCCACTAAGGTCTAAATTTCAAAGGAAATAACTTATATTTACAAGTCTATTATGGGAATTTACTAGAAAATGATCATCTATTTATCTACCGCATATACTAAGATGAAAATGTGAGAGATATTTCTACATATTGCATACATAACATAGGAGGGCATAAATATGATTTTTTCATCTACACACAAGGATTCTATTGGTATTAAGTAGTGTAGCATACTATTGGCATGGTAGCACTAGGGACAAACTAGGTCAAGGGATAGTTGCATGTACATTTACAAAAACACTAGGAGAACTACATTGAGTTTGAAATGTAGTGTAACACAAAGTGACTCACAAATGGGGTGACCTCCAAGGTCAGTCCAACTCAAGAATTTACGTCTTTATTTTTAAATCTAATGATTGCTTGAGTGTGTTGTAGGATAACTAGGTATACTTTACAAAAAAAGTGTGAAAGCTAGGGTTACATACAAAATCTAGTTTATCAAATGAAACAAGAAGTGAGATAAAACAATCAAAAATTACTACATTCTCACTACCTATGGGTCTAAGACCATACAACTATGTCACTTTGTAATTTTCAGTCATGGAAAAATTCTTTCAATGACATAGGTGATGATCTAAATAGTTTCTAGGCTTTCCATTTGTTCCATTTCTACTAGCAGCATAGTCCAAACATCGTTTAAACCAACTAAGTAATTATTTTAACCCTAATTTCACTTCAAAAGTTGAATATAAATTTTTTTACTTGTAAAAATATTGTGTATATGCTTGTTACCTATTTGAAATAAACATTTGAATTATATTTTCAACTAGTTCATTATATTTCAACTAAATTGGAAGTAAATTAGGGTTGATACATGAAGTTTAAGAGAATTTTAAACTAATCATAAAGGAAAGGTACACCTATAAGTTCGTGTTGTCCAAAATAACCCCTGTGTCATCTTGACATCCAACAATTTCATTTTTAAACTTAGAAAAACATTTTCTCAAAAACCGTGGAACATTGGGACTTGGTCTTCTCTGGTTCTCCTAATCCACATAGCAAAGAAACTAATTCCAAGCATTTAGGTGGAGTTTTGGTGGAATTTTAGTCTCTGTGGTGGAAATTAAAACATGGTTTTTTCTCTACAGAGGCCACAATGCAAAGGGTAAAAGCATCAAAGGGCCGAAATATGAAGGAAATGAAGTATTTTATTCAATCAAGTTAGGGATTACACAAAAACTATCTTAGTCTTTTGTGGGTTTAAAAAAATGTAGAGGTTGCGATGCATGTCAAACATGCTATGAAAGGCTACAGATTGAGGAGGAGGAAGTTATGGGTAGTAAAATTTTCAAGTCGTAGAAAAAAAAACTCATTTAAAGACTTAGGTGGTTCCATGAGAGCCGTGATGTACAATGGTGATGTTGCGAAAAGTCATGGAAGATTGTGATGTAAGTTTAAGCATGAAAAAATTGAACCAACGAAACACTATCTCGGTTTTGCGGAATTCTAGTAGGATATTCTTCCTGGGAATTCACTTAGCCATGAAACATAGAGGATGACATGGAAGAAGGAATCAAATTTATGGGTCAATAAAATCCATGCAACATGGAGAGAGTATTTTGTGACATGTGATAAATAATGGAAGTTGCTAAACAAAGGTTTAAGATTCCACAAAGTGATCAAGAAGCCTCCAAGGGCCACATAAAAATTAAAATACTTCCAAACAATCCAATAGTTTCCAAACAAAGAGTTTTTTTGCAAACCAAGAAAAAGGTAAGGAAAGATGTAGAACAAAGCGATAAGGTTTTGGGCATATCTTTCACATTGGTACTACAAATTGCATAAAAAAGCGGATTTGGAAAGGTCTCTCTAAGTGCTACATGTTTACATAACAAAACACATGATTTTATGTCATTTAAAAAGGTTGAAAATGTAAATACGGGTATGGAAAAAGAAAAGTATAGTTCCAAAAAATGGTTCCTAGCCTCCTTACGAACTAAAATTTAATGTTTAATGTCACCTATTCCTTGTTCTATAACTCGACGGCACACAAATTGAAGGAAAAAAGGTTTCCCATGAATTGTACCACAAGATGATGGCTCAAGGTCCTTGGTGGGTGAATTTCATTCATTGCATAATTGACTTCACATTTTTTCCCACTCTTTTTATTCCTTTCACATTCTTCTATAAATACAAGTGATCTTGCATGAGAAAAGGGTTACATTCTTCTATATTTAGAGCTCTCGCTTTAGATTACAACATTTTCCATGCCCTGCACCTCTGAACTTTATTTTATGCAAGTTTTTTAAAACCTTGCTTTGTAAATGTGTGTTGAAACATTTTAATGAGATATAACTATAGTTTATTCCTTTAAATACTTTGTATTTGATGTGAATCTCTTACCCTCTTGCTTCCTTTTGGAATTATTCACTTGTCTCTTGCAAAGATCTGTGTTTCCTTGATTTTTGCAAGTGTAGTTGCATTTTTGTCTTCAAAGGTCAGATTTGAAACCTGTTTTAGCTTTAGTGTATCACCTTCTTTCATTTTTGCTGCATTTTATCCTCTCTAACCCTAGTTTCTGTGAATTTGTATTTTAGGATTAGTTTTAGTTACATTTTGAACTTATAGGTTGGTATGTAGTGGGATAGGATAGAATGAATCAACCTTCTCGCACGTTTATCTCACCTTGTAAGTCCTACACTTGGAGACAAAACCATGTTCACCAAAAGTGTCAATGTTCATCCATGAACATTCAGAGGGTGTAAATTTTGTGTGTTAATAGTTGACGACACTCCCGATGGGACCATACTATGTTGGATTTGATATCATATCTCTAAGAGTGATGTGTGATTGGTGATATTCAGCCTTTGAATGATCTATAACAATACATTTGGCAGCTCCAATCTTCACATCTACCAGTTCAAAGAAAAAAAGTGTCCCTACCTTATGAGAATAATTCAAACAAGGCAAATGATAATAATTGGAGATACTTTTAATTATTTACAGATTGTCACCAAAGAGATGAAGAAGAGACAAATAAGTCCAAAGATATCCATCACCTCCAAATAGATTTCTCTCCATTCCTCCTCCCTGGTAGGCATTTCTTGTTGTATTCTAGGGTTCTAAGACCCATCACATTCATGTCTCATCAAAGAAATCAGAATTTTGTCACATTTAATGGAGGAATTCCTCTACTTTTAGCTCAATAAAATGACATTCTCGTTGTATCCCTGAAAAGTGTTCTTTTCTTTACTGGAGAGAACACAACAAATCCCATAAAACAATCAAAGATGTTGCAAACATATGCTCAGTTTATCACATCACACAAGATAATGTAGTAGTCATATTATTGGTTACTTTTTTCAAGGGAAAATATCTACAATGGTACAGGGGTTTGAGAATAAATTCTATAACAAATTGGGATGAGTTAGGAGAATCTCTTTGTAATCAATTTGAAGATAAAATAGATCGTTTATCCTTATTGGAGCAATCTGAATACAATGAAGAGGGAACCACATGAAAAAATGTTTAATTTTAATATCGATTTGAAAGGACCTCGGATAAAATCTTGTAAACTATAAGACCTAAACACCAAGTATGTTTTCCTCTATTATTTAAGGGCTTTAAATAGTGACATCATTGTATGATTCAATCTATGGGGTAGGACCTTACCATATGCTTATGATATTGCCATAAAGGCCTAGAATAGTCTTATTCAAGTGGTAAAATTGCAGTTAGACCTTCCATGCCCCTCTTCCCTAAGGTAAGAACATCTACACATCACCAAATGCCTAAATTATCCCCTATTCCATCCCCAAGAAGCTAAATTCAAATCCAATAATCTACCTTATAAAATACTTCAAATGATTTTTAGGAAGTCATGAAACAATTGCAAAGCATTAGCAATGAATTATATACCTTTAAAAGGTAGAAAACACAAAAAATAGACCTTAACAACCCCCATATCAACCAAACAAACTTCCATATCATCCCAAAAAAGAAAAAAACCAAGAAAATATCAAGCTCAAGTGCCTCACCCTAAACCATTCCAACAATATAATCCCAATGCAGTTGGCTCATCTAAGGCCTTGGCTCCAAACCAAAACAACCTTGTGCAAGATTATGAATGGTGTTTCCCTTGTAACCTTCAATATATCCAAGCCACTTTCCCAAATGGCATCCTACACCAAGTGCTGATGGAAAAATTTCTCTTTCTCCCAAATCACATCAGCATAACCATCTCAATCACAAGAGGCTATTCAAGAGCTAAAAGACGATGTTTCATTGATAAATTGGAAAATGGATGAGTTTTTGGGATAAATCAAAATTATCCTTCGACTGTCATATCCAATACTATATATAAAAGATGACCTATAGAAGAGGGTCAATTAAAAATAATAGGACCTATCAAACCTTCTCTAATGTTTTGAGAAGGCGACAGTTCAAAATCAGCTCCTAATGTGTAAGGAGGCCATGAAAATTAGACTTTAAGAGTGTAAGGGCAACCCAAAGGTCCTTCCACATCAACTCAAACACAAGAAAATGTTGTTGCAAGTAAGGTACAACAAAAGGATAGTTCCACTCCCTTCAACAATCTCAAGAAAATAATTAAGGCTAATGTAAGCATTTCAATGTGGGAATCATTGGCTATTCCTGGACAAAGGGATATATATTAAGAAACTGTGTCCAATCTCTCCATACCAAATGATTCATCCAAATGGCATGTCAAATTTTTTCTCACCAATGTACCTCAAAAAAGGTATGATCAAACAAGCAATATTATCAAACCTCCTCCCTTATATGTATCCCTAATTATTGTAAATTATTTGGTTCAAAATTATATGATTGACTTGGGGACAAGTAGTTCAATAATGCCCAAACATATAGTAGATCACTTGGGGATCAAATATAAGTCCCTCTATAAAGGTTTGGTTTAACTAGATGGAACAATAGTGGGAAATTTTGGAGTAATAATAGGTTACACATTACATGTATGCCCCAACCTCCCTATTTCCCAAGATATCTTCATAATTGATCTACCTCCATTTTTCTCTATGCCTCTATAGGGATTTCATCACCAAGATTTGATGATATTTATTAGCTGATTGGTCTCATATTCTTTTTAGGACTAGATATGGTACCAAATTTACCATAAGGTTGGATCCTATTGCCACATATCACATAGAACCTTATACACCACTATTTATTAATGTAAATTACACAATCTTTGACCAAGAATATGGCCCTATTGTCCAAGAGGAAAACACTCAAATTGAAGGCATTCCAAATTTGTTTCTTGATGAGTGGGAGATGATCTCCATGGTTTTGATCCCTATAAATAGATTGAAGAGGTTGGTTTAGGTATCTATTGTTTGCATGAGGAAAATTCACCTATTCCTAGTATTACGAAAGCAAATGAGCAAGAAGATGACATTTGGCATATGTTTTTCGATAGATATAGGATTAAACAAGGTGCATGATTTCATATTTCAATTCACTTTTTCCAATAACTCGGATGAGAATGAGTCTTTATTCCATGACCTATAATGGACTAGGAAGAAAAATGTCAAACAGTTGTAAGTTTTTGGTTATAGTGAGTTGATTGTGAATAAAGTAAGAGGTTTGCATGCAGCCACAAATGATCTATTAAAATCCTATCAAGCATAGGGTATGATATATTTTGGAATATTTGTAAGCATTCAAAATTCATTCCATACCAAGAAAGGAAAATGAATCAACTGATAGATTATCAACATTTGGTGCTAAATTTTAAATTCTTGAAGGAATCAAGGAGGGTGGGTGGCTAGATCATGTTAGAGTAGCGGTAAGGCTAGTTGTCCCAAACAATAACACTAAGCGAAAATTATTTAAGAGTGACCAACATATTGTCAAATTTATCCAAGAAGGGGATGATTTCTCTTCAAAAATCAAGACAAATTAGAATAGTAGTATCAGATTGTCCAATTAAGATCAAAAAAGTTGCCCAAGGGCTTGGTTACCTTGGATTCTATTTTTAATTCAGATGATCAACTAAGGAATGAAAAAATGGTAGTCAATGGTGAAGACTAAAAACCAATTTTAGTTGGCAAGGTATGTACTCCACAAGAGAAACATGCATTTGTAGATCTTTTCCAAGAATTTGATGATGTTTTTGTATGGGGTTTTCACTATCTTAGGGGTTTTGATCCTAATTTAACACAACATACCATTGAGTTAGATCAAATGGAAAACCCATTAGGAAAAAGAAAAGGCTTGTCAACCTAAAATTTGAGCTTCTAATGAAGAAGGAGTTGAAAAATTTAATAGAGGCCAACATTGTATTCCCTATTAAGCATTCATCAAGGGTTGCCAACCTAGTTCCAATTAGAAAAAGGAATGGTGAAATCAAGTTATGTGTTGATTTAAGGGATTAAACAAGGTTTCCTTAAAATATCATTATACATTTCCTTCTATAGACCAAATTTTGTAGATAGTAGAAGGGTCGAAGAGGTTTTCCCAATTGGATGGCTACTTATGGTATAATAAGATTGTGGTGGAGGAAGATTAGTTTAAGACAACCCTTATTACTAATCGAGGAACTTATGCATATTGAAAAATGCCCTTTTGATTTTCTAATGCATGAGAAATATTTGAAATATCCTTGGATATGTCATTCAAAGGGTTGATTAATAATTAATTTCTTGTCTACCTTGATGATATCACCTTGTGGTCTCCAAAGATGAAAATGAGCTTTTGTTTCATCTTATTTATGTATTTGAAAGATGTAGACAATTTGGGGTTTCTCTACGTCCCAAGAAATGTATTTTCCTATCCCATGAAGGTATGCTCCCTAGCCATATTTTCTCTAAGAAATGATTAGTAATTGATACAAAAATGGTAAGTTCCATCTTGGAATTGTCATTACCTACCCATAAGAAGGCAATGTAAAGCTTCTTAGTGAGGACAAATTTTGTTAGGCATTTCATCCCAAAAATTTTCAATCTTTACAAGACATTGACATCTATGTTAAAGAAGAGCATGCATTTCAAGTGGACTGTGGAAGGGAAGGGAAGTTTTTAAGCCATTAAACAAGCAATAACACAAGATCCTACCCTCATTAATCTATATTTCTCAAAGGACTTCACCTTGTATGATTTTGGGAGCACCGATACAATATATAACATACTAGTACAACCAATCGAAGAAGGTTTGGAACAACCTATTACTTTTTTCATCCAGGGTCTAGAGGATTATGAAGTGAGGTATTCATTTGTTGAGAAACATGCCTTGGTTATCATAAGGAGTTTGAAGAAATTCATACATTTAGTGTCCAATAATAAGATCCATCTTATGGTTTCACATGCTAGTGTGAAATAATTTCTTTTGAACAAGGATCTAAATGAGAAAAGAGTTGGTTAGATAACTAAAGTGATGGAATATGATGTTTATATCAAAGTGACTAAGCTAATCGGTGGAAAAGGTTTATGTGAGCAACTAGTTTCATATCTACAAATTGAAAAGGAGGTTGTCCTAATACTCTAACATGATCAACAACCAATTGATACTCCACTCATTCCTTGTTGGACCCATGATATAACATAATTTCTCCAAATAGGCCAATGTCCTCAAAACCTTAGAAAATTCAAAAGAAGGTATTTTAGGATTCAATCCATTCCTTATGTGCTTATTGATGGAATTTTGTTTAGAAAATATGTGAATGGTGTTCTATTGAGGTGTATTAAGATAATAAAATGGGGAAATTTTTGCATGAATTTCATAATGGAGAAGCAAGAGGACACTTTTCTCAAAGGATAACAACCCTTAAGATCATGAAGGGTGGTTATTATTGGCCTAATCTCTTCAAGGATTTTCATGCATGGGTTAATAAATGTAAAAAGTGTGTCTTCTTCACAAAAAAATAGAGACTGGTAGATCTTTCGCTCCACCCCATCTCTCGTAGAGCAACCATTCATGCAATGGGGGCCGGATTTTATTGGAGTAATCAATTCGTATTCAAGGTTGGACCATAAGTGGATTCTCATAGCCACATATTACTTCACTAAATGGATAGAGGAATTTTATTTAAAATAAGAAATTGAGGCTAGTGTAGACACTAAATCACGCACTTTGGGTACATTTCTAGGTCCTAATCACATACTACTATTCATATGATTCCTAAGCAAGAAAAGTACTAATTGACCACTATCTTTGGCCTCTTTGCTTTATTTTTGGTTTTCATCTTGGTCTTACATACCCCACTACCCAATTTGACCTTTATCACATAAAATTTTTGGAGTCTAAACACTAGCACCCAACCAGGATGCCAGTGACTAGGCACCCTCGTCCCCTCTAGGTGCCCCAACCTCTTGGTATCTTTATCACATATTTTTGGTCTTTTTTAGTTGTTGGGAATCTTGTTTTCTTGGTGTTTTTCCTTTTAGTGGTTAATTTCAAAATTCAAATAAGGGAATCATATAAATACAAAGCCATATGACCATAATAAAGGACCAATCTCTAAGCATCAACTACCATCACCTAAAGTTACATCCAAAGGCATTTCAAGAGCATCAAAGCATCCATCTAACATCCATTCAAGGGATAAGGGACTACATTATTTTACATACACTTCATAGGAGGGGAAGTTCATTTTTCCATGCACACATCTATTTACATCTTCTACATCTAGTTATTACTTGTTATCAAGTGCATCTTACACAAGATCCACCTAGGGCACGATTCTACACACACAGACAAAACTACATGGATTCTGAAATGTAGTGCAGTGCTTGTATCATAATTTCACTCAGTCTAGTGACCATTGGGGTCATTTTGAATCCCCATTTGTATCTTTTTATTTTCAGGATTTGATATATTTTGGGGTTTTGTAGGTACTCTTTCTCTTTGTAGGTTTGCGATGAATTCCATAGACATAGACGACACACAAACAACAAACAACTAAGGGAAACGACACAGAAGAAATCAATTTCTTACGGTTTTCACATTCACATGCACCTAGAGAAGGTCTCTGTCATTTATGCGACCTCCCCCTACCAAAGTGCCCTAATCCAAGAATATTTGGTACTCACACAATTTTTTGGGTTTGTTTTCGACACTCGCACTCCTATTTATCGGTTCTTTAGCTCGACACAACGTAGGATTAATAATGAAATCAGATGAGTACTTTATCCCTTCATTTGCACTTAAGGTTTTATATTTATTTGATTATTTTGTAGGCCAGATTTTTACTCCATTTCTTTATTATTTCATTTTGAATATGCAATTATAGTTTAACATCACATTTCCTATGCCCTTCGGCCACATTTCTACTAGAAATGATTCATTTCTCAGCTATTCACAAAATATTACTCATTGGTATGCACATGGTTTTCCACAACCACATTTTATCGATGAAGAGTATGCAATGGGAATGTACAATCTATGTTACAATGGATCCTTACTTGATTAACCACATGTTATTACTTACTAGATCTCTGAAGCATCTTCTTTTGGCTTTGATCATGACAATGACAATCTCTTAGATGATATTACTTGATACTTCTACACATTATACACATGGGGGGAATCACGCTTACTCCTTCCCCCCTTCTAGCACTATCATATGACTCACACTTTTACCATTTCACTTCTTATTTTTCCTCTAGTCTTTCACACACATCTTACACGTCTTGATACACTTGTATCATTGTTACTCGATGACGAGATCTTGTGCTACAGTTCACGATTGACTGTTGAGGGCTCACTACACACATGAACCTCACATCATAAACACTACACATTCCACACCCAATGCATTCATGACACATCTTTCTAGGACACATTTAATTACAACACACTTCCCTATGATGTAATCTAGTTCCACATTTCATACTGATTGTTGAGGATCTAAACCTAAAATGAACCTCACCACACTCACTCACTCATTACGCTCTACACTTTTTCATTCATATCTTTATAGCGCATAATTCAAACCATTTCTCAATGACGCACTCTTGTTATATGGTTCAATCTCATTTGTTGAGTGGGAATTTATAATTGAACCTCATCTCATGTTTATTCATACACATTCATTTGGGGGCACACTTCTCCTATCACATTCACTTTTCATTACATTTCGTTCACATTCATAACATATTGCATATATCTTAGTTGCATTTACTCTTATTTAATTATCTTTGGCATGTATACTTTGTTTACTACGTTAGACAAATATTTTGTATGTCATTATATTTATCATATACACATGCGCGTTCAATTTCCTTCTAGTTGTGAATGCATAATTTACATGAGATCATTATACAGAGAAAAATGTTTGGCATAATACCTCTTACCCGGTCCCACAACAGCTCCTAGGGGCATCTAATTTCATACACACTACAGGTGTTATTGTTTCGATTTATACTATTTCCTATTCATACTAGCACACTACTATATCATATCATACACGCTTTGACATACTTTTATCTTTCTAACATGCTAACATGTGCTTCATGTGTAACATTTTTCTTGTAGGAGCTATCTTTCACCATGGTTGTCGATACTTTGCTTGTCATTGTTTGTCATTTTTTCTATTGTATGTTATTCTTTGCGAGCTTTTCCCCTTGTATTGTTTGCACCTTTGTATGTTTTTGGTCATTGCGGCCCTAATTTTATTGCCATATTGTGAGTGATGTCCCATGTTTGCAATCTTCTTTTACAGTCTACATTGTATTCTTTCTTACTAGCTTACACTTTGTCTTCTACATGCGTATTTGTCTTGTTTGTACTAACACATGTTTCACCACTTTGTTTGTGTGTGCCTTGGTTTCTACCAAGAACATTCTCCCCGCAGAGTATTAGTCACATATCGTTGGTCGGTATTCATTTTGGCCGCATTCTTGTAGCAACATCACATGCACCCCAAATAATGGGGCATACATTGGGTGATTTATTCACCACATACAATAGTTCATAGCTACAAGTAAAACACATTTTAGTACAAAATCAACACAAGTATTCACCTCATAAACAACCCGTAACCCGACTTGGGTCTTTAGCATAACAAAGACACCACCACCCAGCTCTAGATACTATCATCACTGGGCATTCGTGACCCTTCTCAAATGCCTATGACCAGGGCACTTACAACATTTTTCTCAGATCAACGTAATTTTCAACAGTTTACACACCATTTTTCACAAGAGGCATAATTCTCCAACAATCAACATGCATGCTTTCACTTCTTTTCTATTTTTGTGTTGGATCAAATTTAATGGAAATGGATCAGATTTGAAAAAATCACACCATCGTAGTGGTGTATAAATCGTCAGGAAGCAGTCAAAGGATTGAGAATAACACTAGACCTTTCTCCCGACACTTCTTCCATCATGGTGTGAGATCGCCCAAAAACTCCCACTTAATGTGAGATTTCCCAAAAAAATCAATCTTCTACAACATGTTCGGGATCCTTTTTATCTTTTCACTTATCACGGATCGGGTGCACATGTTCCTTCTCACATTTTTACATGTTTAATTGAATTTTTCATATACATATTTGAATACTCTTTTTCTCTTCTCTTTTGCATGTCCGTTCTTATGGGAAGAAACAATCACATCATCAACCATAAAATGACATCAACAATAGGTACAATGCGACATATACATAGGTTTTTTCACCCCTAGGGTCACTTCCTCTTCTCTAGCTTCCATGCTTCATATTATTCACTTCATGTTTTTTTATCTCCTTAGCACGCTTTCACCATTGATCTACATGGTTATCAAGTACGCATATCTTATCTACTTTATGTTATCAATAATTCACTCAACAACATAAATTAGGGACAAATATAGACACTAAATCAAACACTTTGGGTATTGTTGATGATTATCTTTGTAGATGAACCGTCAGAGTCGTTGGATACCTTAGGTTAGTGGGACGTGCACCCTAAGGTAACCTCCAGTGTTTTAAAGAAGCTATCTCTTCTCTATGGTGTGAGATGAGGGTTAGAGAAAAATGAAACATAGCACAAAACTAACAGAAGTGATGCACCGAAAAGAAGAAGTTAATCAAGAATCCATCTACCTGAAACGGGAAAAGGTGAGCACTGAAAAGGGTGGACGAAATGCACCATAGGCCAGAGATATATTCACACATAATACCACTTCAAACTCATTAAGCACAGCTTCCAAAACCCATAATGAACATTTAGAAATATGCACAGTATACCGATAGTGAATAAAGGCTATTAGAGATAATAAAACATGCAAAGGATGGACAAAATGCATCACATGACATATTATATTGCTCCAAAATTGTGCACAATACAACAATCAGTAGGTAAGAGGAAAAAAAAATGCCACTACAAAGCTTCAGGAAGAAGGCTTGAGCTCCATGTTCCTACCCTAGCAGAGAAGAAACATGGACAGAGAGAAAAATGACTCACTCTTGATATTTCTTTTTATAATGAGCCCCGATTACAATATATAGAATGAGAAGAAGAGAAGAGAACAATCTCGGAACTACTTCCCCAACCACTATAAGTTGTAATAAATGAGATGAAGTGATAGAAATAGATTTGTGAAATCTGTCTCACACTACCACATGATCTACCTTTAAGAAATGAGAGCCATATTCATTCAATACATTCTCAATTACTTTCCAACCACTTCCCTTGAAGTGGGCTCATCTTTTAAGGAATACACCCTCAAATCTTTATTACATATCCGAACTCCTTGATCATTGTGCATTGGATTCTAGACCATGGTTCGCCGACACCTATTTTTTGGTGTTTCGTTAAGAAATGATCCATTTATGGCCCTTTGAATGTAGGTGGAATTTCCTCTCCCTTCGTACCTTTTGAAAGATCTGAGCATTTAAAACTTCTAGGTGGTCTTTATTACTGCTTCACACGTGGCATTGACATGTTGCTAATATTTTAAAACTCGCTTGAGCTTAGAGTCCATATGCATCGAGCTCCAGCTAGAGACCAAGATAATCCCTAGGGTCTCTACTTTTCTTGCATCTTTGAAATTGCACTGAGCTAACACGCGACATCTTCGTGGATCCTTCTATTTTTCTTGAGTTTGCAATGGGACTCGTTGTTCATTAATACGAGGATCCTTTCCTTGGCAGGCCCCTTATCATTGACTCCACGTGGAAGTCCCATGGGGTTTTGAGATTTCATTCTTCCCTTTCATTTTTGCATTGCATTGGGCTGACACATGGAACCTTTCGCTAGTCCATTACTTTATTTTGAGTTAACTCATTCTAGGCTTGGCTTTCTCACCGTGATTTGGCTAAGTCCCCTCCCAAAATTTCCAGAGGCTTGAATTATTTCGTATTCAGTATGAGACTCTCAAAACTACCTTGATTACTCACAACAAGAATCTACTTGTTATCTAATTTCAGTGGGTGGTGGAGGAAATTAGATAATGTGTACATTTCTAGGTCCTAATCACATAATACTATTCATATGATTCCTAAGCAAGAAAATTAATAATTGACTAATGTATTTGGCATCTCTGCTTTCTTTTTGGTTTTCATCTTGGTCTTACACATCCCACTCCCTAGTCTGACCTTTATCACTTCATATTTTTCGAGTCTGGACACCAACGCCTAGCTAGGACACAAACACCTGGCGCCCGACCTCTTTGTATCTTGCAAGTATCTTTTGGGTCTTTTTAGTTGGGCATCTTGTTTTCTTGGTGGTTTTCCTTTTAGTGGTTGATTATGGAATTGAAAAAGGGAATCATATAAATACAAAGCTATGTGACCATAATAAAGGACCAATCTCTAAACATCTACTACCATCACCTAAGGTTACATCCAAAGGCATTTCAAGAGCATCAAAGCATCCATCTAGCATCCATTCAAGGGACAAAGGACCACATTATTTTACATACACTTCATAGGATGGTAAGCTCATTTTTCCATGCACACATATATTTACATTTTCTACATCTATTTATTACTCACTATCAAGTGCATATTTCACAAGAGCCACCTAGGGCATTATTCTACACGCATTAAGAATTACATGGAGTCTGAAATGTAGTGCAATTCCTAGATCGTAATTTCACTCAGTTGGGTGACCACCAAGGTCAGTCGACTCCCCATTTACATATTTTTCTTTTTAGGATTTGATGTGTTTTGGGGTTTTGTAGTTGCTCTTTCTCTTTGTAGGTTACAGGGAAAATTTTGCAGAGGCATAGTGCGACACATAGGTGACAAACAACGAAGGACAATGACATATAAGTGACACAGAATAAATCACTTTCTAACATTTTTTGCAGTCACATGTGCCTAGAGAAGGTATGTGGTGCATAGGCACCCATGACCCATTCCATGCGCCTTATTATAAGCATATTTGGCACTCGCACAATTTTCTAGGTTTTTTTGTGACATTGCACTCCTTTTTATCAGTTCTTTAGCTTGACACGGTCTAAGATTAAGCGTGAAATCAACTAATCCCTTCTCTTACACTTGTGGTTTTAAATTTAATTGATTATTTCTTAGGTTAGATCTCTACTCCATTGCTATATTATTTCATTTTGACTCTACAGTTAGGATTTAAAATAATGTTTCCATATTTGTTAAATCAGCTAGCTTATTGAATTTCTATGAATATTTCATGACAATGTATAGTGTTCCTTCCATAGTCATATCCGATAATTTTTGGAGTTCCTTGATACCAAAAATTTTAATTGGGATTTGAAGAGTGAAATTTGAGCACATCTTCAAATTACTATCCTCGAGGCAATGGGAAAGTTGATTCAACAAACAAGAACCTATTAAGAGTCATAAGAAGTACCTTGGAGGAGAATCAAATAACATGGTCTACAAGATTGAAATTGTCCTTATGGGATGATGGGATCATCCCTAAAAGGTCAAATTTCAGTTCACCCTACAAGTTGGTTTATGGTAAGGATGCAAAATTTTAAATATCTATTAAGTTATCATCTTTAGAGCTCATCAACCAACTTGAGATGTTTAAGGAAGAAACAATGTATACTAGGTATGCTAAACTCATGGGGTTAGAGGATTTGAGAAATCAATACATGCAAGAAATGGAGTTGAACCAAGCTCAAGTAAAGAAGTTTTATGACTAGAAAGCAAAGTGGCTAAGATATTTCAAAAAGGGGATATCATTCTTAAATGGTACCAAGATAGAGCCAAGCCAAGTAAACACTCAAAGTTTGACACAATTTAGCATGACCCTTATGTGATCTCTAGTTGCAAATCAAACAATGCTTTCATATTGTCACAATTAAATGGAGAAGAGCTCATGATCCCATTCAATGGGATCTATCTAAAACATTGATTTTGAAGAAAAGGTTATATCTTGTACATATTATCTTAGATTCAGTTCCTCATAGTTTTTAAGCACATGTTTTAATGGTAGTTGTTGTTTTATTTGTAACAAGTGTCTTGTGCACACTTTTCATGTTCCATTTAGACATGTATGATTTTTATGTTTGTACACGCTTTTATGGGCTTTATTGTTGTTGCACAATCCATTTTGGATAAGGTCCAATAGTGGAAACAAGGTGTTTTTGGGAAAATTTCAAAGTGTATTCATTCAACCGTAAGATTAGTTGTAAAAATAGAGTTTCCCATGCTCCTTCCTTGACCAAGAAATCAATTTTTAGGATAGTTGATAAGTTTCATCCATAAATCCCAAAAAAATATTCTTTAAGGGCACCTACATGTCAATTTTTTTAGTACATGCAAATTCCAAGGGTAAATATTTTAAGATCAAGTTTTCAAATTTTTCACCCTTGAATCTATGCCCAATGGATGTTCAAAAGGCCACCGATCATCTCTCTAGCAATAAAATATCCCCTGTTGAGTCGCATTTAAATTATTGTCCAAAATAACCCCGGTTATCTTGACAACCTCCAATTTCATTTTGGGACTTAGTATTATGTGTACTTCGGGAATGTATTGTTGTATGGGATCTCCTAACTCGTGGAACATAGAAAATCTAGTCCATAAACTTAGGTGGATTTTTCATGGAATTTTAGCCTCTTGCGGCGGAAAGTAAAACATGTATTTTTCTCTAGAGAGGTTTTAATGCAAAGGGAAAAGTCACAAAGAGCCGCAACATGAAGGAAAGGAAGTATTTGAGTTATTCAAGAATGGGAGTCTGTGAAACACTATCTTAGTCTTCTCGTGGGTTTCCAAAATGTGAAGGCCACGATGCATGTATAACATGTCGTAGAAGGCCAAAACTTGAGGAGGAAAAATTTATTGGTGGTCAAAGTTTTGAGTTGTAGAACAAAGGAACTCATTTCAAGACTTAGGCGGTTATATGAGAGTTGTGATACATAATGAAGATGCCACAATAATTTATCGAGGATTGTGATAAAATTTTAAGCGTGAAAATGTTTGAACCCACGTAACACTATCTCGAGTGTTCCATAGATTTCTAGTAAGATAGTCTTTCAAGTACTTCATGGAGCCATGAAACATAAAGGATACCAAAGAAAAAATAATTAAATTCATGGTCAATAAAAGTTGTGCAACACGGAGAGAGTCTTTTGTGGTATGTGATAAAAATGAAAGCTACCAAACGAAGGTTTAGGATTCGAAACTATCAAGAAGCATATAATATCTACCAAACAAAAAAACTTCTAAACACTCACGATAGCCACCAAACAAAGTGTTTTTCCATAAACCAAAGAAGAAGATAGGAAAATCCGTAGGATGAAGTGGTAAAGGTTTTTGGGTACATCTTTCACGATAGTGCTCCAAATTGCACAAAACTAATGGCATAAAAAGGTCTCTCCTAGGGAAGTATGTTAGCATAAGACAAAGTGCATGATCTAATTCCATTTTGATGGTTAAAAATATAAACACGGGTGTGGCGGGAGAAAAGCATAGTTCCAGAAAAAATGGCTTCCAACCAACTCACCAACCAAAATTTAATGTGTAATAGCACCCATGCCTTGTCACATAACTTTGATTCCATGAAAATTGAAGGAAAAAAGGTTTCCCATGCTTTGTACCATAATATGATTGCTTAGGGTCCTTTGTGGGTGAATTTCATTCACTTCTTAGTTGACTTAATATTTTTCCCACTATTTCTTCTTCCTTTCACATTATTTTATAAATGTAAGTCCTATTACACATGAAAAGGGTTATCTTCTATTGGATTTAGAACTCTACTTTTGAGTTATACATTTTCCATGCCCTAAAACCTCTGTAACTATATATTATATAATTATTTTCAAACCTTTCTCTGTAAATGTGATTTGAAAAGTTTTAATGAGATGCAACTGTGGTTTTTTCCTCTAAATAATTTGTATTTGATGTTAATATCTTGCCCTATTGCTTCCTTTTGGAATTATTCACTTATCTCTTGCAAAGATATGGGTTTCCTTGATTCTTGCATGTGTAGTTACATTTGTGTCTCCACATGTCATATTTGAACCTTGTTTTAGCTTTGGTGCATCACCTTATTTCATTTTTGCAACATTTTATCCCTCTCCAACTCTAGTTCATGTGGATATGTAGTTTAGGATTTATTTTAGTTACATTTTGAAGTTATAGGTTGGTATGTAGCGTATTAGGATAGAAGGAACCAACCTTCTCTAAAGTTTTGTCTTGCCTTGAAATTCCCACACTTGGAGACAAACCCATGTTCACCAAAATTTATGATGTTCATCCATGTGTAGTCACTAAATCACACACTTTGAGTGATTATTTAGTCTCGGTTTCATACCATTATGCATATGGTTCTTAAGGGAAAAGAGTACTAATTAATCCATGTCTTTGGCAATTTTGCTTTTCTTTTTGTCACTAATTTCGATCCTTCACCCATACTTTCTCAGTCTATACTATCATTTTGCATTCATCCTACTTCTAATTGGGTGCCCTGTGCACCCTAGTTCCTCCTGGGTGCCTTGATCCTCTTTTCATTTTACTCTCATCTTTTGGGCACTTTCTAGCTGTTTGAACTTTTCATATTTTTAGTGGTTAGCTTTTTCGGGGTTAATTACGAAATTAGAACAAGAGAACCATATAAATATAAAGTTATGATACCATAATGAGGGACCAAGCACTAAGCACTAGTATCTCCACCTAAGGTTGCATGCATCAAGGCATTTATAGATCCATTTGCATCCGTCTAGATCCATCACAAGGCAAAAGGTTAGTTCATCGCATCACACTTCATAAGAGGGGAGTTTATTCTTATCCATACACCATCTATTTACATTCTACATTTGGTTATTTCTCGTAACTCACAAAGTGTGACTGGCACAAGAGCACCTAGGGCACGATTTTCACACACATACACACACACCTATAACTACGATGGGTTTGAGATGTAGTGAAATGCTCAGTGATAATTCAATCCATTTGGAAGTTGAGGATAGTTCAACCCCTTCATATGCATATTTAATTTTTAGGGTTTTGATGATTTTTTTGGGGTTTTGCAAGTGTTTCTTCCATCTCTTATTTGTAGCAACATCCAACGAATTTCGACAACATTCACGAGACGGGGAAGAAAATATAGGTGATTAATCACCACACTTTTGTGGAGGTTCCCTGGTCATTTCTACAAACCAGGGCACCCATATCTCGGCACAGGGTGCCCCAGGTGCCCCCATCCCTCTCCAGGTTCCTCAAAGTATGGTTATATAATCCAGATCTACACTTTCTAGAGCTCATGTGCTATCATTTTCTCCTTCTGTTTAGCTAGCCTTCACTATGACATAGTCCTGACACATCTACGAATCAACTAAGGCCTTTCTAACTCTCTTTGCACATTGGGGTTTCACATTTTATGTACTTAGCGCTTGGATCTATTTACTACTTTGATAGCATCATATTAAGTTAGAACATATCACCATTTTCCATTTTAGTTTAATCACCATGACCGTTTAAAGGGTGTCACTTTTGTGTGTTAACAAGTCTTATATATTAACCATCCTAACTCTATACATCAAGATGAAGGTTAAATGGAAAAATAACCTATTAATGAAACATACATAAATAATAAGCACATATCAAACCTCCCTTTGAATTTTGTATGTGTTTTTGAATGTGAATTTCTTTTAAACGTGTGTAAGAAAAAGTTAACAAGGTTTCTTAGGAGGGAATTTGATGATGTAAATAGTCTTCTAAATAATATTTATCTCGATTTGTTTACCTTTTTATATAAACAAAGGTATTTTCTCAATTTGTAAAGCTTTCTAAGAACATAATTATGAAACAAGAATTTAATGTGTTCTGGGAGTAGGTTGGGGGTTTCTTATATAGGTATACACTTTGGGAAATCTACTGATCTTGGTGAATGTGGGATAATGGATATGTAGGATAATGGACATGTAGGATTAGACTTAGTTAAATAGGATTAGGAATAATTAGGATTAACTCTCCATGGAATGTGATGGGAATAATTAGGAGGAAGGGGATTTAATAAATTATTCGGGAGTTGATTAATAGGCTTTAAATAGCTTGTACAGGAAATTTGAGAGAGGAATGAGAGGGAATTGAGTGTGATGAAGGGAATTTAATTAATCAACGAATGGTCATTAATTAACAAGAAAAGAGGGAAATTAGTTAGATTTTTGTATTCTAAGTTTAAATTAGCACTACAACTTTATGTTGTCTACAATTGCTACCCTAGAATAGTCTCATGCACTATAACCAAAGTCAAGGATAATTTCTAAGTTTTTGATGCCTTGATGATATATTTTCATAATTATTGCTTATGCACATTCACACACATCCAATGGAAGGGAAAAATACATATGTCTAAGGCCCTTTTAAGGCAGTTTTATGTAGGGAAGACAGAATAATGGGGGATGTTAAATTAAATCTATAAAAATCCTACTAATCAATTTTTTAAGTCACAAAACGAGAATATTAAGGAGAAACCATTTACAAGTATTAAAGTACAATCATGAGATTTTGGTCACAGATTCTAGATCTAGGGACACAAGTGCACCAAGTAATATAACTTGGTCACATATCAAAAACATTGCAGGAAAAATTAGCCATAAAGGGTTAGAAACCATAAATATTTCTAACTATATTCGATGATCCTACCCTAAATTAATTTTTAGCACTCCATATTTACAAACACTCTAACGAAAATTTTCCCAACCCATTTTCATAGTTCTATATCTCGTGTCACACTTCCATAATTTACGAAGTAGTTTCACCTTTCTAAGCGTTTAAACCCTAATTTAAATTTATCTATCTTTCAAAAGTTGTGCTTATATGTATCTTATTAGCACATGGTTTAAGATTTTATGTATTCACTATATTTCTAATTTTGATTCATCATTCACATGTAGTAATTAGTCTTAATTATATTAATGCTCAATTTTTCTATTAACGGATGAAAGAGGTAGAAGTGAATAAGGGTATGAGCTTGTAGTCCTCTATTTATACCACAGAGGCAATGTCGGTGACCATAAATATAGGTTTGTCGAATGAGGAGATAAGGAAAAGAGGAAGTGTCACATTCATAGGTACATGTTATAGATATAAATACATATCATGATTCATTAACTCGGGTAGGTTCCTAATCATAATATATCCTAAGAAACCTTAGTAATGGTATAGGATTGATAGTTGAGGAGGCCAAGAGGAAAATAATTATCTACCATTGGAGTATAGATTAGGGGCATCTTGATGAGAGATCTATATAGAGAAATGCAGTATGTGTAGAGGTAACCACCTTTAATGGTAGTGTAGATATATAGATGACACTAATTGGTGGATACGAGGCCATCAAATAAGGACGAGGATGAGGATGCGCAGTGTAATATCATAGGGTAGATGGGGCTTTTTTGAGGACCAACCAAGACATCTATGTATACATATATTATTAAGTTATTTCCTTTCCCATAGTATATATACATGTTAGGAAGTAGGTCAGATTATGTTAGGTTGTATAATGTGTGAACATGTGTGATTTTTACAGAGAGAACTTAGGTTGATTGGCACACACTCGTTAAGGGTGCACATCATGAAATTTTAAATGGTGTCCTTTTTCAAAGATACCCAAAATTGATGTTAGATCTAGTTACACAATTAGTAGGGGATCATGTTGCAAATTCTATGATTTTATGAGAAGTGAATTGGGTATTGCATGAGCATGGAGAAACCCTTAAATTACTAACATGTTGGGTACATTCTATACTTTATAGTTTTTTTTTCTATACTTTATAGTTATTCCACCATATTTCTATACTTTAAATGATATTTCACATTGGTGGAAATCCTTACGAGAAAATATTTTTGTCAATATATCCATAATTTCACCCAACAATTCACGCAAATCCTCTAAGACTCCTTCATCCCTTAGACACTCCCCATGTACGTCCTTTGGCACAAGGATATTGTTGGGAACTTGGAAATTGAGAGTGGGTGAATTAGTGTCTTATTAAACATTTTCAATTTCTAATTCACCAATCTTGTTAATAAAATCACATGAAAACATACACAAGCAAATGAGAGAGAGAGAGATAATACATAGTGTTTAAGGTGGGAAACCCAAAATGGGATAAAACCCACTTAAATCATAGAACTAGCTTTGGAAAACTTGTCTTATGAGTTATAATGATTTTAAGTTGAGATATAACTCAACTTTTGAGCCTACAACCCCAAATTAATTCGGTTGGCAACTACGACCTTCGAAAAGCTACAACTTATAAGGAATCTACAACTCCTAGAATTTAATCAGATATAATTGATCTTCTGTAAGCTACTACTTATAAGGAGGATGCAACCCTCTATGTGCTAAGCTAAAACTTAGACTTGTTCTTAATTTTTGTAACACTTTTCTTGTTGTATCTCACAACTGAGGATGACCTCTAGATTTTCTCACTTTACTTCTTATTCTATGTTTCTCAATTATGCTCATGATACACTTTCTTCTTATTACTTGTTTAAAAATTGTTTTTAATTATGCAAGACTACTTTCATCCCTATGAAACTCCTTCTTGGCATACATTCAATTCCTAACTATTTACTATTTCATTCATTTCAATACCTTTCTACTAATTTCTACATTTCGGACATCTTGTACTTACACTTCTTCATATATTTCTCCTCTTTAACAACTCGAACTTGTAATCATTTAAGCCTTGGATATATGATGTTTGTTTTAGGATTACATAGTTATAAAAATTTGTGTCTTACTCTTACTATTCGATATTAAAATTTTCATTACCTATGTCATTTATCACTCAAATATCTAAGATCACATTCATGTCAACTTTTTGTTGATCACACTTTGTATTCTACTTTCTTCCGGTTATCCCACAAAGTTGTCACATTCATGTGAACATATGCTTAACATTTAGTAAATTTTCTATCATTTGACTCTACCAGTTGACATTAGGTGAAATTACATTTATAAGTATGACCATCTCTATTTAAAATCAATCATACTCATGAACCTTCAATATTCGAGTAGCAACTTTTTTAAATATTCAACTCATAACAAATTGTTGTATTTCTTTGTTTCTTTCAATATATTCAATGTACTTCCATTAATCTTGTACTCTCAACTTGTGTCTATATCTCCCAAAACCTCCCACACTTCCCTACTCATGTTGGAAAAACACATTTTTGTACATGGAGAGGCATAGTCCCTTGACCTCCCAACTTCAGCTACTAGAACCATTCAAATAATCTACCTTCTTGTGGTTATATGAGCAAGGAAGTCCAACTAACTCCATCTAACTGTGTCAAGAACTTGATTTTCCTTTACTTGACCTACTATGTCTTCCTTTATACTTTATTTAGATCTTAACATATTGACAAATCCTTTTCTTCTTCTTAACATATTCATTTAGATCAGTAAAACTTCTAACTTGTCAGTTCCTTGAATATTTTCTAGGATGTTACTGAGAAGATAAAGAATATTTACACGTTACATACCTTTCAAACCCACCTTTGAATTTACATGTTACTCCTTACACGTTTCCAAACAACTCCCATTCCATTTATTTGCAACACACACAAAAATGTGTTATGAGATGTTACAAGTAATTTTATCTTGGTTTCAACTTGATTGCATATGAATTTAATCAATTTGGCTTCAAAAATTTCATTGTTTTTGTAAATACACCATTCTTATTCCACAGTCTCAGTCTCTGATCACAAGTTGTCTCATTCCACAATCTTCATATAAGCTAGAGGAATACATTACCATTTGTATGGTTCAAGAGATTATATTTTCATTGGATAACATCATTTTCTAAGCTCTAGACAGAGCATTCATATATCTCTTCCTACAAACTACAATCAATGATGTAATTGGAGAGTTTATTAAACCCTTTGGTCTCTTGTGATCGTACCAATATCCTCCAAAGGTGATGTAAAATTTTACAATTTCTTAGGACTTGGATTCTTGTTCAAGTACATGAAATCATAAAAACTACAAGTGAGATAACTCCTCCAAACTATATCAGTGAGGGTTTGCCACAAAATCCTAGTTATTCATTTAAGGGCCGCATTTTTTCAAATTGATCTCCTTGTTCCTTCCAACTTGGATAGATGCACTTCATCTAGAAACTTTAAAAATCATTTTAAGCCTTATTTTGAAATATTTTGATGGGATTAGTTAATGTTTAAGCTTATGATATTAGTCACAAATGATTATTGCAAGAAAACCAGGTTTAGTCTTTAGAATAATGAAAGAAAAGATTTGTATATTTTCTGTTATAGGCTTCATGTCACTATTTTGGAGATAGATATTTTGTTTGCAACAGGAATTTCTAGATGCACTAACTAGAAAAATTTAGCTTGTGAATGTCTAAAAGGTTGAGACTAAATGCACGGTTTGTTATTGCAACAAGTTTCAACCTTTGATCTAGAGGTTCCTTTCATCAACCATTCATTCTAACATAAGTTTTGATGGAGGCACTATAATACAACTATGAATTTCATATTTAGAGACTTGAATGCATAGGTCTCAATTAGAGTTTTTCAACCATATATCACAATACAATATTTTGATGAAACAGTCCGCAGCAGTTTTGAACCAGGTATGTTTGGGTATTCACAACTCCTTATAGATGAATGCTAAGATATTCATAAACTCAAACAAGGAACTTTATAGGATGTTTGTGATCATATATCTCTTCAATATTGAACTTAGGCACAACCTGACAACATAATGCACCTTTCATTACATTATGCTTGTAAACCTACAACTTGTACTCCTTAAGAAGACATTTCAATGAGACAAGAAATATTGAAAAGTATTCATGGCATAAAGGATGGAGATATCACTAGAAAACCATGAATTTTTTTAAATATGCTCATCTAAGTGATTTGAAGATAGTCAACCAAATATTTTTATCACTAACTCAAGAAGGTGCTTGGAAAGAGAAAAACATAACTAGAAAAATGATCATAACTTTCTTGTTCCTTGTTCAATTTCCTTCAAAAAAATTGCAAAATTTCAGGCTTGGAGTGATCTTCAAAAATTACTTCTATTATTTATCCAAATAAGTCTCAAAAATATTTTTGGATGCTAAAATGACAAGGTGCTCAATTTATATTCCCTAAGAAGGCAGTTTTAGAAAAACTTGCATAAATTTCACATACCTCTTCAAAAATTGATGAAATATTACATAAATCACTAGAAGAAACCAATATACATGATACATGATTTTATTTATCATAAATATTCATGTACTATTCAAACCTATCTCACTTACCTCATCCTACATTGTCATTTCTCAAAGGAAATTTTGGTAGACTTTTGAATTTTTCCTTTAGGAGATAAAATACATCTTTGAGATGATCATAAATGTAATTGGAAATGTTCATAAGATGCTTCCATGATTACCTAATCTTGGAATGACCTATAGCAACCTTTCACACCACATTAAGCTCTAGAAATAGGCCTAAATGAGCCAGTTTCAATTGAGACTTCCACTAACTAAATTGGAACACACTATAAGATATCTTTCCCATGATACTATCAATATATATGACCTGTAGAACATCTGAACGAGCGAAACATACCAACCATTTCCATGCTTCCAATGGACTCCTATCTCACAAACCAAGCCTGCAGTACACTAAAACTATCCTAAAACCATCTTAAAAGCCCACCGAACCACTAATAAGACTCTACCAATCAACCATTGAATCCTTTTCCATCAGTGCCACTTGAAATTAATGAAAACACCAATGAATAGGGTTCAAAAATCTCCCCCTTTATCATTGATCGCAGCATACTCAGAAACTTTGATGGAAAATTCACACACCAACAACTTCTAATAACCACTCATTGTTTCGACAAATTCTCTTCCTCTTTGACATCTATGAAAAAGGTTTTTAGTCACTTGACATGAAACAATGAAAATTGAAAATAGTTATGCATGAGAAACTAAACTTACTTGTCCACGAGCTCCCCAAGGACCGTGTTTTCTCTTTCGAGCTCTTATACCTACCCCGAGAAACCTCTGCTTGACTAAACCAAGATCCCTTGAACTAATACTCTCCTTATTTTTCCTTTATTCATGTTTTGCATCACTTTCTAAGACATTCTCATGCTTAAGATCACAAAATTTCCCCTAACTCTGTCATATTCACTTTTAGGACCATGATCCCTAAATGGAAACTTCAATAAATCTAGGACAACATTATACAAGCTTTGGAATGATACTCACATCATTGATATCATATCCATCACTTCCTCCGAGAATATCATCCATATCTCTAGTGAATGACACAAAAAATTGATGTCATAATATGATTTCTTTCCTTGGGAAGAAATCATTCTCTTTACCAAAGACACGAGACATTTGATCGACATTTCTAGTGTTGTTGGTCTTCTTTGCATGCGATTATAGATTTTTGATCATATGACTTGGTTAACATGTCAACATACCTTCAAATAGTCTCTTGACATCTCACATGCATCATTTGGAGTCAAACTTGTTCCCCCGCCTTGATGAGCAATCTCATACCGTAGCTAGCCTTTACATCTTATTAAGATTAGACTAGACTCTTCTTACTTTGAAATTCTATTACAAACATCTTCAACCTTAGGGATCACTAATTTAATCTATCATGTCTTGTTACCCTTAAAAATACTCTCTATTCTCATGGAATGAAGTGGATAAGAATGGAAACATGTATCAAAAACCTCATTTGAGCTAACATGTTAAAAATTTGAGCTTTTGAGCTTGTTTACGTCATTGTCTTTGTATTTTGATGTCATCGCAGTACATTTTTTGTAGGGGCACACAGGCACATAAACCGAACACATGCACCCATTTTAGAGTGCATACACACTTTTTCTAACACACACACTATTGTAGTATTGTACCCTATTTTTGTCAGGACCCACACAGTACCTTGAGAATAACATGCACCCATTTCCTAACGTAGACACCATTCGTCCCATGCACACACACTATCATATCTATTTGGCCTTCTATTTTCTTGACTCGTGCACACATCCATCTACTCACACACATGCACCGTGAAGCAAGCACATGCATCACTCTGGTCACGTAAGCACTCTAATATTTTTATAATTCACACAGAGGCATGCATGCACCATAATATACGAGCATATGCCATGATCCACGTGTATGCACCTTGATCTGCGCCCGGATATGAAAGTCTAGTTTTGAATATCAATTTAACATTCACAAAGGCTTGTATCATTAAAATACTAACATCTTGCAGGTTTATTTTGATTAATTTCTATTTTACAAGGTGTATTTACATGCTTTTGTTTAAATTATATTAAATTGGATAAACATTACATATTTAATCATAAGAGTAAGGTCGTGTATGCTCTTCCCTCATGCCTTTTAGGTGATCTTGGGAATCATAAATGATTCTTATCTCTTTCATTTTATTTGAAAAACATTTGGAATGTCAAATTTGGTTAAAATGAACATGTGTCACATTTGAATTAAGTATTTTCCATTTGTTTATTTCTTAGTTGGATCTTGCATCACATATGCTCTTCTCTTACATCTTAGGGTGATCTTAAGAATAAAAATGACACTTTTCCTCTTTGTGTGTATGGAAAATTACTAATCCGTCATACAGACCTAAAACACTTGTCAAAGAAAGGGGAAATTGAGACAAAAAAAAACTACTAATACAATTTCCATGTAGGTTGCCAAAAGGTGTTCAAGAAAACCACATTAAGCTAAACAAGATAAAAAAACACACCACAAACATCACACTGTATTTGCAAGTTTCAGAAAAGGGTACGTCCCTATCCGCTCAACTAGAACATAACCCCTTTGGCATAATGCCTTAAGATATAACAATGGGGGTGGTTCTAGGAACCCTAAAGTAGTCCACGCAAGAGGGAACCTTGTGGATGAAATAGGAAGTGCTCTACACAACCTACTTGACTAGTGTTACCATTTGTGAGATTTAGCATCAAATTTATCCATATCATGACCCCAATGAGAGTACACGATGGACACATTTATTTCCCACCCTACTTTAAGGGGATAAATTAAATCCAAGATAACCCAATATTAGACAGTTGTAACTTTCTTGGTAAATCAAGCTCGCGTTAGATAACTTGTGATACCTAGTTGAGAAAACCACCTAGGAAGCTATCTTTGATCAAGAGCCAACTTTTGACCATTTCAAAACTAGTTTGAGTTAAGAGTCATCAAAAAGGGATAATTTTTAGAGTCGTAACCTTGTTTATTGAACAAGGGGAGAGTCCATTGAATTTTGAATGATGTTTCATTCATCACGAGGATTGTGAAGTCTTACTTTTGTTAGGTTTTTACTTTCCTAGGGAGGTGAAACTCTCTTTGAAGTGAAGCCAAACTCTCTTCAAACCAATTGATCTACTTACTTCACTTTATTTTTTCACTTTGTTGATTAGAGGAGGTGATAACCCTTGTGTTGTTAATTGATTGTATTCACCACTTTTGTGTTCGTTTATGCTCATCCATGTTTGCGGTTGAGTTGTTAAACGTCTAAAGTGTGTGGGGACATTTTTATATCATTGGTAGCCTTTTTTCATGATACCAAAATCAAGATCGTAAATCTTAGTTAGGCTTGATTCATCACCTTGATTCTCCTTAGAACTGTTATTTTGTTTATATTGTGTTGCTACAATTTTTTATATTTACGTCTTATTTCTCGTAAACTTTTCGAATATCTATATTGTGATGTTACGCTATACGCACTCTAACAATTCCTTAGTATACTCTAGCCCTAGTTTTATTTCAATTATTACCTCAATTTTGAAAAGTGTTGAGTGTTACGCCGTTGCCATTTGTGCACATTAAATCAATATCATCTTGATATTAATACCTTACTTTTTGCAAAGTTTGGTTAACATATATTGGTGGTATTGTTGTGTCATTCACAATCAGAATCGCCACTTTTTGGGATATAGGTCTTGATTGGATTCAACCTCGTTTTTGGTATAATTTGTTTGGAGATCGCATTAACTTCTTGTTAGCACTTACTCCTTGTTCATTTATTTGAACTTGACATAAGTGGTAACATTGTTTTATTCATCTTAAAACAACAACTACCATTTGGAAACATAGTTAGAAGTATATCACTTGATTGATTGGTCTATTACTAAACATGGTGTGATTGTATCTTATTTTTCACTATTGACTTATTCTTTTAAGACAATCACTTTGGCACATTTATCCTTTGACATTCATTGCTCTTAGAACTATTGAAATTTTATCAACATTTTTAGATTTTCACATAGGTTTGATTAACACTTTTGAACGAATTCAAAACACCTTAGTGAAAACTCTCACTTGTCATGGCCCCTAAAATAATATTGGGAGCCAAAAGACAAGCATTTGAAATGAAACAAGCACAAAATTGGAAAACCTCAAACAAACAAGGGTCAAATCCCTTTATTGGTCATGATATCAGGCCTATATTCTCCATAGAGAAAGAAGTGCAGGAGATGGTAGATCATAGTGGTGACGAGTTAGGGTCACCACGTTGGATTTTGATTTTAACCCTGCCTTATAAGATGAATTAATTTTTAGAAACAAACATCCTGGTGCTAGCGAGAGTGGTGGAATTAGGGGCTAGAATTCCTACATAACATGAGACAATCCCACCTATGAATGAAGATAATGAGGAAGGAAAACCCCTCATTAACATAGAATACATCCTAACACATGGGCATGCTTCCACATCCAATGTAGGAAATGATTATATGGTGGGTTATAAAATCTCTTTCATCAAGATGCCACGTAGAGTTAGAATAGAACATGAAAACTTGGAAAAACCTCCATATAACGAAGAAGAAGAAGAAGAACCTCTTGAGGAAGAAGTCACTATTCAAAAAAAAAATCCAAAACCTTAGTCGACAATTAGCTTTACTAACATCTCATGTATAGAAGGAAACAAACAAAAATGTACATAAGGAGAATCCTAAGTTCAAAACTAGTGAACTTCACAAGGAGAATCAAGAAGGAAAAATATGAAATACAGTCGCGTATATATTCTCGCTTCTCCTACTAAGGAAAAATTACTTACACAAGAAATATAATCCATGAAAGCAACACTTACAAGCCTTCAAGAAACTAATGTTGGGCATAACAAAAGTACCAATACGAAGATTTATGCCCCCATCCATTTGATAAAGCTATGGACGCTTCAACCCTTTCCTAAGAATTTTGAAAAGTATAGAGGGAAAGGCAACCCACGAGATCATGTGAAATATTTTCACATTGCATGCCAAGAAGTGGCATATAGCAAAAATTACCTCATACGACTCTTTCCAAAGAGTCTAGGGGATAAGCCTTAGAATGGTTCACTCATTTACCTCGTGAGTCTATCTTCACATGGCTTGAACTATCGAGAGAGTTTTTTCAACATTTCTCATATAACATAGAAAGTGACATAAATATGGTAGACTTGTGTAATACTAAACAATGTCCTAATGAAAATTTGGAAGCTTCTTACAAAGATGGTGGGGGATAGGCAACGGCTTCCCTTGCATATTTCTGAAAAACATCTTGTGAGAATTTTTGTAGCCCATCTAAATCCGAACATTGCTTTCCATTTACAAATGCATTATGTCCACACATTTGAAGAGGTCATCGAAAAAGGCATATAGATATAAAAGGCCCTCATTGCAAAAGGAACAATCAAATCATCATCAAAAGATAATCAAACTACCAAACCAACGAGAAAATCTAAATATTTAAAATAAAAACAAGAATGTGGTGGGACACGGATTCACGGATTCCAAATGAGTAGAAAGGATCCAAGTTGTTCAACCTTTTAAATTAACCAAAGAACCAATTCAACCACTACCAAAGCATAAAATGTTCACTCCTCTTAATGAGTTTTTTTGCGATATTGAAACAATTGGATGCAGTTCACATGGTGACTTATCCTACAACGCAACATTTTGATGAAAATGCTCCTAAACCATCCTGGTATAAGGAGCATGAATATTGTGATTTTCATCATGTAAAGGGACACAAGATAGACAAATTCCTAAGACTTTGCCACTACATCTAAGATCTCATTGACAATGGAGAAATAGAAGTTGACACACCAGAGAGAAATCAAATGCCAAACGAAAAGATGGGGATATTCAAAGAACCGTTCCCTAAGCATGGTAAACCAGATGAGAAAAATTTGGATCAGGGAGAGTTATCCCAAAGCTACAAAGCCGTAAACTATCTATATACCAAAAGTGACAATAACCATTATGACTCATTTATTAGATGTGTTTTCTCTCTTCGACGAGCATGTGAATACCATTAGGATCAAGGGAAAATATTAGGTTACAGATAACAAGGCACACTCACCTCATGATCTCAAATCCTCCTCTGTCTACCCTCGGGACGGTCAGATAATATCCTAGAGCAACTTAAGAAGACGTCTGCTAAGATTTTGATCTTAGATCTTCTTAAAATATCAAACATACATAAGGACATCATATACAAAACTCTTTAGGGGTCGGGAGTTCCAATGGAAGTATAGCCTTCACATTTACAAGTTATGGTGGCAAACATTGCACTAACTAAACACATTTCATTTAACCACAAGTAAATCCCCAATGAATATCACACACATAATCTTCCCTTGTATATAGAGGTATTTCTTTACCCGCTTGAAGATAAAATGGTTGTTTGTGGATAACGGTCGGGATTGAATATATGCACATTGAAATTAATCAAACGGTTGGGACACGCAGAGAGGAAAATCTAGAGTCCCATATCATTACCATAACCACTTATGATAACGTGGAGTGGGAGTCATCTGGAATAATCACATTACCGATGGAAGTAGGACCAACTTTTCACAATACCAAGTTTCACATCTTAGACTTGGAACTTCCATATAATATGCTTCTTGGCCACCCATGGATTCATGCCATGCAAGCCATACCATCAACATTCCATCAAGTGCATCAAGTTAAAACATGAGGGACACATTATTACAATACAAGGAGATCAGAACCTTTCGCTCACTACAGAGCTCTCAATAGCTTTACTCATAAGGGTACATATGCATGTCCTTCTGTTGATATAGTTGTTCCCCTTCAATTAGAAACTATTGAATCATGAGTTTATTCGAGACTCCCTCGGTAATTTTGCTTGAGAGGCTTCTATAGCTACTTCTCCCTCGATTCATGGGAGATGAAAATTTTGGAATATAGTTGTGGATAATACAATGTGCAACAAAGTCTCTTGGATTCGAGACTTATATTTATCACTAAAAAAGGAAGGGCCAATTATCACTTCAAGCAACCTAGAGATGAACAAACTATTGGGACATTCTTACATGGGGGATTACTTACGTAAGAGAAGTTGTTGGACCGCCTACAACATGGGTCTTGGAGGACACTCACCCAACCCGTTACCAAATCCTAAATATGAGAAGTCTAGTCGAATGATTTATTTTATGGGCTATAAGGGCCTAGGATGTGGAAAGAATGAGTAAGGACTAAAAACTAGTTCTACTTCCACATTTCAAAATAGAAATATATGGTATCAGCATTAAACCATATGGATAGCACCCCAATGATTAAAATGATACCATTTTTGAGCGCAAGGATAGCTCTAATTATTTGATAAAGTGACACAAATTCCCACTGTAACCAATATGAGGATCTTACCTCCACAAACCTTTTTATGGATATTGTTTTCCTTACCTTAACCCCTACTAAAACTAAAATTGACCTTGTCTACCCTTCCTTGTCAATTGGGACCAACAACATCATGTGTCATTAGACCTATTTGAGAATGATGAGGCTATCACAGAATTCATGGGAATACGAGATACAATTCCAATTGGAGACCATAAGAAAGGTTTCTTCATTGCCTTAGATACTGCGCCTATTTCGAGAGAGGAAGATAAGCTTCTTGGTCAACAAAATTTAAGAAAAATCAAGGGAAAAGTTCCAAAAAAATCCTTGGAAAACACAAAATTCCAAGTCACACATTGAAAACCTCTTTGAGGCGCTGGCCAAAAACAAGTGAAGAAATCAATGGACAAGACAAGTGACCATGCTAAGGGTGTAAATATCATAGAGATGCCCTTAGAAGAAGATCTCAACCTTCCTCCCAATCCTACACATACGAAGGATATGTCAAAAATGATAATAGAAGAAACCATTGATGTGAACATTGAAACAAAAGAAGATACAAAGATAGTCAAGTTGGGAGATTTTCTCTCAACACAAGAGAAAATGACATTCACCTTACTTCTCAAAGAATTTGTGGATATATTTGCATGCTCTTATAAATATATGTTAGGTCTGGATCCAATTTTGTTAGTACACAACTTATTTGTGCACGCAGACACAAATCCCATCAAATGAAGCTAAGAAAATGCATCCACATGTGGTTCTCTTTGGGTAAAGAAGAGTTAGAAAGATTGCTAGCAGCGAGGTTCATTATACCTATTAACTACTCGTAATGGATATCGAGCATATTACTCGTACAAAATAAACCCGTTGGAATAGATATTTTCATATATTTTAGAGACATCAACAAGGCATGTCCGAAAGATGATTTTCCCTTGCCTAACATCGACATGATTGTTGATTCCCTTTGTGGGCTATGAAATGCTATCTCTTATGGATGGTTTTTTTGGATATAATCAAATCAAGATAGCAGAATAAGATCAACATAAGAAATCCTTCACAACCCCTAGGGAACATTCTCATTATAGTAATGCCCTTGGCCTAAAAATGTCGATGTAACTTATCAAAGGGAAATGACAGTGATATTCCATGATATGCTACATAACATCATGAAGGAATATGTAGATGATATCCTAGGAAAATCCAAGACAAGAGAAGACCACCCTAAAGTTTTGTGGTGCATCTTTGAACGTATGTGGGAATATAAATTCAGATTGAGTCTAGAGAAATGTGTGTTTGGAGTATTATCGGGAAGTTACTAGGCTTCATTGTATCAAGAAGAGGAATTGAGGTGGACCCAAACTAAAGTCACCGTAACAATAACTGAAATTCCTCATCCCAAGAATATCAAACAACTTCATATCCTATGGGGAAAATACAAGCCATCTCTCACTTCATTTTGAAGCTTGTTGATAAATGGCATTCCTTTACTCATCTTCTTAACAAGGATGTTGATTTCATTTGGGGACTAGAGCAACAACAAGAATTTTCCTTGCTTAAATAATATGTGACCAACCCACCTCCGCCTTCATGCCTCCATCCCCTGTGTGAGCCACTTTTGCTATACATATCTGCAACACATTTTTATATTGGTAATTTTCTTACACAATATGACCTAAGAAAAAAGAGAAAGCTATGTACTACCTTATTCATACCCTGATTTCCTATGAGCTTAACTATCCCCAAATTGAAAAGGATTGTCTAGATATTGTTTTTACCTTTCAAAAAATCCACCATTACCTATTAAACAATAAAACCAAGCTTATTTCTAAAGTTGACCAACTCAAGTACCTATTTTCAAAACTCGTCCTTATAGGTAGAATGGCTAATTAGATCATTCTTCTCAATGAATTTTACATCGAGTACGTACACCAAAAGGCAATTAAAGGAAAAGTGCTTGCCGAACAATTAGCGAAGCACCTTTACCGGAACAAATCCTGTAAGTCTAGATCTACCATATGCATCACTGATGTATATTGAGGAATTTGTCATGTGGCAAGTACACTTTGACGGATCATTCACTTTCCATGGTTAGCAGGTGTAGTGCTAATCACTCCTTTAAGAGACCCCATACCACAAGCTTTCCATCTTGGCTTTCCTTGCACAAATAAAAATGTAGAGAAGTTGGATATAAAATGGAATATTCACCACCTTAAGATTGTTGGTGACTCACAACTAATCATCAAACAAGTCAACGATGAGTACAAGGTCAAGGATGAAAAGCTCATCCCATATAAAAAGTTGGTGGAAACTCTGAAAGAATACTTTGTGTGCATCACCTTTGAGAAAATTCCAAGGGCACAAAACCAATCTGCGTATATGCAATAAGCAATGATGGGTTTTATGCTACGGATTCTTCCATAAAATAATGATATGCCTTTCTTTGTTGAAAATCTACGTCAACCTGCATACAACATGTCAGAATCATGCTTGGCATGTGAATTTTTTTGCCCCTATTCCCCATGGTATGACCCTATTTTTAACTACCTCCAAAGCGGTACCTTTCTTCCTGACATCTTTTGATTCAAAAAAAAATCCGTATCCACCAAATAGCTCGTTACACCCTCCTATGAGGTACGCTCTATATTTGTTGCTATGATGGGAATTTGTTACATTGTCTAGATGTAGTAAAGTCAGTCCAAACAATCAAGGGGTACGTGAAGGGGTGTTTGGTGCCCATACAAATGGAATGGTCCTAGCGAATAAATTGTTAAGGGTAGGCTACTACTGGCCTACTTTGGAGATAGATTGTTGCAACCATGTAAGGAAATGTGTTCTATATAAAAAGTATGGGAATTTCATCCATGCAACGTCGTAGTCATTACAACCAATTACAGCATCATGGCCATTTTCTAAATGGGGACTCAATTTAATAGGGAATCTCACCGCTACCTCATCCGACGGTCATACCCACATCATCATGGCCACAAAATATTTCACTAAGTGGGTGGAGGTTGTTCCATTGACCTATGTTACATGTGCTCAGATATCAAAGTTCATCATGAATCACCTTATTTTCCGGTATGGAATTCATGCGGCCATAGTTATTGACAATGGAAAATTATTCAAGAACAAGACAGTGAAATATCTTTGTCATTAATTTCAATTAATATTAAAGTGGTCCATGTGGTAATGGGAAATATTAAGCCACTAAAAAATATTGGTTTGGATCATGGAAAAGATGGTGTGTAAAATAGGTCGCAAGTAGCATTTTTAAATTCACCCTTCCTCCGGGATTATAAGATCTCCATTCGTGCTCCTACAAGTGCGACACCTTGCTCTCTAGTGTTTGGGACAAAATCTATCATCCCATTAGAAATAGAGCTTCCTTCCCTAAGAATATCTCTTAGGGGTTATCTAGACAAAGATGAGGATTACAGAGTGGTCGGTGGCGGAATTAGAAATCCTATATGAAAAGTGCATCCGCGCCCTTAACCATCTCAAGGTCTATCAAAATAGAGTCTACTGGAACTACAAAAATAGATCATACCTCATCAATTTGAGGTTAGAGATTTTTTCATGAAAGAGAATTAGTTCAACAGAAGGGCAAAAAGAGAGAAGAAATGCAAGTTCGAACCAAACTGGTTAGGACCTTACGTCATTGCAGAAAATTATGGGTCGGGAGCATACAAACTAGATCATCCTAATGGAAATGAACTCGTGAACCTATGAATTCCATGCATCTCAAGTGGTTCTATGCTTGAACATGACTCTTAAAATTAAAAAAACAACAAAAAAGTAAAAAGGATCAAAATACAAAAAAAAGCAAAAAAAGAAAAAAAGAAAAGAGAAAACAGTTATCCATATGTGAAAAAGACATAATTTTGGTGCTTTAGATAGATCCCTTGGTGAAAACTGGCTTATGGTGCCTTGGGAGGACTCGTTGTTCACAAGCATCCGGTTTCTAGGGTACTTTTACTTATCATAGGGCTATTTCTGCTTTAGCGTCGAGATTCTCTCATGAGCCTATCATGTCAAGCCTTGATCCGGCTATTTCTCCTCTTGTAAATCGGTGAAGGGATTGCCTTTGTATATTCCCCATCTAACACTAGGGCACCTTCACTCTTTCACCTTCATGTTTATAAATACGTGTTGCATGCCCTTGTATATTCTCCATCTAATGTTGGAGGAATCCACATTTCTTGGTTTCCTATACATAGCTTTGGAAAACCTTAGAAAATCACAAAAAGATTCAAATATGTTCAAAAATAAAAAAACATACACAAAAGACTTGAAAAACCGTAAACAATAGAAAAACACAAAAACAAAAAAAAATTGTTTCACAAAATTCCCACAAACGTAAAACACACAAGTAAAAATAATCTTATAAAAACATAGCTTTAGTTTACTTGCTTTATTTTGTTTTTGATTAGTTTTTTACTTTGTGTACATTGATTGCTTGTATAGTTTTACGCCGCTTGTACATTGGTATAGTTTGTCGCTTAAACATACTTTGCTAGATTCATATTTTCGTTCTTAGATTAGATTCATTCTTGCTTGTACATATGAAGTATGTTTTTTCATGCTTGTAAATAAATGTGCATAAGTTGTGTTATTTCATGTTGTTTTAGTATGGCTATATTTGGTAGAATCGGTAACATTTTCTTGTGTTTTCTTGTTGCACGTACATAGTTTTGTTATCACGTCATCATATCTCCATCTATATCATCACATATAACATCATCTATACATCATATATAAATAAAAAGTTAAGTGTACATCATACATGTATGCTAAGCTAATCATCACATGTTGTATCATCAAATGGGGGTAAGAGGGATCACAAATATCAAAATATATCCCCCTCCCAAATCAATATCATCACATCATCATGTACAATAAATCTAAAACAAGATCACATGTGCAATAACAATGATAACATCTACATATCTATCATGAATCAAATAACCATGTAATATAACATCAAAATCACGGACATCCATAATCATCATCATTATCATAAATATCAGTGTCAAATGTCCACATATACATGTATGTCTCAAAATATGCATCATCTGGATACAAAACTGGTCATCATGGGTATAAATCAAAATGAGCCTTCATCAAGAGGCATGAAAAAAATAATACATGTACATCAATCAAAAATAAGCCTTCATAAGAGGCGTACATCAGATACATCATACAAAATACATGATCAGAGAGGAAGAGTCATCCATGACTCTCCCCTCGCTTGGGCTACGACTTGGGGTGATGAGGTGGCATCATTTGCTGCGACAGGAGGACCCTATCCTTATAGCATGTTGCACAACTAGTTGTTGATTGACCGAACTAATATGGGTGTCTTGTGAGATCTAGTCCCCGATCTCCTGACATCAAGTTGCGTAAAGGGTGTAACCCTCTGGTGATCGGGGATCAGTTTTGACATCAACAATTCCCTAAACATCCCTAAAATATGATAGTGTAGAATATCATTACAATAGCTTTCCATCAACTGTGAGAACGTGAAAAACAGACATCAGGAGCTTTAGTTATGTCCGGTCAAATTTCAGTCAACATGAAAGTCAACTCTAGTCAACTGGTCAAAATTGGACCAATAGCACTGTGACACGTGATGAAAAGGCAAAATGGATTCATTTGTTGGTTTTCGACCACAGGTCTTCGACAGGCGTAAAAATTGGTGGTCGCGACAAGAGCCTCAAATTTTTTAACGGAGGGGAGCTCGGCCGCCATGTGGACTATGGTATTATCGCGATGTGGTGGGTCCACAAGCCACCACGTGGCTTGCCACCACTTAGCCATATTTCATTTTGAATATCATAGTCTTATATGGTTGAATTTAGCCATATTTCATTTTGAATATCATAGTCTTATATGGTTGAATTTTATATTATTCACCATATTACTATACAATTTCAATTTGCAATGTTTGGGTCGAATCTTGGTGAGACCACATTACCACCCACGTGGGTAGACATTCCAACTTGTTAACTGCTTGGCTCAATGGGTGAATTAAACATAGTGGTCAGCCCACATAATCCTCCAAATCCCCAAGTTATGCTAAATCCATGTGGTGGATAGGTGAAGCGGTAGGGCATGCAAAGCCCATGGTGGAAGCTTCCACGTGAGGAGAAGGAGGTGGGGCGGTTATGCCTCAAGTGGTCCCATGACCACCTAAACATGCATGGGAAAGGCTATTTAAAGCCTAAAACATTACTCCTCCACCGAATGTGGGATATAACTCACTTTAAAATCCACCAACATGGGTATTCAACCCATTAAAAATGTATGCCACTTAATTTGGGATTTTATCCCATTAAACAATGCAATCCACCGACTAGGATTTAATCCCATTTCACATGCTACGGTGAGGCTAATATTAGCCTAAGGATAAATAATTTCACATTATTTAAGGGCCCTATTTTTGTATAAATATGGAAACCATTTCTTTGTAATGGAGAAAAACACAACTTGGAAGCTCAAAGCAAGAGCTCGAGGAAGACCAAGCAAGCGGAGGAGAGTTTTATTTTGATAAGACCTATTTAATAGGCTTATTATAAAGTTGTGAAGACCTATTTATTTAAATAGGCATTATTGTGGTTAGGAGTTTTTAATACTACCTATTCGGCCCATAGCACCACACCAAATTATTGTGAATCCTAGAATATCGACCAGAGTGTCATAGGACATTACAAAGCATCTGGAAGGCCGATCAAGAACCAGAGGATTCGAACAATGGAGCTGGTGTCATAGAGCTTTCCAAATACGCCAAGAAAGGGGAATTCGGGTGCTATATTTCACCCTTGTCATCTGAAGGTCTGGTTATTCTTCTAAGCAGGTTCTAAATAGTTTCCATTAGGTTTTCTTGTGAAAGTACTATTGTAACTTACAAGTTTTGACTAGTGGAACGGTTCGAAAGAACCCAGAGATGTAGGAAATTTCCGAACTCCGTAATCAATCATTGTGTAATTATATTTATTGTCTTGCATTAATTTTAAATTGATTACTTAAAAGGAGAAAATTGTTGGCAAATATTTAAAGCCTACAAGGGTCTCGAGATCAGGTAGATAAAAACTTGATTATTTTCAGATCATCTCGGTCCCTCTGGAACCGCCTTTAGGTAAGATACCTTGTAATAGGTATCTTCTCCACTAGATCACATGATGCTCAATAGCATATCCCCATGTCCAATAGCAATCTCTTACTATACGAAACCCTCTCGCTCTCCTATAACCTTGTGCTATGTCAGCCTATTCCTGTGTTAATAGGGCCACCTTTCTGTCCCTATCAATAGTAATCGTAAGGACCTGAGCTTGTGCCTGATCCCACTGTAAAGTAGTGACATGTAGCTATAACTTATACTATTGTAATAGACCCATAATCTGAGGCCATCTATCCTATCTACTAAACTAGAACAACACGGTCTCCTCTCGGACCAGCTTGAGCTCTATCCTAGTCCCGCTCAGCTGTAAGAACATGTATCTAGGCTTGGGCCCGGTCTCTCTCTGTCGCTACCTAAATATAAACCGCTTTGACCTCCACGAAGTTTCTGTTGCAAGGAAACCAAATTTCCCTGTCACCTCCACCCTCTCCTCCTCTCAATGGACTATGAGGAGGGCTATGCCTAGAACCATGTGGTGCGGGTACTACCGTGCTATCACTGGGACATGTCTCTATATTTGCAGCCTAGGTTTAAGACCCTATGTGGGACCCTATCCGCCATGTCCACCATCATCATCTCCTCCCTTTTCATCACCTCCCCCATCATCCCCCTCTGCATCATCACCATCATAACTGTAGGGAATCTATGGTGGTGGCCTTACACTGCGGCCCATGCCCCATCTCGGTATTGTCAATCGATGGGGCAAAATTATGGCATACCAAGTCAAGTAATCTTGTGTGGTCCCAGGGTCCCTAATCTATCATAATGGGGCCCACACATGTGGTACCATCTACTCAAAGTTGTCCCTCACTCTAGTTGTCTCAATGCGGGGGCATGGTATGTCTCTCTTCATCATAGCGGGCGTACCACATATCAAGTTGGGAACACCTGAATGGCACAAAAGCGCCGCTAGCATTGGTCAACCCTATAAAACTATGAGATGTAGCTACGGTTGCCTATGAGAAAGTGCTCCACCATGTAAACACTAAGCTCTACCATGTCCTCCGGCCACTATATATGCTTGTAGGGCCTCCATATAATGTCTCTCTGCTAGAGCTCATCAAACTCTTGACGATAATAATATATATTGCCTAGGTTCCCCCATATATCAGCCCCAACGACAGGATCCCAACCCATGACTGTTGGCTCCTCCATGACTCACACTTGCGGTATGCTAACAAGGTGAATAATGGATATATGGTCCCACAACCATATATGTAATAGTAAAGTAGGTCCCACCATCTTCAGACGGTGGTATGTGATCAAATGAAGGTCCCAAGTATAGATGTACCGGTATGCACTAGCACCAACATTATCTCTCGCAACTATATAGGCCGTGAATAATGGTAATCAGGACTAATGGAAATGAAGTCCTGTTTTATTAGTGATTAAAAACTCACCGATAAAATACATCATATATATGGGTCCCTAGGTGAATGGTAGGATCTAAAATATAGCGATGTAAGTAGACTACCATAACCTAGTGGGGTATATCGTCCCTGTAGAATACATCAATGATAGTCGTTGTGACCTATCCAAAGTTGTTAGTATACTTAATCGGGGAACCAACAATGGGGATGCGTAGAATGCACCAAATATCCTCCAATGTAATAGTAATCTCCCTTGTAGGAAGTCGGAAGCGGTGGCCGTTGTTGTGTCATCACTCTATCAATGTTGTCAAAAGGCCATGATCTAATGTGATAGAGGGCATCTGGGCCATTTTTCCTAATCTAACAACCTCTAATAGTACCTCCATGTTGCAATGATCTCGTCGAGGAAGGCTCACCTCTATCTTGGCAATATGGTTATGCCACTCTATAGTCCGCACCAGCAATAATCACCTATGTATAAGACAACACGTGTTAGGCACTAACATTTCTTCTATTTTCTTCGATTTTCTACCATATGCTAATTTTCACTTTCTTCTATAGGTTAATTTTCTAAAAAATTATACTTCTTCCTATCTTTTTCTTTTCGTCAAAAATTATTCCCTTTTAGCACCGGCATGCCCATTTGAGCATGTGTGTGCCATATTTGGTGCATGTGAGCATAGTGCGTATGTGCGCATTCTTTAGTGCCTATGCACCCATCTTTATGTATGCACACCCCTTCCTTACTAACTCAACTTGTGCGTGTGTGTGTACCTCGGGGTGCTGTGCAGCTATTTTGGTGCGCCCACGTAGGCACATGTGTCTATCCTTCGGGGTTCTTGCGCGCAAGTTTTGGTGCCTACGCATACGCGTAGGTGAAATTTGGCATGTGAGCATACGCGCACACACTATTATGGTGCATGTGCACCCTTAAGGATGCCTGCGCCCCGAGGGTGCGCACATGCACATTTTACTAGGGATAAAACATTAAATAATGTAACAAATGTGTGAAATTACAAAGGTAAGGTTAAGCTACTCATGAAGGAACCATAAATGCATCCGCATGTCGACATACTCTTGGACTCGATTGGTGCATCTCCTGTGGGATCATGCTCTCACCATCGTCTTCATCACTCTCGAGAGGTATCATGGTAAATTTTGGCATGGGCTCGTAACAAATGAACTATACGTAATGATTTACCCCCTCTCGCATGGGGTATATTTAGCCATTTTCACTCACTGTGATGCCCTAGGGCATGTTTTGACCACCATTCTCATTCTAACCCTTCTTTTGCTCGTTGTGAATAATTATTTTTATTAAATAATTATTTTGTTTAATTTTTCATCATACTAAGACATTGTTTTCCACCTTGCACTCACTTCTTCTCACTAGGAAAATTTTATTGCTTCTAAGCGATATCACTTCTTCTACACACTCCACCGAATAATTATTTTTATTAAATAATTATTTTATTAATTTTTCGCATACTGTTGGGCAATACTTGCCACCTCGCGATTCTTCCTTCTCCATATGAAATTTATTTTTATCCTAAGATAATCTTTCGATTCTTCCGACTTCTTCTATACGAAAATCCACTAATACAAATAGTCAAAAATCTAAAAAATTAAAAAATCAATTAAAAATCCTAAAAATTGTAAAAAAATTCAAAATTTTGCAAAAATAGGTGAACATCTCACAAACGGCTGAAACCCGTGTCTTGCACATGGTACTTCTCCCATATATTTTTGGAATCTTCACTTATTCGTAAACCAAAAGACTCATGAGATCATCAAATTTACAAACATTTCCAAAGCTAGCCTACTTGCTTCATCAGTACTCTAGAGCACATCTAATTGCCTAATATTGTTTTGTTGTGCACAATGCTTTATCATTAGACCTTGTGTCCTTCATCATCTTCCTTGCATGTATCCTTGATGGGGGCATCATTTCTAACCCTTGTCGCCAATCATGAATGTTTAGGGATCTTCGACTTGATAACAAAACATTTTTGCAACGGTCTTGACCATTGTTGGTTTGAGTATGTGTGTTTGTACTTGTTTCCCTGTTAAATGATCTTTTTTACTTCTCAATCCTTAATCCTCTTAGATCAAGCAACAACTATCAACCCTTTGATAGCTAAAGGATCTACCTAGGTGCATTTCATTGATTTAGCTTTCTAAAGAGTAGAGCAATAAATGTTAGCATGTTAGCTTGAGGTTTATTTTCAAGGTTCTAATGCATAGTGTTGATGTTTATTACTTGTTTAGCTCTTAGCATGATGGTATATTGATCTAGTTAGAATTGTATTGAAACTATTAGGTGTTAGATTTGATTTCCTTTGCATTGTTAACTAATTCATGTACACATCTTCAACCTATGAAATACAATACAATCAAACAAATTGTGCACACTACTCATATACCAGGACATTGGAATGAACTCAATAACATACCTTTTGACACTTGCTTTCTCAAGAACATCATGGATAGAACCTTTCACTCACAGTACTTCCTTCATGAATATATACCTCCTAGAAGCTTAGATAAGGTATATCACACCTATTGTATCATGTCAAAATAGAAATAAGTCATCAACATAACATGATGACTTAGTTTTATCCTTTCTTGTCTTCAAAACTTTGTCAATCTTCTTGGGTGCATTTATTTATGTGCCCACCAACTCACTTGAATCTTATTTTTCTTATTTGAAGCCTTATAAGCATGTGTGATGTGTTTCATATATATGTTCTACCATAGCTAGAGGTAGAAATTTCTTTTGGACTTCATCACATTTTGATACTTGGCTTAATCTTGCTTTTCCTAAAACTATCATGTCTTGTTTTATTTCTTCATTTCCTACCCCTTCTTTTCCTTTTTCCTTCTCTACTATTTCAGGGTTTTGAATTAGTATTCTTGACTTTGTAGATGTATTCTAAATTCTTCTTAACAATGCCTCTTTCAACCATGACTGGCTTGACTTCATCCTTGGAACTAACTTTCACCTTAAATGTCCTTTTGTGTTGCCTTCGGGTGTATGTTTCTGTTAATGTATCTATAAGTCCCATAGAAATGTCTAGCAAATTTCCCTTGCATATGAAAATTGAAGCATTTCACATAAGTCTTTCCTATTGAGTCTCCTTCTTTTTAAAACTGATTTACCAATTCTTCTAGGCAAGTACTTAGCTATGTGACCTTTTTCTTTGCAATTGAAACACATTATACTCTTTTCATAGTCATTAATACAATTTCTCCATGGATGTTCTTTGTCAAACTTGCTTATGCAGTCCCTAGCTTTATGGCCAAAAATATGGAATGAAAAGAAAGTTCCATGAAACTTACTTGATAGTATTCTTGCATTTGGTTATCTAATGATCTTCTTATGCTCTTTATTGTCCTTCTTAGCCTCTGAACATCCTTTATACGATACATGACTTGATTTAACCTTCAATTCCCTTTTCTTTTCTTGTTCTATCTCCTCTTTTAGGGTCTTTATTTCTGCACTTAGTCTTTCACATTCTTCACTCTTGGTTTGGATGGATGCTTGACATAACTCATGACTGAGCTCTTGCTTTGTTTCAGTTTGACTTACTTTATTTTTAAGTTCTAAACTAGGCTTGTCACCAGGATATGTTTGTTTAATCAAAAAATCATTGAGTTTTTGAAACCTTCTCTGACTCAACCTTCAAAGTCTCTATTTATTCTTCAAGTTTGAGACAAACATCTCCTTTATCTCTCAAATCATTTGATACATTTTTAACATATGAGGACATCTCATTCAGTTCATGACCATGGTTAGCCTCCTTGAGCTTGATTTTTATCTTTAATTCAATTATAAGAGCTTGAGCAATCTCATACTTATTTTTCAACACTGATTATACTAATTTACTCATGTTTATGTCTTCAAGATCACCTCTAAGCTATTAGGCTTAATTCCGAGAGAACCAGGATTTGATACCAATTGTTGGAAACATGGACACTAAGAGGGGGGTGAATCAGTGTCTTAATGAACCTTTTCAGATATTTCTACTTCACCAAACTTGTTAAGAAAAGAAAATGAAAACATACATAAGAAAATGAGAGAGAGAGACAATACACAGTGTTTAAGGTGGGAAACCCAAAATGGGAGAAAACCCACTGAAATTAGAGAACTATCTTTGCAAAAATTTCTGAGTTAAAATGATTTCAAGTTGAGCTACAACTCAACTTTTGAGGCTATAACCCCAAAATAATTCAGTCAACAACTACTGACCTTCTACAAGCTACAACTTACAAGGAAGCTACAACTCCCTAGAATTTAATCAGCTACAACTGATCTTCTGTAAGCTACTACTTACAAGGAGGCTGTAACCCCTATGTGCTAAGCTACAACTTAGACTTGTTCTTGAGTTTTGGTCACACTTTTTTGTTGTCTCTCATAACTGATGATGACCTCTAGATTTTCTCACTTTTCTTCTTCTTCTATGTTTCTCAATTCTTCTCATGATATAATTTATTTTGTTTACTTGTTCAACAATTTTTTTCAATTATGCAAGACTACTTTTGTCCCCATGAAACTCCTTCTTATCATAAATTCAAGTCCCGATTGTTTACTATTTCATTCATTTCAATACCTTTCTACTAGTTTCTACATTTTAGGCATATTGTACTTACACTCCTTCATATATTTCTCCTCTTTAACAACTCTTAGCTTGTAATCATTTAAGCCTTGGATATTTGATGTTTATTTTAGGATTCCATACTCATAAATCTTATAAAACTTTTTTTTTTTACTCTTACTATTCAATATTCAACTTTTCTTTACCTATGTCATGTATCAGTTAAAGATCCAAGATCACATTCATCTCAACATTTTTATCACACTTTTATTTCGCTTTCTCCGGTTATCCCACATTTTCATAGTCTTGTGAACATAAGCTTACCATTTAGTATTTTGTCTATCATTTGACTCTACCAACTACCATTGGGTGCACTTGCATTTATAAGGATGACCATTTATATTCAAAATCAAGCATACTCATGAACCTTCAATATTCGGTAGAAACTTTGTTAAATATTCAACTTATAACATATTGTTGTACTACTATGTTTCATTCAATTAATTCAATGTACTTACATTACTCTTTCACTCTCAACTTGTGTCTCTATCTCCTTGAAACCTTCCACACTTCCCTACTCATGATGGATAAACACCATTTTGTAGATGGAGAGGCATAGCCCCTTGACCTTAAATTCATCTCTGTTATAACCATTCAACTAATCTACCTTCTTTTGGTCATGCGAGAGCAAGGAAGACCAACTAACTCCATCTAATTGTGTCAAGCACTTGATTTTCATTTACTTGGCCTGTTATGTCTTCGTATATGCTATATTTAGATCTTAATGTACTGAAAAATCCTTTTTGCTCCTTAACATATTCATTGAGACTATCAAACTTATGACTTGCCGAGTTCTTGAAGAGTGTCTGGGCTATTCTGAGAAGATAAAGAATATTTACATGTTACATACCTTTCAAACCCACGTTTGAATTCACATGTTACTCCTTACAGGTTGCCAATCAACTCCTATGTCATTTATTTGTAACACACACAAAAATGCATTATGATTTGTTACAAGTAATGTTATCTTGTTTTTAGCTTGATTGTATATGACTTCAATAAATTTGGCTTCAAAGATTTCATTGTTGTTTGTTCACACACTAATCTTCTTCCAGTCTCGATTATACAAATCACGAGTTGTCTCGGTCCACTTTCTTCATATAAGCCAAAGGAATACATTACCATTTGCATGGTTCAAGAGATTATATTTTCATTGGATAACCTCATTTTCCAAGCTTTAGATAGAGCGTTCATATATCTCTTCCTACAAACTGTAATCAATGATGCAATTGTTGAGATTGCTAAACCCTTTGGTCTCTTGTGAAAATACCAATATCCTCCAAAGGTGATGTGATTTTTTTGAAATTTCTCGGGACACTTGATTCTTTCTCAAGTGCATGCAATTATAATAACTACAAGAGAGATAACTCCTCCAAACTATGAAGTGAGAGTTTGAGTGACAAAACCCTAGTTATTCATTTAAGATCCCATTTTTCACATGATCTCCTTGTTCCTTCCAACTTGGATGGATAGACTTCATCTAGAGACTTCAAAAATCCTTTTAAGCCTTATTTTTCTAGATTTTTATGGGATTAGTTAAATTTTAAGCTTATGGTCTCGTCGCATATGACAATTCTTACAAGAGAACTAGGTTTAGTCTTTAGAGTAATGAAAGAAAATATTTGTATAATCTCTATTACAAGCTTCATGTCATTATTTTGGAGAGAGAACTTATGTTTGTGACATGAATTTTTAGATTCACTAACCAAAAAATTTAACTTATGAATGTCTACAAGGATGAGAATGAATGCACAGTTTGCTACGGCAACAAGTGTCAACCTTTAATCTAGAGGTTCCTTTCATCAACCCTTCATTTTTTTGACAGAATTTATAATGGAGACACTTTAATACAGATCTGAATTTCATCTTTAGAAACTTGAATGCGAGAGGTATCAAGTAGAATTTTGTAACCATATATCACAGTACAATATTTTGATGAAACAATCCAAACTAGTTTTGAACCAGTGTGTTTGGGCCTTTACAACTCCTTATAGATGAATGTTAAGATATTTATAAACTCAAACAAGGACACGTGGAGGATGTTTGTGATCATATATCTCTTCACTATTGAACTTGGGCATAACCAACATAACTTTATCTTTCATGACATTATACCTGTAGACCCACAACTTGTACTCCCTAAGAAGGCATTGACTTTGAGATAGGAAAACTTGGAAAGTTATCATGGCACAAAGGATAGAGATGTCATTGGAAAACCATGAAATTTTTTACAATGCTCATCCAAGTGATTTGAAGACAGAGACAACCAAATTTTTGTTATCACTGACTCAAGAAGGTGCGTGGAAAGAGAAAAACATAACTAGAAAAATGATCATAACTTTCTTGTTCCTTGTTCAATTTCCTTATAGATTTTTGTAAAATTTCAAGCTTGGAGTTCTCTTCAAAAATTACTTCTATGATTTATCTGAATAAGGTTTGAAAATTTTGTTTGGATGCTAAGAAGCCAGGGTGCTCAATTTTCATTCCCTAAGAAGGTAGTTTTTAAAAAACTTGCATAACTTTCACATACATGTTGAAAACTTGATGAAATTTAGCATGAAGCACTAAAAGAAACCCCTATACATGATTCATTAGTTTATTTTCCATAAATATGCATGTATTTTTCAAACCTATCTCAATTATCTCAACCTAAAATGTCAGTTCTCAAAGGCAATTTTGGTAGACTTGAATTTTGCCTTCAGAGCTAAAATACACCTTATGGATGCTCATACATGCGCTAGGCAATGTTCCTATGATGATTCCATTCTTACCTGATCTTTTCATGACCTTTACCAACCTTTCACACCTCATTAAGCTCTATAAACAAACCTAAATGAGTCGGTTTCAAGCGATACTTCCACTAAATGGCACTGGAACACCTTCGTAAGAGATATTTCCCATGATAATATCAATATATATGAATTTTAGAACATCTAAACCATCCATACCAACCATGTCCACACTACCAATGGAATCTAGCCTCACAAACAAAGCTGCGCAGTGCATTAAAACTATCATGAAACTATCCTAAAAGCTCACTTTGAACCACTTTGAGAAGACGCTACCAATCAACCATTCATTATTTTTCCATCAATGCCACTTGACATCAATAAAAACACCAATGACCAAGGTTCAACAGATATACCATGCATTATCTTCTTTAACTTCTCGTAGAATTTCTTTTGTTGACATAACTAACACTCTTGCACATACACTATTACATATTTCGCCTTCTTCCTTATCTACAAATGGTGAAAAAATTAACTCACTTCCTTTCTTTTATATGTGAATAACATTTGTGTGCCGTTGGGAATAACCTTTTAGTCATACTTCTAAGGGCTTCCTAAAAATAGCTCCTTAACATCCATTAGTATCACATCGCACAATACTTCATCATAGTAGTGCCCAATCTACAACTTTATAGAAATCGTTTCATTCACCAAGACCTGATGACCCTTCTATAATCATGAAACTTTGTAGGGGTTGGAATGGAAATAATTTTCATCCCCAATTCATTAACCATTTCACATGAAACTAAATTGTATGTTTTGCACTATTGATGATCACCTTACAACACTTACCTCTCGACTTGCATATTATTCTAAAAATAATTTTCCTTTGTACAAACTCATCCTTATTTTACATAGTCCTCAACAAGGCCTTCCTCATCATTAAGAATCATTCACTCTCTAATCCTTTAGAACTATTGATGGATCCTAAAGATTCTACATTTTTATGCACCACATGTGCACTTCCTTAAGTGTGCCTACTTGTTACCTCACCTTGTGCACTAGGACACTCAGATACATGATGTCCTACTTGTCCACATTTGAAACAAGTTCCAAAGAATCCTCCTTCCCTTCCTCAACTAAATATGTTTTTTCCTCTTGACAAGTATGAAATTAATATTTTATGTGCATTTTCTGGCCCATTTGTATATGCACTATTGCATTCTTCCTATAACAAATTGATATATATGTAGACACAAAATTTAGTTCACATTCCCCCTTTACCCACATGTAAATTAATTTAATTACCCACAATTAAATTAATACCCATGCTCACAATATTCATTATTTAATTACCTTAATTAAAACTAATTTCCACCTCACCTAGACACCTCATCACAAACCTATTCTTAGCATGTTTCCCTTTTACTAGGAATCAATATCCACTCACCATAACTAACTAAGACTTAGTCCTACCTACCTTAATTAACTAAGACTTAGTTCAACCCTAAAATCACATGCCTATTCTCCCTCTAACCACATTTCCGCTTATCTAAGCGCAACATTCCATTTTGATCCACGAGAATAGATAGAGCTGGCCAAAAATATTGCCAAGATCTGTCATTTTTAGTAAACCTAGGATTTCCCGCCTTAACCGATGTCGGTCACCCTAAACCATTGTCGGTTACCATATATTCATTTTGGTAACCTTGTTTGAGAGGTTGGAAGAAATATTCAAGTCTTAGAGAAGAGAGATCGGCATGCAAGAACGCACCAGAGCCCTCCTACACATCCAGACATCTTGAACCAACAACCAAACACTGATCTGAAAGGCAAGCATTCACGGAAACATTCTAGGAAACATTGTCATGGCACAAAGCAACCATTTTCAAAGATCAACCATCACCATCCTCCATGTTAGGTTAATTAATTATTCATAATAGAAATTGATTATTTAATTAATTTTATTAATTAAATAATGTTGTTATATGGTTATATTATAAACCATATTATTGTTGTATTTTGTTATATTGTTTTATCAACCATATTTGGCTTATTATTTTCACAGGTATAATTTTTATGTAGTTATAACAATTATGTGCTTCTCGGATGTAATATTGGAAGTTCTTGTAATAGTTGTTGCATTGTTGAAACTCCTCTTTTGTTTGTATTCGGTTATACAATACCTATAAGTATTGCAGCTCATTCCATTGTACCTAGTTGATTTCACATTAATATAATCTATAGGCTTCCGTCCCTATTTTGTGAAATTTCATTTGGTACCAGAGCGAGAATCTGGACCTGTGAGCCTGTGAAGGTGTGGAAAGAGAGAGCAGCTGAGATAGAGAGAGTTTTGGATAAGCGTTTTGCCAATCAGCATCGGAGAGCTTCTCCTGCAACCTCCCAGCCCCATCCCTACCTCCTCACATCCTCTTGTTCGTTCCAGGTGTTTCAAACGCAATTTTTTTTTCCTTTGGTGTTCCCAGCACTGGAAATTTTTTTGCATGAATCTCTATAAAAAAAATTATATATTTTCCCCTTCCAGGGGTTTTCCCTCTACATTAGAGGTATCTTTGGTCATTATTGTATTTAGAGGTCACTCTGCCATATTTGAGGTCTGCCCATAGACCCACCTCTCTCGAGCTTTGTTCACCTGTGCATCGAGCTACCTTATTTTTATTTGGAACCAAGTGGACATCCACTAGAGTCCTGTTTATACAAATTTGAGCATTATGCGAGTGAGTTGTTCTCCCTCCAACCTGCATTGTGAAGAGTGTAAAGAAAATAAAGTTTTTTTTAAGCGGTCGTTGTTCCCATAAGCGAGGTGAATCAAACTTTGAATATGTTGATCGAGATGGGCCAGCCCCCTTGCCTCACACAGTTCCCCCTGCCTCCCAAACCATTCGAACCAAATAAGTGGAGATGACACCATATAAAGGAGAAACAAACAAATCGACCACAAGACGTCCCTACACAAAACAATGACCCCTGTCGAGGAATTAAACAAACCAGAAAATAAAAAAAGACAACAATTTCAATCAAAATGGTGGCATCTTTTTCAACACACCAGCAAGCATTATTCTTCTCAAAGTAACTCCTCTGCGACTGACTGCAACCAAAAATAGTGTACAAAACTGTGGAGGAAACTTAAACACGGTGGAAGAAAAATAATACAAAGGCGTGTATGAAAGGCAAACAAAACAAGAAAAAGGCGTTTCAGTGGCCAAGAAGATAAAAAGGAATTCAAATCCAGTTTCTCAGCACATGTGAGAAGCCCTAAATTTTCATTCCATGCATGCAGCTCCACGTGGACCCTCTGCCAAGTCATCATTTTTAAGAGGTGAGTCAAATTCGGCTTTATTTATATACAAGTTTGTTCATTTTATCTCACAAGTGCACAAGCGGCCAAGGTGGATAGACCAAATGACTTATAAGTGGGAGGTGTGGGGTTTGAATCCCACCCCCAACTTGTCTTTTTGAATTTGGTGGAAAATTTAGTGGAACCGCTAAATTTAGCGGGAAATTCAAATTTAGTTATAACTAACTAAATTTAGCAGGAAAAACCCTAATTTAGGGCAAAAATTCCCATTAAGCCTATTTTTTTACTTTAGGCATTTTTTGCAGAAAGATGCCTATCCAGAAATTGCATTTTCAGCTATATTTTTACAATTTTTGGTCATTCTAGGCTCCGGAGACCACTAGGGCCCTGGCAAAAAAAAAACAAAATTTTTCATTGCCATTCAATTTTTCCAAATTTTTGAATGAAATTTGTATACTTAAAAATATTGTACTAATTTTTAGGTTGCCATAGTCAACTACAAACTTTGTAACTTCTCAAAAGTGAGAATTGTAATAAAAACAATAAAAAAATTGGTTTTGTAACACTCACGAGATCCTAGATCTCATTCGCAGCGATTCGGTATATACAGTGCCTTTGGGAAGCGCTTATAGGTAAATTCATCGCGAATACTACTACACTTAATGCCTAATATAGTTGCAACAACATCATCTGGGCATCGACCCTTTAAATCGACGAGGAGTAATAAGGTCACAATGCACACACTATGAGCCATCCCATCCGTCTGTGAACGATTACATGACATAAATCCGGACTGAGAAATTATCCAAGTATATAGCAAAGTTACATGCGTGTATGAGGATATTTCTTTGATTCGGTGTCAATAATCACATAGACCCCTTTCATTATTGTCTTAGTACCACATATTGAATTCTTTCACGTACGTTAACACCTCTTTCACGTACCGCCAAGTATATAGAAAGGGCGAGATTCTTCCACGTACCACCGGGTATATCGGAAGGGCGCGTATATAGAAAGGTTTGGTATATCAGATTGACGGTATATAGATTGGGAGACCTTATACCTGGAGTGATAAGAGCCAAACCCTGTTGATGATCTCTATAAAATGGGCACGGATGCCCCCAAATTTTTTCTTCCAAATTCACAATTACTTAGAGGAAACAACTATGCTGCATGGAAGAAAAAATCAAGACACAACTTGAGTTTAAAGAAATTTGGCCTATTGTGACTGGTACTCTGACCAGATCACCAAGTGATACAACATAACAGAGGCAATTTGATAGAGCAGATCAGAAATCCAAACTCATCATCTTGTTTAGAGTGTCCGACGATGTGCAACCCCACATTCAAGATGCCACAACATCCAAAGAAGCATGGGATAAGTTGAGCACAATATATGAGGCCAAAAACAAGAATGTTATACTGAATTTACAGAGTCAATTACACACATTAAAGTTCAAACAGAATGAGAAAATTGAATCTTTCTTAAGAAGAGTTGCAGAGTTGAGGGCTTCACTTCTAGCCCTGGGAGAAGCGGTCTCAGATGATGCTCTCATTCCCATTGTTATGAGATCACTCTCCTCTTCTTACCACATTTTTTTACAACACTAAATATGTCAGATACAACAATTAGTTTTGAAAAATTGGTAAACTTACTGCAACAAGAGGAATCCACATATAATAAGGATGGTGAAGAGGAGCAGGCACTTTCTTCACATCAAAAATGGAAATGAAAAGGAAAAGGAAAACATGATTCCTATCAAAATTCCATCAATCAAAATTAGTATCAAGGGACAAACAATAGATGAAGCAATGTCATATCTACAAAAGAGGACATGACCTAAAATATTATTGGTATAATACTTACAAGAAAGGTTCATCTAAGCAACTCGGACCTCAGCAACAATAGTCTTACAAGGGACATTCTAACCATAATCGTAGGGAAGAAAAAGGGAACTGGAAAAGAAGACCCCATTAGTAAGGAAATATTACTGAGAAACAAGAACAGTCAGACAATGAAGACTACTTGTTCACTGCTCAATCAAGTGAACCATCCACGTCATCTAGTGATGTTTAGTATGTTGATTTGGGGGCAACTCCTTGGTTCACGCAAACTATCAAATGTCTTATATGTCCCTAGGTTGACAAATAATTTGCTTTCATTTAGTTAACTCCTTGATCACAACCTAAAAATTGACTTTGATAGTCATTCCGGCAAGAAAACATGTTTAATTCGAGATAAATCACGAGGCTCAAAAATAGTTGCAAAAGCCTCCAATGTGGGACGCATGTTCCAACTTGATTTTGTTCACAGAGACGATCAAGCACTTGTGGCTAAGAACTCCACCTCAGCACAGTTGTGGCATTGGAGACTTGGTCATGTAAGTTTCAAGTATCTCGAGACACTTCGTCGGTGTAATATGGTACATGGGCTACCATCTCTTCAAAAGGATACAGACAAGTGTCCTCATTGTCTAGTAGGAAAACAACACAAAGCTTCATTCCAAAAGAGTACATATCGAGCTCATGGTTAGCTTGATCTGGTTCATACCGATCTTTGTAGTTTGATGTAACCAAGTCATTTTGGATTTAGTACTTCATGTTATGTGTTGATGACTATTCAAGGAAAATGTGAATTTTTGTCTTCGCAAGAAAAGTGAAGCTTTTGAAACTTTCAAGAAGTTCAAAGTAGCAGTTGAGAATGAAATTGGTCATCACATCAGAACTCTTCACTCAAATCGAGGGGGAATTCACCAGTAATGAGTTCAAAGACTACCTACAAACTCACGGGATTCATCAACAAATGCCTCCTCCACACACACCACAGTAGAATGGTGTTATTGAGAGAAGAAAATTGTACTATCATGGAAATGGTGTGATGCATGATCGATGACTCTAAACTTACAAAGACATTCGGGGCAAAATTAGTAAAGACAAATAGCGGTGTATTTTTTTGAACAGAGTGCCCACATTTCTCTTGAGGAGTAACACCACAAGAAGCATGGTCAAAATGGAAACCATCTATTGCACACCTCAGAGTATTTGGGTGCAATGCAAGTATGCACATACCCAAGAAAAATAGAAATAAATTAGACATGAAGTCATAGAAACTTGTCTTCATTGGGTACAATGAAGAGACTCTTGGGTACATATTGATGGATCCTAAGACCAGAAAAGTCTACACCAGCAGAGATGTTGAGTTTTTTTAAGAAGGAAGCAAAGAATCCTCCTCCAAACTCACCTAATGTAGATTCTTCTCCAATTGTAAAAATTAAAGTTGATGTTCCCTCATAAGATGAAAGTGACGATGGGGATGATGGTGTTGATCAGATAGAACCACGACCCATGGTAATAGTTCAAGCATATGCCCAAGTGGTGTACTAACACATTATGAGATGCAAAAATGGATGCTCCACCGGATACATCCACCCCTGGACCACGGAATCGCAGTAAAGCAAGAGAAGAAGTTAACTTTTCTTTGATGAGTAGAGTTATTGAGTTTGATGAGCCCTCTATAGTCCAGGAAGCCCTACAGTCAAAAGCTTGGAAAGATGACATGGATTCTAAATATCAATCAGTGATGAAAAATAACACTTGGTAGCTTGTCGATCTTCCACTAGGAAGAAACCCATTGGATGCAGATGGATATTCAAAACAAATTACAAAGTAGATGGGACAGTGGACAAGTATAAAGTGAGACTAGTAGCAAAGGGGTATGCACAAAAAGAAGGCATTGACTATGAGGAGACATTTTCTCCACAGCTAAGATCAAGACAATCAGGATGATCTTTTCTCTAGCTGCATAGTTTAGATGGAAATTCCATCAGATGGACGTAAAAATTACCTTCCGAATGGATATTTACAAGAAGAAGTATACATGACTCAACCTAAGGGATATGTAGTACCTGGTCAAGAAGTAAAGGTATGTAGACTCAGGAAATCTCTGTATGGCCTTAAACAGGAACTCCATGTATGGTACATCAAAATTGATGAGCATCTCGTACAACATGGATTTGTTATAAATCCATATGATCCCAATCTTTACCTCAAAAAGCAAGGGGGATATTTTTATTTTCATTATCTATGTAAATGATCTAGTCATTACTGGTAGTTCAGTAAAGATGATCGATGCAACAAAGAAATATCTTAATCGATTGTTCGACATGACAGATCTTGGGCTAATGCATTATTATCTTGGATTGGAAGTATGGAAGAAAGAGAATCACATCTTTGTTTCTCAGATGAAATATACCAAGACAACACTCGAGAAATTCAAGATGATGGATTGCACACTAATTGCTACACCTATGGAAAATAGATTGCAGTTATCTCGTTCAGATCCATCTCCTGAGGTAAGTGCCACTCTCTATCTGTAGTTGATTCGAGTCTCATTTACCTGACCTACACTAGACCAAATATTAGCTTTGCAGTGAGCTATTTATCCAGGTTCATGCAAGAACCCAAATTTTGTCATTGGAAATCAGCAAGGCACATCTTAAGGTATCTCAAAGGATCAGTGGATCTTGGTCTCGAATACAAGAAGAGTGAAAACTTCTTCTTGACTGTATATTCTGATTCAGATCATGTAGGTAATATTGACGATAGAAAATCCACTTTTGGATTTTTATTCTTTATGGGATTTGGACCAATATCATGGGGAAGCAAGAAACAACACTTTGTTTCCCGATCTTCCACAGAAGCTAAGTATCGTTCTACAAGAGAAGTTGTTTGTGATGCGATTTGGCTACGTTGCATACTAGAAGGACTTGGAATACCACAGGACAAACTGACCACCGTGTATGTTGAAAATGAAGGTGTTCTCAAACTTGTTTGCAATCTAGTTTTTCATGAGATAACAAAGCACATTGAAGTACAGGTTCATTTCATACGCAAACATGTGTTGAAGCACAACATCCAGCTTCAATTTTGTCCAACAATCTGAACAACAAGAAGATATCTTCAAAATTCACTTGCACGTGACAAGTTTGAGTTGTTCAAAGTTCCTCTCCTCATCTCTTGAGACAATGCACAATTAAGGGGGGAATGTTAGGTTAATTAATTATGCATAATATAAATTGATTATTTAATTAATTTTATTAATTAAATAATGTTGTTATATGGTTATATTATAAACCATATTATTGTTGTATTTTGTTATATGGTTTTATCAACCATATTTGGCTTATTATTTTCATGGGTATAATTGTTATGTAGTTATAACAATTATGTGCTTCCCGGATGTAATATTGGAAGCTACTGTATTGGTTGTTGCATTGTTGCAACTCCTATTTTGTTTGTATTCAGTTGTACAATACCTATAAGTATTGTAGCTCATTTCATTGTACATGGTTGATTTCACATTAATATAATCTATAGGCTTCTATCCTGTTTTGTGAAATTTCACTCCATTCATTCAGTCTTCTTCCTAAAGTACACTCTAATCTGCATCATTCTATAGTTATTTAGAATTAGTCTCTTCATCTCTTTTGAGTTAGTTTCTAGTTTCCTATGATCCCACCATCCCCATATTCCTTCAATCCATTTATCCAACCACCCAAAATCCCTGTTAGCTCCCCAATATTAGATACTAGACACTCTTGAGCATTCCCATCACCTTTGCTAACCTAAACATTCCCCTTCCATTCTCTGTGTAGTCACGAGACTCCCCAAAACCCGTTTTATTGATTTTTTACCATCTCACATTAACCGTCGTCGACTCCTCTTTCTTAATCATCGGTGCTAAACGTCACCGATGTCGATCTCTATGACTGGTAATTCTACATATGACTGTGACCTAAGACCTTTCACCAACTCACCTAAACTCACCCAGAACTTGACCCTGACCTATTCCAACACCTCGACCACTTACCCAGCTTCCAGATCTGATCATAACCTAGCCTGTTAGATTAGATTTTCTTATTGTACTTGAATGTGATACCTAAATCATATCAACTACAATATGATTTTATTTATTTACGTTATCTCTTGCATTAAGTTGTATTAAATAGTGGGTTGACAGCCATCAAGGAAGTATCATACTTCCTAGATCTAGCACACACGTTAGGCAGCCCACCGACGTATATTGTTTAACTCTCTTTCGTGGTCTTGTTTTGTATTTCAAGTAGTTCCTCTTGGCCAAAAGGAATCTCATATAGTCAAAGCATTTGATCAAGAAGTCAGAACCCATGTACAACCTCCAACCGACCATTGCAACATGTATTCCTCCTTGGCCCATCACCTTATCTGTTTTGTCAAATCCATAAAGAAAATGGTGAAACATTTTGGCACGCCCGGTGGGACCCATTAGGGGTTCTTTTGCATTTTATTCATTCCTAGGTGAAAGTTGTGTGTTTTTTTCCTTTTGAAAAGCTTCCACATTAATTTTCTTCTCTAGAATATTCCCCTTCTTCCTATTATCTAAAATTAATCGTGTTTTTGGTGCTTTAAAAAGAATACATCTTTATTTCATTAGCATTGCATTAGTGAAAGAGCATCCCTCTTCCTGTTCATCACTTGCTACATCGAATATCACATTTCAATTTGGGTTTAAAACACTTGCATGGCATTTTGATTTGTTGTATTATATCTCACATTAAAACTGATGGCAACCTATATCTTTGGAAGTCATGCATGGTGATGGTTGACTCAACTCAATCATAGAAAGCACATTCTCTCTTCTCTCTCTTTTCCAAACTACAAAAATTGGAATTTACACATCTTCTTAAACAACATCTTACTCGGAAGATACTATCAATGATCACATGATCAGAGGATTGACAATGGGCACCCAACTGGTTATCTCTATCTAGTCACCCATCAGAGAAAGGCTCGCCCCGCAAAAACATAACCTAAAACCTCACCTTTAGAATTTCCTTCTTCGTAGGAAGCCTTCCTAACCAAAAACTCTATTCTAAATTCATGAGTCATTCTTTTGAATAGTATAATCTAAACACACTAAATTCACTTGTAGGATTACTTGTTTTTCTTGGCTTTGTTTTTACTTGCGTTTTGAGTTGTGAGGTCACGTTTCTTCGCTTCCTTCTTCCTTTCATGCTCATCACATCATAGTTGGTGTATTCTCGACTGCTTCGAGTGTGTCAGGACTCATTTTTACCATATTCAAACTTCTAGGTTGGTGTCCCATTCAAATTTAATTCACAAAAATCAATTTTTCTTCATTCTACAAATTTCACAAAGAATTAGCATCAATCAATAGATCGTCATCGGTTTACATCTGACCGTCATCGGTTTATCTAACCGGTGTTGGTTCCATGTGCTTTTGGTCATTTACCCAAAGAGAACTCATCTCATCTTCTTCTCTATTTAAAATCTCTAGACATCACCATATCCTATGCATTCTGATATTATTGACTAAATATATCTTCCACAATTGACTTTCCTTAGTTTCTATCTCACTTGCTCAAACTGTTGCTTTCCCACACGAATCGGCATCGGTTGGTCTGACTGGTGTCGGTCCTTCGATTTTGATTTTTAATCAAAGCACCTACTAATTCACCTCTCATAATCAATTTTTTTCCATCCTCGTTGTTCTTTGTGTCACTTACAGAGTACAGTTCATATAGTATAGGCTAACTCACATGGTGTTGACTCACAATCAATCCAATGCTCTTGTTCTTCACTCCGGCCTTCACTCACTTCCACCTATCCCATCACCCCCTTCTATCGTATCACCCATGGATCTAACTCTATCTATCACCATTAATACTGGCGATGAGGAGTCCACAAGACTTCTTGACCAGAATCATGTTGCCCTACAATACTACTTTGCTCATTCTTCTACCCAGGATTCCTCGGGATAGTTAATATATGGCATGCTTGTATCTATCCCTCCTTCTCTCACCCCCACCTCTACATCAGCTAGCACCAGCTCAGCGCTACTATCATCCACTTTACCACTTGTGGTGTCTCAGCTAGGTCCCATAACCACTATAACTGCAACGTCTACATCATCTATCACACCCGCAACATTAGTTGTCCCTCCGATATTTGCTTTAAGTATAGCCCCATCTACACCCACTACCTCACATATACCTATTGCATCGCAACCACCTCCAGTGTCGGTAACTTACACCCCTTTCTAGAACCTCATATTTTTTATCTTGTAGTCCTTACCCCTAATCACCACTAGAGTTGTTACGACTACCCCACCCACTTACACATACTACCAACAACCCTCGACCTCGTCTATCACTTATTCTAGATATGTGTCACCTACATCTATTCCTCCTATGCATTTCTCATACTTAACACCACCATACACTAGCATACCACCCACCTCATACATTCAACATCAACCCCCTTTTACGTAGGGGCACCCATTCATCACAACCTACCAACAACCTCATTAAGATGATGATGGAAAATATATAGACCTTAGAAGCATCTATTTCTGTCTCCCGTAATTATTTAACTTATGATGAAATCTATAATGAGCCTATCCATCCATTCATTCCTATTCACCCGTATCTTGTGCATTGGGAAATGCCTAACGTCAATCACTTCAATAGTAAAAAGACCCCGTGAGAACACTTGTGGTCATTCAAACATGGGTGTTTCCTAATCACCCACAATGACACTTTTCTCCTACAAGCCTTCCCAATGTCTTTGACAGGAACAACATTGGATTGGTATAATGGACTACCTAGACATTCCATTTATTCCTTTAATCAAGTAGCCCAAGCTTTCTTAGACCATTTTTCAATCAATGTTATCAATAAATTCACCATGTCCAATCTCTATTCAACACGATAGTATGAAGACGAATCTATCACATATTTCATTGCCCGCTGGCGGAGTCTTATCAACCAATTAACATTCCAACTACCTCAAATTGAACTTATTGAGTTGTTCACTAGAGCTTGTGCTAGACACATCTCACCAACTCTACAGGTACAAACCTTTCAAACCTTCGACGAAGCATTCACCATGGCATGAAAGCTGGAAATTCACACCATTGAAGAAAATAAAATCCAATTATGAAACAAGAACGCCCTGTTCAAATCAAACGACTCTTCTTCATCTTCAAAACCTCAAAATAACTATTCAAAGGCCAAAGGATCTACCAATGTGGTAGTCCTCAAGGTGGGTCCATCTCATCCTTCTAATCAATCCCAACCTTCTTCTAATCTTTCCCTGTTTAGGACTTTCAACTCCCGTGGGAGTTGTTGGTACCCAAATTTAATCTCCTTCACAACTTGAGTTGCATCATGGATTTTACAAGACACTCAGAGGTAGATAAATGGTTTATATGTCATTTTGTAATCGGGGAAGCAATTTATCTGACTTGTTAGCACTCAAGCTTTGAATAAGTGGGTAGCATCTTGGAAGGATTTGATCTAATCCTCACTATTTTAGGTTGTGCCTATCAACCAAGGTAAGAGAACCTATATTGTAGCCTCTGTTTTGTGAAGGAGGTGAAAATATCCTTGTATTGTGCAGATTGTATAGAGATGGCCTTGAGAAAACATGATCAATTTCCCATTATTCAAACTCAACAGAGTTGTCACTACTAAATGATGGAAATGATTTCAAGACAAGGCTAAGGCTACTAAAGACATGGTATGATCCTGATTTTCTTTGTGAATTTTTGTAAATGAATTTTATTCTTTTGTTGACACAAAATACAATGCAGGGGTATTATAGGTAGGATGAGTTAATTTGAAATGAATTTTGGGGTGGGAGATATTCAGACAAGACTAACCATAATTTTCCAACTTCTTTGAGGACCTTTACAAAACTTGAAAGACTCAGACAACTGAATTGCTTCAAAGAGGTTAAGGTGTTCCTTCAACCAGGATATGTGCATCAAATGGAAGCCCAGATCTGCACTCTTCCACACAATCTCTGATGATTTATCACAAAATCTTGAGTTAAATGAATCAACAAAGCATTTAGAAATTTCTATTCTATCAAAACTAATGTACCCCAAAGGTTTACAATCAAATCTATATCAAGGAAAGCAGAGTGAATTTAAATTTGTTTATCCCTTCATCAGATGAAATCTCTTCTAATTCTAGAATTGCAAATACCACTAAGTTGTTACCTGAATTAGATCTGCATGATCAAAAGGAAATTTCAAACACCAGATTGCAACATGAGCAAGAAACACAAATTGAAAACATTCTGAAACATAAGTAAATGCAAATTTTACCAAGAGACAGCACAAAATAGTCTAGAATGACCAAATTTATCAGAAGGGTAATGTTATAGGAATAATCTCAAAGCTTGTTAGTGGCCATAAATCTACAACCAACCTAACATGATACAAATTTGATGCAAAAAGGAGTTAAAATGGTTCTCAGGTGGTTTCTCAGAGAATGGGCTTCTTCCCAGATTTTCCCGTGAAAATTCTAAGTTTCTCCAACCATTTGCATGAAAAATTCATGCAATATATAACTTTCACTTACTCACTCACTTTGCCCCTCAAATCTTCCCTCCAAAAGTGGAATATTCAAAGCACCTTTGCTTTGCAATATTTTTGGAAAATGACATTTAACAAACTCACAAAAAGTTGCCAGTTGTTCTTTCAAAAGGTGAATCATTACAAAACTTTCATCATTCTTCAAAGTGGAAGCACATTTTTCATTTCCCACGCATGTAGATCCCTTTCATTTCATCATTTCAAATTTTCCTTCCCAATTTTTACTCTGTAACTTTGGATCGGTAATTCACATTTTTCACGAACCAGAGTAAAAATTCATTTGAAAAATGCCTTGGATTCACAAATTGAACCCCAAATTGATTAATTCGGACCCTGTAGGCCAAAACAACATGAATTGGCAAAAATTTGATGAAGATTGATGCAAAAACACATCTCCAAACTTCCTGGAGCTCAAATGGTGGCCAAATTGGTGAAATGCATAGCTACCATTGATCTGTTCCTCAACTTCAAATTTGAGCCCTCCACGTGGTAGTAGATTCGGGTAAAAATGGGCCTCGGGACGTCTTTTTACCTTTTTACTACTTTTGGAAAATTTGCACAATTTCTTGATTTCCTCCACCGCTCCGCCTTTGTGATTTGGGTCTGACATGTGGCACAATATGACTAGATACGGAGTCGCGGCTAAATTTTACACATTTTGCATATTTTTAGAAAAAGGAAAAAAAATCATTTTTCCTCCGCGGCTCCGCCCTCCCGCAAGACACGTGTCCTCATATGTGATCCAAAAATAATCATATTATTACTACCTGATCTCGGACCCTTGTAGACTTTAATTATCTCGCCGATAATTTACTCCTTTTAAGTAATCAATTTAAAAATAATGCAAGACAATAATGACAATTGCACACAGATTGATTACGGAGTTCAGCAATTGCCTACGTCTCCGGGTTCGTGGTCGAACCGTTCCACTAGTCAAAACTTGTAAGTTACAATAGTACTTTCACAAGAAAACCTAATGGAAACTATTTAAACTTGCTTAGAAGAATAACCAGACCTTCAGACGACAAGGGTGAAAAATAGCACCCGACTTCCACCTTCCTGGTGTACAATCTCCTTTGGCTGTGATCGGCCTTCCCGACGCAAACAATGTGAAGCTAGCACTCCGGTCGACAATCCAGGATTTGCAAGTAATTGGTGTGGCTCAATGGGCCTATTGGGTAGTTTATAATTTACTCCCAATCACAAATATTTCATCTAATATTGCCTAAAATAATAGGCCAATAGACAATACCTGTTGACACATCCCACAAAAAGCTTAACAAATAATAAGCTTGAGTTGTGTGTTGCACCGATGTCCACCATTCCGTGCTCTAGCAATGAGCTTCTCCGTTGCGCGGTGTGTGTCCATTACAATAGAATGGGTTCCCTATTTATACAAAAAATAGGGCCCTTAAAATATGCATTTAACATCATCCTTAGGCTAATATTAGCCTTACCCGTACATAGAAATTGGGATAAAATTCCCAATAATGGGCGGATTGCATAGGAAATGGGATTAATACCCATTTTAGCCGATTAGCATGTTTAATGGGATTAAATCCCAAGTTTGGCGCGGCTGTATTTTTAAATGGGTTAAAATCCCCATTGAGCGGCTAAGGTAGGTGGGTAATATCCCACATTAGGCGGTTGATAATATTTTAGGCTTTATTAAGCCTTTCCATGCACATGAAGTGGTCAAAAGACCACGTTAGGCTTATAACCGCCCCAACAACCGCTTCAATTTCCTTCTTCCACGTGGAAACATCCACGCAAGGCTTAATGCCTCCCAAACAACCGCTTCACCACCTTCTCCATGTGTGTGGAAGTTTGGCATGCATGCGGCGGTTTAATACTAATGTTTTTTTATAATATATATATATATATATATATATATATATATATATATATATATGTGGCATTTGGAAAGTGGCCTTACCAAGTAATTATAATTTCGACCCATACAATGTGGCCTAGAAATAAATTAACTCGGTAATCCTGTAGTCCACTTGTCGTCTCCCGATAGGAAAATCGAGCGATTCGACGAGTGGTGGCAAGCCACGTGTCACAGTGCGATTCGTCCAAATATTGACTAGTTGACCAGAGTTGACTTTCCCGTTGTCTGAACTTTGACCGAACATATCTAGAGCTCCCGATGTCCGTTTGTCGCGTTCTTATAGTCGTTGGAAAGCTCTCAAGATGATCTTCTGCACTGGCACCATTTAGGGATGTTTAGGGAACTTTAAAAAATGATCCCCTAATCAATATGATTGGCCGTGGGCAAGCACTCTCATTTCATATTTTAATCATATTTCACAAAAGAAATTTTTTAACATTTCCTCCGCCAGCCCACACCTCCGCTATTGAATTCTTAGATGAATTTTGACTTTTTACCCTCGGGCTCGCGGGTTAGTTTGATACTTTGAGTCATTTGAATACAAGAGGCAAAATTTCCAAGTTGCCCTCGATGGTCCGCCTCCTTACCTCTTTGAATTTTCAAACTACACATGTCACCATGGCGCACCTTGAGGTGGTCCCAAAAATTTGATACCTTGAATGAGCGCGGGCTCGCCACGTGTCTTGTTCCGGTGAGATTTGTCTGAATGCTTGAAGCTCAACGGAAGGCACCACGTGTCATACTCGAGGTAGTCTCCTTTTGGCCGTTGAAAATTCTAAGTAAAATGCAAAGCAAGTAGAGGCCTCCATGTGTCATCTTGGTGCTTCTTTAAGATGGTGCCCAAAGCGGAGACCCTGAATGAGCACGAAGCTCGCCACGTGTCCTATTCCACCAAACTGCTCCAACTGCATAAAAATTTTGTCCAAGTCTGGGCCAAGCAGTGGAATCCTCCACGTGTCCTCCGGCGCTACTCCAAGGCCAAACCAAAAAGTAAATCTTCAAACGAGTGTCATTCACCCACGTGGATAGATTTCGAGTTGAGGATTTTTATAGAATTTTTGAAGTGTTTAGCTAAGCGCATCTAACCAAAAGGTGCCACGTCCCTGTAGATGTAAGGATGCAAATTTGACTAGGAGAAACGCTTGTCAAACCGTAAAATACAGAAAAACGACCATTTGAGCCTGGAAATGAAATTTCCTTCAAGGACAGAGAGTTTAGAAAGTTACAAGGCTCAAATACGTTCCTCAGGGACATATCAACTCATTCTTCTTTAAGTATTTAAGGCGAAATGACAAGAATGACAAATTCTAACTGTGGCAATAGAGGGAATGGGAAAACATGAGTTTTGAAAGGACAGAGCACGAGGGACTCAAAATACAAACCTTTCTAGAGGAACAAAGAAACTAGGAGACAAATATGGACCCATACATGATCTTTGACCCAGGGGTAGACTAAAAATGGCAACAAAGACTAGCCAAGCACAACATGGGGAAGGATAAAATGACAGAGGCCGTAAATCAATAAATTTCCAAGGGCACAAATGGGGTGAGACAATTTTGAGCACCAACAGAGCAAAGTGGAAGTACACTTCAATTAGAGAACCCTATTCTTCGGTCTTAGAAAAGCTTCTTAAATTTGGATCCATTATATTTCCCCATAAAAACTCATACAGTTTCAATCCTTCCCGTCCTATAGCTACATGGTATAAAGAACATGAATACTATAATTACCATCGCGTTAAAGGCCATAACAACGGTAATTGCATAACTTTTAAGAACATTGTCCAAGAGATGATAGATAATGGAGACCTTTGTCGTGGATAACCGAAAGTGCCAGAAAATAAAAATTTACACATCTTTAAAAATTCATTCCCTAACCATAAACTGTCGTCTAATCAAAATAGTGAACCTTCATCCAGCGACAACAATGTTCGTGAAGCCCACATGGTTTTGTTATCGCACAATCCGCTCCTAAAATCCCACCTATCAAGGCTTCATCGAGGGAATTCTGGCACGAGCCCCTCTACCCGCAGAGGAGCATACCTCTTCCACTCCTTCACCCACAGAAGAGTCCCCTTCATCTCTTCCTTCACCCACAAAGGAACCCACACTTTCTACTGATTTCATTTCATCCTCTACCTCACAACCTATCGAACAGTCAACACCTTTAATTCTCCCATCCACAGGAGAATCATCATCACCTTCTCCTCCACTAAGGGATAAGTCTACCTTACCCCATTTACCATCTCTCCTACCCACAGGAGATTCTTTAGACATGCCACTACCTGTTGGGGAATTTATCCACCAACATCCCAAGACCCCATCGACAGATCTCATCTCTCGTTACTCTACAGAGTCCAAGGCTATAAAATTCCCGTCTCATAGACATATTTTATAGGGATTGTCACCAAACCAACTCCATCTTCTTCTTCAGCAATCTCATTTTCTAGTTGGCCGATCGCTTGGATTACGTTGATAATTACATGCTCTGGGGACGTCTTTGGCTCCCTTTTTTGACCCAAATGCAAATTTTTCCTAAGGATACTTCCACGATCTACCCAAAGGTATTTTCAGCAACCAGATCAACACTGACCATGCTGATTGAAATGACTTCTTCTTCATCATCCCTACCTACATCCAAACCTCTACCCACAACTAAAACCATTTCCAAACCTAAAAACCTACCCAAACCTATCTCCTCACTCGTATATAGACCCATTACTACTTTGGGTGTCAAGACGACATCAATTCTTACTCACCCACTTGTCAAATTTGACTTAGCCACATCATCCCAATCCTCGCACCAACATTGTCCCTACACCTAAAAGGAAGACCCAACCTCTAGGCCGCATACACCGTTCTCACTCACTGTGTGCATGTGTTGTTTTCAAACTAATGCTAATACAAGTAAGACTAACACCTAATAGCCCTTAATTAGCAAAAATAAACAAACTACTAAGCACCATCATGATAATAATTAAACAAGTGTTAGATGCTAACATTCATCAATATACAAAACTTTGAAACTAACAATGTTAAGCATCTAAATCCTCTATTCTCTAACAACAAATAAATGAATGGACCTAATTAGGCTCCATGGTAATCAAAAATGGTTGTCTTTGGTATTCCAAGAACCTAGGAATGAGAGCTAGTCAAAGTTGGGCTACAAGACCCTTTTAACACCTCCCATATGACCTAAGCACTTAGGAAAGAGGCTTAACTCTTCAAGATGATGAACTCTCAAGAAAACAAAAGGCAAGCTCTTAGTCTATTTTGCTATATGCTTTGCATTTGTCTTCTCAAGAAGTTTAGGTGTAGGTATAAAGGTAGAAGGAGGGCTCCTAATATAGCCCAATGGATAAAAGAAACACTTCATCCCTTTGCATGTGGGATAAAGGTAAAACAAGATCAGGAATGGATAAGGTTTCTTTATAAAAGGTAGCCTTACTTTAGAAGGGTTTAATTCATACTTAGCAAGTCATGGGAGTTGGGGGTGTTTTAATTAATCAAAGGTGATTAACTAATAGGTAGATGTAAGCTCATAGAAGCTAATTAGAGGAATATTAGTACGATTTAGGCTATTAGAAGGGGATTAAATCAATTAAATATTGAATTTTTGTTTAAATAGAAGGAAATCTAATTAATTATTAATAATTAATTAGTCTAGATAGAAGGGGTGATTTATTAACGGAAGGTCATTAATTAGGGTGTTCATTGGATAGGTGACTTAATTAATTAGCGTAGTGTAATTAATTAATGACGATATGAAGGAAAATGAGCGTTATTGACAATATGTCATCAATTTTCAGAAGAGAGATAATTAGCACAATTTAAGTATTTAAATTGCTCAGGCGTAATTATGGGTGTCTACATTTGCCCCTCTTTGGGGTGGCATAAGTGACACCACTTCAAAGATAGTAGATGGAAGAAATTTTGAAGGGATAGAAGAAAAATTAGTAGGAAGGAGAGATGCCCCCTCGAGTGTCGATAGGTGATGAAGGAAGACGATCGACGATCGAAAAAGGTGAGAGATAGATAGAAGAATGGGAAGGGGAAGGATGCCCCGGTAAGATGAAATATTAGGGGTGAGAGGAAAGTGATGTAGAAGAAATATGGAGGAGGGGAGAGAAGATCTTAACCTCTAGCCACTATTTATTGGAACAATTTCTTGTCATCATATTACCATAAGAGCTACGTCATCGGTCCTTATGAAAAATATAAGCTTATGAAAAGGTAGAATGACATGAAAATTCATACTACAAACAATTGTCCATTGCTGAAAATACCAACTCCAAAAAAATACAAAATGCAATGCAATACGAGAAAGTAAAAGATGCCTAACTCCATGCAACATACAAAATGCAATGCAATATGAGAAAGTAAACAAGCTAAAATAACAGAGAAACATAATATAATGTTTTTATTATTGAGCTTCAATTACGACCTGTGCGAATTAATGACAAGGGTTGATGATGGTGCCCCAAGAAAGGATACATGCAAGGGGAATAACAGAGGACACTTGGGTCTGATGGAAAAGCAATATGCACTACAAAACAGTACCATGCAACTCGTTGTGCCCCAAAGTATAGATGAAGTAAGTAGCCTAGCTTTTTTGATGGAGGTAGATCAAGATGATCCGTAAGTCACACACATGAATAAGTGAGAACCAAATAAGCGACATTTTGTGGGATGATTTTCAATTTTTAGAAGTTTTCTTAAACATATTTGAATGTTTTTGATGATTTTTCTAACATATTTGAATGTTTTTGATGATTTTTCTAACATATTTGAATGGTTTGGTTGAACCACGCCTAGATGAAGATGAAGGGCTACTTGGTGTGACCCCATAACAAATTGTGATTGAGGAATCATAATAGACAAAGAGTCACGGGTGATGAGAAGATAGGCCATGGATTAATGCAAGACCAAGGATTTTCATCACATAATGAAGAATGGGAAGATGGAAGATTAAGAGGAGGATCAAGTTGCATGATCTGAGGCTCTTCCTCCATTTCTTGATAAAAGGAATCAACCTTTTCCTCACAATATTCAGACGTACCAAAGTCTAAAGAGAATCCTTTTCTAATCTGCTAAAGGAATATCTTCATATGCCCCTATAAATTCCCCTCGATTGTTTCTTCATTCAAAGAGATCAATCGGTATGAGTTGTTGATCGGCCACCAACGGTAGTTTGGAAGAAAGAGGTTCACTTGGTGTGGAACACTTAGAAGATGTTTGATGATGATTGATAGAAGAAGATGATGTGGGGGATGAAGAATATATGTAGCTAGATGTCTCAGGAGTAGAAGAAGGTGGTGTGGACCTACCTATATGATGATATATCATCTATAAACTAGTAGGATTAAGTCCAAAGTCTGTAGATTGCATGACGCATGGGTTGATTCAGATGTTTGAATCAAAGGAATTTGAGTCACACGAATCTTCAAAGAAGGAAGACTTATGGGGGTGATTTATGAAGAAGGTCCTACAAATAAGGGGAGGACCGTGATTCAAGAATCGCATCGGATGAATAATAACAAGGGTCCTAAAAAGAAAGATAGGACCGTGATTCAAGAATTTTTTAGATGTTTGATTGGAGGGATTTAGATTCACACGTATCTTTAAAAGAAGAAGACGTCATTAAGGCGATCGATAAAAGGGGTCCCAAAGGAAAGGGAGGACCGCCATGTAGGAGTCATATTAAATGTATGATGAAGAGGTTCCTGCGAAGATAGGGAGGACCATGACATAGGAGTCACATTAGATGACTTAGGATTCGAATTAGATGAATCCAAATAGTAGTTTAGATCTGAATCATCAGAAGAATCAGAAGAAATGTTTGGATTGGAATCCTTAGAAGAAGAGGAAATGTTTGGATTAGAATTAGAAGAAATGTTTGGATTGGAATCCTCAAAAGAAGAGGAAATATTTGGATTAGAATCAGAAGAAGAGTGGGGGGAACCCAAATAATAATTTGGATCAGAAGCGTCCAAATCATACCACCAACTATGAGATGAAGGTGGGGAACGAGTTACCCGTATGGGCTCTCTAGCACGAAGAACCAAATGAGGTTTGGTCATGATGGGTGTCTTTTGATTTGTACACCGAAACTTTGATTGCTTATTGTCGTATGTATAAGGAGCCTTGCGATAATCAGTCATTGTTGGCATCGTTTTAAGAAAAAAATTCTAGGCCTAGATAGTGTGATGAAAATCCTTTAAAGGGAAGGAAGTGACATGTCAATTTGAGTAGCATAAGGGTAACCAACTAGACATTTTATAAGTATTGATATGCGTATGTGATTTTCTGAAGAAGGTCTAAGGAAAATAGACATCGTGATGACGTAATATCGATGGGATAAAAAGGGATTGTCCTAGAAAATAATTTTCCTAAATGAATAATCACAAGGAATAATCCTGGAAGTGTGAAACACAAATCCAATCAACAAGGAAATACACCATTTCAAAATGCGTGTGCAAAGTGATAGTTCGATGCAAAGATGATCAACACAATGTCAATATTTACATCAAGCTCGAAATGAACAAGGCATAAATATTAACAAAGGGTAGATGCGACTCCCAATCAAAGGATACCACGACAAGTTATACAACCAACAAGACCTAAATGTTATAGGGTGAGGTTTACAAATGTAAGCCACATAACCACACCAATTAGACACGTCTATCAAGCTTCGCAGAGAAGTAAGATATTAGTGTCAAAGTGGTATTGAAATGACACAAACAAAGTAAGAGACACCTTTCAAGATTTAGGACAATGTTTGAAATCAAACTAAGTCAAAGTATACTAAGGATGTGTTAAAACGTGGGTAGCGTAACGCCACAATGCAGAAACTTAGATCATGTTTACGAGAAACATGACATAAGTATCTTAATTATGTCGAGACAATGCAAATGAGGTAACATGTCAAAGGGAGATAAAATGATGAATCAATCCTAACTATGATGATGATCCTAACATGGGTATCAAGATCACAAAGGCTACCAATGATATAAATACGCCTCCACACACTTTAGATGTTTAACTTACCCAGCCGCAAACATGGATGGGCGTAAACAAAAAAAAAGTGCAAAAGCAATCGATTGGTAACACAAAGGTAGTCACCCTTCTTTTGATCAACAAAAGTGTCAAAATAATGTGAAGGAAGCAAATCAAAATGGGGATGAAAAATGTTGGCTTCACTTTGGCAGAGTTTTTCCTCACCTTAAGGCAAGTGAAAAACTAAGTTAAAGTAAAACATCACACGTTTCGTGATGAAAATATGACTCACAACTCAACACCTGTTTTAGAATGGTCAAAGTGGGCTCTTGGCCAAAGTATATTTTCCTAGGTGGTTCTCTCGTCCTAGGTGTTACAAAAATTATCCACGAGCGAGACGATTTACCCAAATAGTCCCGACTATCTTGGGAGTATCTCGACTTTTCCCCCTCCAAGCACAGTGGGTAGTAAATGCATCCATCACGTACTTAAAAGGGTCACATAGGGTCAACTTGTAACACTATCTCATAAAGGAATCACTAGTCAGGTAGGTAGTGCAGAGCACTTCCCGTTTTGTCCACAAGGTTCCCTCTTGTGTGGACTACTTTGGGGTTCCTCGAACCACCCCCATTGTTGTAGCTGAAGGCGTTATGCCAAAGGGGTTATGTTCCAGTTGAGTGGAGAGGGATGTACCCTTTTCCAAAACCTACAATAAATTGTTTTGAATAGGTTGTTCTTTTTATCTAGTTTAATTAGGTGTGGTTTACTTGCACACCTCTTGGCAACCTATATAAAAATTGTATTAGAGGGAACTTTTTTGTTTTGTTTTTTATTCCTCCTTTCTTTGACAAGTGGTTTTGGTCCTACATACAAAGGTTAGTAATTTTCCAAAATGTCATATAAAGGAGATAAGATGTTGTTTTTGATTTCCCAGATTGTCCTAAGATGCAAGGAAAGAGCATACGCAACAAGGTATCTCACTCAAATTTGTAATAAATGGAAAATTCCTAAGTAAAATGTGAAAATAAGTTCCTTTTAACCAACTTTGAAAGCTAATTAAACCATTTTGCAAGTATGAAGAAAGTGGTGAAACGTTTCTGATTCCCAAGATCACCTAGAAAGGCGTGAGGGAAGAGCATACACGTTTCAAACCTTCACAAATAAAGATGTAAATGTTTTTATTAAGTTAGTATAAAGAAACCTAATGCAAAGGAAACCTGTAAACCACTTGTTAGAACCCTGCAAGAGTTAGAAAACAAAGAAAATCAAAAATTCTAGAAATCCATTTTTGCACTTTTTTAATAGTTTTTAGTAATTTGCATTTTTGGAGGTCTCCAGGGCATTTTCGAGTATTGTGATAAAAAATAGCATACCATAGGTATCTAACTTTTGGAAGTTCCCTCGCAAATTACACTCTTTTATCTTTCTTACGCTTATTCAAACTCTGAAAACGGGTTAACGAGTCAAAAGTTATGATCAAAACAAGGAGCACTAAAAAGTTGTAACCAAAACCGGATTAAACAGATATACCTGCGCCCCCTTTTATGTGTGTGCACCCCCTACAGAGACACTGCGCCACCGAGAAAGGCATTTGTACCAAGAAAAGGACATATGCGCTACTCTGTGTGTTTCCGATTTACAAGTGTACTGCGCCACCCGAGAGGCGTGTGCGCCACCAAAAAGACGTGTGCGCCACCAAAATGTGTTTCTAGCTTACCGTGTACATGTGCCACCAAAATAACGTATGCGCTACCTTCGATAAAAATAGGCTGAAATTCTCGCTGAATTCTTACGCCATCAAAAAGCGTGTGCACCACCGCTTTGTAAAACAGTCTTGATTCCAACAAAATGCCTACGCCACTAAAATAATGTGTGCACTCGGGTTAGGGTGTACGCGCTGATCTGACAGGTTTTGAATTGCAGTGAAGGTACAATATGAAAATGTGTCTGCACCCAGGTTAGTGCATCTACATGCTAGTTAGGGTATGTGCGCCGGGGTTAGTGTGTATGCGCCAAGGTCGATAAACAGAGAATCAGGTTTTGACAAAGGCGCCCGCACCACCCGAGAGGTGCCTGTGCCACCAAAAATGTACCTGCGCTCCCAATAGTGTGCCTGCGCCACCCCTGCAACAAAAATACAAAAAAAAACACAAGAAAGCTCACAATACTTCAAATTTTGGCAAGTTAGTTTAAAAATGGCAACAACCCATTAAAATGATGGCTATGAACAAGAACTTACACATATAAAATTAGCAAAAATTCCAAGAAAATGGACATTAATTACTACATGTGCATATCAAAAGTTAGCCAAAACAATGAAATTTAAACTAAAATGCTAAGGGACTAGGTCCCACTAGGCGTGCCAAATGTGTGCATGTGTTGTTTTTAAACTAATGCTAATATAAGTAAAGACTAACACCTAATAGCCCTTAATTAGCAAAAATAAACAAACTACTAAGCACCATCATGATAAGAATTAAACAAGGGTTAGATGCTAACATTCATCAATATACAAAACTTTGAAACTAACAATGTTAAGCATCTAAATCCTCTATTCTCTAACAACAAATAAATGAATGGACCTAATTAGGCTCCATGGCAATCAAAAATGGTTGTCTTTGGTATTCCAAGAACCTAGGAATGAGGGCTAGTCAAAGTTGGGCTACAAGACCCTTTTGACACCTCCCATATGACCTAAGCACTTAGGAAAGAGGCTTAACTCTTCAAGATGATGAACTCTCAAGAAAACAAAAGGCAAGATCTTAGTCTATTTTGCTATATGCTTTGCATTTGCTTTCTCAAGAAGTTTAGGTGTAGGTATAAAGGTAGAAGGAGGGCTCCTTATATAGCCCAATGGATAAAGAAACACTTCATCCCTTTCGCATGTGGGATAAAGGTAAAACAAGATCAGAATGGATAAGGTTGCTTTATAAAAGGTAGCCTTACTTTAGAAGGGTTTAATTCATACTTAGCAAGTCATGGGAGTTGGGGGTGTTTTAATTAATCAAAGGTGATTAACTAATAGGTAGATGTAAGCTCATAGAAGCTAATTAGAGGAATATTAGTACGGTTTAGGCTATTAGAAGGGGATTAAATCAATTAAATAATGATTTTTATTTAAATGGAAGGAAATCTAATTAATTAATAATAATCAATTAGTCTAGATAGAAGGGGTGATTTATTAACGGAAGGTCATTAATTAGGGTGTTCATTGGATACGTGACTTAATTAATTAGCGTAGTGTAATTCATTAATGATGATATGAAGGAAAATGAGCATTATTGAAGATATGTTGTCAATTTTCCGTAAGAGAGATAATTAGCACAATTTAAGTATTTAAATTGCTCAGCGTAATTATGGGTGTCTACACCCACCACACTTTTTTCACCTTCCCCCTTTCGTCCATCCTAGGGCCCCATCCATCAACCCTGATCAAACAGTTTCCTACCCCCAAGGCTAGTCAAAAGCTAGACAACCTACTACTACATCACGAGCCTTCATTACACCTCATTCACCAAAAAACCAAACACCCTCACCCTCACCCATGCACTTCTTGCCACCTATACCTCCACCAATTACTATAATCCTAACCTTGCCTATACAATTTCAACCCACGCCTTCTACTCAACCTCTACCAACCACTTCCACAAGAACTCGGTCGTCCCTATGGGTAACTCGTCCTCTTCCACCATCCGCTTTCCCTTCGCATCCCGTAACCCTATGTCACCTTTACCAAGAAGGTAAAACCCAAAGATAAGAACCCACTACTCTCAATAAGGTAGTTAAACCAACAAAACCTTCCATCGCTAGCTCTTCTACCACACCCTTACCTAAGAAGATGCCACCAAAACCCAAAACAATACCACTTACCAAACCAATGGGCCAACCCATTCCCCCTCCTATAAATCCTCTTCACTCATGATCATTAACACCTTTACCTGACCCACACTCACTTCCCATTGTGATCCATTAGTAGGGTCCTATGCCAAAATTTTAACCAATCTCTTAGAGACTTCCATCATCACATTACCACCGCTTCGACCTTATGATCCTCTCAAACCAAAACCAAAAGGGTTTGATGAAACCAATATTTGTGCCTATCATCATGTGTCAGGACATGATGTAGAAATTTGTAAGGCTCAAGACCGTTATTCTCCAACTTCGTTCTCTCGAAAAAACTTTGATGATGACAACCTTCTTGATGAGGACCATGTTCCACCTTCACCTATCACCACACATCATCATCCCTTACTTCTTCAATGACCCACATCTCCACCCCCACAACCCTTTTTCCACCTCTAAAATTCGATATCAACATGGTCGTATTAGAGAGTTGGCCAAATCACCACCCAAATTTCGGTGTGTCATAAGCACTTCACAAGGATTTTCCCCACCATTAGGTTTATTCCCATCATGTCATTACACTACTCATCCTACACCTTCTCCATTTACCACCTCCCCTTATATTAACATGGTTCAAGTTGCCACCGTGCCCAAAAATACAAAGGCAAAGAGAAAGCAACTAGTCCATCAACCAACCCCATGCCTAATATACCATCTCGCACTGCACCCAAAATCACCATCCATGAACCTATATACCCTATCTTTGATGGGGTCACCCATCACACAATGATAAAACAATTACATCAACCCCCTCTAAATATTTCTTTATATGATATCATCCAAACTTCGAATCTCACATGACAAGCCCTTATTGAGGTTTTCAATTCATTGAAGTTTTACCCAATGATCCCACACATGTGGCCTCCATTATCACCCCTCATCACGTGGCCTCACTTTCCAAATCATCTCCTTATTTTACCCCCATGCCCACTCCTCAAGTCACCACTCCTCAGCTTCTCGATGAGGATATTGTACTCTCTCAGTCAAATGACCCTAATCTCACCCTTTTCATTTCCATATATATCGATAACATACGCGTATCGACACGTCATGATCAATGGTGGTGCTAGCATTAACACCATCTCCTCCCACACATACAATCAAATGTATATCCCTTCCAATTGTATGCATAATAACCTAGTTATGCTATGCTCCTTCAATTACGCCATCACCTCTACCCTTGGCACCATTATCCTTCACGTTCGCGTAGGTCCTTGTAATGTCCGGAACTATTCTATGTCTTAGAGGGAGAGTTCCAGTATAACCTATTGCTCGAAAGACCTTGGATTCATGTCATGGGTTGTGTCCCTTCAACTTTACACCACTATGTAAAATTCAAACATGAAGGACATAACTATACCATCCCCGCCGACTGTCACCATTCAAAACTTGTAACATGTTGTACGGCCCAACGATATACTTTTATCGGTCAAGGAATCGACATTATCCCCATTTCTCCTTCACCCACGATCCCATCCACCAATGTTGCCACCACCTCTCCCACATCTAACTCTTCTATTCTTAGTGCCACCTCAGCCTCTGCAGCTGACCCCTTTGTTTCCCAACCAAACGCTACCCCTCCTACCCAATCATCTAGTGAGTCATCTATCCCCGCCACCCACATATCGACTACTGATCCATTAGAAGGTGTTTTATAATTCCTCACTCGAGGGGAGTAATTCCTCTACAACATTAACACATTCCTCACTCTGCAAGAGTATGGAAACCTGTGCTAGCATCCTCGTTATGACTATCGCATAGATGAGATTTTTCCTTATGGTCCTCCCCACCTTCGCACTAATCTAACATATGGGGGACTTGATATTACCACTTATTCACCTGAACCTCCATCCCAAACATGACCATTTTCATCTGACCTCTAATCTCTTACTAACCACCACTTTTCCCACACTTTCCTTCACCATTGCGCATGGAAAGGATTTGGTTTTGGTTTTTATGAACAAGGCCGCCATACCGTCATTTCATGTACCACCCGTAAACACAATGATCATAGTGGCATTGGATTTTCCACACCCTCTTTCAAGAAGGCCTACATCAACCTCATTGAGGAAGACAAACCTTCTTCACTCCATTCACCAACGTCACCACCCTCACCCAAAAAGTCTATAGATCATGAATCTATTCATCCTAACTTTTTTTTTCGTAAACACAATTTCCCTGGGGCCTCTGACCTATCAACGTGATGGCGAGGATCCCTATTCTCTTCCCTTCATGTATCATGACATGATCAATGACGATACACCTTCTATTAACGTCATTTAATGTTAGGACGATGATTCTATCCTCACCTACCTTGGTGTGGAAGATTATTATATTCATCGGTCGTTACCTTCTGAGATGAAAACCATGTTGAATGAATTGACTATCGAAATCAACATTAATACTCAGGATGACCCACACATTCTAAAGATAGGCCAATCTTTAGATGTTGTTGAATAGGAAGATTTTACTTCTTTCCTCCATGACCATAGCAATATTTTTTTCTTGGTCCTATGCTGATATGCCCAGTATTGACCCAAAAATTTTGGTCCACAATATTGTTACAATCCCTGAGGCCAAACCCATAAAACAGAAGTTGCGGAAAATACATCCTTGCATTGCTCTTCTTGTCAAAGAAGAACTTCAGCGCCTTCTCTCAGTTTCCTTTATCCTACCCATTGACTATCTCCAATGGATTTCAAACATCATTCCCATCATAAAAGTGACAAGGGGACTCCGCATTTACATGGATTTCCATGACCTCAACCTTGCTTGCCCCAAAGATGACTTTCCTCTACCAGGCATTGACCAACTGGTTGATCTCACCTGCCGGCCTTGAGATGTTATCACTCATGGATGGTTTCTCAAGTTATAATCAAATATTACTTGCTCTAGAAGATCAACACAAAATTTCCTTCATCACTCCTTGGGGGACCTTCTACTATCACGTCATGCCTTTTGGCCTTAAAACGTTGGTGCTACATATCAGCGAACCATGACTTATATCTTCAATGACATCATGCATCGCATATTGGAAGATTACGTGGATGACCTTCTTGCCAAATCCAAACATCGGGCTGAACATCTGACAGTCCTTAAGGTCATCTTTGACCACCTCATCAAGTATTGTGTTCACCTTTAACCTAAGAAGTGTGTCTTCGTGGTGCTTTCAGAAAACTCCTTGGTTTCATCATTTCTTTGTGTGGCATAGAAGTCGATCTTGCTAAAGTAAAGGCTATTCTCGAAATTCCTCTGCCTACTAATCTCTGTCAACTTCGAAGTTTGTAAGGTAAGTTACAATCTATCTGTTAGTTCATTTCACAAATTTCTGACTATTGTCAACCATTTCATCATCTCCTCAAAAAGGATGTCTCATTTAAATGGGATGATGAATGCCACAAAGCCTTTGACACCTTAAAACAATACCTTCTCCAACCACCGGTGCTCATTCCTCCTAAATATGACCAACCCTTTTACCTATACATTTTTACTACTAACCATTCCTTAGGTGCCATGCTCGCTCATCACAACAAGCAGCACAGAGAACAAGTGGTTTATTACATAAGTCGTACACTTCTAGACTACGAAACTAGGTACACCCATGCTGAAAAATTTCCCTAGCCTTAGTATTTGTCGCCACTAAACTACATCATTACCTACTCAACCACAAAACTTTTTCATCACTAACACCGATCCCCTACATTACCGTACGCTAAACCCTACCAACATCAATGTGATGAATGCTGGTTCATGCTTCTTGTAGACCTTGACCTTGAATGCATCCATAAAAAAATTTCAAAGGCCAAGCCATCGCGACCAATAGCTGGGGCAGACGCACCTCTTTTGGGAAATCAACCCTCTAACTTTGATTTCCCAGATGAATCTATTTCTACCCTCTCTTTGGACGATACCACTTACCAGATGACCTTATTATTTAATGGTTCCAAATGTCATTGTGGAGGCGGTGCAGGTGTTATCCTCATTCCTCTTGATAGTGAACCTATGCCTTTATCTTTCAAACTATATTTTGAGTGTACTAACAACAATGCCAAATATGAAGCACTCGTATTAGGCCTTCAAACCGCCATCTCCTAGATTTTAAATCAATTAATATCTTTGGTGATTCCCAACTGGTTGTAAACCAAGTCAATGGTATATACCAAGTGTCGTAATGAAATACTATAAAAGTACAAATTTCATGTCGACACGCTTTTGACTACCTTTGATCGTTACGACATTTAAACCACCCCATGTTCTACCAATAAATTTAGATACCATGGCCTATCTAGCTTCTCGGATAGACACTTCACCAATCGACTCCAAAATATTTGTCACAATACAAAGGTTACAATCACCCTCTTATTTACCTTGTGAGGTCCACTCTGTCGAACCGTTGCACCTAACCCACATGACCTTTGGTATAAGCAGTTTGTAGACTACCTTTCCCTTTCCATTCTATCGCTTTACCTCACTCGTAATGGACAATGTGTCTTTCTTAAAAGTGTCACTGCTATGTCATCATGGGTGGTCTCCTTTATAAGTGTGTCTTTGAAGGTATTCTCTTATGATGCCTTATGAGCTTTGAAATTCCTTACACCATTAAGGAAATTCACGAAAAAATTTGTGGAGGTCACTTTAGTGGTTTAACTATCATTAAAAGCATTCTTCACCTTGGTTATTATTGGCCAACCCTAAACCGCGATTGTTGTTGTGACTATGTCAAACATTGTGTGAAATGCCAACAACATGTCAATCTTCATCACACACCTAGTCATGCCTTACAGGTCACACGAGACCTTTGGCCTTTCTCTCAATGGGGTTTGGATCTTGTCGAAGATATCAATCCTCATTCTTCACAATGCCATCAATGGATTATAACCGCTACTGAATACTACACTAAATGGGTAGAAGCCATTCCCCTCATTTCTACAAAATCCAAGAAAATATGTGAATTCATCAACCATCACATCATTTGTCACTTTGGTGTCCCTCACCATCTCATCACTGATAATGGAAAATAATTCAAAAATAAAACCCTATGAAAGTTGTGCGACACTTTTGGCATTCAACTCAGTTTCTCGTCACCTTATTACCCATAAACAAATGGCCAAGCAAAATCAACCAATAAAACCTTAAACAAAATTCTTATGAAAGTAGTTGACGATACTGGGAAGGATTGGCATACGCACATTCCCTTCACCTTATGGGCCTACCGCACTCGTATTTGCACTTCAACTTTTGCCACACCTTTCTCATTGGTCTATGGTATTGAGGTTATCTTGCCTCTCGAAGTCTAGATTTCATCTCTCTGCATCTCACTACAAGACATGCTCAATGACGATGATTTTGCAGGACCATTTAGCGCAACTTGAGTTGTTAGATGAACATCGTCTCAATGTGCTTGACCATCTCCAAATCTACCAAAAACGTATCAAGCATGCCTATGAAAAATGTGTCCATGAACAAACCTTCCAGGTCGGCGACCTCATCCTGAAGGAAAATCAACATGTAACCAAAGAAGAGAAAAGTAAACGGGGAAAATTTGCTCCTAATTGGCTTGGACCCTATATCGTTACTCATGCATATGGATCAAGTGCTTATCATTTGTCTTCACTTGAAGGTAAACCCAAACCTGAGCCCCTCAATGCCTTGCATCTTAGACAATTTTATTGTTGAAATCAAGTCCTATATCACCTTTCTCGTCTATTTTGCTCGTCCCTTGAGCACCGTTCATCTTCCATGTTACCTATTTTGAGGATCAATGACTAAACAAGAAGCATGTGATTACATGTTGCCTTTTAGCCTTATCTTCAATATGAGACCCACAACTCTACCCATGGCATCATTCTCATGGATACTTTTCATCTTTTTCAAAGATGGAATCCCATGGTCGTTCGTTACTTGAAACCATCTCTTTCATACTTAACCTCTGTGTACTATGGTTTTTTCTTCTAAACAAGAACCTAATCTTCCTCTATAGTCTTGTCCATGACTTAAACGTCCAAAAACAAAATGGGATTCAACTCCTTGAGTCAAACTTTGCAAACAGATGACTCCCTCAAAAGGACATCTCTTATCTCACCACTATAAATAGATTGCTCCCTCGAAGGATAGCTATATAAAGTCATTACAAAAATACAATAAAATGTTCAGAAGCTTCCCGCATCGATCAGCTTCATGAAGACCTCAAGGAGATAATATACTCATCCCATATAGACTTCCCGGATCGATCAGTCTATCAAAAAAATGATAACATTTTCGTCATGGACTTGCCTATTTTTTATCATGGGTTTCTAGCCAGGTAAACATGATGTGGTACACTAAGTTATGCTAAACCACCTATTTTCACCTCATTACCTTTTCACCCTACTGTTCTATTTGCTCAAGGGACTTGCTACAATTATGACATTTCATGATCATGTGACTTTCTTCACCCTTAGAATAGTCCATTATGCAACACCGTTCTGGTCTCACGTTCATAAGCCAATCTCTGATATGATAGACTCATTAAGGTTCTTATCAATTAGGCGGATCTTTTACCACCTCTTACCATTCACCTTCTTCATTACTTATTGATTACCCTATACTAGGACCAGACCATCAACACCTACATTTTAAAATATTTCCACTATCACCTAAGACTCCACCATGCCTATCACCTAAGACTCAACCATGCCTATGACCTAGACTCAATCATGTCCAAAACCTACCAACCCATTCCCTGTAATTCATCATATTCTTCCCTAGCTTATGGGAGAACTACATCGGCCTGAGGCCCCTTTTCATCGGGGCTATGTAGGTAGCACTCCTAGGGCATGGGGCCCTTAGAGGTTAGCTCGGCCACTCTTTACCCTAACCCATTTTCTCCCACATGTCTGTCTATTGAAATTTTACCGTAATTAGTTTCCATTCTTCACAAATCTTGGAAATTTACCACACATACATATCTACCATTTTATCACACCATTAAAACATCTAATCAATCATTTCACATTTCTATAATATAAAAGATTTTAGAAATCTACACCATAACATACATATAACTCGTCATTTATTTCCCATGTTACCAATAACTTGGACACTAAATCAAAATTACAAACAAGACTCCACCATGCTTAAACCAACTTGACTCAACCATGCCTAAACTGACCTAACTCCATCATGTCTAAACCAACTTGACTCAATCATGCCTAAGTTGGCCTGACTCCATCATGCCTAAACCAACCTGACTCAACCATGCCTAAACCGACCTAACTCCATCATGCCTAAACCAACCTGACTCAACCATGCCTAAACCGACCAAACTCCATCATTCCTAAACCTGACGACTCCATCATGCCTAAGTTGACATGACTCCATTATGCTTAAACCAACTTTGACTCAATCATGCCTAAGTTTACCCGACTCCATCATGCCTAAGTTGACGACTCCATCAAACTTAATCCACCTAGTTTCCACCCATATACATATAACAATGGAAATTAAAGCAACTACATCATCCATACCATAAATCCCATTGTCTATACCAATGAAATTCTACACATCAATACAAATGTACACCGATACAAATACATAAAAGTATCTCAAACTCTCATATACAACCTCACCATCTTTAGCACGCAGGCCGGTATATGATCAAAATCTCAAAAAAACTCATGTACATCCTTGATGTCTTTCACACGTTGAGACGGTATATATCAAAAATATACAAAAATCTATACCCTGAACATATATGGTGACTAATTGTCACCCCACCTGATGTCTAGGCCGGTCTCATCTGTCTCCTCCTCCTCTCCTCTAGCCCCAGCGCCCTGCCACCATCTCTCCGCCCTCTACGGGTCTAGACCTCACCTCTTCCTTTCTTGCAACTGGGTCTAGCCTCGTGACCTAATAGCCTCTCCCGACCCTATCTCTGGGCTCACCGCCCCTTGTACTCTCTACACTATGTGTGCAAGATCTAGTCCTCTCACTCAAGGCCTGTTGTACCTTGTACTCCGCATAGGAAGGGACGTCTATCTCGGTAGTAGTCAAATGATCCTGGTAGTACCTAGCCTCATTTAGGGCATCCTGAATCTGGCCAACAGCACTGTCTATGGTGGTGTCATGGGTCTTGCAGCAACATTTGAACCTTACCTTGCTATCTTTGGTGGCCTCATACCTGCACTGTGCCCGGTGAACCCTACCCTCCTCTCTATACCATGGGACCCTGTCCCACTAATGCTTGTCATACCATGGGGCCTGCCTTGGAGCACGAGGTGTTTCTGTGTCATGACTGGGCCGTAAGGTCACAATCTGTGCTGTGTAGTGGCCAACTAGCCCTACAAACCTACTACTTGCGCTGCCCTGAAGGCAGCCACCTAACCCCTATCTCCATCTCTACCCCTGTGTGCATGTCTATCATTTGGGTAATCTGGGCCTATAAAGCTACCACATGTTCCTATAATGTGGCCACCTATGCCTCGGACCCCTGTCAGCTGCCCCTGTAATACTGTGATTTAGGCATGTAAAGTGGCAACCTACCCCTGAAAAGTATCCTCTCGAGGCGTAAGGGTATCCAAGTCTTGTAGCCCCGGCCTAGGTGGTGTTACTCGTAGATGGATTTCCCACCACTACCTATACCTATATGTCACTCCGAGCGTCATCAATCCGTTGGTCCACTACACTGCTCATCCTTCCCGGTTTAGCACTGTCAGCTATGGTAGAGGCATAGGCCACTCCACATCATCTCTCCTGTACTAAGGAAATGGTGGTGGCACATCTTGGGGCAGCCTAAATCGCCGCTTTGACCTGTCAATGGGTATCATATCATGCTCACCAGTACGACGCCCCTCTATCCACCTCAGTAGTTGTAACTCGTCCAGCTCCACCGTCATATGTCAGTATGAATGAATGCCAACATAAGACCTCCAAATGATGTCCACTCCAGATAACCCCTCCAACACCCACCTATAATACGCCACATCGTGAGTAGCACTGGTAGCCCTGCACTTTCCAACAACAGGCACCTAATGCATGTACCCAAATCAAACCAATCCCGCATCAAATGCATCCGGCCATGGCATACCAACTAGATGCACACATACGATGTGCTCATATGCCTAGTAGTGGAGAAGAAAGGTGCAGCACAAACTGAACCTCTACAACCACCCGTAGGCCCATAACTCCTATATAATTGCACCAAGTATGTTGGTGCCCAAGAAAAAATAGGTCATATCCTCCATCATGTCATGGATATCCCCCATCAGCACCCGTGGGAATATCCCACCCTTCGCATCTAGCAACGCAAAACAACACACTACCTCCATGATCAAGACCACTAACCTCATCTCCTTAGGATGGGCCGCGTACATATCTCCATATCTCAGGCTCGTCGTTATGGAACCTCATCTCTACCATCCCCTCCCCAAATACCATCAACATCATCTCCTTTGATGCCTCTAAAGAAATAGAATAAAATTGCGACCCACTATCGGTAACCGCAAGATCCTGTACACGTCCTCCAAGGTGACTATGATCTCACCCATCAATAGATGAAATGTGTTGGTCGTTGAATCCCATATGTCGATGAGTGCGACCATCAAGCTCAGCTCCCGAACTATGTGCATGTATCATCTGACCCCAATGAGGTCTACATCTGTAATGTGATGCAACTTATTTGTCATCACACTCCCTCGTACCACTAATAATAGAGGCGTACTTTATCTCTCATCCACAACCGGTCCCTAGCCTATACCCAACAAACCACACCATTATTAAATATTGACCATACCTAACATATCACTTACCTGACTAACCTATTCCTAAAATTCTTATTATTTATTTCCCCACAACCCTAACGACCTACCCCTTTCCCCCATCCCACTTTCACACCCCTCAACTCATATCATATATACCTTTTACCCTACCTATTCTCAACACACTTACATTTATACCTCACTACCTCGTTTTCTCTTTAACTCCCACCATAACCCTTTGTCTCGACACATTTTTCATCAAAAGCCAACCGGCATCGATCACTGGTAGGACCAGCATCACTCCATCATGGTGGCATCGGTCACACGATATTTGACCAATGTCAGCTATGGCTAATCGACGTCGGTCACCTGTCACACCGACCAAACCCACAAAACCCTCCGGGTAAGTGCACCAAGTTGGGGGACAATTAAGTGGACATCAAATCCTGAATTTTACATTAAAAACAGCAAAACATCAAATTTAGTCTTCCGTGGACTTGAACCATGCCAAAAATTAAAAACTATGTCATAAAAATGGTACCATTGCATAGGGGAGACTATTAGCTTTGTAGAAATACTAATTTTAAAGTGAATAGAAGAGGATAAATATCATTTTATAATTTTTTACTAATAGTAGGTCTTTAAGACACTTTTTCCTGTGAATGTTTATGTCTACGTTTAAGATTGTAAAATTTGTTTCACTTATCAGAATGTGATAAAAATTATACCATCCCAACGTGGTGAAATTATATACATGTTAAAAAAAAAAATTATTTGATTTCAATATTTTTGATGAAGTTATGGTGGGCAAACGGAAAGTGCTCTGTTTTCTTTATGTTTTCATACCACTTTCACGGAAAAAATCATAAAAAATAAATATTACTCAAAAAAATACAAAATAAAATCCATCCCAAGATAGATAGTGGCATATAACTTCTCACCAAAAAAAAATATATATATCAATTTTGGTCATCCAAATTCTTTGGCAAACGGACTATAATCTTATTGGCGTTTTTAAAAAAATACCAAGTCATTGAATTTTGAGTGTTTAATATAACTAATCTTGTCCATTTTTTACAAAAATTAGTATTTTAGAAACTAGATTCCAGATGCTACGATTCATATTAATATAATTTTGTCTAATTTTGAGTGTATGTATTGCTAATAATCCCTACAAGTTGATATTATGTTGTTATTTGCAATATGATGTCCATGGATGACCCTATATTTGTCCATCAACTTCCTGCACTTACCCTCCCCATTTTTCAAAAATTTGACCATATTAACCTATAAACCTACCCTATCCTACCCAAACCTCCACTATCTTTCCCCCTACCCTTATTTAACCCACATTAGACTTCCTACCCTTCCATTTCATCAATTTTACTTCCACATGTAAATTTAATTCCTACCCAAAACCATTTCTACCCAAAACCATTTCTACCCAAACCAATTTCTACAAACAATTTCAACTAACAAGCATCGAATGGGATCGAATCTTACCTCATCTCGGTTCCGTCGGCATGGTGGTACGTCCGGCCACTGTACCGGTGGCCCACTCAAGCCCTCTCCTACCTCTACCATGCCCCAATCCACCCTCACCTCCAACCAATCACAATCGACCACACCGCTCTCGTGGACCCATCTACTAGCTCATGTCACCAACTTGTACTCTCCACCTCAGCCCGGTACAATGCCTTGTCCTTCTCTCTTGGAAAGGTACAAAAAGGTCAAATGGATCTGTCATTTTCTCAAAAGTCACAACACAATAATGATTCTATAAAATATGGAATTTTTATTTTATAAACCCAATCCGAATTGACCGACATCGGTCATATTTGTGCCCTAGCCCACCGACGTCGGTCACACTATAACCGACATCGATCACCGCTTATAGCTATTTGCCCTTGTTAAGCTTCCTTTTACTTAACACCATCGAGCTCACACACACCTTTATATCAGTCGGACACCTATTGAACCATACCTACAAGCCCAAACTACCCCTATATTTCCTTAGTTGCGTCTTAGGATTTGTTATTTTACCTATACCTTGGCCTTACCCTGCCATGACCTATTTTCCTGAACCCGACCTACTTGGTGTGACCATTGACCTTATGTACTCGTTATACCTTGTGATGTTGTTACCTACGTTGTTTTATCCTAACAACCATACCTTTCCTATCGTTGTGTCATTTATCCCAACCCAAACCTTTGGTGTACCGGAACATACCTAAACATTCATATACCTGACCTACGTTGTGTTTTTGGACCATATCCTATACCTTGGATACCTGAATCACTTCACCCTTGTTTGGATAAACCTATCGACCTTAGACGATGTAGAGTTTGCAAGCTCTTCAACCTAGTACCACGTTGCAATCTATACATGTGTGTGTGTTTGATTGTCATTTCCCATTACCCGATTTTGGACCCTAGCCTATTACCTATTACCCAAGTTGACCACTACCCTTCCCCACCTACCTTCACTTCCACCAACTACACATTTATCAAACCACTCACTGATTCCGTATTATACCTCATCAGAGCCTGGTTTGAGGGGGATCACCTTCACCCACACATGGGGCAACCACTTCCTATTTTTTTCAGCATCACTTATCAATACAAGCTACGTGACAAAAGGGGCAAAATGTAGACACCAAATTTAGGTCACATTCCCCCTTTACCCACATGTATATTAATTTAATTACCCACAATTAAATTAATACCCATGCTCACAATATTCATTATTTAATTACCTTAATTAAAAATAATTTCCACCTCACCTAAACACCTCACTCCACCACCTCACCTAGACACCTCACCATAAATCTATTCTTAGCATGTTTCCCTTTTACTAGGACTCAATATCCACTCACCATAACTAACTAAGACTTAGTCCTACCTACCTTAATTAACTAAGACTTAGTTCAACCCTAAAATCACATGCCTATTCTTCCTCTAACCACATTCCCGCTTATCTAAGTGCAACATTTTGTTTTGATCCACGAGAATAGACAGAAGCGAGGCCAAAAAGATTGCCAAGATCTGTCATTTTTAGTAAACCTAGGATTTCCCACCTTAACCAACGTCGGTCACCCTAAACCATCGTTGGTTACCATATATTCATTTTAGTAACCTTGTTTGATAGGTTGGAAGAATTATTCAAGTCTTGGAGAAGAGATATTTGCATGCAAGCACGCACCAGATCCCTCATGCACATCCAGACATCCACGAACCAGCTGAACCAAGCATTGATTCTAAAAGAAAGCATTCACGGAAACATTCCAGGAAACATTGTTGTGTCATGGAGAAACCATTTTCACAGATCAACCGTCACCATCCTCCATCCATTCAGTATTCTTCCTAAAGTAAGTACACTCGATCTGCAGCATTCTATAGTTATTAGAATCGGTCTCTTTATCTCTTTTGAGTTAGTTTCTCGGTTTCTGTGCATCCCACCATCCCCATATTCCTTCGATCCATTTATCCAACCACCCAAAATCCCTATTAGTTCCCAATATTCAATACTATACACTCCCGAGCATTACCATCACCCTTGCTAACCTAAACATTCACCTCCCATTCTCTGTGTAGTCACAGAGACTCCCCAAAACCAAGTTTATTGAGTTTCTATCATCCCGCCTTAACCGTCGTCAGCTCCCTCTTAACCGTCGTCGGTCATACCTCACCAATGTCGGTCTCTGTGACTGGTAATTCTGCATATGATTGTGACCTAATACCTTTCACCAACTCACCCAAAATCACCTAGAATTTGACCCTGACCTATTCCAACACCTCGACCACCTACCCAACTTCCAGATCTGATCATAACCTAGCCTATTAGATTAGATTTTCTTATTGTACTTGAATGAGATACCTAAATCATATCAACTACAGTAGGATTTTATTTATTTACGCTATCTCTTGCATTAAGTTGTATTAAACAGTGGGTTGATAGCCGTCAAGGAAGTATCATACTTCCCGGATCTAGCACATGTTAGGCAGCCCACTGACATATATTGTTTAACTCTCTTTTGTGGTCTTGTTTTATATTTCAGGTAGTTCCTCCTAGCCAAAAGGAAGCTCCTACGGTCGGCATTTGATCAAGATGTCGAACGTGCGTCAACCTCCAACCAAACATCAACAAGGTATTCCTCCTTGGCCCATCACCTTATCTATTTCATCAAATCCATAAAGAAAATGGTGAAACAATATCCACAATTGTTGCCTCCTCTTCCACACGTATTTCAGCTTCCTCTTCGGGAAGATTTATGAATCTTGCACACCAAATTCTCTTCATCATTTAGGCTAACTAGTAATCCTCATCCACAGTTTGAATGTGCACAAGACTTAGCTTCTCTGAATGCCAAATATCAAATAGTTAAGATACCTCACGACCTTTTCTTGTTCAACTTCTACATGCCCAAACCATATTATAATTTGTTAGAACTGCTTTAAATAACCCGACTTCCATCTCTTTCTTCCTTATATTTTGAAATTTTTAAAACATGTTCATCCGGTAATTGGTGGGTAGGGACTTACCTTTCATCTTGGTTACCATTCTATCCCACCACACAATTTTATCCTCCCCTCTTCTTTTGTGCTCCTTTTGGATCTCCTTGATCATAAGACGGTGTTCTCTTTTAACTTAGTTTGTGTCACCTTTACTCTCTATGGGTTATTGATTTCCTCAAACTCAAAGTATTCCCCCATGCTACTAATCCATTCCAACATCCCTTCGGTTCCAATCTTCCTAAAAATATACAATAAACATTCTCAATCCTTTACACATCTTTGATATAGATCTTAAGAGTTGTGTTTCATCAACCTCTGCGTCATTTTCTTCTTCATTTTTTTAACCTCCTACTCCATCATTGCTTTGAGCATCTTGATCCATAAATCCTCTTTGTCGATCCTCCTCAAAAACATCTAATATAATCCTCACACCCCTAAGATCATTCATAAATTGTTCAAGTGTACCCATAATGATTGCATTTTCCACACCTCCATAACCAACTGTTCTCATCAACATTTTTCTTCTTAACCAATTGCCTCACGTTTGGTGCTCTACCACTCTTCACGTTCTCCTAAACTTTCTCCCAAATTTGTAACCATGCTCAGATATCAAAGTGACGGTGATCTAGGTTGAGACAACCCAACGCCATGCCAAAGTACACAGCAAAACTTACTATAAACACATATTTCTCTTATAAGTTTAAGGTCTTAGTGACATCTGCAACAGTAATCCCACTAATGGGGTTGTTACGGGATATAACAGGTCTCTAAACACTTATAATAGTGGTGTGTGTTCCCATGAACAATTTTTGTTTCTTATGAACTCTCTTTAGTCCTCCCCATTCAATGTTCTCCTCCAAAAGTCCCCAAAATGATACGTTGGATGCTTTTATACTTTCTTATTCCCTCTCTTTATCTCATTCAAATTTTGTTATCGATGTTTCCTCAGATTCAAATATGGAATTGGATCATTAAATGCTTCGAAATGCTTACTTTGAAGATCCTTTCCATTTGATTAGCTACCTCACTTTCTTCCTGGAAGTTGATACATTGAATCCCTTTTTCGCCTTCTTGGTTGATTGTTCTACTACGTAATTCTTTTCACTTAGTTCTGTGCACCAATCCTAAATAAATTTACACAATCATCTAATTTTCTAAAATTATATAGAACCACTAGGTAATGAATTGATCGAATTTAAGCCACAACAGTCGAGCTTCTTTGGAAAGTCTTAAGTGATAGTTTACGAGTTTCCAAGACAAGAAGTAAAATTTTCAAGGTGTGATTAAGAGAACTTAGACATGACATAAATCACATGGATAATGATAATAAATAACCGTATGACATATAGGTTGCCATGTGTGAAATTATTATTAGCTCGAGAATTATATGTAATAGACTCCAGAGATAAATCATGAACTTGTATTTGTAACTCACTCATTATATGCATCATTGTAACTATTTCACTACGTGGTATAATGGTAATATGAAGACTATAATTCAATGGTTTAATTTCACCATTAATTTCAAACATAAGGATAGTAGGAGAACTAGAAGTCAAAGCGTGAAAATTACTATAAGCATCATCTAATCTATAATCATAATATATATTGAGTATTTTGTTATTATGTCAGTAATTTTAAAAAATGAGAAGGATATTCAATAGAATATGTTTAAATATATTCAATGAGATCATTTTTAATAGTTGCATTTACTTATTTATGTGCATATTCATTATGAGAGATAATAACATCATTATCGTATGGGAATTCAAAGAAATATAAATAAATTATGCATTCAAGACATTCATATCATTTGATTGAACATGTAGTTAATCTTCATTAGAATTTGACATGCATAGAAGTATTTGAAAAAATTGAAAATAATGTATCTATAGAACAAGTTGTCATAATTAAACTAGAAGAAGCTACAAACAATGATGGAAAAAGTAATGAATAAAACCTCTAAAATATCATAAATGTGATAATAAGAGCACTCTCTAATGGTTAGGATTTTTCTATATAAGAAATCCGCATTTAATAATATCATTAGGATTGTTAGTAAACATGTTGACATTATGAGTGATATTTCTATATGCAATAAGTTAATAATTAGTCATATAATGTCGTTGAGTTACTAAAGACAAGGTAATTCAATAAATAGAATTATCATTGTATGTTAAGGATTAATAACATTTAGGAACTCTTTTGTACTTTCTCATTTTGATATTAATAAAATTCTTTTGGACGTAATTATTATGGGCACAACATTTAAATTAAGTGATTTTCTATAACCGTCTTATAAATGTGATTTTTGGTATCGAATCTTTGGGGTTTGTGATATTTAAGGTTTGAGAGAGCAAGGGTGATATTCCCATGGTAAATATTCATGTGTGAAAAGAAGGTGGTTATGGAAATAAAAACTCGAGGGAGTAAGATTTTTTAAATTTGTATTTAATTTTAATTTTTTAAGTATTTGTTGGAAATTGTTTGTAAAATCAACATAAATAAATGATAATGCTAAGTAGTAGATTAAATAGATTTTTCTTAGTGGTTCACTAATGAGTGAAGATAAAATATATTTACTTGAAAATAATTATATTTTCTATTTTTTAATAATTTAAATAAAATTGTTGATTTCTTGGAAAAGCATTTTTGGCTAAGTTTTTTTCCAAAAGAAGTTTTTGACAAGATCTAAATACTATGTTTTTGATGCATGAAATATATTTGAAAATGAATGTTTAAAGCATTGATATGGTGTTATAAATATAAAAATGTGTGGAAGTAACAATAGATATAACCACAAACATGATCCTTTTGTTAGTGCCTCGACCTAGAAAAGTATCTAAAATTAGATAAAAGCATTGGAATAGTTGTCGGACAAAGTGTAACATGGAAGTGAAAATTGAATTGTATTGGAATCATCTCGATATCGCATTAGAAATCAATCTATATTATTTGAGGTATTAAAATCATTGTATGAGGTTATAGTAGTCCTGCAAAGGTTTAACAATGGAATTGGAATGAGACATTAAAATATACTTTCAAAGGGGGTTGAAATAATCCCAACATTGACAAAAGCATGAAAAGTATGAAAATGGAACTTTGGGTAGAAAAGGGTGTTGGAAGCTTGAAGTATGATGGGACTCAAGTATTAGAGAGGATCTCTCAAATTGTTGCCTAGAAGAAACAAATGGAGTTAATATTTCTATTAGTGAGTAAGTGAATACATACATTGTTTTTTTTTTAGAAAATAGAAAAATAATGTGTTATATGGAGTATGTGCATTTTATGGGCATTAAGTACCATTAGAGAAAATAGAACGTCATGATTTGTAGGTTCTAAGGTTTAAAACTCAATTATACTTTTTCCTCAAAATTTGTTTTACATGCCTTTTTAATTGAATCTTTGGGTAAATTCTCTTTTCAATTATCATTAAAATTGTATGTGTTGGAGTCAAAAGGTGCTATATGGAGATATAAGGGTGTATGTGTTGGAGTCAAATTATTGGTTGCTTCTTGCTAGTTCAAGTGATATCACCTTACCAAACTTTGAAAAACATATCCACATATATATTTTCTATTTATCATATCATAATATGGCTAGAATCATAATAACTATATAATTTTGCATCATTAGAACAATAAATTTGAGATTGAGAAATAACTATAGAGTTATTATCTTGGGATATAACTTATCTCAATGATAGCATAGTGGGAAAGCATCCTAAATTTAAATGTGATTAATATGTTATGAAAAATATTTGATGCAATCAATATTGGATGTCTCCAATAAAGACACGAAGGGTGCCCCCAACTATCATTAGATGTGTATATAATATTGTTCTTAGTAATTTTAACTTACTCTTATACTATGTCAAAAAGATCGGGAGATGTATAAAAAAATTAAAGAGGGCTCACACTTATAACTTTGGTTGGGTTATAACTACCCCAACAACCTTTAATGTCGAAGGACCAAAACTTTACCCAACTCGATACCATGTTAAGAGTATCGAGTTTAAAATAAATAAAGTTAATTTAAACATTAAACATAACAATATACATTAAATAAGTAAAGTAAACATTCAAAACCATTATTTAACATGGGAAAATCTATGAGGTAAAAACTCCACAAAAATATATTTCCATTAATTAACAAACCCTAATTATTTATACATAGTAAATAAGCCCAGTAACACTTTTTCACCTCACTTCTCTCTCACCCACATATTTGTTACAAGCCTCGAGTGCCTTATTTATTTACTCCGAAAATAACCTTTCAACCTAATTGATTAAAACCAATTAATATAAACCTTAGGTTATATTTAATAAATAAAAATATACTTATATTTCTAATTTATTAACATAATCTATCCGCCCCCTCGGCCCTCGGCCCTCGGCCCTCTAGTCTGCGCCTTCGGCCTCGGCGGCCCGCCTTTGTCCGCCTCGTCCCCGCCCCCTGTCAGGGCCTTCGGCCCTCGCCCCTCTGCTCTCTGCTCGCGCCTTTGGCCTCGACCCGCGTCCTCGCCCGCTCTCTCTGCCGCCCGCTCTCTGTCCGCTGAGATGGTTTTTCTGCTGCGTCGCGCGTCTTACAATGACTCCCCCACGACTAAATGGGGAATAGAAGATGGTTTTAATGGCGCGTGCAAACCTTGAAGGTTTCAGTGAAAACGCCTAGATCCACGCAGTCCGCGAGCACCTGGGCGAAACACTCAAGGATCGGCCAGTAGAACGGGTTGGAGGAGGAACGGCTGTGGGTTCGCCCGTTCGTGGATTGATCTTGCCTTCACTAATGCCGGGGGTTCCGAGGACGGCTGCACAAATCATTTTCAAACTCCAGCTGGGGGTGCTCTTGTGAATATGCCAGGCAATGGCCCTCTCAATCCCTTGCTGGAAAGCTCTTCTTGTGGTGGGCTGGAACATGGTACACCATTAGACAGAGAAAATAAGCATGGATCCTCCTTCAAAGACGTTCTAAAGGGAAAGGAATCCTCCATGAAACCTGCAGACATTACCCCATGTATTACATTTGGGGAAGACGTTATTTCATCTGAGATTTACCACAAAGAGCACGCTTTGATTTGTAGATTCGAGGACTGTGGCCCAGCCTTCCTACTCTTCACGCATGGATCTCTCAGCATTGGACTCCAACTTTAACTAGTAAGATAGACTTACATCTGTGTGCTAAGGGAATTTTCATTGTGACTTTCTCTTTAGTAGCTGATAAAGAAAACATTGCTTCTAAACTCTGGTCCTGTCAATCTAAATATTTGGTCATGAAACCCTGGTTCCAATCCTTTAACCCGCATTACGAATCTTTCTCTTGGAAACCTGTTTGGATCAGGCTACCCCACTTACCTATCTAATTCTGGAGTAAGGACTATCTGACAACCATTGGCAATACCTTGGGAATTACGCTCTTTATATATTCTCAAACCACTAATTACACCCATACTACTATGCCCGAATCTGGTGGAACTTGACACTGATAAAAATCTTCCTGCTACTATAGATCTTAGAGTGAAAAATAGAACTTGGTCACAAACTCTTGATTATGAAGGTCTACCTTTCCGATGTAGAAGATGTTTTGGCTTAGGACACACCTCTACTGCTTGTGGGATGGAAAAACGTCAACATGAAAAGCGGAATTGGTGGAAAGATGCACTCCCAGAGCACCTAATTTTTATGCTAAAAGGGATCTTGAATCAAAAGTGGAAACAGTGGCTGTATCCAAATCTGCCCTTGAAACCCCTCTTTCCGAAAATCAAACTGTTAGCAGCATGAAAATTGCTCAAGTTGTTGAGGGTAACACGGAAAGTAATATGTTTGTGGCTGTCCCATTTGGGACATATGCGACTAAGGAGAATACCCCTCCTTTGGCTCCTCCTTCAGCAGTGGAGACTCCAGCAGGCTGGGTCACGGTTAACAAAAAGAAAAAAATTACCCTGAAGGAGCGCTATTCGTCTGGATGATGTTTGTTCGTTGTTCAGCAGTTGTTTATTTGTTGTTGTGTTGCTGGTTGTTGTTTCTTCTTTGCAGACTACGTTCTGCAGTTGGTCCTTATTGTTATATCAGGATGCTGATCCTTTTCTTTGTGCTTATTTTTTCTATTCTGGCTTCTGAGCCTTGTTGTACAAGGGTATAGTCCCTTTCAAAAAACTATTTGCCAATAATAAAAAAAACATAATCTATCGTTTATAGTTATATTTACTATAACTATTCAATATAATCTTAGGGACTTATAAGGGTTAATAACCCACTTAATATTATGTTCCAACAATGTGCGTGCTTATTTCATATAATTCAACTTCATGAAATCCATTTTCTATAGAAATTTATTTTCTCTTTGCCTTAGTCTCCTTTTTGTTTTTATTCTAAGCAATACCCATTAATTAGGATTCAATTAGCCTTAGGTATAGTTTAATTTGCAAAATATTGAGGTGGTATAGAGAGTGGCATTAGAAGGACTATAACCTTATCTAGTAAAAACCCTCATTGGTCATTTATAAGACCAGAAACTTGCATCTCGTGTGCCGAGTCCTTTTCTTGACTCTAAAATGAGGAGGACATTAAGATATTGTCATCCTTTGGACGTAAAACTTGCATGAATTAACATATATTTTTCTCAAGTCCTCTATTAATTTATCTAAAGTAACTAATATAGTCACATGAAAAGGATAATGCCAACAATTTTTATGGGGAAGATCGAGAAAAGTTAGCAAAAGGACAAGACTTCAAAAATTTACGCGCATCTAAAAACAAAAGAAGAGGGGATTTTGCATATAATCACATGCTAAAAAAGGGAGCATCAAACTAGTGTGGGATATGCAGGAAGATTTCAATCAGTGGACGTGAGAAAACAAGTTACCTAGGTGAACTTTCAAAACTCTTTTGACTGGAAGGGTAATGAGATTGGTGCCAAAGAATTATTGAAGCATAATATAACATGGTCTAAGTTGGAAAATTTGATTAAGGAAGATGGCTATAAAACACACGAAAAAATGGGAGTGGATAAGGTAAGGTATTTTTAGGAAGGCTAAAGGGCAAGGAAGTGAGAAATAAAAGGTTACGCGACCCAAGAATGTAATCTGCCTATTACAGATAGAGGTGTAGGGATAAAACAACACAAATCCAAGGAATTTACAGTGAAGACATGCAAGTGGGCGAAGTCATTTTTAGCAAGTTTAAAATAAAGGAAAAGTACAAAAACAAAAGGTGAGTAACAGTTGTCAACCACTTGGTATTGAATGTGGTTGTTAAGGTAAGCAAAATCTCATTCGTGCGAATTAAATAAATGTATTTTTATTACTTAGGCTAGAAAGGTATAAAAGGATGGTAACAAGTCTTTTTGAAGTTACGAAATATTCAAATGAATGAGAGATCTGAGTAAAAATGGATAAAACAAGTGAAAAATGATTCAAAACACATAAAACTCAAAACCTTCCACCATTAGAGAACCAACCAAGCTTTTAAAGGTACCATAACTTAGGTTAGTGACAAAGAAGTGGTGTGAGTAACTAGTTGTGGAGAAAGTTGTTATATTTTGGTGGATAAAGTTGGTCATTCAAGCTCTACAAATTTCTCTCGGTTGTCATTAACATGGAGGCCAAGCTTCCTTGATAAGAAAAGGAAATTTTGGGCACTTAACCACCCCAAAGTAAATTAGAATATATTATAGACTAGGCAAAGCAATAAGGCTAGACCATATGAGGAACAACCATAAAGGGCCACAAAAATTCTAGTTCTTCAAGTTAGCTTAGTACAAGCAATGCTACAGAGTCAATGTTAGGGGAAGACTCAGATAACACCCTAATAAGATAACTCTATGAGGAAGAGGAAGAACGAAACAATATGGAGGAATTAGAGAGACATGAAAGCGAAGAAAATGAAAAATATAGTTCTTCTATGTAATAGAAGAAAAATGGCAAGAAAACTATGATGTTTAGCATGGAGGATAAAAGGACCAAAGCCCCACATCACCCCTACCACTCAACTTAGAAATGGAATACTTAGAATATGTTTTGGAGTGGAGAAATGGAAGAAAAAAATTAGGGTGTGCAATATTTTTTACTTCAATCATCATGTGCATGGGTTAGTAGGCACAATGGTCAAGATTTGGTGCACACAAAAGACAAAAATATTGCAGACGGAAGCATCATTTGTGATGACAATGGGGTAAGTTCACCAAGTTGGGGGCCAAAAGGGGGTCTTAAGGGGAAAAAAAATCTGAAAAATAAAAATCTTCAACTTCTATGAGTTATTTGAAATAATTACACTCAAAATTGGAAGATGTTATAAGAACATGAATCGTATAATTTTGAGTCTAGTTTCTAAGCTATTAATTTTTTTAAATGGTTAAGTTTAAGTGGGTCAAATAACTAAAATACCAACATGTGCTCCTATTTTTGTTTAAAAACATAGTAGACAGTCTTTCATGGCCCCCACCATTTTTTAGCACTATTTAGTATTTTTGAAAACCCTTTGGTAGAAAGATAGATAGGAGCATCTAGTTTGGGCTAAGATTTTTTTTAGATTTTTTAGCGAGTATTTTTTTAATGATTTTTCTAGTACATAAATTTTAAATTTTGAAAAATAATGGAGCTTCGACCGTGCCCCCTAACTACCTCAAAAAATATCAAAAAAATAGTTTTTTTAATGTATAGAATTAGTCCTAGTTTGGGCCTAAAAAAATTTATTCAATTTGATGTCGAAAAAAAGATACACGATGAAAGATATATGTGTATAAACTCCAAAAAATAGCTACAAAAAGTCATAGTTATAAAAAATAACTAGTACGAAAACCTTATATTTGTCGAGAAAAATTGAAAAATCATATTTTTAGAAAGAGGATAGTTTTCCTGACGTCATAGACATATTTTTAATAAATGGGTTGATCGTTTTAGTTTGATTTATTATGGCGGAATAGCTATTTTACCATTTTTGCAAAAACATGTTGTTTGTTGTGTTTTGCAGAGTCCATGCCTCAGGCTTGGGGATCCAAACTGGATCCAAGCCTAGAGGCATGCCTTGAAAAAAATTAAAAACATAATGCATACGTGTTTTGCATTATATATAGTTGATACCCATCCAACATCCTTTTCATCTCTTTCACGATATTTTTGTCCCCTTTTTGTCTGCTCTACACATTCCTAAATATTCTTTCACAAATTTTGAGTAGTTGAGCTTGTCCCCTACCCCACTATTTATATTTTGTAATCATGGGTGATAAAAGATGACGTAAGGACAAAAATAAAGTGAAGAACAAGACACCAGAGAAATTGGAAGAGATGAGAATAAAGAAAGTGATGTGAATGCAAAAACTTCATGATGGGAAAGGTACTTCTACTATATCAAATGTACCTAATGTTTTAGAAAATGAGGATGAAATACAAAATGAAAATGTAGAGAATAATGATTTTGTAATGAATATTGATAATGAATTGAATGATAATGTTGGTATGGATGAAGAAATTGATATGAACCCAAATGTTGAACCTTTACCTGAGAATCCAAATGTTGAACCTTTACCGAGAATCCAAATGTTAATCCTGAAATTTGGATGGAAACACTGAATGAAGAAAGTAACCTTGTTAATGAATCTTTACCTCTAAGAACACCTCCTTCCATTTTGCATAGAAAACTCATTCACTTAATTGAAATTGATGAAAACATTATAAAACTAATGCCTAACAAAATGTTTGAAAGAAATGCGAGAATAAAAGCTAGTGGAATTTGGGACAATTACTTTGAGAATTTAAATGATACAAAAAGATGTCAATTATTTGTTACATTGATGAAATTAATTAAGATGAGACCTACAATGAAGACCCTAGGGTAAATAAAATCAAATGTTGATGATTGAAATGTGTCAATTTTTGAAAATATACATAAAGCATACCAAATTGTAGGTGTCAACACATGCATCAAAGATAGTAATGTTACATGGCGTGCACTTACTAATTGTATAGTAAGTGATAAAATAATAAAGCTTTGAAGATAAACAAAAAAAGCTTTGAAGCTAAAAAAAAAGTAATGAAATGCGGAGCAAAAGTCTTGAGTTAGCTAATAACATTGACTATTGGGCATTCTCTAGTACTCTCCCATGGAAATATAAGGATACATCTGATATTCTAAAATATTTACTTGTAAAGTTTTGAAATGAGAACACAAGGGTGTCACCGAATAGAAGAGATATAGTAAAAAGAAGAATATTTTCTCATAATCATGAATCGTGTGTAAAACATTTCTTGGATATGACTCAAACACAATTGTTCTCTAAGTTTAAGAATGAAAATACATAAATTAACATTAGCCAAATATTTTTGAAATGAACAAACCCTTTTATGTGAAAATCAATCACTCACATACCACTTGTTTCTACGTAGGCATCATGTTGAATTTTCAATGCATTATGATGTTTTTGTCAAGTATTGTGTTTTGCATGTTGACATCATGTTGCATAGGAGTGTGGATTAAATGTCCCACCAAAATCTGCAAGGGAATTTATTCCTACGATATTTTGTGAAAGATCAACTGGTCAATTTTTTTATAACAAAGCATGTTTGGATGGAACGTGCAACATATGTGGTGGCTTACCAAAATTGAAAATTTATATCCATGAGGAGAGTACACATTCAATAGGAAAAGAATTAGTTGGTTTCAAACAAATATAAATATGTGGCATATCAATTAAAAGATGGAAAAGAATCTAAGAGGTGTGAGCTTGTTACAAAACAATTACTTGTATAAGAATATATGGTCAAATTCAAAGAGAAATTTTTATGAGTGTGCATGGCACACACATGGATCTCAATGGTTGGATGAACAATTCAAGGACACATTCCCACTTGGTACTATTTTTTAGTAGTTGAATTTTCATATAATTACACATTGCTGACCACAAATGGAGGTTCATTCACAATACTATAAATCAATGCAAGTTGTTATTTTTATGCATATAACATTCATGAACTCTCTGGAAAGAATGAGCAAGATCGAAAAATATTACAAGTTTATCATTTCTACATCATTGATGATTAGAAACATTCTACAAAATATGTGCAAGGGTGTTTCTAGTTGTTTTACGTGAACTTGAATGAGAGGAACATCATTTTCAATCAACATTACATTAGGTCGACAACTACACATCACAATTCAATAATGTAAGGATGTTTTATTGGCTAAGAAAGGATGCACATAGAAACAGGTGTACAACATATATGGATTTTTACTAAGGCAAGGCATGGGAAAGGAGAGCATGATAGTGCAGAAGCATGTGAAAAGAGCCCTTACAAGAGAAGAGTTAAAGTTCAAAGATGGTGCTAAATTTACAGGTACATAAAACATTGTTGATTGGTGTATCAAGAACATGGGCCATGAATCTCAAGAGAGTTCAACAATTTGTAGATATTTCTAGTTGATAGAGGAACAACATTTGGCAAGCTATGAATATTGTATGACAATTCTAGGATCAAGTGATATGCATTCATTCTGTAGTTAAAATGCAAGTTCTTGGACTATTTATACTAGGTGCATGGCAAGTTTTTATATATCATGCATTGAATTTGTGTGGAATGAATATGAGTCACAAAGCATTGGGTAGATGAATGGACTTGTAGACCTCTAATTCCACTCAACACATATCAATTTTCACAAGCATTACAACTTACAATGTCTTCACATCATATGATAACATCACCTAACTTTGACCAAGTCTCTGATTTAGTGCAACAAGGTACATATGTTTGTCATGTTATAAATTTAAAAATTATTAAATGATCAAATCTTAATGTATTTTAAATTTGAATTGAGTTTTACTTTGTGATGTAGTGCACGTTTTTACAGTTATTGTGATATAATTTAATGAAGAGGGGACATATTACTTCTTGTCTCGTTGTGTAGAGGGGAAATTTTGACTTCCACAGTCATTGATGGTGAAGACCTTAAGTATCCCATTGGGTCAATGGTAGTCACTGGAACTTGGCTTCGATGATATCCTATCAAAAATAAAATTCTTGGTTGTTTGAAGACTATGAAGTACATAGAAAGATACTTCACTACTCACATTTGGTTCTTGCAACAAATATTCAATTGATCAAATATCGAGGTAGGCCATCAAACAAGAATCTATGGAAAATTCATGAATCAGATCAAGAAGCAATTCTTTTCTATCAAGAGTATAGTTGATCATTGCGGTTCAATGGATTTAATTTCCAAAGGTATGTTCACTTAAGATTTGATATACATCTACATGAATTTAATTTGAATATTTACTTTAATGATTTTGTTTAAATTTGTAGGTTTTAAAATTTTAATTAATTGCTTACTAACATGTTTATGTAGGTTAGTGGTGCCAAAAAAGCTTCCACCTTCACATGGTTGGCATTGTTAGTAGAGAATTTATTATTCTTGAAGCTAAAGGAAATTAAATATTAGAAAGGAACAATAAACAAATTCTCATTTCACCACCTATATTGTATGAACCATCTCTTCTTAACATGTTTCCTAGTACTTGTTTTGCATTGAAGGATTTTGGGCACCAAAACGATGTCTCCCTATGCATTTACCTGGCCATCTCAACGTGTGTGCACACTCAATTTTGTGTCATGAGCTTCCGTTTGAAAAATATAGCAATGAACAACATTACACCGATCGAAACTGGACTTTTGGCATTTTTGCAAACAATAGGGAGAGGTGAAAGGATAAAATTGAGATAGAGATAAATGAGATATGATTTCATAGAGGGTACCAATGTGGAGGTGTAGGATCAGACAAGACCTTTCAAGGTGCCACGGAGGCCGAGAAATCACTCGGTGAACTTATACTATTTTTTTTCTCTCGGGGATCTTAAGGGACTACGCTGAACGAAGTAGCACGGAAGCAATGACAACGTATGGTAGAAAAACAATGTCTCCCCGAGTATTTACAAGGCCATCCCGATGCATGTACGTAATAATTTTGGTGCCACGATATTCCTTTTACAAAATATAGCAATGGACAACCTTACACCGATCAAATCTGGACTATTTGGCATTTTTACAAATAATAAGAGAACGAGAGGAACAAATTGAGATTGAGAAAACCGAGACAGGATTTCATAAAAGGTACCAACACAGAGGTGTAGGATTAGATGATACCTTTTAAGGTGCCATGGAGGCCGAGAAATCAGCCAGCGAACTTATACTAATTTTTGCTCTCATGCTTTTTAAGGGACTACGCCCGAACGAAGTAGTCCGGAAGCACTAACACCATATGGCATGACAAAAAATGACACCTCCACAAGTAATTGCAAGGCCATGTCGATGTGTGTATGTAATAAATTTGGTGCCATGAGATTTATTTTTTAAAATATAGCAATGGACAACCTTACACTGACTCAAACTCCATTATTTGGAGCATTTCCAAACAATAGGACAGCGAGAGGACCGAATTGAGATGGACAAAACCAAGACAAGATTTCATATAGGGTACCAATTCAAAGGTATAGGATCGATGATACCTTTTAAGGTGTCACAGAGGTTGATAAATCACCCGGAGGACTTATATTATTTTTTTCTCTCATGGCTCTTAAGGGACTACACCGGACGAAGTAGCCCGAAAGCACCGACACGAGATGGCATCAAAATGATGCCTCCTCTAGAATTTACCAAGCCATCTTGATCCATGTGTGTGGTTGGTTCAGTGCCAAAAGCTTTCGTTTACAAAATATAGCAATTGACAACCTTACACTGACTCAAATTAAGCTATTGGTCATTTTACAAACAATAGAACCATGAGAAGACCAAATTGATATGGAATAAACCGAGACATGATTTTTGTAAAAGGTGTGATCGAGACGATGCATTTCAAGTTAGCACGAAGGTGAGAAATCACCTGGTGAATTTATAGCCTTTTTTTCTCTCATGGCTCTTAAGGGACTACGCCCAGACAAAGTATCCTGGAAGCACAAGACCATATGAAATAGAAATGACGCCTCCCCACATCTTTACGAGGCCATCCTAACACATGTTCATGTTCATTTCAGTGCCATGAGCTTCCATTTGCAAATATAACAATGAACAACCTTACACTGACTCAAACTGAACTATTCGATGCATTTACAAAAAATGGGACCACGAGAAGACCAAATTGAGATGGAATAAACTGAGACGGGATTTCTCATATAGTGATAACATGGAGATGTATGCTCATATGATACCTTTCTAGGTTCCACGGAGGATGAGAAATCACTCGATGAACTTATAGAATTTTTTGTTCTTGGGGATCTTAAAGGACTACGCCCAGACAAAGTAGCTCGAAAGCACTGACACCATATGGCATTGAAAAAATCCCTCCTTAAGAGTTTACCGAGGACCATCTCGATGTGTGTGTGTGGTCATTTCAATGCCATTAGCTTCCATTTACAAAATATAGCAATGGACAAAGCCTTACACTGACTAAAACTACACTATTTGGCGCAATTACAAACAATAGGACAACGAGAGGACCGAATTGAGATGGAGAAAACAAGATAGGATTTCATAGGTGGTACTAATGTGAGAGGTTTAAGATCAGACAAGACCTTTCAAGGTGTCATGGAGGCCAAGAAATCACCCAATGAACTTATACCATTTTTTCTCTCAGGGCTCTTAAGGGTCTACACCGGATGAAGTAGCCCAAAAGCACGGATCAGTATGGCATCAAAATTATTCCTCCCTAAGATTTTACTAGGCCATCTTGACGTGTGTGTGTGGTCAATTTAGTGCCATGAGAAAAATATAGCAATGAATAACCTTACACTGATTCAAACTAAACTATTCGGCTCAGTTAGCTTAAAAAAAATAGGGCCATACGAGAAGACCTGAATTGAGATGAAAAAAACGAGACATACTTTCACATAGGGTACCAATGTGGAGGTTTAGGATCAAACAATACCTTTCAAGGTGCCACAGAGGCCAAGAAATCACTCGGTGAACTTATAGCCTTTTTTACTCTCAAGGCTCTTAAGGGACTCCTCCCAGACGAAGTATCCCAAAAGCACCGACATCATATGGCATCAAAATGATGCCTCCCTAAGTATTTACCAAGCCATTCAAACATATGTGCACAGTTGGTTTGGTGCCACAAGATTCCATTTGCAAAATATAGCCATGACAACCTTACACTAACTCAAATTGAACTATTCACGTTACAAACAATAGGACCATGAGAAGACTGAATTGAGATGAAATAAACTGATACAAGATATCACAGAGGGTACCAACATGGAGGTGTAGGATCAAACGAGACCTTTCAAGGTGTCACAGAGGCCGAGAAATCACCCTGCGAACTTATAACCTTTTTTACTCTCAGTGCTCTTAAGGGACTACGCATGGATGAAATAGCCTAGAAGTACCAACATCATATGACATCAAAATGACACCTCCCAAGAACCATTTACCAGGCCCATATTGACATGTTTTCATGGTCATTTCAATGCCATGAGCTTTTCTTTGCAATATATAGCATCAAACAACCTTCCACTAACTCAAATTGAATTATTCGGTGTAGTTACAAACAATAGGACCACGAGAAGACCGAATTGATATGGAATAAACCAAGGTAATATTTCACAGAGGTGTAGGATCAAACGACACATTTTAAGGTGCCATGGAGGCCGAGAAATCACCCGGTGAACTTATATTGTTGTTTTCTCTCAGGGATCTTAAGGGACTACGCCCGGATGAAGTAGCCCGGAAGCACATGCATCATATGGCATCAAAAATACCTCCTTAATTGTTTAGGACATCTCGATGCATGTGTGCAATTATTTTGGTGTCACGAGCTTCCGTTTTCAATATATAGCATCGAACAAGCTTTCACTAACTCAAATTGAACTATTCGGCGTAGTTACAAATAATAGGACCATGAGAATATCGAATTGATATGGAATCAATCGAGACAGGATTTTATATGGTGCCCAACATAGAGGTTTAGGATCATATGAGAGCTTTCAAGGTGCCACGAAGGCCGAGAAATCACTCGGTAAACTTATACATTTTTTGTTCTCAGGGCTCTTAAGGGACTACACCTGCACGAAGTAGCCTGGAAGTACTGGAACCGTATGGCATCAAAACAACACCTCCCAAGCATTTAACATGCCATCTCGATGCATTTTCATGGTCGGTTTGGTGTCATGAGCTTTCTTTTGAAAAATATATCAATGCAAAGCCTTACAATGACTCAAACTGAACTATTCGATGCAATTACAAACAATAGGACCACGAGAGGACCTGAATTGAGATGGAATAAACCGAGACATAATTTCATAGAGGGTACCAACATGGAGGTTTAGGATCATATGAGACCTTTCAAGGTTCCACGAAGGCCAAGAAATCACATGACAAACTTCTAGCCTTTTTGCTCTCATGGCTCTTAAGGGACTATGCTCAAATGAAGTATCCGGAAGCACCGACACCGTATGGCATAAAAATATACCTCCCAAGAATTTACTAGGCCATTCTAATACATGTGCATGGTCATTTTGGTGCCACGAGCTTTTATTTGCAATATATAGGATCGAAAGGCCTTCCACTTACTCAAACCGAACTATTAGAAGATCGAATTGAGATGGAATAAACCGAGATAATATTTCATAGAGGATGCCAACACACTTGGAGGTGTAGGATCTAAAGAGACCTTTCAAGGTGCCACGGAGACTGAGAAATCACCAAGTGAACTTATAGCCTTTTTTATCTCAGGGCTCTTAAGGGACAACGCTCGGCCGACGTAGCTTTGAAGCACCGAAAGGATTGTTGGGCACCAAAACGAAGCCTCCCAAGCATTTACCAGACACCTCGATGTGTGTACATAGTTTGTTCAATGCCACAAGCTTCCCTTTACAATATATTGCATTAATAACCTTGCATTAGAGTTTGAGTAAAAGCTAGTGTTTACTTAATATGTGTTGTATTAATTTTGATTGAAAGAGATGAATAGACTCTGTGTGTAAGCTAATTTATTATTTTTTATAGCGTGCAATGGAACATGAATAGACTTGTTTTGTGTTTTTTTAATCTTATTGCATTGGAGTGAAATTAAGTGATATAACTCTTGAGGAAAATGTCAAATATCTTAGAACAATTTGCAGTAAAACGTGCCGTTTTCTAAAGAAAGTCCTTTCCCTCGTGGGAAGCTTACACAAAGAAATGTTACCCAATACAATTATCTCCTTTTTCTATAGCTTGTGAAATATTTGGAGCTCCAAGAGTGTTGTAAATCGAGAATAACAAGTCCAATGGTATTTTCAAGTCTTACGGTTTAGGATGTCAAGTAAATTTGATCATTTTTAATGCTCTTTTGAATAATTCTTTTAGTTGTAATTTTTCGGGAATGAAGGTTTCATTCGAAGAATAGAGCTTGATATGTCTAGTGCTTGTGTAAGTTGGAAATTTGAGAGGATTTATGAGGTTCAATTTTATTTTCCAAGATGCATTACTCCAATGTTTGATAACATTTCTCCATATGCAACAAAATTCTGATTCAGACACTCAATGATTCTGAATGACCAATCCTACAATGAAAAACCAATAGTCCTCAATATTTGGGAGAAAAACACTAAGATAACTAGAGAAATAAAGGAAGCAATGAAGCTTCATAAAACTTATCCAGATTTTAAGCTTTCTCCTATGGAAATGGCCATTTTCATCATGAAAAATACACATTTTTGCATCAACCCATCTACCCCTACCTTCTTACCAAGTGGCTCTGAGAAGCCATTTTACAAAGAACCCAAGCTTTATATATTGAGCTAAGCATTGAAACTTATAGGGAAGTATAATAATATGCTACAAGTGGTCCTTGGGAACCTCATACAAGTGGATATATGCTCTAAGGACTTGATTGAATGAATAATTACTCATATTAGATAACTCTTTATACATGTTATATAAATATTGATTTCCAAAGTTTCATGCATATTATACATCAAAAATGCTCTAGTATATAACACCAATAAATGAAAAAACATCCATAATGTCTTATATTGTCAAGTGCACATCATATTAGTTTAAACAAAAATAATCTCAGAAATGTAAGGTATCATACAAAAATATTGAGTTCCAAATAGTATTAACGTGCACAATAAATATAAAAATGTGAATAAGTCATATAATATCAAGTGAATGCCATATATGCATACATACAATGTCGAATGTGCATATAATGCCATGCACATAGGCATACAAAATAAATGTCATAAGACATATATATATATATCATATTCATCAAAATCTATCCCTCTCTTGGCCTTGCTCAAAGAAGGCCCTCCCTTAGATGTAGATGGAGATCTATGAGATGACTTGGGATCCCCCATGGCCTGACTACGAGTCCTCTTCCGCTCTAAACTCACTTATAGTTGAACCTGTAAATGCAAATAATTTTTTTGTCAAAACTTAATATATAAGTTTTCAACATGTATAAGATCACGTTAATGGAACTATTTGCATTTACACGCACTTACGAAAATATCTCGATCAAGTTGAATCTCGCATCTTATGCTCGGATGATGTCATCGGGAGCTATTATATCATGAATGGGGTATCAAAATGACGAGCTCAAGGAATCTATGCCCTCGAAGTAAAAATGGAAGGGTTGAACCCTACATACACATAAGATTACAAAATCAAACATCAAAATTATCTTATAGAACTATATTAACAATAAATTTTTTGAATGTAGATCTAAACATTTACGCCAACTAAGTACATGTATGTGTAATGACACCATTTTAATTAATTTTATCAATATACAACTATTTTTTACCACACCATGTATGTGAATCATATGAACAAGGTTAGCAAATGTCGCAGGTAACTCCTGTGTATACACAATGCAGTCACGTTGATTATCTACATGATGCTACAATGAAGGAAATTATTAAAATAATTTAACATATAATATGAATTACACGAGTTATTTAACGAAAATACATAGTTTGAATACCTCAGTGAGTTATTGCGTAGATGAAATTGCATTAGCGACACCTTCTCTACTCCTCGCAGAGATGGTGGTGTGTCTAGTGAGGTCATCAACTTTATCAAAAATATATCACGTCAAGTTAGTTGAGCATATATAATATATATACAAGAACATACATATATAGACATATATTTGAGTTCAAAAGTTATATATATTTTCATACGTGAAAATTTTACACAATTAACATTCTAAATTACCTTTGTGAATGTATGCATAGGCATGGTGCTTACAACTTGTGGTTGGGATGATGATGTCCCTCCCGTGTGTTGTAATATTAATGCATACATGTACATATGTATGTGTAAGTTAATAAATTTGACCAAGTTCAAATACAATTATTTTAAAAATTTAACATATATAAGTAAATCAAGTACTCAGATCTTTTTGTAACACACATAATAAAAATAAAAAATACTTGCGAAGGTGTCGTCGATGTCTGGAATCCAAATGTATCACTCAAAAAGGTGTCATACATAGCCACATTATCATGTGTACCACCAGCAAAGCAACTCCACCAACACCAATATGCATGAAAGTATCATCCTCATCGGGTCCCAAGCATATGCTACCACAAGACATGCAAAGATGTGGCCTCATGCTACTACTACCTAGAGGAATAATTTGTCTACCTCCATGAACATTTGTATCATAAATATCCCTCGTATGTCAGACAAGGGTATCAGATAGCGCCTAAAGCGTGTGTAGTGTATCAATCTCTACTGTCTCCTTCACTATTTGAGGGACAAGCTCAGGATGAGGGGATTTTGTGTGAGGATTCTACCATATTAAATAGGTGCATGTTGTGCACCTAGTCTATCCTTTCCAGAGCATTTTCCTCTCCCTTGAAACTCATGGAAATCAAAATAGTTCGGGATCTCGTTAAGGATAAACTAACAATAGAGTTTCCTCAAAAAGTATAGTGGAACCTCGTTGTTATGGCAAGGTGAATATCAAACACCATCCACCATCGGTCCTAAAAATTATTCTTTATTAAATCATTATTGCACCAGTGGATTGGAAACCATTTGCATGACAATGGGATAGGAAAATTAGTTTTAGGGTCATGAATAATGCACATATGTGGTATTTTGTAAAAAAAAAATCTTTACATTTGCATATGATAATTTTTGGTGTAGTATTCCCTACAATTCTCTCTATAAGATGTCTAACGATCAATTTGACTCGTTTCCACATCAACCTAAGTCAATAATGCCTCCAATGTGTTTGCAAGTGAGGCATGGTGGGGGTTTGTAGAATGGGGATCCCTCATTGTTTTAATTAATTCCTCAATTTCAATTTTATTTTCCACTATATGGGCTACTAAATCCTCCTGACTACCAGGGGATGTTCAGCAATTATAGGAGGGCTAGGAGGGTTCACAAGATTTGCAAGGTTTTTTTGTGGTTGTGGTGGAACTGTAACAATAAAAAACCATGTATTTAATTAAAATATACAATATAATTACCAAATTTCAATGCAATTTAGAGAAAAACAATTTTCCTTACCTCTTCTCACTCTTCTCCATGGCGCCATTATCGATTCCAATATTTGCAGTGATTTACAGATGATCTTGGGAGCTATTTGTTGAATAAAACTGCAACTACAGAGTTTTTTTCTCAAAATCATGTTTGGGGGAATAAAAATGAGTCGAGGTCTCGGGTTTTTATTGTTTATAGTTTCTTACAAAACGCGTACGCATTTTAGCTTCGTGAATCACCAAACCAAAAAATATAATGCGTACGCGTTTTTTCTTATTTTCGTATTTGTGTCCACTTTTTGGCCCCCTAGATTGGTGCACTTACCCAATGTAAAACAAGCACTTAAAAAAATTGGGGTCCTTCAACTCTATGATTTTTCTGAATTTAATAAATTGATGAGGCTTTTTCATTATTTAATATTATGCATTTATAAAATTTACTTCTACTTTACGAGTGTTAGTGCAAGAGAATTACCAACTCACTTTGATTAGCAAAGCAACTAGGTTGATGAATATTGAGAATACTCAACACAAAACTTGTGTAATGAAAAAGAGATTAATGAGGTTGGAGATATCTTAAATTACAAGAAAAGTGGGTGCAACTTTCGCATTAAAGAGGTAAAATACCCAATTACAAGAGTCACAACATGCCTTCGACATCAAAAATGACTAGTGCGAGTAAAGATGAATAGAGATCGATAATAAGTTCTTGTACATCACACACAAAATGGTGTAGGGGACATGGTACAAATTTTCCCAAAGATATCACTGAAGGAATTATACAAGATGTAGATCTTGTGCATCATAAGGAATGGGTCAAGTTTACATGTGGTGCCATACTTTTACTCCCGATTCTTAACAAATTAGGCATCCTATAGGGTAGTGGAAATCCGATTGGGTATACCCCTAGAAAATAAATATCCTACAGAGAAATACAAGGAATTTTTATGCCTTCTACCCTCATCAATACATGCAATACTAGGCTCAACAACTAGTTAATGCATATGTATAATGTCTTCAAGGAAGAATGCTTAATACCGTGCCGCTTACCCAAGGAGGTAGAGGGAGAAGATAAATTTGTTGTGATGCAATGCTAATCCTTGGGGTGGTTTAAGATTGTTAGTGTAAAAATGTCCCCATGGGCCAAGTTTCCCTTTTATTTCACCATAGATTAGTTTGTGTGATCCGTTAATCAGATCAAGGATGTAAAAATATAAGAATTGACATGCTAAAAATTGATGCAGCTATACATACGCTTTCCACAACATACAAGCATGAGTGAAAGAGCACATATGTATAAAATAATGATTCATACATCTACGCCCTAATCCAGTAGTGACAATAGTTATAGGAAACCTAGCATTTTGGTTATTCTATTACTTAAGGCCGAAGAAAAAGGAAAATACCACAACTATATAGGTAGAGGAAAATCCAAATGAAGAAACATGCCAACCATCTAGGTCCAAAACAAAGGGAATGAAGAGGCATAAGTAATTAACATTTCCTCCAACTATATAGGATCTCGTTGAAGAAGAAAAAAAAAGATCTTGAGCCCTTAATGAAGAAAAATGAATGTTGGATGCAATAAGAAATTTTATGACTAGTTCAAACTTAGGATAAAATCATGAAACAAGGGAGAGTTAGTTGCACAAAATGGAATATGATGATAGTGTAGGACCAAGGATGCAATAATTCATCTCGTTAACCTATATAGACATTGGTGTAGGAACCAACGGAGAAAAATAACTTAATGAAGGTAAAAATAGGTTTGGTTGTGCCGTACAAACACCTCCTCCAAGAGTACCCACCTCTATAATAATCCCCTCACACATGAAAGATGAAAAAGAGAAAAGAGAAAATCCTATAGAATCTAGCATAGGATCCGCTCCACCCTTAAAGACTAACCCGAGGTTTTCAATTTTGAGGATGATCAAGAAGAGTGGGGAGGAAAGGGGTAAGGATGAACAAGAAGAATGTGAATAGGAGGAGGAAGGAATGTAAAACAATGAAGAGGAGACAAGTGAAGAGGATGAAAAAGATGAGAAATGACACAACAAAGAAGGTAAAGAGTGTATAAGAATATGAGGAGAACAAAGAGGAGAATGAATAAGAATATGAACTAAGTCTCGACAATAAGAAGCCACTAAAATCCCTTCATTCCAAAGTTCAAAAAAGAAGGGCATATAATGACTTGTTCGCATGGAACATCCCGACATAGTCGGTGGGGTCAATTAGAGAGAAGAAGGTTTTATACTTCATCTTAGATATCCGTACAAAGGATCTCATCTATGAGTTCCCAATCGCTAGCCCGAATAAATTCTCCATCGGGATTTAGGTGAAGAGAAAATATCTCTCACTAAAACTTAACACATGTCATAAATTCAAGTAGGGGAAGTGCTATTAAAATTAGCTAGAAATTTTTTCCAACAAAATTTAAATAATATCATGAACGTCCTCCTACAAATAATAAGGTTGGCTAAGCTAACCAAATATCTCAATGAAACAAATAATAAACAAGGTGATTTGAAAAAGGAACACAAAACCATGCAAGAAAAATATACGTGTGCAACTTAGAAGTAAAAATATTTAGTCAAGAGGATACTCCTCAATGAGCCTACACTTACAAAAATTAATCCCCAACCCCGGGAATAGGTATAGAGGATTTGGATCAACAGTTAATCCTCCCACTTAAGAAACGAAAGCATATAAAAAGAGGTCACAACATAGTAAGAGTGAAAAGGATAACATAAGGGTCGTTTATGCTGAAAATTTATGGCCATACACAAATCTAGAAAAGAAGATGAGAGAAAAGGATATATATGCAGACAAATTAGTAAATGGATTCTTCATAAAGATCAAAATAATAGATGTGTGCATGCTCCAAGATTCCCAAAACAATCCACCCTAGAAGAACAAATGGAAAGTGATGATGCTTTGATAAAGTTACTCGTGATCAAATCCTGGAAGAATTTGAATGGCTAGAGGAAGAGGCCGATGTAAAAGGGAAAATATCAAGCAAGAACTAGGTGACCTAAATATTATAAATCCCAAGGTAAAACCGAGTTGGAAAATACAACCACCCAAGTCAACAAAAAATACAAGAAATGTAAGTTGAGGCACTTGACCCAAAGAAAGGTGCCAAATATCTTACTAAACTCACTATGTGGATTGATCAATTTCCCCCTTTTCATAATGTCGGGATGAATGGAAAGAACACAAATATTTACTCGAGCAATAATTCCTAGTATATTCAAGAGATCCGGAAAAATGTTGTCCAAGGGTGGGCAACAGAGCTAGTGTGTGGTGATGTTGGGCCCCAAAGTTCTTCTATTTTTTCATTGGTTAAATTCCATGTATCATGAACCAATGCTTCTGTTTTTAATTCTTTGAAGGTGCGTGATAAATTCCAATAATAAGAAAAGTCACGTGTGATAATTTAGGTGAAGAATTGTGTGAAAAGTTTGAGGGAAAACATAATGAATAGAGGATAAAGGCAGAGCTATATTTAAGCGTGACCTTATTGGAAAAAGTAGATAAAAGGTAGAAAGGTTGCATGGACAAGAAATTTGGCATGCCATAAATAGAAGAGACAAAGATAGAAAATATGTGTAATGAAAACACTTGTATGGAAGAGAAAAGAAAGTAGCACAAGGAAAAAAAGTTGGCCTAAAATAGTGATCTTAAATATAGGCGAAGAAAGATTGAAAAGCATAAAATTAATCATCCTGAAATGGTGGAGCTTTCATGTAGATCAAGGAACAAGGATATGAAGACAAGTGACATAAATTCCACCCCAATGTAATAGTTAGGAGCTATTTTTTCATCCCAAGACTAATAATAGTCTCATTCAAAGTAGTGAAGGGAAAGTCCTCACTTGTATAAATACCCCTTGGGATCATTGAACAATAAGAGGATAATGAGATATAGATCTATGAAAGAAAGATATATTCTTATTATATTTTCTATTCTAGTGAAATACGAGAGCATTAATTATAAAGAAAGATGAACATTGTATGGAGGTTTTGTTTATCAATATGAAGTAGTATTATATGGATCCATTTCGTGTATAATTTTTCGTGTATGTTTTGAATTTATCTCGATGTAGTGTGATTTTCTTAGATATTTTACATGTTTAAACACCTCACCATAGAAATTCTAAATGATATGGGAGCCTAGAATCTCTCACACCTTGGGTAAGTGCACTAAGGTCACCTACCTTAGTGTGATAAGTTGGCATGGGGAGATAATGATATTGATGTGTGTGAAAGTTTTGCGTGCATGACTAGTAAAACTAGACATGTAATAACAATCATGGCATTCTAAATGTTACCCCTTTATTTTTAGGATTTACCACTACATACTCATTATTAGGGGGATTTTACACTTCTAAACTTATTTGTATTAATATATATTTGCAAAAAATGTAAATAAAAATTACCCCTAAATGATAGCACGTGTTATATCTTTCGCTTATCAAGGTTACCCCCATGGTTATGCACTTGTATGTTTTGTTCTCTATTTTCTTCATGCACTTATGTGCTCTAGGATTTGTTTGTTTATATTTCATTACTCATGTATCTCGTGATTTCTCATTACTTATATGGTTTATACTCACACACATACTATTTATGAACACATTACCTATTATATATTTATATCAATATGAATCTCTTATGACATATTGCTTATCTTGTTTGAATTATTGTTTTTAGACACATATTTCTTATAACATACATTGTTTAGACACGTGTTTCTTAGGAAATACATTACTTATGAAACTCGTTATGTGTATGATACACTTTGTTTAGAACACATGGATTATTGATATAATTTCTTAGCACATATTAATTATTACATTCCTAACGTTAGGTTTAGTGGTTGATAAATATTCTAATTTACATTTTTTCTAGGAACAACGGATGATACATATTACAATTTATAGCTTACTCAAAACTCATTTCTTAATACACACATGCTTCTAGTGCATTTTTTGATTAATCTCTTGATTTACAAGTTTCTCATGGCACATTGATTGTTATATGCACAATGTTTGGACACATACTTATTTTTGCACACACATATAAATAATAAAACTACTTACATCAATCAAGTCAATATGTCTCTTCACTCATGTATGTTTATGATGGGCCTATCATATCATGTTATTTCATGCCATGTCATAGGTCACTATAGATCCATTACGATTTTTTTTTTTTTGTTTTTGTCATACTACTCTACCAATGCTATGATATTATTTATTGAATTATATGATATGCCTCATGATTGATGATTATTACTAGTTAAAAATGTATATTTCTAATCAACATTTAATTTTAAAATGTTAGTTGATATACTAGATATGGTTTATATCCTTGATGTTATGGTAATGTGTTTATACGACTAACATTTTGTATTTTGAGTGAAGTGATCATTTACAACATCCTTCATCTCAAAATGGGGGCATCTTCTGGTTGTTTCAAACGATTTCATGCATATTGTAGCTACAAGACCTCACTTGGTCCATATTATGACACCGACACAATTATTTTGAATGATACATTTATTATGAACCCATTACAGGATTTTAAACATGTTGCATTATGACATATACATCAAAATCACAAAGACACCGGCCGTATAGAAGCTCAAGTGCTACATTGGTTCCATAACAATATCGTAGACACCCCAAATTTACATTCATGTTTCCACTTGTTCCCAGTATTATGCTAATACACCCTGTTATTCACCCATTTGCAATTAATTAATTAAATTGACTAATTAATACACATTGTACCCCTTTAGATTAATTAAATTAATCCCATGTACCCTTTGTACCCCTTTGGCTAAATTAATTATTATTTGTTAATTAATTAATTAAGTGTGTGCACATCCTAGTCATCTGTCACTTGATCAAACTCCACTTTGACTACCCTAGTTAATTGTACTTCTAGAATCCTAGAATGGTGGGGGCAATTAAAATGCACTTACAACCACCTTTCCGGATGCAGCTTTTTGTAATTAATTACTTTAGTTCCCCCGACACTATTGCAACTACCCATAATGTTGTTTTAGCATGTTCATTTATCCGTGTAACCAATTCCAACTACCTTTTGCTTCTATAAATTACAGGCTTACCTTCCTTTCAAATCCTCTTGAATTTGAAACACAAAAACTCTATTGAACTTTGTCTGTAGCATTTTGCCTTCAAAGCTTGGAGAGCACTCAAGAGCACCCACAAAACACTTCTGACATTCTTTTTGCAAGGTTTCACAGGAGACCCTTATCTGAGGTTTGCACAGAAGGTTGTTGGAAAGGTTTGCATGTTTGTTTGTTTCTTTCATTTACGGTAATTTTCTTTGTTTACATTTTGGCATGCCCAGTGGGACTCGCACCCCATCTCCTTTATTTTTTGGTTTTAGTTCTTTTCCCGTGTTTATTTGTATCACAATAAACTTCTTGTTTGTGTTCATCTCTCACAGCGAATTGGGAAGTTCCATTGCTTTTAGATTTTTTGGCATTTGTAGGAAGTTGTTTAGTTTACAATTCTAATTTCTTCTCACTTTGAACATTTTTTGTTGCTTTCAACAAGCTTATCAATTTCTACTTTCTACTAGTTTGTAACTTTCACGTATCACAAACGCTTTTTTTTCACTCTTTGCACGATTAACAATCCTACTAAAATAAAAAAATAGTTAGATTTTCTTCATACATAATTAGATTTATTGTCACAAAAAAAAAAACACATTACAAACAAACAAAAATATTCTCATTCCCGCATTGTTAAAAATCCCTGCAAAATCAAACAAAAATTAGTTAGATTTTTTTACATAGTTGAATTTTATTGTTAACAAAAATTACACATAAGATATTAATTAAAATCTACAACACTAAACCCTAGACCTACCCCTCACCCCCACTCCCCTTTCCCCACCTCACCATCTCGAGCAAGTTTTCCCTACAATTCCCCACTCACTCACTCACTCCCACCCCCTCACAATTCTCGAGCTCTTCTTACCATGTTTTCCTAGGCTCTACCCAACCTCACCCCCTCCTACACTACCATGTTCCCAACCCCGTAACCTAACTCGACCCCTCGGCTTTATCTAGCTCCTTGTTCCCTACCCCGAGCCCTCACGACCTAAGTACCCAACTCCCCACCACACACACAGATCCCAACCTAACCTAAATACCTCGCCCGTCCCCGTTTCCTCCTCTCCCTACCCCGAGCCCTCGGCTCATCCCGCAGACCCAACCCCACAGTGCCCTCTCCCAATGCTTGATCCCGGATCCATCCCCGTGAACCCTATCCTCGAGCTACCTTTCCCGTCGAGCCCTATCCCATAGTCCCCCTCCCTTCGCCCTTTCCTTGCACTCGATCCCTAGCCGAGCTCCTACCTCACCCGAGTTGCCTTCCTTCGAACATTTTGCAATGCATTTGACCTACAACTTAGTTTTATAGTTTTAGGTTTTAATTTTTCATATTTATTTTTTAGTTTTCAGTTTAGTTTAATCTATTCAAGTGTAGTTTAGTTTAGTTTTTTTAATTTTAGTTTACTTTTGTGGTTGTCCTTTGTTCTAAACTAATTGTTCTTTATTAATTAGTTTTTTTTTTTATTTATTTACTTTCCTTTGTTTGTCTCATTAATTTATTTGTTTCTTTTATTCCTTCCACTGTTTCGTTTATTTCTTTCGTTATTTTATCTATTTAATTAGTTTCTTTATTTTAATTTGGACTTTTCCATTCACTTATGATCTTTTCATTACTTTTTTCGTTGTATTTCCTACATAGAACTAATTGTGAAATTTGGTTTTACAGGACTATCTGGCGCTTCTCTTTCACTTACTTTTTCACATTTCGATGTTATCTAATTGTTTCACTAATGGGTTACCTGAAAAGCTTGCACATTTAGCGTTATTACACGTTTCGATTCAATTTTGTGTTACATTTTAATTCCTTTTGCATACAATTTATCATTTTGTAAGTTGAATTAGCATAATGATTTCTAACGTCTTTTGTGTGTATCTTGCTTATCATTTTTTTGTTTCTCTGCAACTAACACGAATCGCCCACGCATATGCTCTTCCTCGCACTTTTAAAGTGATCTTGGGAATCATAAACGTGGTCGTTTCTTTCTTTTTCATTTTTGGGAATTAACGTTTCACTTAACCAAATCCACCCACACGTATGCTCTTTCCTCATGCTTTTAAAATGATCTTGGAAATCAAAAACATGGGTTCACTTCTATTATCTTGTTTCTCTTGTTTTGTTATTTTTCCTTCATTCCGGAGAAATTTCTAATCATTATTCGCATGACCCGCTCTCACAAGGTGGAGAAAACTTTCATAAACTACTTATTATCCAAAATAAGCCCCATGCTTATTTTTGGCTAACTCCTCCTTCTTCTCCTTTTCTAGCACTTAAATGAATTTTTGGCATGCTTCAGGTACTCAAAAGATTCTAGAAATGATCCCATCAGATAGGATTTTTCCTCACCTTTCCAGAAAGGTAAAATTTTCCTCCTAACTCCTTGTATTTCTCAAGTTATGGCTCGGCGGAGTTTTTGAGGGAAATTTTCCCTGGGAAGGCCCGCAACCAATAGGAATGCGCCATGTGGTAGGGTGGAATGGTGGGTCAGCGGGGGTAAGTTGGAAAATATCCAAAGAGTGGGCGGGCGCAAAGGAAAATTTTGCCCGCGGGCCCATGGAGGAAAAGAAATGGCTTGAGGCCCACACCAACCAATGAGGAAGCACCACATAGCGGCGGAGGTCAGGCTGGCAGGGGGGTAAGTTGAAAAATTTTGCCAAAGGGCTCGGCGGGGCGGAAGGAGAAATTTTTTCCCGAAGGCCGCGGACCAATAGGAGGCCGCCATGTGTCTAGCCGGAGGTGAAAGTCAGAGGCGCAGAGTAAATTTTGGCTTTTTGCCAAAGTAGTCGGAGGGGCGCAAAGGGAAAATTTTGCCCGCGGGCCCATGGAAGAAAGAAAATTGATTAAGGCCCATGCCAAATCAAAGTGTGCCACGCGTCGGCGGAAGTCAGAGGCGCGGAAGAATTTGGTAAAATTTGCCAAAGTGGTCAAAATGGTGTAAGGGAAAAATATGACTCAAAGCTCGCCAAGGTGGAAAAGGAAAAATTGGAAGTGCATCCCCGCCAACCAATGAGGAAGTGACACGTGTCAAGGGACAACGGAGCACGGGGCAAAGTTGGGAAATTTTCCCAATGAAAAATCAAGGATGGAAGCGAGGTTTGGGCTGTGTTTCCATCAAGCAAATGGGGAAGCGCCATGTGGCAGCGGAGCGGCGGGGTGTGGGAAATTTTGGGGAAATTTTCCCAAATTCAAAAATGGTAAAATTTTTAAGTTTCACCTGCCAATCCATTTTTGCCCTAATTTTTCCCTAAATCTTCAGAGGGGCATAACTTTTGATCTAGAGCTTAGATTTTTACGTTCTTGGTGTCATTGGAAAGCTGGTAAAATTCTCTACATGATGGAGGGTTCAATTTTGTATTTTGATGGAGATTTGCTGGAGAAAATGGAGAAACGTCCCTGGCATGCAAAAACGCAGAAATGGTTCCCAACCACCAAATTAAATGAAGTATGGGTCGTTTTTGGATCTACAGAGCAATGTACTTCAAAGTATGGGATTTTCCATGGGAACCCATCATTTTTCAGGCTAATTAGAAGGATTTTTGGTGGTTGGAGTTGCAAATCAAATTTTCCCGCATTTTTTTGAGCTTTTTCTTCATTCTGCTTCATGATAAAAGCCAGTTTTGGCTCATTTGTAAAGGGTTGTTCATCATTCTTCTCTTCCTCTCCCTTCTTTTCTTCCCTAGGGTCGAAAATGGAGTTTGAACCTCTTCCCCTGCTCTGTAATGGCATTTTTTTCCTGTTACCCGTGAAATGATGTTTTGTGCAAACTTTTGGAGCAATAAAAATGTGTTTTGTGATGCATTTGTCCATCCTTGCTCGTTTTTGCTTGTTTTCTTCTTGCCTCTCTTCATTGCAGGTATTTATGCATGTTTGAATGTTCATTGCAGGTTTTAGAGCTATGTTCATGGAGTTTTGGAACATTTTTTGTGTGAAATCCATCCTTGGTTTTGTGATGCACTTGTCCATCCTTCCCATTGCTCACCTCTTCTTGTTCCATGGCAGTTTTTTTAGATGTTCAACATTTTCCTTCTCTGGTGTATCACCATTTTAGTGTAGGCTCTATTTTTCCTCTTTTCTCTCTCTCTGTCTCCTTGGCATAGTTAGATTAGGAATAGATTAGCTTGCCTACACTAGAATAGCTTGTGGCAGGTAGTTTAGGAAGAGGAACCAGCCTTCTCTGGAGAGCTTCCCCCATTTGCAAAGGTCCCACACTTTGGGAAAGCTCAATGTTGTGCATTCACACAAAATGACATTGCCTTAGAAAAGCAAGATCCACAGGTCATTTTGGGGGTGCTGTGAATTTGCACTAACACTACTAACTGTAGGTTACCAAAGGAGTTCAACCAAACCACACCTAAATCAAAGATTTAAAAAACACCACATTCAAAACACTTGATTTACAGGTTCGGTTAAGAGCTACAAACTTGATCGCTTAATTAGAACATAACCCCTTGGCATCAGCCTTAAGCTACAACAAAGGGGGTGGTTCTGAGAACCCCAAAGTAGTCCACACCTTGAGGTAACTGGTGGACGAAATGGGAACCATTTTATCCTACCTAACTAGTAAATCCTTTGTGAGTTAGAGTCACAGATATCCTTAGTGGCGACCCCAGTGCGATTCATTCTGAGTAAGGTCTTTGCTCAGGGTTTCAAAGGGGGTTAAGTAAATTCATCAGCTAGCAATAGCGTCGTGCTCGCTCGGATATTTTTCTGACACCTAGTTGAGAGAGCCACCCAGGAAGCCAAACACTTTCCAAGCCAATCTAAGGTAGAGGCCAAAAACAAACATTCAAACAAAAACTTATTTTTCGATTTTCTTCTTTTTGTTTTTCTTTCTTTTTGTAGTAGTGTTCCACACTCACTTTTTCCCAAATACTCCTTGTTTGGGATCCATCTTTCACTTTTCTTATCTTTTCATATTTTTTCCAAACTATCCTTGTTTGGATTCTACTTTCATCCTCATTTCATATGTTCTCGTCTTCTTTTCTTCTCGTCATCAGTCATTCACTAACCTTCATTTTACTCTCAATTTTCCCCTTTTCGGAACTTTCATCTCTTTTTCATTATTTCAATTTTCTCTTCTTTTCATCCTCATTGTCTTCTCCATTTGAGCTTCTTTCACTCATTTGGAGTTTTTATTCACTTATTTGATTCTTCCCCTTTCGCGATTATCAAATCCTTCTATCTTTCATATTCACCTCCTTGAGTTCATCTCCCATTTCATTCAACACTTAAACATTTGGATTACATTTCCTAAAGTTTAAGTTCTCATCCTCTTTTCGACATCAAGTCTTGAGTTGTGGATATCCACATCCTCACTCAAGCACTTTCATCTTACAACTCGCATCTTAGCGGTGTTGTGTTTCACTTTGCCACAACTTATTTCATCACATTTTATCTTCATTCTCCTCTTACGACCTTTAGTTTGACAACATCATTGTTAAACTGAATATGTTTGCTTTCTTCACGTCTCTAACTTGACAACATATTTGTTGCATTCTAGACACTTCATCATATCTTCTTTCCAACACTTACACTATCAGTATTTGAGTCTTATCTCTTCATTAGCCTCTTCCTTCTTAACTAATTCTTGTTAAGGGTTGAGCACATCGCATACGATTCGACTCCTTTTTCATACCCTCTTCCCATTTAGCATTCATTTTTGCTAGGTGGTAGAGTGCATTTTGCAATCAATCTATCCTCGCTTCTTCACTCTAGCATTCACATTGTTAGAGGTTGAACACATTTGGACTTTGTCACTATAACCCTCCTCCATTCTATCATTCACTTTGTTAGAGGACAAAAACCTTCATCACATCGCCGAACTCTTCCATCTTGGCATTCACTTTGTCAAGGGTCAATTTTATCAAACACTTTTGCACGCTTCCATCTTGGCATTCACTTTGTTAAGGGTTGCATCAGTCATATCTTCTAAACCACTTACCCATCTTAGCATTCACTTTTTTAAGGGACAAGTTATTATCAAACTTAATCACACACTTCTCTTACATCGTCACATTCATTTTGTTACGGGTTGATTTATCTTTCACATATCTCTTTTGCTCCCTCCCTCTTTTAAAAATGGTGGGAACACGACACAGAGATTATAGTCCTTTTGGAAGGGGCGAACGAAATCCTTTTGGAAATTTTGATAGTGATAATGACCAAAACTTTGAGGATGATCAGAATGACATCTCACTCGAAGAACAATCCCACATTGAAAATATTTTATGTATGAATAAAGACCAATTTTTGCTTCGTCTCCTTCAGATGGGAGAAAAATTACCCTCTGACTTCGATGAAACAAGTTTACAAACATTACTTGGCAAACCACCACCTAACAAGGGTGAACCTTTCATTTCAAAAACAATGACGATGAGGCAGACCTAGTCACATGAATAATGATGATCGAAACAAGTCCACCTCGAACAACGCCAAAGGAAATGAATCAAACAAAGAAAAATATGACGAAAGGAACAAAGGAAAATCAACTAATTTGGCCACTGATCCTACTCAAGCCCTCATGAATCAAATTAATGACATGGCTAAATAACTTACTATTTTAAATTCCAAAGTCACCAATGAATCCCATGACAAGGAGGCACTAAAGAAATCTAGTGATGCTTCATTTAAGAGTCATACCATGCACACCAAAGATAACAATAACTCTACAAGTGATGGCTCCTTATCTTTCTTACAAAACAACTCACCATTTTCCCAAGAATGGAAAATGATGAAGGACACCATCTCTAGTATGAAACATCAACGCAAACAATTCAGCTTTGAAGAATTGTGTCCTTACCCATTCGATAAGGACATTTTGCGTGTTCCTTTTCCAAAATATTTTGAGATGCCCAACTTTGAAAAATACAAGGAAAGAGTGACCCTAGAGAGCATATCAAGGAGTTTTATATGGATTTCCAAGAGGTGGCCTATAGTGATGTCTTCTTAATGTGTCTTTTTCCATGAAGTCTAGGAAGACAAGCCTTGGACTGGTTCCTACTTCTCCCCAAGGGCTCTGTGTAAACTTTCACGGACCTCTCAGAGAAGTTTGTCAAACATTTATCATTCAACATAGAGTCTGAAATTACAATGATGGACTTGTGTAATGCCAAACAATGAACAAATGAAACCTTCGCACAATTCCTACAAAGATGGTGTGGGATTGTTAGTCATTTCCCATGCTCCATGCCTGAGAAGCAGCTTGTGAGCATCTTTTTACCCAATCTCAACAAAGTGATCTATCCTTTCACATGCAAATGCATTTCCTTAACACTTTCGAAGAAGTTATTGAGAAAGGATCGCAGATTGAAAAAGCCCTTATTGCAAAAGGTTTGATTAAACCTCATTCAAAAGAAAATGGGCAACATAGTAACCATTCTAATATATCTCACCAAGACAAATCTAAACATGTTAACCGCAATCATAATATGGTCAATGATGGTATTACAGACAACCGCAATGTCCACAACATCCAAAACACTCAGACTAGACCAAACAAAGGTAAACAACCTCTTGTTATTTCTAGCAAAGAGGTTTTGTCCTCTCCTGATTCTAAACGATGTCGTTTCACTCCTTTGGGAGAACCTCTATCAAATGTCCTTCAAAAACTTGTTAATGCAAACATGGTTACTTATCCCATCACCAGACCTTGGGTTGAGGGAGAACCCAAGCCTACTTGGTACAAGGCTGATACTTATTGTGATTTTCATCACATTGACGGTCACCCAACTGATTGATGCTTTCTCTTACGTCACTTTGTCCAAGATCTCATTAATAGTGGAGATATCACTGTTGAAGAATCATCACCAAATAAGACACCCAATGACAATCTTAAGGTTTTCTCAAACCCATTTCCCAAACATGGCGGTGACAAAAATTTCGACAAAGGTCCTTCTACCAATAATGCTGATTTTAGTTCAATTATCTCATTTATTGAGGAAGTACCATCTACAATGGTGACCATTAAATTCACACCTTCGAGTAATTTTTGACCACACGCCAATGAATGATATGGGTTCCTACAGCAATCCAACCTTCTAGGTCTTATGTAAAACCTCAAATGTCCAAACCAACAGCTCCTTCAAATCAAAAGTCAAATTCTAATGCCAAATCTTCCACTCCATGTTAGTATGACTTCATCAAACAATTAGCAACCACGCCAACACATATCTCTCTCATGGAACTACTGAAATATATTCTCACTCGTTCTCTAAATGAATCATGTGTTCCTCATACTCTCAATGTTCAATAGTTTCAAGCTATGATCATGAACCTTACGCCTGAAACTCCTATCCTATCTTTTGGCCCTCAAGATATGTTGAACCCGAATTTGATTAACAACTCCTTGTACATCAAATCCTATGTTACCAATCATAAAGTCAAGAGATTTCTTATCGACAATGGAGCGGCCCTTAACATATGTTCTATAAAAATGCTCCATTTTCTTGGTCATACAATAGATGACTTAGATGCTAACATCATTACCATTCATGGTTATGATAATATTGAGCGCCAATCCTATGGCACCATCACTCTTCCCATACAAGTAGGCCCACAGCTCCTTGACACTATGTGTCATGTAGTTGACTGCAAACACATCATATAACCTTCTTCTAGGTAGACCTTGGATACATGTGATGCACACAATACCTTCCACTTTCCATCAATGCATAAATTTTCCACATAACGGTAGAGAGTTCACCTTGCATGGTGATACTAACCCCTTTGAATACTGTAATTTTTTCAAGCAAGGTACAAAAAGGAAAACTATTGTCCATATGTTGATAGCACAACCGAACCTATCCCAACTCTTATTGTTACCAACCGTATTGACCCAGATATATTATTGAGCCCTCATGCTTTCACAACTTCCTCTCGAAGCATATACCTATTGTTACATTCTCTCATAAAGGTTTAGGTGAGTATGTACTTGACAATAAATTCCTTGTTGTAAAACTCCCATTATCACCTCATATCTATGGGCATCCTAACGCTCCTCATCTACAAGAACATCCAGCTTACTATCTTGGAAAAAATCTTTGGAGATGATATGTATATCTAGAATATGAACATATTCCAATCTCCAAAGACTCATGGATATATGATGATAGGATGGTAGAATGCTATGAATCCACCGATTACACCAAGGGCCATAAAATGATGAAAAACATGAACTGGAAAGGAAGAGGCCTTGGCCCACAAGGGCATGGTGTTTTTGAACCTATGAATATCAAGTCTAACCTTTACACATATGGTCTAGGATATGAGACATTTGAGAAGAGGCCTATGTTCTTTGAGGTACTATCTAGCCATACGGACTCGGATTCTAAAATATAGACTGGTTCCACACATAGCCTCTTCGAAGACATGTCCGAAACTATGCTTTTCCTAGACTACTTATCCATTCAAACCCTTGATGTTTTTTATCCTTCCCTCATTGATCAGGACCAACAGTGCCATATTTCCATGGATCTCTTTCAAAACAATGAGGCCATCCAGGAGTTCCTTGGGGCTCGAGACCCTTTTCCCTTGTCGGATCACAAGAAGGGTTTTGATATAAACCTTGATGTTACCGCTTACTTTGGTGAAGAACTTACAATCTCCAGTCCTAAAGAAAAATAAATTAAACACAAAAAAAAGACAAATTATATCTTGCATAGTGAAAACCTTTCTGAGGCATTATACGAGAAGCAAAAAATGAAAAATAAAAAGAAAGAAAAGGACGCATCTCCTAGTGAAAACCTTTCAAAGGAACTAGAGAGAGGAGATTTGGATCCAAAAATATCTGACAATCTACACAATCCTCCAGTATCATTTCAAGATAATGACACTTCTAAGTTGTTGGTAGAAGAGATGAAAACCATTAACATTGGAACTGAAGACCAACCAAAATTGTTACAACTAGGTGCCAGTTTATCAGAAACCAAAATCAAAGCCTTCACAACACTTCTAACCGAGTTTCAGGATGTATTCACTTGGTCTTATAAAGATATGCCCGGTCTTGATCCTTCTCTTGTGGTTCATCACCTTTTGGTGCACCCAGATGCTAAACCTATCAAGCAAAAACTACGTAAAATGCATCCCAAGGTTGCATTGCTTGTTAAGGCCAAACTACAAAAATTATTGGATGCAAGCTTCATACGATGCATTGATTATTCAGAGTGGATATCTAATATGGTACCAGTTACGAAGAAGACCCCTGAATTCGTATTTGTACATATTTTTGTGACATTAACAAGGCATGTCCTAAGGATGATTTCCCTTTGCCTAATATTGACATGATTGTCGATTCTATTATGGGCCATGAGATGTTATCCCTTATGGATGGATTTTTCGGGTATAACCAAATTCAAATTGTTAAAGAAGACCAGCATAAAATAGCTTTTACAACCCCATGGGGGACATTTTGTTACAAGGTCATGCCTTTTGGCCTTAAAAATGTTGGTGCAACTTATCAACGTGTCATGATTGTTATTTTCCATGACCTTCTTCATGACATAATGGAAGATTATGTCAATGATAATCTTGTTAAATCAAAGACTATGGTGGATCATCCAGCAATTCTTAGGTGTATATTTGAATGGTTAAGGGATTACAATGTTCTCCTTAATCCAAAAATGAGTCTTTGGTGTCATTTCAGGGAAACTTCTAGGATTCATTGACTCACCAAGAGGAATTGAAGTGGACCCTACCAAGGGCAAATCTATAATAGATATGCCACCTCCTCATAACCTTTGAAAATTAAGGGGCCTCCAAGGAAAATACAGCCTATTCGTCACTTCATCTCCCAATTGGTAGATAAGTGCCATCATTTCAACCAACTTACGTAAAAATGATGTCCAATTTAAATGGACACAAGAGGCTGTCGCCAAGATGCCATTGCAAAATTTAAAGAATACTTGGCATCTCCATCGGTATTCATGTCACCTATACAGGATCAGCCTATATTATTGTATACATCTGCAACAAAACATGTCATTGGGGCATTATTGGTGCAACACAATGATATGGATCAGGAACAAGTTGTGTATTACTTGAGAAAAACTCTCCTTGAACATGAGACCAAGTACTCGTAGGTTGAAAAGGCTTGTTTAGTAGTTGCTTATACTTTTGGAAAGATGTGACACTATCTCCTAAATCATACCACCAAGATAATTTCAAGGGTTGATCCTCTTAAGTATCTACTTTCGAGACTAATCATAACATGATGCATGTCTAGCTGGATTGTGCTACTTAGTGAATTTGACATTGAAATTGTCAATCAAAAGGCTATCAAAGGTCAAGCAATGGTAGATCAATTAGCCACAACACCATTACCAAGTTCACAACCGCTAAATTTTGAATTTCTAGACAAAGACTTGTTGTACATAGAGGCAACACCCTTATGGACATTATTCTTTGATGGATCTTGCAATATCCATGGTTCTGGAGCAGGAATTGTCTTGCATACACCGGATGGAGACCTCATACCTAAATCTTATCGTATCAACTTCCCTTGCACAAATAACATAGCAGAGTATGAAGCACTGATAGCAGGCTTAGGCTTTGCTATCTCATGGTGCCTGCAAGAATTGACAGTTCTTGGTGATTCTCTTCTAGTCATTAATCAAGTTAATGGAGAATATCAGGTAAAAGATGAAAATCTCTTACCTTATAAAAGAATGGTTGATAGCCTTAGAGGGTATTTCTAGATTATCAATTTTGAACAAGTTCCTCATGTACAAAACAAAGCAAAGCGGATGCCATGGCAACTATCGCTTCCCTTCTTTCATTCGACACTAATCAAACTCACAACAAGTTCCTTGTTGAACATCTTTTGGTGCTTGCATACGAATTGTTGGAGTCCACCATGGTTTGTGAGATTGTTGGTCCTGATCATCCATGGTACCATGATATATACACCTTCATTTAAACTAAATCCTATCCTCCTAATTTTAATTCAACTAATAAAAGAGCCTTAGCACAACGTGCTTCGCACTACACCCTTCTTGCTGACACCTTGTATCGAAGAGGCTATGATGGGACTCTCTTAATATGTCTCAATCAGGATGAAGCTAATCAGACGCTAGTTGAAGTACATTCAGGTATTTGCAGTGCCCATACCAGTGGAATAGTCCTTACAAAGAATATTTTACGCATTGGATACTACTAGCCCATAATGGAGGAAGATGCATGCAACTTTGTGAAGAAATGTTAGGCTTGCCAAAAACACGGTAATCTCATTCATGCACCATCCCAAGCCTTGCAGCCTATTACTTCACCTTGGCCTTTTTCAAAATGGGGACTTGATTTAATTGGAAAAATAAAGCCCACATCTTCCGATGGCCACACTTTTATTATAACTCGCCACTGAGTATTTCACCAAGTGGGTTGAGGCTATGCCTCTTACTAACGTTATTGGGTGCAATATTTCTAAATTCATCTTCAACCATATTATCTGTCATTTTGGCATCCCCGTTGTTATTGTCACTAACAATGGTGGTTCTTTCAAAAATAAGGATCTCAAGGCCCTAGCTAAGAAATATAATATCCGCCTAAAATGGGATACACCCTATTATCCACAATGCAATGGCCAATCAAGCATCAAACAAGACTATCAAGTCTATTCTAGAAAATACTATCAATAAACATGGACGTAATTGGCATATGTAGTTATATCCTACCCTTTAGGCCTACCGCACTTCCTTCTGTACACCTACAGGAGCTACTCCTTTTTCCCTAGTATATGGATCTGAAGCCATATTACCTATCGAAGTTGAATTGCCTTCACTTCGTGTATCCCTCCAACATCTCATTCATGAAGAGGATTACCATGTTACACGCCTTGTAGAGCTGGAATTACTGGACGAGAGATGACTTCACACCTTAGACCATATGCAGGTATATCAAAATATACTAACCCGTAATTATAATCACAAGATCAAACCTCGATAGTTTGAAATCAGTGATTTGGTCCTAAAGTAAAATCAAAATAACACAACAAAACCACGAGAAAAACATGGAAAATTTGAGCCTAATTGGTTGGGTCCTTATGTTATAATTGCTAAATTTGGATCTGGTGCATACAAATTGTCTACCGAGGATGGAAAAGAGTTGAAGGAGCCTATGAATGTCATTCATCTGAAGAAGTTCTACTCCTGAGTCTCTAAAGAGTAACCCTTGTACTGGGGGCATGTCAGTGCATCCACCTGTTTTGTCATTTCACTTTGTTTCCCGCTTGTAACTATTCACCACGCCGAGTGTCACATGTTCTCCTTGGCAAGTTGTTGTGCTTATCATTTCACTTTGTTTCCCACTTGTAACTTTTCACCTCACCGTGTGTCGCATGTTCTCCTTGGCAGGTTGTTGTGCACATTTTCTTCACGATTGTTCTCAATCATCTTTTCCAATCAATCAAGCCACTCTTTACAATGTAACTTTGCATAGGGACATCACTTGGCTTTGGATTTCTCTTGGGGGCAACTTGAAATCTGTATATATTCACTTCTTTATTAGAATTTTTTACATTGGTGTGTTTTTGTTCACTAACTTGTTTGCTTGTTTAACATTTGTACATATGGAATTTTGTATTGTATATTCTTAGTTTATTTTCTTATGTTTGATAGTTTGAATAACTAGTACTCTGTGTATTTGGAATGCGCTCATGGACCAATTGCAAGAAATTTATTCACATCCTAGTTCACATATAAATTTGGTGTGGTTCTTTCCTGTTCATATTGGGTTTATTTTTGTTACTTCTTTTATATATTTTTTTCATTTGTACATGTGTTTTCCTCCTGGTTTATTTAAGTCATGGAATGTCTTCATTTTTTGTTTGCGTTTGTATTTCCAAACTTGCGAAAATTCAAAAAAATCAATATTCCAAAAAATACAAAAATACAACTTTTGACAAACATTCACTTGTCACAGAAATCCTACAATTGGAAAACACTTAAAGTGAATCATTCAACATCTCAATACAATCTTGATAAATGTCATACTTTTATCTATTATCCTAGTGATCATGCCAATTTTACAACTATCACTTTCTTCCCTTTGCATGATATGCTAACTCTGCTTGGGGCAAGTCACACAAATTATTTTTCCTTCGTGATATAACTTCACCTAGGGAAATTTCAACTTTGATCATTTGCACAATGGATTCAACAAGAGTGTCATAAGGAGTCACTTTAACTCGCTCTTCTAGTCTGATCCTATTCCCATTTGGGAGCATTTTTATCTACTTAATCATCATTGTGGCACGCATTAGGGGCATAGTTGATTGTCTTCTTTTTTGACTTTGTGTTGCATTGTTGATGTTTACTCTTTTTGGACCACTTACAAGTAGTGTGATCACATCTTGGTTCCTTTATAACCTTGATGTCGGCACCTACTTTGTATATTGGGTTTGTTTTATTTTTTAATATTTTCTTTGTTGTGTGTGTTTTTTACGCGCATTTGGGTTAACCATCTTGATTCTTTCATAATCATGGTGACAACTCTATTGTGCAACAATAAAAATTAGGTTGCTCTAAAAATTACTCTCCAAATAACGCTCATGCTATGAACACATTCCTTTCCCATCCTTGTTCCACTCCATGTTTTCCTTCCTATCAAGCGGTTGTCCGCCACCTTGTTGTGTCATCCACCCACTTGAGGGGGCATTCCTCATCCATTATGTTTCCTAGGGCATCCTAATGCTTCACAATTTTCCACTTGTCGATCTGCATGCTTCTACTATCTTGAAAGCACTATTACTCCTTTAAAGAGGGGGAAAATGTAGACACCCCAAATTTACATTCATGTTTCCACTTGTTCCTGTATTATGCTAATACACCATGTTATTCACTCATTTGCAATTAATTAATTAATACACATTATACCCCTTTGGATTAATTAAATTAATCCCATGTACCCCTTTGACCCTTTGACTAAATTAATTATTATTTATTAATTAAATAATTAATTAATTAAGTGTGTGCACATCCTAGTCATCTGCCACTTGATCAAACTCCACTTAGACTCCACTTTGACTACCCTAGTTAACTACACTTCTAGAATCCTAGAAAGGTGGGGGCAATTAAAATGCACGTACAACCACCTTTTCGGATGCAACTTTTTGTAATTAATTTCATTATTTCCCCGGCACTATTGCAACTACCCATAATGTTATTTTTAGCATGTTCATTTATCCGTGTAACCAATTCCAACTACCTTCTACTTCTATAAATTACAAGCTTACCTTCCTTTCAAATCCTCTTGAATTTGAAGCACAAAAACTCTGTTGAACTATGTCTATAGAATTTTCCTTCAAAGCTTGGAGAGCACTCAAGAGCACCCACAAAACACTTCTGACATTCTTTCTGCAAGGTTTCACAGGAGACCCTTATCTGAGGTTTGCACAGAAGGTTGCTAGAAAGGTTTGCATGTTTGTTTGTTTCTTTCATTTACGGTAATTTTCTCTATTTACAATAACAAGTGCTACATTGGCTCCATAGTAGGCTCAAGTTATACATTGGCTCCATGGAAATTCAAATGTAAAAGGATCCATAGCAATCTCAAGTGATACAATGGTTCATGGCATGACTAAACGCCAAAATTGTCACATACGATATTTACATCCCTTATAGTGACACTAGGGGCAATCAGTGTATTTGTTTCATGTTTCCAATTATAGTTCATGTTTATTTACTAATTTTATAATAATCTATATCAGTAATTAATACCCATTTTGGCATGTAATTTTCAAGCTCACATGTATGTCTTAAAGAGAGAAAACATGCATTTTGGTCTCACACACACCATACCCGGTTGGAGGTTTGTGTTTACATTTCATTTATTTTAATCCATAAAATTTCAATTACTATATTAAATTGGGGGAAACTGTAGTACCTAAAAAATTGACTTGAGGCACTTGGGAATAATCATTTGACATTTATCCTAACATTTTCTCCTTTTATGTAATTATTTGATTTAATCTTGAATGCATCTCTCTCAAATCCTATACTTAAAGCCAATAAATCAAGTATTTTCCTCTTAGTTTATATATGTAGGAACCTATACTCTACATACTCAATACATGTTTAGACTCATGGCCACTCAATTATTAGAACATAATATTAAGTTTTCTTATAAACCATAGTTTATAATTAAATAATTTAGAATATTTATTTGACATTCATCCTAACCTTTTCCCCTTTTATGTAATTAATTGACTTAATCTTGAATGCATCTCACTCAATTCCTATTCTTAAATCCAATAAATTAGTATTTTCCTCTTAGTTTATATCTTTAGGAACCTATGTACCGTATACTCAATACAGTTTAGACTCATGGCCACTCAACTCTTAGAACATAATATTAAGTGTTCTTATAAACCATAATTTATAATTAAATAGTTTCTAATATTTATATTCTTGATTATTTAATATAAACTACATGTTTATGGTTAATTGGTTTATTAATTAAATCAATTTATTTAATTGGGGTGCTTCAGTGAGAAGACACGCCTGATCATATTTCTTAAATATGACCCACGTGGTCAAATGATTTCACATCGTTGTATTTTGTAATGCACATGGTGAATTATCATGGGAGAGAGGTGAGGAGTTGGAGTGTTTTGATGGAATGTGTAAATTGTTTATCACATAATGGAATTCTCTCTTTGGCCATGGTTTTTACCCCTTGGGGTTTTCCACGCTTCATATGTGTTCATGGTGTTATTTGCTAAATTTGCTTTCATGAAAAATGTTATGTTTAATTCATTATTTAATATGGTTAGTTTATTTTCTAAAACCTCACATGGTACCATAACATGGTTCTATGTTGTTTAATATAATTTAATTTAATTTCCTATGGGTCAGAATTGTTGGTGGTTGGTTACAACCTGTAAACTATTAAACCCACACTCTCATTTGACACATACAACCTCTCTCAAATTTCATTCACCTCGCACGTGAATAAGATTTTTGGTTGGTGAAATAATACGCCCACAAACTCGAAAATAAAGGTAAGGGTAAATAAATTTGGAATATTTTATTTAATAGTGTATAGTTCTTAAATGTGCAGGTCAAAATAAAAGTGCAGGGTAAAGCAAGTTAAATTCAAAGTTACACAAGGTTTCCGAAAGAGAGAGCCCTCCCTAAAAATAGAATTGTTTTTTTCTCATTGGTCTATGACTCAAGGGTAATTCAAATGGTGCCAAAATAATATGTATTTCATATGTTAAATGTGGCCTTTGTATTAAAACATATATGTGTTATACCATATCATGTTAAATATAAAGTTTATAACCTAAGTTATACTAAGTGGTTAATTAAAATAAAATAACTACCACCTAACCTAAGTTCTAAACCTATACCCTAAGTGTTCAAGAGACCCACATAAACATCTATATGTTTTTAATCTTATGCAGCCACTTATTTATTTAAACCCTCAATCCTTTTTTAATATAACTTATATTCTATATTCAAAACTTAATATTATTGCTTGTTTAAATGGGTTACATATTTATATGGCTTGTTTAAGCCCACCCTCCGCATCTCCTACACTCCTATGGGCTTCCTCAGAGGCCCCTAGAGCTTTCTTGCCACCGATTGTCACCTTCGTAGGCCCCCGCGCGTGGGCCCTCTTGTCTCCCATGTGCCGACAAACCCATGTACCACGTGTTCGCGGCTCAACACAGTCACCCTAACTTTTTTATTTACAAGGGACTTTAGTCCCACATTTGGGGTGTAAGGGGAGTGTATGACTTTAAAATCCCATGGAGGTCGAGTGCTTAACGTGGTCATGGAGGTTTCAATGCCCATTGGGCTCACCGGTAGACTATGTGCTAACTCACTAATTTGTGTGGAAATATGTGGTGATTTGTGCAAAAATATGTGGCAAGTTGGTAGTTTAAGCAACTCAATCATGTAAGGAAATAATAAAATATAAGCAACTCAATCATGTAAGGAAATAATTACACCGGAGGTGTCTCCTTTGAAGATGACCCTGATGGAAAGCGTCAAATTCCGGCGGGCCTCTTCCCGGAATTATTTCCGGCATCCCTACTTCGAAGGAAAAAACTACCCGCATGTGTGGTGAGCAGGTGCAGCACATTAGAAGCGTTGTCGGCCTCGGTGTGGTGGTCGCGGAACAGGGCGCTGGGAATGGAGCACGAGTAGTGATCTTTCTCCGATGGCTCTGCTGAAAGCGCTGCTTGATTTACAGTTTCAATGAGCTTTTCTCCATTACCCTGCTTAAATTTGCCGTCTTTTTTTATAGCATGTTTTTAATTTTTGCCTTTAGCAGCCGAAATCTCGCATCTCGGTCAAGTCCATCAAAAAATCCATCACACAGTTGGTTTTCTCGCAAACAAATAGTTGGCCGCAAATAGCTGCGAAGGTCTCCGAATGCTGTGAACCATCATGCCAATCCACGCAACTCTGTCTTTTGTTGTGATGCTTCATTTTATGCTGCGGAACATTGTTAGTGACCGCCTGGAACTTCCATCACACTCCCTGACATACCAACAACTCTGGCTGCCTGCGATCTACTGCTTGGCCATATCTTTGACGCGACATTCCCTTTTCTACATTCTTCAGCTTGATAGAGAACCTGTAGAGATCTCCTTTGGTTGGGAGAACTTTCTTCATGCTGCCACATCACTGGGAATTGTTTTCTCACTTCTCTGATGCCCCGGATGTTCCACCAACCACTGTCAGTTTGCATTTATGTGCCGAGCTATCCTCGACTGCAAGAATGCTGAAAGAGTCATGAAGTTCGCCTTGCAGAGTTAAAGTTTGGATCTACCACTTGCAATAGAACTACTGTACAAGATTTAATGATTCAAAGTATTTTGAGCTACGGTTCAGATCTTGGGGGCTGTCTGCCCCCTCCATATCTGTTGTTCACTGTCATAATCTCTGATTGCCTTCCAGGATCAGATATTTGTGCCACTTCGAACTTCGATTCTTTGCGAGAAGGGACAACCTCACTGTTCATCCCCTGGTACATGTGACACGGTTCTTGGGTATCTTCCCGCCATTTTCTATAAAGAGCAAATCTTGCTCCACTTTTGCTTCTTTTTCTTCTTTGGAGTTGGCTCGAATTCTCATCTTCTATGTATGGTTTTTTAACCTTTATGCTAGTGAACATAATGCATCTATGGCCTCATTTTGTTGTGTAACTTAGCTGTGTCTACTTGAGCAATAGCAATGTTGTTGTGGCTTATATCTGCCCTTCTCTTTCCTCGTCTTTCCAGATCTCGTGTAGATCGTTCTTACCTATTGTTATGCTATGATTTTGTGTGTGTAGACCATACTTGCAATCATTTGACATATTTTGTTATCCTCAAACACAGAGAGAGAGAAAGATCCCTATTTTTGAGTGTATCACCTCCCGTTTCTTATTTTTCTCACTCCTTGTCCCCCATCAAGAATTTAGTTTAGGAGTAGTAGGTTATTTGGAACACTGAAACAAAATATCTAAAGAACCAACATTCTTTGGAGGCTTGCTTTAAGTCGCAAGTCCCACATTTGATAAGCTTTCCCGTGTAGTGAAACAAACTTCACGGGCAGACATTTTCAACCAACGACCCAAACTAAAAACCATAGTTAGGCAGTATCGTATTGTCTTTTCCTCTTACCACAACACGCCCATTTCCGATGAGGAATCATAGACTATAGAGTACTAAGGTTTATTTCCTATTCCATATTTTTTTGTATTACCTTGTGTGTGTGATAAGTAAGAGTAACTTGTAGTTCTTTTCACTGATCCACTCCTATATTCTCTCCTCGTAGTTAGTGGTTAAATCTAAAGTTAGACACTTGCTACCTACACTATTATCTTGGGATGCAGACTCTTTATTAGGATATCTCCTATGTTGGTTGCACCGCACAAAATAGGACCTAGATGTCTATCGTGGAAATGGTGATGGTGATGGTTTATATGCAGGAGACATTTGGAGTTTGGGAGTTAAATCGCTGGAATGCTACATGGGTCATTTTCCATTTCTAGCACCAAGACATAATCCGGATTAGGCTACGCTCATGTTCGCCATTTGTGTAGAGGATTTATCATCTTTACCACCAAGTGCATCGTCAGAATTCCAGAGTTCATAGATTGTTGTTTACCAGAAAAAATTCAATAGGAGATGGACTTACCTCCCACCTTCTCAACCATGCCTTCGTTAACAACTCTCTTGAGTAATATTTTACAGTTGTCATTCTTTATTGAAACAAGGCAAGTGTCTTGAGCATTTCCTATGGAGAACACATATGGAACTGTTGTCTTGAGCATTTCATGGGTTGATACACTTTTTCTTTGCCACTAATGGGTTTTTTTACCTTATTCCACATGAGCAATAAATTCTTGCTATATTTACAAATAATGAATGAACTACTGTGTTAAAGATCTTAATCTCTACATCTGCTTCTTTGCAAACTTGAAGCAGTTTCCAAAAAAAAACACTTTTGGGTGATATTCAGAATCTATTTTTACACCGGGGGTCCCCACCTTTGAGGATGCACTTGCTGGATAAGCATAAGACAAGTTGTACAAATCCTTCCATTCTTCCTCCTTTTTCTCCTCTAGAGAAGGCATAGATAAGTAGGGTTCACAGGGAGTCAAGAAGACACGGTTTCGTGACATTCTGTAGAAAGGGGCGAGGGAAACCTAATTTCAGGCTAACAATGATGTTGCATGGGGGAGAGATGGATATAAAAGAAGATATGGTTAAATGGGTGGAGGTGGCTTGGAGGGATCGAACCCCGACTAACTGTTTGTTTTCGATCCTGCAAGTAAGTATGAAATTATGAATATACAATATAAAGAGGCAGAGATGTATATAACTGAGGATTTTAAATTCTATATTGCAAATGTGAGAGAAGTTGAAGTGAAGGGGAACACATAAAGGAAGAGATGCGAATGCGCCCTCACAAACAGGTGGTCGAAATGGAATGATGACATTATTGATGGCACATAATCCATGTGTACAAATGATATGGTTACTATGGTCAAAGCTATCAAGTTTACTTAATTGATGGCCTAGGATTAACAAAATGTTTCACTTGCCCTGCAATTTGACGTTCACCTACAAAACATATAGTTTCTTTTATGCTAGGTTTTTTGGAAACAAGGAAACTATGCAGTTTTGCATTGCACATTCAATATTACATCTACAACTTTATATATATTCATATGTTTTGTTTTCCTCCCCCTCATTTTTGTAAATAGCTTGGTGTTTTCCTCCCCTCATTTTTTGAAATAGCTTCTTACTATCACATGAAAATGAATTTCTAACTTAGTTTTAGTAGATGGACGTGTTGTATGTGCTCGACGAGCTCGAAGAAAAAGTCACGCCCGAGTGCATATGAGCTATTTTTCAAGTGCCTCATTTTATCCCAATTTTACGCGTAGGCACATTCATATCCAAGTAAAAGAAGACATGACATAGACATAAAATTACTTAAATCTTATATCGTCCATAATATTAAGTGAAATTTTAAACAAACTATTTTTTTAAAACAATAGTATGTGAATCTTTTAGATGAATATTAATGAAAGCTATGAAATTTAATATGAAAAATATTTATTTTGATGAATATGTATGTTTTATTTGTAAAGAGGTAAATAGTTTTGACAACACTTTATTTACTATAAATACTTGTTCAATTTTTTTCTATTTAATTAAATGTTTTGATTTTTTTTTAAATTTATTTAATCGATGTGTGTCTTAAAGGCATATCTTAAAAATATTTATGTATTTTGTATTATAAACTTACACAATTTATCTTTAAAATATATAATTAATCAATAAATCAATTTTTTTCCTTTTATTATCTGTAATAAACAAACGTGTTTCATTGAAAATTGGTATATTCTAGATAATGCCATCATAGTTTGGGAAGGCATGGAATGGGAGAGAATATCTAACCAAAAATCCCTTTTTATCAAGATAGATATTGAGAAATTTTACGACTGGATTGAATGGCCCTTCTTCTCCCACATGCTATAAGCCCTCAACTTTGGACCTCAGTTCATTCACACAGTGAACATGTTATTCCAACATGTTGATTCTTGCATCACTATCAATGGTGTTCAATATTATCGGTTTGGGATTTTTAGATCTATTTGACAAGGACGTCCATGGTTCCATCTCTTTATGTGTTGGTTGCAGAAGTATTTAGTTATTTGTAAGTGCGTTCTCTTGGCGTCGTGGAGAAGTGCTACGATAAGGACGAGCAACAGGCGGTAGGGTTTTCAGAGGTGAGTTCAACGGAAAATATTCAAGTGCCGGATGATTTCAAGTGCCCCATTTCGCTCGATTTGATGCGCGACCCTGCGATTGTGGCCACGGGTCAGACCTATGACCGTGTTTCAATCACGAGATGGATCGAGGAAGGACACTGTACGTGTCCTAAATTGGGGCAGAAGCTTTTGCACATGAATCTGATTCCGAACCATGCTCTCCGCAGCCTGATTTGTCAATGGTGCGAGAAGAACGACGTTCCGTTCGAGAAACCGGAGAGCATTCCGTCGCTGGTGCCGTCAATGTATACGTTGCTTATTTACAGGGAAACTTCACCCCAAATAACGTATACTCTGGTAATGGAGATGCAACTTATCATGTCAGTCTGTGAAAGTGTTGTGTGTACAATAAACATGGGGGTCTACAAGGATATCCCTGCTATTGTGAGAGAGGCCAATGCAAGTCCACTGGGCGAAGGTCTATATTATACTTCGCTTCTTGCCTGTGTTGTTTGCTGGCAGCTTTTCTTTATTGGGGTCTTTGGTATCATTTTCCCTCAATTGGTTGCGAAATTTCCATAAGATTAATCCCGCGTCAACTCGTGTAAAAGGTGTGGTGATTTGGGTATCGAATACCCATTTGGCATTGACGATGGATGCGGGAGTTTTGGAGTACAGATCGTTATTCGTGTGTAGCAACAACACCCACTTGAATCAAGGATACCGATTGGTAGATATGTTGTCGCAAATATCAGCTACGATGCACATCCCTGAAATTATTTAATTCAAATACCAACAAATTTCCTCTATTTCAATTGCAACCACACCTCTGTACTGCTTCAACCTCAATTATCTGAGTCTATGTGTAACACTAACAATTACCTGTGCAAGAGGTTCGTTGAGTGTCCCACTCATGCATTATCTTGCTTCTACTATCCACAGACTTTATATTAGTTGAGATTCATGCTTGAAAACTGTGAATCATATGTCGCTATATATTCTACGGATTCTCTTGAATTATGAGATTCCCATCATGGCTAATACTCACTGCCTCAATTGTCGCTAAGGATGAGGGAGTTGTGGCTACCACACCCAATTTTCCACTTTTCTTTGTCTTTGCGATCGCACCAATCTCACCCTTACTCGGTAAGAGCATGGTCCCATGGAGGGGGGCTCCATAAATATCTGAGTGCGGGTATGCATATTATATTCCACATAGACAAAAAATAACCTAAACTATAACGACAAACTCCTAGCCCCCCTCTCCAGCCACCGCTTGAGTTTAGGGGGCAAAAAAATTGGAACTCCTATTTTTAGGCCTAGATTCTATTATTCCTATAGGTGGCTTTAAAAATAATTGTGTGGCCTTCCGTTGCAAAAAAATAGGAGCTGCAGCTCCTCCATGGGACCATGCCCTAAGTACGTCTTTCTAGGTTCTTCCCTCTATAATATTTGTTTTTCTTTTATATGGATGATGACGTAAGCAGTGGTGTTGTTACAGATCATCACAACCATGTTGGAGTAGCAGGGGTAGGTATAGCTACACTCCACACACTTTCTTATGCATTTCAACTTTGTATGCATGTTTTACTTAAGTATATTTGATGTTCGATGGCAGCAATAGGCGTTGGTGCAAGGATTTTTCTCGTTTGCTATTTTATAAAATGCAGAGCTAAGAGAGTTTGTTTGAGATTGGGAGTTATCTACACCATTCCTTAATAACAAACTTGAATTGGTCTAAAGCTTGAAAATAATTCGATGTTAAATCTTATGCCAAGCTCATAAATGTTAGTTCACGGGCGAGGAGGGTGATTATGGAACCAATGTACTTAGTCTGAATGATTTATAATAACGAGTGACACATTTCACAATGGGAGATTTACACACGGCATGCGAAATCTTCAATGTTAGTCAAATGTTGACATTGTTTCACCTAATACAACCAACATGTGTCTAATCTTTTCTAGCACACGCTCACATCCCGTGAGAAAAAGGAGCTTCAAAACAGGTCGTGGACTTTCACCAAAGCATAATAAGAATTGTTTTTTTTTCCAGATGTTGTAGTTGTACTATATTTCTCCCCCATAATATGAACTTGAAACAATTTAAGATAGCATATATTTCACCACAAATTGTAACTCCAAAAACTAAACATTGTTATCCTCTCCGGTGTAATTTGCAACTCATTTGCAATTGCTAGTAAATATAAGTCGTCAAGTTGCTACATCAGCTTAGTCGAGTTAAGATGGTCTAAACATACATAAAGGAGCTAGTCTCCCGATTTTTTATGAAATACATTATAATATTTTTTATTTTAAATATTTTTTAATCTAATATTAAAAATTCAAATTATTATTGATATAGTGAAATAAAAAATTTAATGTGTTCTATTTTTTCTAATTCAAAATGATAAGGTATTATTCTTATATGGACAAACATATAGGTCAAGATGTTTTCTCAAAAACTAAAAAGTTTTTTGTTTACATTTCTACTAAATATGCCTAATTTATAGTCAAATAGTTTTGTGTAAGTATTCATTTTACATGTCGAACTTCGACATGAACAAGGGAAAAATCATCGAAATACAATTGGCATATTTTCTTGAACAACAACATGGGGACGTCCTAAAATGATTTATGAAGAACCTTGTTTATTCTCATTTTGAATTGTTTACGTAAAAATGGGGTCTAATCATTTCACAATTGAAAATTTGCAAATGTTGAACGGATAAAATTACAACATCCGGAAAATCATGTGATGGTGCAATTCATGGCTCATAAGCTCTAAACAATATTGAACGGCACGAAGAAGGCTCCACTGTAAGACAAGTGACAGTGGATAATGTAGTTGCATATCAACAAAAGGTGCAAGAGGAAATGTCCATAATATTGCAAAGTGTGTAGGATGATTTAGTTCTTCACATTAGGAATCAAGAAATTTTGAGTAAGGCTTGGACGTAGCTAGAATTAATCCACGAAGGTACGCAGCATTATCGAAAATTATAAAGTTGATTCTTGAAGACTCCCATGAAGGGATATAAAAAGGCAATCATTTTTTAGAAAAGATTTAAAAATTTAAATCTCGGTTAGATGGGTGTGATTGCAATTTGATCCACGATAAATTATTGTATTTATTATTCAAATGAACATCCATGAGATATTTAGGAATTTCATTTCAATTTTGAATTCTAAATACCAAATTGAGCAAGACATCCCTAATCTGTCTACTCTGAGTGCTCTCCTAATCCAAGAAGAGCAAGTCATGTCTAATTTTGATTCGAAAGAGAATGCCTCTTAGGAACTTCACACACAAAAATCTAAAAATAATCTTTCTAGATTTAACAAGAATCAAAAATCATATTTTAAACCTCCTAGTAAAGAAAAGAAACCTGGAAATTTAAGAATAAGTTTTGATTAATAATTTCATAATTGTGGTAAATTTGGTCACAAGAAAAAAGACTATAGATTCAAAAAAACAAATCAATCTTAAAAAATAAAAAAGGACATATACAAGATCAAAATCAAAACAAGAACCAGAAAAACAATCTGAAACCTAATGGCTTATATGTTTTTAAGGTTTTGCTTTTTCTTGTTTGTCAACCCAATATAGAAGTGATGTTCAATTGTGGCATGAAAGACTAGGTCATGTCAATTTTAGGAGCATGTATGACATGTCCCAACTTAACCTAGTTTCGGTCTACCACCTATTTCTCATGCTCATGAAACATGTGAAGGGTGCTTACATGGTAAGAAATCTGTAAACCCCTTCCACAGTCATCATGATGCAAACTCTTTGGAACCTTTGGAATTGGTCCACAGTGATGTCAGAGGACCCTTAGAAGTTCCATCCCTAAATGGTTCCTTGTATGTTGTCACTTTTATTGATGATTACTCTCGTATGATTTGGTCATTTTTTATCAAAATTAAATTTGATGTCTTATCTAAATTCAAAGAATTCAAATCTTTAGTTGAAAATAGTTCTAGTCATAAAATTAAGAGACTTAGAACAAATAACGGAGGATATTATATCGTAAAACATTTGATTCGCTCGTATCAAATGTGGTATACAAAGGGAACTAACTACTCCCTATTTTCCCCATCGAATGGGATTGTAGAAAGGAAAAGCTCATCATTCTTCAAATAGCTAGAAAAATTTGTATTCATCTCAATTCCCTAAATTTCTATGGGTTAAAGCAATGAATATCAATGTTCACATTCTAAAAAGAGTACTTATCAAATCCTTAATTCAATCCACTCCTTTAGAAAAATGGGCTAATCAAAATCTAGTGTGTCTCTCTAAGAATATTTGGTATGCCACCTCTATCATCATTCCTAAATCGAAAAGGAAGAAGTTAGATCAAACATCCTATCTCGTGTATCTTTGTAGGCTATGGAGGCAAAACTAAAGGTCTTAGGATCTACGATCCTGCAAAACATAAAGTTATAGAGAACATGAATGTTAAAATTTTAGAAAAGCCTTTTTGTTTGTCTTCATATTCTTTTGTTTCTATTATTTATGATTAATCTAATAAAGTAAAAAGAATGATATTATAATGATGATTTTTATGATGTTAATAATGAACCTGTAGTTGAAAAATATGTTGTTCCTATTTTTTCCATAACTAAAATACCTAAATGGGATGAGTCTCTTCTTCAAGACTCTAATCTTGAAAACCTTCTTAAAATGATTAGAATCCATCATACATATCATGCCTTAATGACTATGTATAAGCCAAAACCCCAATATTTCAAAGAGGCTTCTCACAACGAAAAATGTGTAGAAGCTATGAAATATGAATATACTGCCCTAATAAAAAATCATACTTGGGATCTTATCCCTCCTCCTGAAAAACAAAGTATAGTTAGCTCTAGATGGATTTACAAAATCAAATATAAAGTTGATGGTAGTGTTGATAAATTCAAAGGTTTACTCAAAAGCCCAAGATCGACTACGAGAAATCTTTGCACCGATTACAAAAATGAGCATAGTGAGAATCCTTATTTCCTTATTTGTTTAATATGGTTTGAAAATCCACCAGATGGATGTTAAGAATGCATTCTTGAATGGTGACTTGAAAAAGGAAATTTACCTGACTCAACCTAAATGTTTTGAAGAACCTCGAAAAAATTGTATGTGTGTAAATTGAAAATTTATCTCTATGGTTTAAAATAAGCTCCTATAACTTGGTATGCAAAAATAAATAATTTTTCCAATGATGTTGGTTTTACTAATTGTTCTTTTGATAATGATTTGTTTGTGAAAAATAAAGATAATCAAATTATTATTATTGTATTGTATGTTGATGATTTGCTCATTACTAGCAATTATAACAGTTTAATTTTCAAATTAAAGCTAAATTGAAACAATACTTTGAAATGACTGATTTAGGATTATTGCATCATTTCTTAGGCATGACAATTTTTCAAGATAAAAATTCTATTGTTGTATCTCAATCACAATATGTTACTAACTTGCTTAAAAGGTTCAATATGATAGATTGTAAACATGTTGTTATTCCTATAGAAGTTGGATGTAAACTTGATCCTAAACTTGCATGTGAAAAATCTAATCCTACTCTTTACAGGAAACTTGTAGGTAGTTTGATTTATCTTACTATTACTAGACCTAACATTGCATATGCAGTAGGTATTGCATCCATATTTATGCAAGAGCCATATTAGGATCATTAGAAGTTAGCCAAAATAATATTGAGATATATTAAAGGAACAATTAATTTTGGTTTACATTATACTTCTTCTAATAATGCATATTTATATGGATATTGTGATTCTAACCATACTGGTGATGTGATAGATAGAAAATCTCTACACTAGATATGTGTTCAAGTTTGGTACAGGTGTCATTACTTGGAGCAGTAAAAACAGCCAACAATCTCCATCTCTTCTACTAAGGCAGAGTATAGAAGTGCAATGGAAGCAATAAAGAAGCCATGTGGATAAAGTGGTTGTTGGAAAAGATACACATGGAATTTAAAGGAAGTACTCATATTCTATTTGATAGTTAGAGTTACATTGCTCTTGCTAAGAATTAAGTTCAACATCAAAGATGAAGCATATAGAGATTCATATGCATTTTATCTAAGAGAAGGTGCTCTAAAGTGATAGATATCTCCGGTGCTTTGCTTCCCGATCAAGATCAAGTTGCGAATATGTTTACAAATACATTGTGTGTTGTAAATTTCTGCAAGTTTCATGCAATGTTTTGCCTTTCAGAGTTACATTGAGGGGGAGTGTGCATAGCAGAATGTCACCTCCTAATGGTCAACTCGTGTGTTTTCTCATTTTTCTATATACTTCGCTCTAATGCAAAGCATTGTAAAAAGATATTTTTTATGATTTTTTTAAACTTATAACTCTAAGTTTACAGTGTATAGTCCAGTGTGTTGCATTTTTGTAAAGGTCATCTTTATTTTATAAAATTCTCTTAGAGATTGGTAGATATTTTCCATGAGAAACTGTGAGATGTAGTCTCACAAATCATGCTTAGCCTAAATCATAACTTCTGATTTATGGATTCCAAATCCTTTTGTACCAAAAGGTAAGATGAACATGATGAAGGTGTATAAATCCTTCAAAAGTGATATGTTATCCTAAACCTTAACTATGGTTTATGGATTTGTAAATCTTGTTGTATAAACAGGTAACGTTGGCATATGTTCCCCACTTAATATTAAGGGGGAGTGTTAGAACATAATATTAAGTGTTCTTATAAACCATAGTTTATAATTAAATAATTTAGAATATTTATATTCTTAATTATTTAATATAAACTACATGTTTATGGTTAATTGGTTTTTAATTAAATCAATTTATTTAATGGGGTGATTCGTGAGAAGACACGCCCGATCATATAATTTTAAAATGACCCACAAGTCAAATGATTTCAGATAATTGTATTTTGTAATTCACGTGGTAAATTATCATTATCATGGGGGACAAGTGAGGAGTTGGAGTGTTTTGTTAGACTGTAATTTTTTTCTCACATAATGGAATTCTCTCTTTCGTAGTGATCTTTTACCCCTCAAGGGGTTTTCCATGTTACATATGTTTTCACAGTGTTATTTAATTTATTTTATTTCATGTTAAATTTAATGTTTAGTTAATTATTTAATATGCTTAATTTATTTGCTCAGACCTCACATCAACTCCTCTCTCGGATCAAGGCCTAAGCTAAACTTGGGTAGAATTGCCAAAAAGATCGAGAATCGACCAACAATTCTAACTCAGCTCGACGTTTTTTCCTAAGTACTTCCAATGATCGATTTTAAAATGCATGTGTTACCTTACTCATATTAGGATCAATTGAGCAAGAAAACATTCTCTCGAGTAAAATATAAAATCACACACAACCTACTCATCAAGGTCATCTCTTGACATCTTACGAGTCTAGGGATCTCACTCTCGAGCACTCTAAGAAGGACTTTTGGAATTTTTGCATGTGATTTTAAAGCTTACATGTATGGCACAAAGATAGAAAACATGTGTTTTGGTCTCACATACACCATACCCGATTGGAGGCTTGCATTTTCATTTCATTTATTTAATATAGAAATTTTTAATTACTAGATTAAATTGGTGGAAACAGTAGCACCTAAAACTTTGACCTAATGCAATTGGAAATAATCATTTGACATTTATCCCACCTTTTCCTTTTATGTAATTAATTGGAGGCTTGCATTTACATTTCATTTATTTAATATAGAAATTTTTAATTACTAGATTAAATTGGGGGAAACTGTAACACCTAAAACTTTGAGCTAAGGCAATTTGAAATAATCATTTGACATGTATCCCAACCTTTCCCCTTTTATGTAAGTAATTGACTTAATCCCGAATGTATCTCACTCAGTTCCTATACCTAAAGCCAATAAATTAGTACTTTTTAATTATTTTATATCTTTAGGAACCTTTTTACTACATACTCAACACATGTTCCGACTCATGGCCACTCAATTCCTCTCGCGGATCAAGTCCTAAGCTAAACCTGGGTAGAATCACTAGGAAAGGTGAGAATCAGCCAACAGTTCTAACTCACGCTAATGTTTTTTTCCTAAGAACTTTTGATGATCAATTTTTTAAATGCATAAGTTACCCTACTCATATTAGGATCAATTGAGAAATAAATAATTCACATAAGCAAAATATAACCTACTCATTATGATTATCTCTTGACATCTTGCACGTCTATAGGATCTCACTCTTGAACAATCTAAGAAGGAAATTTGGGTCTAAATCATCTAATCGTCACATTCCTATAACATACAATAATTATACAATTATGAATATATCATATTTTTTCCCTATAACATTCCAATGCACCACAACTCAAGTCAAGGATCATTTCCAAGTGTTAGAGGCCTCATTTAGGTATTTTCAAAGACCATTTTTATGCAAATTGACACACATCCACCAAAGAGGGAGAACTACATGAGGATTGATCCCGCTTTAGAGTATTTTAACATAGTGTGATACTCATCACACCAAAGTAGGGGTGGAGCGATGTCAATCCAACTCAATCGACTAACCCCTTTTAGGTCAAAGTCAAGGAGAATCCACTTTCGTGCATGTATGCGGTCACATGATTTTGAACATACGTTCCATAAACAAGGACATATATGTACTAGATGTGAGAAAGGATTTCCATGTTAGAGCATCGTATGGGGAAAATGTCCTTAAAGGCAAAAATGCCTAGGTATTTATGTCCACTTTGGATGATCCTACCCGCACTTAGTTTTAGCACTCCATATTTTACAAACACTCGACAACACTTTCATGTAGCCCATTTCCATGGTCTTATGCCCTTTTCATACTTTTATATTTTGCATAATAGTGCAATCGGTCCAACTTTAACCCTAATTTCAATGTATAGATGTTTCAAAAGTTGTGTCATTACATGGTTTAGAGTTGTATTTATTGCTTTAAAATATTTCTAATTCTAAATCATCATTTACACACTAGTAATTTATCTTAATTATATTAGCCCCGATTTTAATATTACATCATGAGGTGCATAGAGAAATGGAGAATAATGTGGCATGAAGTACAAACAATGGGTTGATCAATTAATGGGAAAAACAATATTTTTAAGTAGGTAACTTGATCTTAAAAGATTTGCATAAGGGGATTTTTATGAAAGGAACATTTAATCAACTCGAGTGGAAGAATATTAGGTCTTGCAAATATTTGAGAAGATTCTCAATGACTGCATATGAGATAGAGCTAGTGTACGGTGGTGGACATATCACCTATATTCACCGTAGATAATTTTCACACTTACTATGAGGAACAACAGAGTGGTTAAAAACATGTTCAGATCCTATTGGTGTGTATTGGAAGCAACAGTTTCTTAATAAGGCAAGGGAAGAAATTAAAGAATTTTCATATACATGGATATAAAAGAAGACAAGATACATAACACACAAAGAGTACTTGATAAAGTGGAAAGATAGAGCCATGAAGATTCAACGTAAATGATCTTGTCCAAAGTTTACAAGTAGGTGGAAACCATTAAGGAGCTCATGAAAGGTGCATGAATAGGTGCTCATGGACAAATTAATTAGCTTGGTTATTTTATGGAAGATCATCCATTATCATGAACACTTTGTATCTAAAATCATATGATCAATTTCTTGTGCACGCTTACACACGTTAGTTTTTATTTTGCTACTTGTTTTTCCTATTGACAAGGATGCATGCATGGAATATTATCATCTATAGTCCCAAAGAAACACAAGATCTAATAGGACTTCAAAGGATAAAGGAATAAAGGGAGAAGATGGTTTCACCTATTTCCTTAAGTTCAAGTAACCATTTTTGGGACACTAGCGAAACTTTCACTTACAAAAGTGGAGTTTCCCAACTTCCAGTTTTTGTAGGTGGTGGTTATATAGCTGTCACTCTGCTTATACCAAAAATTTCTCCTACAACACAAGAACATCAAACATTAATCCTCAAAATTATAAAATTTTGACACAAGATCCATAGAACTTGGGGACTCTATGTGTTATCATGAATTAGTGTCACACACCTGTATTCAAAGACAAGGGAAGGGGAAGAGTTGGAGGGGATAATGGAAGAGAGTAGGTGGGGAAGATTTTGAGTCATTTGTGCAAGAGAAGGATAGAGGAAAAGAGACTCCAATTCCATAGAAATCAAATTTTTGGGACACAACAAAGGAAAATTAGAGTTTATCTCAGAGGAAAGAAATCATAGCCGAGGGCCTATAAGAGTGATTTTATGCATCGCATTCATCCAATAGATGTGTATGTTTTATTCACATTTTCACTAGGGATAAGGAATGTTATGTGTATGAATATTTACATCATTTTCAAATATCAATAAAGAGAGTGTGTTGATTCCAAACTATATACTTGTGTTTGTGTGTGTCCATTTGAGTGTGGGTTGTGAGTACCAAGTTGGGGGATCAGTTATCCATTCAATTAGCCCCTTCATTGTTGTTTGCATTCCCAAGATGTCTCATAGGAATGACCTCCAAAACATGAGCATTCTAATAATACACACAACTGATAATTTGAGGACATGACAAGTTGGGAATGAAATATCATGCAACAACATCTCTATGACAATATCATTTGAAACAAAGAAAAATAACTATGGCACCCACATCCCCGATAACACATAATATATCCTTAAATACAAACATATATGTTAACACCTACAACAACCCTTTAAGAACTCTTCAAATCCATAAAACATACGCTAAAGCACCTACAACTACTACAAAATGTCCCCTCAAATCCATCAAACATAAACAAGCACATATGATTACTAAAAATATCCTCATATCTATAGAACATAAGCTAGAATTTACAACAACCCTTGAAAAGAAGTTAGTAATTACAAAATGCAAATAGAAGATTGCACCTACAACAACCTCTACAATGGATGATAACATGAGTAATCTATCGAAAGCATACTCTCTCCAAAGTATAGACTAGGCCATTAATGTATTAGTTTTCATTCAAATTATACCCTTTTTGACCTTTTCCCTTTTTTTCCTTGCTTAAAACTCTTAACGCTATAAGATAGTTCTAACAAATGAATTAGGAATTTTTTAATTCAATTCATATAATTTCACTCAATCGTCAGAAAAATAAAACATAAACATATATTTTCTTATTTATTTGAATGATTAAAAACTTGGCACTCCATTGTGAATTGCCTTATAAGTTGAATATGTATAACTAGCAAATCGCACATGAAGGGTGCAATGGGAATGCCGAAAGGGATGCATCAAATAAGTCAAATTTGATGGATCAAAACTTGTAGGAGAAAAAATGGAAATGAAGAAAGGGTTTGAGGAATGAGAAGTCAAGGGATGGGGAAAATGTGGGGGTTACCTATGGGAAATTCTTCTTCTTACAACTAATAACATATAGACCATGTGCCAATTTTGTTAATGGTCAAGAGAAACAGAGGCAATGCAAGTTACTATTTGTAATGTTAGCCCTTGTGATTTGTGGGTAGTTAGAACACACATTAATTTAAAATTAATTAGATTATACGTATGTTGAGACACTTTAGAGATAGGGATGTGTGGAGTGGGCTTAGCATCCCATGTCAATTCAATGCAGAGTTGAATTTGATAACCATATAACATGGTCGGTAAGGTAGTTTTGCATTGGTTAATAAATTGAGGATAATGGTAACTAGTCTTTAAGTGGCACCCATATGTGTATTGTGTGGAGAAGGGATGATGATCACATCACAAAGTCTCTTTTTCCACTACTTGTAGATAGGGAAACTTGCATATGTTTGAATTATAAACTCTACATATGTTAGATACAAAAACCGTGTGTTTATGGTTCTTTCTATTGCCGATTTTAAGAAAAAATGTGATTAGGATTTCTCTTTAATGATTAGGGTTTCCCTCATCAATGATCCTAATGACTTCGTTCATCAACCAACAACCATACGAAACCTCGACTGTATTTCTCTAACTCGACTTCCCATTCCCTTATGCATGTCGAGACAACCATCGAGGCTCCATTTTGGAAACACCTATCAACATAATTGATGTTTATGGTATTATCAAAAGAGAAAAAATATATGTTGTGTGCGCCATGGGTCTTCCTTCAATGTTCTAGATCATCCAAGGATATTAATAGGGAACACTTCAATATGTGGATTATAATTCGCAGACGATCAATTTTACGATTATAATTTGGTTGATTAGTTTGAAGATTATAATTGGTTGATTAGTTTGAAGATTATAATTGGGTGAATAGTTTAAAGATTAATATAAAAAAATTTGTTTATCGTGGCACTTTATACTTGTTTGAGATTTATTATTTTGGTCATGGTGATGGTATGCCAACATATCCATCACTAGATTAAAATGAAAATGCTAGAGCTTTCATCTCATGTTTGAGTGGGAACGGTAAAAAATAGTGACATTGAGAGGCTCTCAACATCTATCATCATCAACAAACTATGATTCCCTACTTAATTTTTCTCTTAATAATTTGCGGTATGTAGAATTAAACATATCTAAACCATACACTCTGATTAGGACCTCAAATCATGTGGAGTTATTTATTGATAAGGGACTTGGAACTATATGGAGCTAACATTTCAATGTGGGATCTCAAATTATATTGTAGGGTATTTCACACAAGTATTGTTTTCCCAAGATTTTGATAAAAGAAATGATGTTAGGCAAGACAAAAACAAGGTATTGGAGCCATCTTTGTGCCTTCAATTAGAAATCCTTCCTTTATAATGGGTTTGTAGATTTTTGGGATCACTACAATTACATTATTATGTGTTTCAATAACATAAGTGTTGAACTAACAAAACTAACAAAATCTTAAATATTATTATGTGTTTTAATAAAATAAGCATTGAAAATAGAAAATACTTCAAAATTGATAAAGCACAATATATTAGGAATGCATTTTGACACATATTGTAAGGTAGGGGACCGTAACTTGACATTAAATCCCAACACATATCTGATTGAATCAAATCTTTACTTGGACTTGTAAAATTAAAAATGTAAAAATGCAAGAGAAAGAATGAATCTTTATTGTTGCCAAAAGATAAAAAGGGAAAACCATGTGTGCAAATTATTCATCAAGATATTATTCATGCTTTCAATCATCACGGGAATGTGAATTCATTGCCGATCAAAATTTCAAGGAAATTGAGGTCACAAGGGATTTGTTTCAGATGCCCTCGTGCCCATATAAATATTTCCTCTATCGAAAAGAAAAACACCATACAAAACACATAAGTACTCAATAGAAAGGAAAGGCAAAAATCAACAAAGATCATTTTCATTTAGGTATTGTTAGTTTTTATTTGGCATGGTGTTGAGCTTCGAGATGGCAACGAGCCTCGATGATTTTTTTGATATAAAAATTTGGATACAACGTAGAATGCATGTTAAACAATTTCTAAACGAAAGAATAATAAAATATAATTTGAAAAATATTAGCAAGGTTGATAGGTTTAAGAAACAAACATGTTAAATAACTTGTAATTTATTTGAAATAAATCAATATGTCGAGTATTTTAGGCCATTGGAAAAAAAATCCGTAGTGCAAATCAACTCCACATCGCGATAATGAACCTTAGAGAAAAATACCTAAAGAAAGGTTGCCCAAAATAGAACAAATGGATTATTATAAATTTGTTTTCTATATACAGTCTCTCTACACCAATTATTTCTCTTTACATACTTGCATTAACAACTCTAATTTCTTCTTCTAATAATAATAATTAGAGAGAAAGAGAGAAACAAAGATTAATGGAGCCTAGTTCATGATGATATTGGCATGCTCTCTCAATATTACCGTGATGGCGACCGATGCGTTTGATCTTGATATCCTCTTTGATTTCGTGGTTACCTTGAGAACACAAATTTTGATGGAAATTTCTTCACGCTCAAGTGATTCAAAGGTTAGAAATAACAATTTAATGGGGTAGATAGAAAAAGTGACAAAGTGATGATAAAGTTTTCAGCTCTAACAAGACTAAGCGCATCGATGGCAAAGTGATGCGGTTCTTGGTCAGTAGAGTAAACCCTCCTCACACTCATCCACATGGATGACTCGCAATGCGGGCATGCATCATCGAACAAATGTATTGTGGTTATCTACATTCGACAAGTGTCATAATTAGGCCCCTGCAATTCTAATATGGAAAACAATTTTGGCATAATTAAATTAAATCATTTAGTTTCATTTCTATGGGAAAGTTATAACAGATAAATATTGAAGAACATCAACATCAAGAAAAAGAAAAACTACCAAGACATTCAACATAGAGTTAGATCCTTTTCGCATTTATTAAAATTGACCCAACTCCCCTTCTTCATTGTTTCACTTGTAATTTTTACTATACATGACTTTTAATCAAGAGCAACAAAACAAAAAATGATTGTGGACAAACTTAACGTACATGCAAATATTTCAACGCACGGATTAAATTCATGCGTAAACATCGAGACAACATCTATCATTTACACGATTAATATTTCAATGCACGAATTAAATTCATGCGTAAACATCGGAGACAACATCTATCATTTACACGACAAAATTTCTATTAAACATAAATATGTAAGGTGTGTGTTGGGTTCTACAAGGACAAGTAAAATATATAGGTGTTATATGAATTTAAAAGGGTCTTGATAAATGGTGATTTCAGATGACTACAATACAATCAGTACAACAATGACTAAATGTATAGCAATTTTACATGTTCTAACAAGTGTCACAATTAAGCCCTCTACAATTCTAGTAGAGAAAATCACCTTTGACATAAAAACATACCTATTAGTGTAACTAATTAGTCTATGTCCAAACGGTCAAATTGTTAAAAAGATTAAAAGGCCTATGAGTCTAAAAATGCTCCACATAAGAATTTGGGGCTCCTAAATGAGATTGCAAAAATAACAAAAGAAAAATGACTAGTTTCCTCCACCCGATTAATATGAAGATTAGACCACATGGAATTACTAAATGCTCAAATGTCTTATATATACCTGTTATCACCGAATCACAGCACCCCTGTGTTTATACAAGTGCATATACTTGAACTCACAGTGTGATTGGATAACATGGGTACTATCTCCAAGTTGTGGGACTTGCTACTTGAGATAGACCTCCAGAGAAAACCGGTTCTTGCTCCTAAACTACCCGCCACGCCTACTCTAATGCAGGGAAACTAACTATTCTAATCTAAATTTCCAAGGGACCAGAGAGAGAGAATGCATAAAATGAAAGCCTACACTAAAGCGGTGATACACCAGAAAAGGAGGGTGTGAGAGTAATCTCCAAATGCGTGAAATACAGAGGCAAAGTACACACTAGAAGAAGTAATGACGGTTCTCCATAATCTAGCAAAATGCATTCACAACGATATTCCAAGCATACACAATGATAATGGATCCCTGCAAGAACATAATAATAGACACAATATTCTTGTAGAAATATTAAAGGGGCAAGAAGAATGCAAGAAAACACAGCAGGGGAAGATATATCCACAAACTGATATTTTATTGCTTCATGATATGCACAGTTCAATCTATTACAGGATAAGGGCCGGATCACCATGCAAGGAGTCCACTACAAGGGCCTACAAAGACATTGGCTTCACAAAGCAATTTTGACAGAGCTTTGCTATCTGAAAACTCCCCTTTACAATGAGCCCAACACTCCAATTTATAGAAAAATGAGAAGGGAAAGAGAAGGGAAAATGGAAATCCCGAAATCTGTCCTTCAACCACCTGTAAGAGGCATTAAATGGAGTAAAATGATTATATATTACTTGCAAAAGGCTCCCCATATTGTCCCATGTGCTACAAAGAGAGAAAGAATGATGACCATGCCTCTTAATTGCACTCCCAACCACCAAATGAAACACTGTTATGAACTCGGCCATGTTTTATAAAAAATCTCCATCGATCTCTCACCAAATCCAGAATTTCTTGATTGTTGTGCATCGGGCTCGGAGCCACAATTCCAACGGTACCAATTTTGTGCGATTTCGTTGAAAAATGCAAAAGTTATGGCCTTCTGAGTGCGGGCAGCTATTTTGGGTCTAAGAAAGCGTCGTCATTCGACGGAATGAGCATTAATCGACTAAATCCGAATATGTTTCTTTTATTTAAATATATATACCCTCATTAAAAATAAGAAATCCAGTTTTTTGGGCGAGGACGCCGTGCTCGCTCCAGAAAGTCAAATTTTGTGAAAATCGGAGCTCTGAGTCAAAAGTTATGGCCGTTTGAAGTTTCACGGGTCAAACATTGACTTTTCTTATTTGCCTTCGGCCGCTTTGCGTTTCGCGTCCCACGCGTACCTTTGTCCCAACTATCCCGGATGAAAATCTCCTCACCCGATTCTGAAGCTTCCTTGTCCCTTTTCTTCACGCTTTTCGCCTTTTCGGCGCCAGGCCCCGCCCTACCTTGGTCCGGATGTCCCAAACTGCATTTGCATTTAAAGACTCTGTTTGGCCGAATCGGCCGGTTCGCATCCTCCGCGTACTTTTGTCCCAACTATCCCAAACCGCACAATAACAAAACTTGGCAAATTTTCCCACTTTCGGTCAGTTCGCATTTTCGCGTCCCGCGCGTCCTTTCGTCCCAACTGCTCCGCTGATCGCCGGGCAGCCTTTTCGGCCGATTCACACCCAGATGTCCCTCATGTCCCGACTGTTGCGAGGACTAGGACTTAGCCATTTTTCATGATTTTTCCTGGCCCAAGCTTGTTTTCTGCAACTTTTTCACATTTTTAAAACTTGTTGGTTTTCCTCTTGGACAGGAGAGTTAGAAAGAAGCCGAGGGGACCCCAGAAACACGATTTTTTGCCTTGAATCAATATAATTGCTTGGGACTAAAGAATTTGATGCATGTTATCAAAATTACCTTGAGGGGTGAATTTTGGATAACAATACCCAAACACAATCTCTATCTTTTTGTGGAAATACGGAAAAACAAATGGTGTTTGCAAATCATAAAAACACCTAACCACCCCCATTTTCCATAACTTTGGAAATATGCCACAAGGGCATCACAATGAGCCTCGAACCATGCCATGTCTTGAAACACATGCAAGTACTAGACTTGGAAGTGAGGATTGATATTCAATTCAAGTAGTTATCAATACAATTTTGAGTAAAACATGTTCATGAACACCAGGGAAAAGCAATAACTGACAATAAATTAATTGAAATGTGATGGAAAATTTTCAGCCAAAACTCATGAATTACAAATTTACAGCTTGTATTTCCATTAATTACATATGGATTACAAATTTCTTTGGTAGAGATATCAAATTAAAGTTTTCTTATTTTAATTTTGACTCTTATTTTAATTATTGATTATTATACATAGGAATTTTTCCAATCTACGCCAAATTATGTCAATAATTTCAATCTGACCATTTCTCTTTGAATTGATTTTGGGGCATCTCTATTGACTTTATTGTGGTATAAATCATTGGCAAGTTATAGTGTGATTGGGAGTGGGAGACAAGAATGAGAATGTCGAGGCTCTTTTTTTAAAAATCCTTTTGAATGCTCTCATAACATATGCCAAAACTTTATTTAGATAAACAATTGACAAAAATAGAAATAAATTAACACTGTAATTTAACAACCAATAAATACTTAAATGTCTAAATTAATAAACATATTGTAAATAAAAATAATCATTTAAAAATAATCAATCGAGAGTATATATTTATACTCTTTGTTTATGATTTCAAAGTATTCAACATTACTCCTCAAATTTTAAAAAATGAAAAAAATTAATTAAAAATCAATATTTATTCAATTAAATGATTGATTTTAATTGATCATGTGCACATGTTTACTACTTAAGTGTTATTATATAAAGGTTCATGTTTATATTACTCCTAAGTTTAATAATATGATGGAATATCTTTGTTTAAGGTTTTTTCCCATTCATTTTACATGAATTCAATAGGTTAGTTTGCTTAGTTTTCCATCTCCGTCTTTATGGTTTTATACTCCAAAAAACATAACATTTATAATTGTCTTGAAATATGTCTTATTACTTGTTTGATATATTTCTTTATTACATCTTAAAAGTGTTTCTACAATTCTAAAAATCCTCATTGAACCGAAAAATTAATTCTAAGTTGGTTGATTGATTTAATCTAGAGTAACATATAAGCCTCAACATATCATTATTTTTATGCCAATACAAGTTATGTCACAATGGAAGTCGCCCTCTTACTAACATAATGGTTGATTGGTTGTGGGATGAGTATGTTTTCTTACTCGATCTTCCCATATTAATTTTGTACCTTCGTAATCTGAGTAAAGCAATACTAAATTAAAAACAATGAAAACCATTATTGCAACATTTATGAAAAAGGTTTACCAACAGATCATAGATGGACTAACATCATGCCTGCATCTCCCAGTCACTCAATCTTAAGAGTTTTTAATCCAATATAATATATGATCAGTCCATTGTATAGATCAACTTTGAAACAAACTATATAGAAAAAACAACTGAATTTTGCAATCGAGGCAGCATCTTAGATGGCCATTCCTACAAGTGATTGTAACTCCAAGTTCATCCTCTATGTTTGCCTATCATCTAGAAGATCAAGACCTTCCACGTGTTAAGTGTCATAAAACATTGTATTCGTGAATAAGATGCTTTCCAGTACTATATATAACTTTATAAAACAAGTTCGGTTCTCTCATGCATGCTAAATTGCTAATACATGACAAGACAATTACAGCCATGTGCATAGTTTTACCCTGTCGATTTTTTAGGTTTTGAATCTCAATGGTGAACTGAATATCCAACAGAACAGCCTTCCGTGATCATCACATTGCTCCATACATGTGTTAATTCTCAATATATTACCGAGTAAATATTACCATTATGTAAATATCCATATACAATTCTACAGCAGTAAAATAATTAGAATTGTCAAAAGTGGAACCTCTTAAGCCACATTCACTACTTAAACTAAATCAAAATAAATATGAATGACTGATGCCAATGAAAACATGCTTCTAGATCAAGTTCAATCATTATCAAAAGGATTGGGACATTCCTTAATATGCATTATGGCACCATGCAGCTTCTCAAAATCCTCCAAGTATATCCTCTTAAGTTGTAATTGTTTTTTGATGTTTCCTATATGGTTGCTCAATTGCTTACCCACCCACTCGTGACCCTCTGGTGTTTCAGCCAAGCATTGGGACAAACTTGGTGCTGGTTGAGCTATCCAACGACTATTATTTAATGTTACTTCATTCAACCTGCAGACACACAAGAATATACAAAGATATTAAAAACCAACATAAATTCATCATTCAAGGCCATCAAAACAATCAATAATATTAAAGAGCACTGACTGAATCCAGGGGTTTTGTCTTATACTTTTCCAATATTTTTGTCATGTTACAGCTCTCAGAAATACTGAAGTGGGCATCCAAAGCACCATTGCCCGTCATTTGTAGGCTCTCCATATTACCATATGACATGCAGATCGAATGTACATCCTTTACAGCAGTCTCTGGACCTAAATTAGTAATCCGAACGACCGTTGTTACTGGAAAATCAACCCGGCATACTGACAATTGTTTCCCATTGACTAAAACCCAATGATCGGATAGAGCTCTCTCCTTATCTTCAGAAGCCTGCAGAGTTAGAGAAAATTGGTTTGAAAGTATGAAAAAAATATAGAGTATGAATAAAAATACTAAAATACATAAAAATAATATTGCCCATCATCAAGGTACCTTGAATTCAATATGACAACCAGGCATTCCACTCTCCCCGGGTTTTAAATAACAGCCAACAATTTCCCCATATATTGACAGTGCTTTCCTTATATCAAGGAGAGTGATACCGCGTGGAACATACTCAATAAAGACAGACTTTTCTCCTCCACGGATTGCATTTGACTCTTTAACTTGATAAATAGGTTCCTGCTTCCGGGCTATTTCTTTTTTCTTTTCCTTCTCAACTCTCAGATCATCTCTTACAACAAAATTCAGTGCGGCGCACTGGTAATTATCAAATCTCTGTCCTCTGTGTTTTAGAAAATCTCTTCTGTTAGCAACTTTTTCCCTTTCTGGAGTCATCTTCGTATGGGGGACAAAATCCCTGACTTCTTGGAGTGACTCTCCAGTCTGCCGGAAATCAAGACCACCTGTCAAACTTCCAATGAAGTGAATATGTGGATCTGGAGAAGATTATAACCAAGATTATTCTTGTCATTGTATAACTTGAAGTTACAACTGGTCTATTAACTAGATCAGTAACACAATGGATGATGACGAAATGTTAATTCAGAATGCAGCATTAACTTTCTAAAAATATATTTAAATATGACATGAACACAAATATAAATAGAAGAGCCGACTAGAGAAGCAACAAAAATGAAAAAATTGTCTTGAAGCTGAACTAAGATCCAGGCAGAATAAGAAAGCCAAGACCATAACTAAGACACTACAATTCCCTTTCACCAATCTCAAAAATGACTAAAAGCTGCAAACTTGAGGTGTGTGTACCTGAACAGTGTTCCATGTTTCTACTGCTGGAGAAATCATCAGAATACCAGACAGGACTAAAGCATAACCTAAGTGGACAATGGGGTAAAAAGCTAGTACAAATGAGTTCCTACAACAATTGTTGCAAGGGGTGAACCATGTAAGATTTTCTACAGGATAGAACAATACCATTCTTGCACCAGAAACTGCAGAAGGCTGCTGCTTTTTATTTGAGCTCCATATCCTGTCAATTGCGGTTGATATCTTTCCAGTTTCTGACTCTATACTTGGGCTATCCTGTTCAGAAAAGGCACCATACTCTTTGCTCCTGTTATTGGCAGCAAGCATCTGAACATGATTTGGAGAAATAGATCGAGCACTGTTAGAAATCTGACCACCTCTGCCAGGAACCTGTAGAATTTTTTATGATAATCGATGCAGCCATCACTTCTGTTTGGTTTTTGGTGCTCAAACAAATTGCTGCCAGTGCATTTAGTATCCATTTGAACCTTTGTAAAAGTTGCTTTCATGAAATGATCATCTGCCCGTCTATGTTGCTTCTGAATGTTCATTGCACTATTGGGATTATTTAAACTGGATGCTGTTTGTTGCTTTGTTGAATGCCTAGAAGAAAATAATACTAAGTTAGACATATAGTCAAGGATAGTATCCATGTATTCTCAATGTATAATAAAGAATATTATATGCAATGCTTTGGAAGAAACATTTGTTGAAATGTTTCGCATGCCATGAACTTGCATAAACAACATGAATGATATGCTCTTGAGATTATTCAAACTGGATACCGTTTTTTGCTGTGTTGAATGGCTAAAAGAAAACAATACTTATTTAGAAATATGGACAATGGTATTATCCATATATTCTGAATTATGCAATGCTTTGTAAGAAACATTTGCTGAAATCTTTCTCATGCTGTGCACTAACATAGACATGTTTATATATCTGCCACATCTGACTTGTCTTAACCTTGCCTAAAAAATAGAAAAGCTCTGATCTTGCCTAAAAAAATAAAATTATTGTGAATGGAGAAAAATAGAAAAATAGTCAAGACTATAATGGCATAAAAGGACAGCACACAGGTAATATGGAAAAATTTCTATCCATTCTTCAGAATTTACCTCTACCTTCATTGAATTTATTTCCTTGTGGCTTCCTCCCTACCAAATGCCACGACAACACACTTCTCCATTCTCTAAGAATGCAAGTAATATCTCAAGTGTTGTTTGCAGATTACTCTTCAACTAAATCTGAATTTATATATATGTGAAGCAAAAAGGCAAAGAGAGAATGGATCTTACATTTGCAGAAATAAGTTGAGTGTTTTAGTGTGTATATTTGTGAAGAAAAAAACAGAGAGAGAATGGATCTTATTTTTGAAGCCATAAGCAAGTGTTTTAGGAATATGCTTCTATGTGTATATATAATATAATTAAGAAAAAAACAAAGAGAATGGATCCTAAATTTGTGGCCATATGTGAGTATTTAAGGACCACGCTAATGCTGCAATTGGAAACTAATAGTAAATTGAAAAATAGTATTCCAAATACGGAAAAAATGAAGGTGGCTAGAGGCATTGAAATTAAGGAAACTGTCAAAGGAATTAAAAAGAGGGAAAGATAGCTCACTGCAGGCATCTGATATATTTTTTGATAATGATCTGCCTCTATTAATTTAAATTTCTTTTTATTGATCAAAAAGGAGAACATGTTACAGATGGGGCACTATGAGTAAGCTACCATTTCATAAAGAATGAATTGCAAGAAATGCAGCTAGAATATTGGTGCTGACAAGGGGACAAACAAAAAAATGTCTAAGAACAAAAAATACCAGCCGTAGAAGAAAGGTTTTATTACTTGTTTTTAAACAGTGATCCAGCCAAAGACACATTTTCGGCAATCTCTACATCCTCGTCTAAACTTTCAATGCTTGCCGCAGTTGTTGCACTACATCTTCCCTTACTCTCTTGTTGGCATAGTCCTGCAGAAGCATGATGTTTGCTCAAAACATCAACAATAAAGTCTGTGGATTCTATCATTGTAGAATAGTTTCCTGTAGTGCCTGTGTAAAAAAACCTATCATTTTTGTCATTCAATTGCAGGTACCACAATCAAGACTTAACTCACTCTCAAGACAATTAATAAAAATGATATCACATATCAAAGAAAATTTTGAAATCACATTAAAAACATGCCTATGCAAAAGTCTTCCCACACAATTGTAACCTTGAATGATATGCATAAGTCTTCCCACACAAGTATAGGTAACCATGGATGTTAAAAATATAAGGACGCCCCGTGATATTTACTTTGGAATATAAGTGAAAATTAAACATTAGATGCAGGTTTGACTAAGCATGTCAACAGTCCAATCAAAATACGTTGACCATTACATGGGCATCTCACTACTCTCATGCACCCGCACGCACGCACGTCCATGACATGAGAACTCCACAACACACACACATAGATACATATAGTAAGAATACAACTATTTTTAGGCTCCCTCAATAATGGCCCTCTCCACATAGCCATTCTCTTTATTCTATATGAATATAAGGTCCCAAAAGTGAGTTATAATTATATTTTTTAATGCATATAACCTTTTTCCTTTACTGGATAGTTTTAAACTTTTTCAAGTCCCTGGATAGTTTTGAACTTTTTCAAACCCCTTGAAATTAGAAAATTTGGAAAATTATACACCCTTCTTTCTCCTTAACCTACTGAACTTTTCAAACATGGTGCAAACTGCAGCAAAAGACTCTAATACACTTTAAATTAACTAAGCTAGATAGCTTCACTGAATTTTCTGAAATAACAAATAGAAAATATATGAGACAAAAGAATCGTAAAAAAAAATCATATTAATCAAGAACATATCTGAAAAAGTTTTGATAGTTTGTCTATCCAGTAGGCTTGTTTGGAAAATTTCTCAACTTTATACACATTGATTGCATATTTAGCAACAAACAAGGCACTAAAGACAAAATTTGATTTTTCTCTCAAGGAAGCACGAATGTAAGCATAGCCATATCTTGAAGAATCAAGAATGTCTTAAAATCATAAACGGAAAACAACCACATAAAAATATGACAATTTGTTTCTCATTACAGCTTCAAAAGTTTAATGCTGAATACAGTTGTTGCTAGTTGAGGAGTTCTCAACCTATAAATTAAATTCCCTCAAATGAAAATGACAGTAATCAAAGTCCAAAAGCCATCAAACTAGTATCCATTGAATTATCTGGTCTTAACTATGTTCTTTAGGGGAAAGAGTGTATCCAAAAGACCACAATTGGAGAAAGATTATGTAACATGTTTAAGGAACATAAGATAATATTAAAAGCATTCTTGGTTCATTCACTTAAATTCCATGAATTATAAAAACCTAAGTTTCATCCATGGCAGATGCCAGCTGGTGTCGAGAACTCAGGGCATTGTATATTACGGTCACTTTTTCTTTTTCCATCTTTTTCTTTAAAGTTTGGTTTAGGACCACCGCTATCTATGAAAGGCCACCATCAATTGAAAAGCTTAAGGAAACTGAAAAAGTAAACATAAGCTTAAACCATAGGCACTACATTTTTCAATTTTATCTTATTATATTAAAATGTGAACAAACATAAAGATGGATAATGCCGCTTGGCACATTCAGTAGGCTTCTTCAGCAATTATTCTCAACCATTGACCAAACATTTAAAAGAAAAGGAGAAAACCCTCCATAACCCATGGGCCATATGAAATTGATGCATCTATGCAGAAAAATATTTGCAAAGTACAGACCAGTAAAGACCCACTCCAAGCCAATATTTAAAGTTCACACCTGTTTAGCCTTTTTGGCCATTTTTCCAGTAAAACACATTCAATTGTTTAATTGACACATTTCCTTTAACTACCACTCCTAAAATCTAGACATCATTTGTATACAATACACAAATATATAATTATGAATTTAGATATCGCTTACACATAAGTGTACTAGAACAGATATCTTAGATACATTCACTTGAAAAATGCCGATAGATATCCAATTCATCAACTTCTCCATAAATTGTTTTCTCACTGGTGACAGATATCTTCAATCTAGCTCAACCATTGTGACAGGCTCGAAAAAAATCTTTCTGAGAAACAAAACAGCTCCAAACTCCACCGTATGCCAAAGAATATCGTGATTTTGCAATCACCTTCTTCAAGCAGGAAGAAAAAAATTCCTATGGCGGTCAAATGTAAGGTCAGGTATTTTTATTGACATCCCACGCTATTACACTCCACTACAACCCCCTTGGCTACCATTGTAGGTTACAATAACACTCCACTTAAGGCCTAGCTACAATAACAAGGGAATTCATCTATGCTGTTCTGTTGGTGCAAACTGCAAAATATATATGCTAGATACAGTTATTTATGAAATTGCCATAACACTGCGTTACATAACAAATTTTATAAAAATTAGGCCTACTAGGATCATTTTACTCACAAATCTACACTGCGAGAACAAACCAAGGTCTTTCAGTGAGGCACTTACTTTCATTAGCATGGTCTCTCCTGAGCAGAACTTTAAGCTTGCCTGGATTAGAATGCGACTATAACAGCTTGAGCTCAAAACACTTTGCAGGGAGCCACTTGATGTTATTTGATAAGAAGCTCAATCTTAAGAAACTAAGCATCACTACAGTCCAATAACTACATGAAAGGTTCATAAACCCCAGCAAGCATACTCTCCATACTTATGCCGTAGAATTTCATGTCACATATATGTACAGAGTTAAGTACCCTCTACAGCATTCAAAAGGGGCTTATCCATATTCAGCAACAATATACTAACAATCACCACCACCTCTGCTATTCAGCTCATTGCCTCAATAAAGCATTGCACTAATAAAAAGGCCTTAATCTCACGGCAATGCTTTAGTACAAGGGGCTGTGGTATGACAGTAACGAGGGTCACTTGTAGGAGCCTAACCCAGGGTCAAACCCGCACTGAAATAAAGTGGCCCATAACTCCGGCCAAGACGTGGCAAGGGTGGAAGAGAACATGCCTCAACCCAAAAGGCCATGAGGCTGGTAGCTCGGTGGTATAGCACCCAGCTTGCTAATGGGAGGTCCACAGCTCAGGTCGAACCTAGCTGGTCCATGAAAAATAATGTGGTCTCATGGAAATGCATTCGTAAAAGGACATTATAGAGTAATGGCAAGTCCAACTAGTATGACGGTAATGAGGGCAATCGGGGTTCAAACCCTTGTTGCAATCTGCAGTAAACTCCAGCCAGATGTGGAAATGTTTGAAAAGAACAAGCCACAACTCAAACCACAAAGAAGCTGGCAGCTGAGTGGCATAGCATCGTAGCATGCTAAAGGGAGGTCCCGGCATGGCTTCTAGTTTGTCCATGAAAATAACATGGTATCAGAATTGGACAAGAAACCCCAAGCAAACAAGAGCATGGGTTAGCTCAACCTTAGAGCACCCCGGCATGCTCATGGAAGCCCTAGTTCGGATCCCTAGCAGGTCGGTAAAAACATTAAGTTTGTGAATTTAGAACGCAATCAGCCTGGGGTTTACAAACCTTAAGAATATATTCCAGGTTTATCTCGCCCCACACTACACACTGCCTATAACCTTATCTAAGATTTACACAGAGTTAAAATTTAACTATAAAGATTTTTTTAATATTTAAAAAGCTTCACCCAAAAATTACCAGAGAAAACAGAAAATAAAAGGCAACCATATTTAATACTTTGGATACTTACCAAGCACTGTAGATGTGTGACGCTTCCAGGAAGTAGCGAATTGTGAAGACCTGAGACGGAGAGGGTTCATGTTTTCTTAAACCCTTACTTGCTGAAATCCTTTGATAAAACCAAAATGTATTTGCAGTGTTTGTCTGAAGAAATTGGAAGAGCGAAAATATTACTGTAGTGTCGCATCTCGTCGTAGAACAGGCGGAAATTTGAAAATAATCATGGGTTCTGAGGTTTAAGCCCGAGCACGAAAACAAAGGTGCTAGGGTTTAAGGCGGTTTAGAAATGATAGTGAATCATTGCTGGTTTTTTTTTACTCGACTAATTATTTAGTCCCAGCAAATTAAACTATATAGGTTCGCCAATCAGCGATTGGTCCATTGGTGACGTTGTTAGTCTCATAAAGAGCTCATGAGTAATGGCTTAGGCACCATAATAAGGGATTGTTGCCGCATGCAAAGGTCTAGGCACCATAATAAGGGATGAGGCCAGGATCATGTTCCAGGGCGACTTTGGCGGAATGGATACCCTTTAGACCTTGCATCTAAGCTAAAGAAGACTGGATTACTTATAAGCCTTCAACAAAACTATATAGGTTCTAGTTCCACTTTTGCTAACGCATGGAATTGGGTAGGTACTCTTACAACGGGACAAGTTAATTGCTTTGGTTTTAATGCATTTATGTGTGTGTTTTTGTGTTGTTTATCTTCGATTACTATAGCAATTAGTTTTGTTTGACTCGTTTAATTAGTTATTATTAATAATTATATATAAGTAGTCTAATGGAGACATTGAAAGGGGTGCGTTGAAGAAGTTAAACTTGGAGGCATGAAAAATTGCAAGAGGAAGATGGGCGGTGAAGAAGGGGATTGAGGGAGAAGAAGTCATAGGTGGGAAAATGTGTGATAAATTCTTCTCTTCTTCCGAAAAGGCACATACGAACCGCATGTCATTTTCATCAATAGGTTGAAGGAGAAAGGGGGTGTGGAGCACAGATCATTGAGGCAACGTACTTCAAATATATCTCAAAAAATAATCCCATGTCGATCAATACTCCCAATGTCAATTGCTATTTTTTGCAATGTCATCCCTTGTGTTTTTTGGATAGTTAGAGCACATGGCAATTTTAGGGGAATTTGTTTGTATGTGTCATGAGATACTTTAAAGATATGGACATGTTGAGGGACTCAAAGATCCCATGCCGAGTTGATGTAGTAAAATTTGATAATCACAAAACATGTCACTCAAGTGGTTTTGCACCACCTTTATAGACCATTGTCTTAGGCCTTGCTCCACAATTTCCCAATCAACGACAATTAGTAGCCGTAATAGTTTTCCTTGTGGATTTGTATTTAACATGTCCTGTTAACATTCCAAAATATTAACCATCATTCAATTTGAAGCATTATCATATTATCCTCGTTATTTTGATTTTTTTGTATTATGGGGCTTTACAATACGAGAGAGTGGTCAAAGAAGATGAGAGAGGCCCGGATGTATGGGTATTTTCCTAAATTTTGAAACAAATTTTTGAAAGTAAATGCTCTAAGTATTGATTCATTAAATGTTATTTTATTATATTATATACATATTTTCTATATCTTACAAGATTTTCACAATCATAACACTCTCGCCGAATTTCCCGTAACTACCAATGTTATTGTCGAGGTTTGAACATGTGACGAAACAAGATCTTATTATTTTCTTGTTTCTTAGGCAAAGCCATGGTTTTCGCAGTATAGTCGTGGTTTCTAACTTTTACATTTATCAAATAAATGCACTAATCATCAATTCATTAAATTAAATTTTCTATATATATTTAATGATGGTAAGGGTAGTTGATTTGAACAACACAAAAGTCAGTATTGACAAACAACATCATTATAGTCTAAGAAGATTCTATAACAAATCCCATGAAGAAACCGATCTAAATGCAATTATTCTAAAATCATGAATTGTGTGCATTTTTCATGAGGGTTGTGGCTATTCATGTTACCTATTGTCTTTCAGATATGACATTAGACAATGATAGATTTGATGACGCATAATTTGAGAATGTATGCCCTACTTTATATTTCTAATGAAGTATCTCACACATGAAATTAGGTGCACACAAAACGAGTGAAGTCAAAAGGGATACAACATATGATCTCAAGGGAGATGGTTAACCTAGTTGAAAGCCCCTAATAACTCAAATCCCCCCACCATCTAGCAAATTGCACATACACACATATCACTCGAGAGAATACATTAATGTGTAAACATATAAATAGGAGATTAAGTCGCGATCACATCAAATCAAAATAATCATATTGATAATAAATTAATGTATGTGAAAACAAATAAATGATAAAAATTCAATCAAATCACACACTAAAAACAAATGATGTAATTGGTACCAATGCTACATTGTGTTAATTATTCGGCCTAGAATTTCGATAAGAGGAATTTTTATTCGACTTATTGGGCTATGTGAGAACACAACAGGCTTTAAGACTCATCTTCGGGCTCACACAATTTTTTGAATCCGATGAAGAAAATAAGTGGCAACTTTTCAAGGCATTCGACATTGGTCGACTACAAATTTATCGGGTACAAGGCTTGAGAATTCACTCTTGGATTATATCTCTAAGGAAGCCTTGTGGGTGCTATATTGTCTTTGATAAGCACAAAACATGTAAGATCAAGTGGTTTTGTGGTAGCTTTATAGATGGTTATTTAACTTGGGTTCAACTAATGGTAAACATGGAGATGAACACCAATAATTTTTATATATCTTACACGGTTTTTGTTGACACAAAATCACACACTTGGGTACATTTCTAGGTCCGAAAGCATACTAATGTATATATGATTCTTAAGCAAAAAAACTAGTGGTTAACAACTATTTTTGGCCTCTTTTATTTTTTACTTGTTTTCTATTTGATCTTACACACCCTACAGTCTTGATGGAATTTGACTTATTTATCATTTATGGCCTCAAACACTGGCACCCAGTTAGAACATCAACGCCCAAGCACTTGTGTCCATATTGGGCGCTCCTGACCCTTTTTTACCTTTACTCACACTTTTTGAGTCTCTTTTATCTTTTGGGCATATTTTTCACTTATGGGTTAGCATTCCAGTTGTCAATTACAAAATTCAAACAAGGGAATCATATATATACTTAGTTACTTCTCAAAAATAAGGACCAAGAACTAAGCATCACCATCACCACCTAAACATATATCCAAAGGCACTAAAGCACTCCAATGGCATCCATCTATATCGCTATCATTTGTGCAACTTGCACAAGGGCATCCTAGGGCACCTTTTCTATAAACATATACTAGAGTTACATGGGGTCCGAGATGTAGTGTAGCGGCCGTGAAAGAAATTCACTCTTCGGGTGACCGTTGGGGTCATCTTGACTCCATATTTTGCATATTTTTTATTAAATTTGATGTGGTTTGTCGACATGTGTAGGTAGACATTCTATTTTGCAGGCTACAGGTATCCTCGCGATCGGGTAGCAAATATCAAGTGACAGATAGGAGCCAACAACAAAACCCTCGCAACATAGAGAAAATTAGTTTTGAGCATCCGTGTGGCCACTAATACTCAAGCGCCTCGCCCTACACCGGGTTCCCCTATCCAACTTTGTTCCTAAGTTCTAGAATTCACAGTGAGTAGTAATGACAATGTCTATAGCCTGTTCAACACTTTTACCCACCCAAATCGCTTCTTGGTCACTCAAAAATTGACTAAGTCTTCCTATCTCTCCTTCTTGCTTAGGGTTTTGTATTGTACATGCTTGTTTGCTTGCGTCTCCATGTACATTTATCATTTATATATCATTAGGTACATAAGTTACTCTAAAAACATAGATTTAATTCAAATTAAATTAAATCACTTTCCACGACTGATTTAATCTAAATTGAATTAAATCTAATTTCATAGTAACTAATGATATTCGTGTGATAAACTACAGTAATGTCCAATCAATAAACATTCAATAATGTGAAACCCTAAGCAAATGAGAGAGGGATGATGACTTAGCTAATTTCCATGTAACCGGGAGTGATCGGATCATGTATCTGTTGGAACTAGCCGGGAACAATGTCACAAAGTATCGATGAGGGCTTATAACCCTTGGAATGTGTAGGACAAAAGTGCTCGCATGAGGACGTAAGTGCTCGCAAAAGGACAGGAGCGCCCCAAGTGTTAGTGACTAATTTGGGTGTCTATGTTTGCTTAAATGCTCGGGTTCTAACTTTTTCTAGGTCGGAAGGTCTTCGATCCAATATTGATTTTGTTGCTCGACTCGACTTTGCTATTGGGTTTCGATCACACTTGTAACTTGTAAAACAAATATCTATCTGCACATGTTCACAAACCACATCAAATATAATTAAAAATGTAGAATGTGGAGTCGACCCGACCTCGACTTGGCCGCCCGAAGAGTGAACTTACAACCGAGCGTTATACTACATCTTAGAATCCATGTAGTTTTTCGTGTGTGTGTGTGTGTGTTTTGTGCCCTAGGTTGCCCTTGTGCAAGTTGCATGATGATAGTGGGCTAGATCTAGATTGTACTAAGTATGCAAAATGTGTGTGATGGAATAGAATAAACTCCCCTCCTATATTTTGTATGCATATCAATGCAACCCTTTTCCCTTGTATGAATGTGATAGATGTGTGCTTTGTAGTGATCTTGTTTCTTAATGCAAGCTTTGGTGGTGATAGATAATGTTTATAGTGTTTGGACCCTTATTTGAGAGAAGTAACGAAGTGTGTGTGTGTGTGTGTGTGTGTGTGTGTGTGTGTGTGTGTGTGATTCCCTTGTTTGAATTTCATAATTGACAATTGAAAGGATGGCCCAAAGTGTTAAAAGTGTCCAAGAAGAGAAAATGACCCAAAAGAGTAAGAATAAGGAAGACAGAGACATGGGCACCCAAAATGGATAGGAGCACTTGGGCACTTCTATCCTAACTAGGCACTAGTGTCTGAGGCCATCATAAGATAAATCAGTAAAGTGTTGACAGAGCTATAAGATGTGTAAGGCCAAGTAAAGTGTAAGAGAAAAAGTAGCAAAAATGTCAAAAGGAGTTGTCAACCAGTAGTTTTCTTGCTTAACAATCATGTATACATTAGTATGCTTTATGACCTAGAAATTTACCCAAATGCATAGATTTTATGTCTACATTTTCCCCCACTTTAAGTTGTTAAGTGAATAATCGATACCATAAAGTACATGTAAGATATATGCCTTGTAAACCAATGAAAAGTGTAGCCGATAGCATGCCGAGTGGACAAGTATCCATATGAAGTGTGAAGTGATCGTAATGTGAAGTGTGACAACTAGGAAAGGGAGGTAGACCCTAGGGGTGAAGTGTATGTGTAGTAGCATGTTGCTAGAGCTTGTGCTTATAGACGTGAGTTGTTTCTTGTTGCTTGTAAGGATGAACCTGTAAAAGAAGAGAAAGAGATTATTTAAAGTCTCGTATGTGAAAAATCAAAGTAACATGTGTATAAGTATGTAAAAGTAGTAGTTAAGGAAAGAGTGCACCTAATGTATGAGAGAGTAAAAGATAGAAACTTGTTGTGTTTGTATTTGAGATGTTGTTGCATGGGGTTAGGAGTGGGAAATTCTCAACCAAGAAAGTGTCGAGCTACAGATTTGAGTGTCTTACCGCCAAGGATGCGGTTTTTGGGCTATCTCATGCCAAGAGTGAGGTTTTTGGGCGATCTCACACCGATGATGAGTTTTTTGGGTGATCTCGATGCAAAGGGTGAGTTTTTTAGATGATTTCATGCCAAGAGAAGAGTGTTGCAAAGAAATCTCTTTTTTTCTCTCCTTCCATAACGCTTCTCAAATGATAAGTGCCACTATAGATTGGCTTATCCCGATTTGTAATCTGAATTGTAGTTGATTGAATGAATTTTGTAACTGAAGGCAAGTGCCTGATACTATAGATCTATATTGTACTTTGTTGGAAATCGTGTTAAGCTAAGAAACTATCTAGTTTTTCCCTAGGACATAAACACCCAGGTATTCACAAGTGCCCACCGTTCTTGTCTGATTTTGGGCATTAGTGCTTGCTTTTATGGTTTTAGTCCAAGACTAATTTTGGACCAATCTATAACTATGTGCCAATGTTAGTTTTCATTGTGTTGTTTTGTTCTAAAGCTTTATGTTATTGGAAGGGTGATTTGTTCACCTAATAATTACTTGCCCCTTGTTTGGGGTACATGTGATGAATGTAGGAGGATGCGGCCCAAATGAGAGGACCTAAAACTGATGTCGTGGATTGGATATCTGCAGGGGTAGGGGATGCACATGGTAAAAACCAAGGCACGTGCAAACAAGATAGACTAAAAATAAGTGTTAGTGTAAAAGAACTAGCATGCAATAGAATATAATGTGACAAGACTATGTGAATATAAGAGGGATAAAGAAAAGTGGGTTGCATACATGGTACATCACTCACAATGTCACAAGACAATCAGGGCCAAAGTGGCCATAAGAAAACAATGATCAAACATAACATAGGGCATGATCCGCAAAACAATAAAGCAAACAATAACAATCAAGAAGTAACAAATAACCATGAATATATAGAATCCTGCAAGACAAATGCTACACATGAAGCACCGTTAGCAATGTTAGAAAGATAAGTAGTATGTTAAAGCATGTATATATCAAGGAAAAATAAGTGCTATTGACAATAAGTAGTAAAAATTGTAACAATAGGACATGTGATGTGTGGAGTATGAGAGTAGCAAAGGTAGATGCCCCCAAGAGCCTCGGTGGGAATGGAAAAGAAGAGCAGTGTCAAGCATCATACATCGTGTAAGAATCTGTAAAAGTCCTGCATTCACCTCAAGATACCATGTGAATGCATATGTGTATATAGAAAAGATTATGACATACTAAGAATCTAAATAGCATAGGAAACAAAATGCAATGTGTAAATAGTATAAGCTAACAAGAATAAATACAACCAAGATGTGTAAATGTTGTATGAAAGTGATGGTGTGCTGCGATATGAAAGATGTGCAAATGAGGGGAACCGCGATGCCTCCTAACGAATGTGCATGAGATGAGGCTCATTTAAGAATTCTCCCTCAACAGTCAAGTATGAACCGTAGAACAAGAGTACATCATCAGGTGACAAAGGTATTTCTAGGAAAGATTTACCATGAAGCACTAAGTGTGAAGTGTAGTAGATAAACTATGCGTAGTCACAAAATCATGCATTTTATACATTATTATCCATATTGAAACATAATGATTAAGCGGTCTAACCAACCCTTAATTAATATGGGTCCATCACTATTATATAGGTTAAATACTTAATAATATGAAATATTTTTCTATTATTAAATATTCATACCTAGGTAATATACATTAGGTAAGTATTTAATAATGTGAATCATTTATGTTTCTATTTATTAAATACACTCACTTAGGTATATGTGTCAACCATTTTAGGTTGAAAAGGTGGGTCAAGAGACATACTCGATCACCTTATATAAAAAGGACTTTAGGTCCTCATTTGATATATTTAGGAAATATATCAAAGGTGTGCAAATCAAGTGATTTAGTTTTATCCTTGGTATATAGGGTTTCAAATGAGGAGGTGATCTTACTGGATGTAAAATAAGTTCTCTGAAGTAAAAGGTTATTTTCAAAGTGGTTTTTACCCTATTGGGGTTTTCCACTATAAATACTATGTCACCTGTGTTATTTATTTCTTGTAAGTATTTCTTTATTTATTTATGTTATGATGTAATGTTTATTTAAATATTTATTATAACATTATATAATATGTAAGTTGATTAAATTTGTATTTATTAGAATCCTCAAATTCTAACATGGTATTAGAGCGAGGTAAATTAAATAAATTAAGATCAAATATTTTGTATTTTATTTATTTAATTTGTACGGGTTTTTTCAACTAATCCTAAGGGTATTTAAAATAGCCGACCCCTTATTTCCATCGTGCAATTTAAAAGTTTTGCTTTGTAAAGAATCAAGGTGAATTCACAGTGGAAATTTTGGAAATTTCTTACCTTCCGTGAAAATTTGTGTACATGTAAGGGTAAAATATTTGAAATATATTTTTAGATATAGTTTAAATATGTGCAAGTTGAATTTTGTCAATGGTAAATGAAGGAGGAGACAAAACTCCATCAAAATAGAATTTGAATTTTTTCATTGAAAGCGTGAAAATGTTGTCTCCTCTCAGTAAATTCTAAGGTTTATGTAGAATTTAAAATTGCATGGCCTAGTAAATCTTTTTTAAATCTTTTTTTCATGAGGGGCCCCCGTAATAAGGGTTATATATGTTTTTTTAAGTATGTATATATTATAGTTTATATTTTTTATAGACTATATGTTGTTTTTTATTTACATTATATAAATTATATACTTTTTTCTAAAAGTGAATATATTTTTACATTATAATTATAATAGGTTAATATAATGTATTAAAATATAACCTCCGTAATAATATTATACGTAAGAAGATATTTTAGAATTTCACATTCTAGAAATATACAACAAGTTTTGACTCCATAAAATTTGATGGTCAAATGACCATCACGATTGCATCAAACATAGGCAAATATGATGGTCATTTAGATGTCAAATTTAAGATCGTAGGTTCCAGAAAAATTTCATTGTGTTAAAATTGATAGTCAAATGACCGTCATGACAAACCAAAAATAATTCATAATAACGGTTATTTAGACGTCAAATTTAAGCTAGCCAAATCTTTTTCTACATTATTTTTCTAGAAATTTGAATTTGTTTTGCATTCTTAGGGGTTTCTTCTTCACTTCTATATGGTTGGAAAATTTTTTTATATAAGTCTGGGGTATAATGCAAAGCCCTTTATATTGCGGGTTATTATTTTGATTATGGGAGGTTAATTAATATGCATTGTAATGACAAAATTAGTTATGATTAAATAGTTTATGTAGATCTATAAAATTTAGATCTCGATTCTATTAAAAGTGTTTTTTATAAATATGTATCTAACTCTATGGTACATTGTATATTATAATGGGGTGTGTTTTACATGTTCAGGTAAACAATGACGTCCAGCTATTTTTGTCTTGACAAAACCTAGATCCTGAATGGAACCAACTACAACATTTGGAAGATCAGGGTCAAATCAGAACTTATGGCGAGGAAACTTTGGACAATTGTTTTTGGATCTGAGGTTGCTCCCACTGGTCGTCAAACAACGTAGACAACATGAATGCATTCTCGCAATGAATGCAGGAGGATATTTCCATGATTCTACTTAATGTGAACGATGAGTACCTTCTACACATTGGTAATATCAAACATCCGAAAAAGGTATGGACGTAACTAGAATCCATGTATGAAGGTACGCGTTTATCTAAAATTATTAAATTAGTTTAGAAGTGCTTACAACTCCTATGAAAGGAGATGAAAAATTAGTTAATTTCTTAGCCAAAATTAAAAATAGTAAAACACAATTAGATGGATGCAATTGTGATTTAATTGGTGAAAAATAATCTACTTTATTGTTCATTAAATATACATGAAAGATTTAAGAATTTTATTTATATCTTGAACTCTAAATATCAAAATGAAAATGATCTACCTGATTTAAATACCTTGAGTTCACTTTTGATACAGGAAGAGCACGTGATGATGAACTTTGACACTGAGAAGAATGCCTCTCAGGCACTTCTTGCTCAAAATTTAAAGTTCAAACCTTGCAAGCCCTTCTCATATCAGAAATTTAGATCTAAATCTTCTTCTGTTGATAAGAAAAAAATCTTCCAATCAATTGTGTGTTAGCTTTAGTGGTAAATGTCACAAATGTGGTAAATTTGGACATAAAAAGGAAGATTGCAAAACTAAGAAACATATCCATAAAAATAAAAATAAACTATTTCTTCTAAATACAATTTAAGGAAAAAGGATAGCTCTAATGATATTCCTAAAATTGTTGCATTATATGTTGCGTTGTATTCTTCCTCTAATTTTGAATGGATTCTAGATTCAAGTGCATCAAATCATATGACTGGTGTTTCAAATTCTTTATTTGATGTTGTGAAAATCAATGAACGTGTGTATCTTGGTGATAACTCATCTTTAGAAGCAATAGAGAAAGGAAAAGTAAAATTTGCTAATGGTGTGTTAAATAATGTTTTATTTGTTCCTAAACTCAAAAAGAACCTTTTATCATGTTCTCAATTAACTCATGATGGTTTGGCTATTCAAATTTTGAAAGATACTTGGTATATCAAGGATAGTAATGATAATATAATAGTTGAATAAATTCAAAAAAATGGTCTATATATTTTTGATGATTTCTCTTCTGCATCTTGTTTTGTTTCTCAAAGTTTGAATAATTCAAAAGTACGACATGAAAAATTAGGACATGTTAATTATTGAATTTTATATGAAATGGCTAGATATAATCTTGTGAAAGGTTTGCCTGTGTTATCTTCTACCCATGATGCGTGTGAAGGGTGTTTACGCTCAAAACAAAATGCTAAACCCTTTTCACTCACATCTTGAAGAGAGTTCCTCTTCCCCATTAGAACTTATTCATAGTGATGTTAGAGTACCTCTTGAAGTAGCTTCATTAAATGGTTCTTTATATGTTGTGACTTTCATTGATGATTTCACCAGGATGATTTGGTCATATTTTCTTAAAAATAAATCGATGTACTTGGGAAATTTACGGAATTTAAAGCATCTGTTGAAAACTCTTCAAATTATAAAATTAAGAGACTTAGAATAGATAATGGGGGTGAATATGTTAGCAAAGCATTTGAAAATTTTTGTATTGATTGTGGTATTAAAAGGGAATTAACTTCTCCTCATTCTCCCTAATCTAATGGTGTTGCAGAATGTAAGAATAGGACTATTTTAGATATGGCTCGCACTATGATTCATTTTGTTGGTCTTCCCAAATTTCGTGGGAAAAAACAATGAACACAACAGTCTACATTTTAAATAGGGTTCCCACCAAAGTTATTTATCTTTCAACTTCTTTAGAAAAATGGTCAAATCAAAAACCTAATATTTCTCATCTAAATTTTTTTGGTAGTCTTACTTCTTTATACATTCCTAAAAAGAAAAGAAAGAAACTTAATATGACTTATTTTTCTTGTGTTTTCATTGGATATGGTATTAACACTACAGGTCTAAGGATTTACGACCCTACAAAAAGGGAAGTAACTGAAAACCGTAATGTGGTAGTTTTGGAAAAATATTTGTGTTCATCTAATAATGGTAAAGATGTTTCTAACTTTATCTATATTTTTAATAATGGTTATGATTCGATAATAAGAATATAGTAAATGTTCATGATAATGTTTCTTGTGTTGATACTATAGATGCTTCGAATCTCCTAACTCCCTAGTTAAGAAACTAAAATGGGCTCAATCTGTGTTAGAAAGTTCTAATCCTATTGATCTTAGGAAAATGACCTAGAAGTCATCATACGTACCATGCATTAATGACCTTGTATGAACCTGAGCCGCAAATCTTTGAAGAAGCTTCTCAAGATGAGAAGTGGATCAATGCAATGCAAACTAAATATAATGCCTTAATTCAAAATCAAACTTGGGAGTTAATTCTACCTCCAGAGAAAAGAAGTATTATAGGGTCTAGGTGGTTATACAAAGTAAAATATAATGCAGATGGTAGTATTGACAAACATAAAGCTAAACTTGTTGCTAGAGGTTTCACTCAGAAACTTGGTATTGATTATGTTGAGACATTTGCCCCTGTAGCTAAAATGAGTACTATTAGGACCTTATTTGCAATTGCCGCTCAATTTGGGTGAGAAATCCACCAAACGGATGTGAAAAATTCTTTTGAATGGTGATTTAAAAGAAGAACTTTACATGTCTCAACCTAAAGGATTTGAAAAAACGGTAAAAAAATTATGTTTGTAAATTGAAAAAATCATTGTATGGTTTAAAGCAATCTCCTAGAGCTTGGCATGCGAAAAAATAATTTTTTTCTTTAAAAGCTTAGGATTTGTTAATTATTCTTCTGACAATGATTTATTCATTAAACAAGAAGGATCACATATTATCATTGTTTGTATATATGTTGATGATTTGCTTATGACTGGTGATAATCTCGCTTTAATTTGTAGAATTAAAGAAAAATTGAAACGATACTTTGAAATGACCGATTTAGGTCTCTCACATCATTTTCTTGGCATGGTTGTATTTCAAGATAAACATTCCATTGTTGTTTCTCAAGCACATTATGCAACCAATGTACTAAAAAAGTTTAGCATGATTGATTGTAAACCAATTTCTACTCCTACGGAAGCCGGATTGAAAATTGATCCTAAACCCGCATGTGAAAAATTGATCCTACTTTATATAGGCGTTAGTTGGTAGTTTGATTTATCTAACTATCATCGACAGAATATTTCCTATGCAAAGATGAATTACTTTTACGTTTATGCAGAACCTTATAGAGATAATTAGAATCTTACAAAAAGGATTCTTAGATATATTAAAGGTAAAATCAATTATGGGTTGCATTATACTAAGAATGAAAATGCTAACTTATATGGATTTTGTGATTTTGATCATGCAAGTGATGTATTGGATAGAAAATCTACTTCTGGTTATGTGTTTAAATTTGGTGTAGGTGTCATTACTTGGTGCAACAAAAAACAACCAACTATTTCTATCTCTTCAACAAAAGTTGAGTATAAAAGTGCAATAGAAGTTGCAAAAGAGGCTCTATGACTAAAGAGGTTCGATGAGATAAAGATGAAGGATCCACACAGTGTTTCTTTGTTCTGTGAAAACCAAAGCACCATAGCTCTTGCACATAATCCAAAGATAAGATCGAAGGACGAAGCACATTGAGATACATATACACTTCATCCATGAAAATGTGCTAAGTGGTGAGATAGATCTCAAGTTCGTGTCGATCGAAAAACGGGTTGTTGATATCTTCATAAAACCCCTGAGTGTTGCAAAGTTTTGTCACTTTCATGAAAAGCTTGGATTGTCGGAGTTTCCATTGAGGGGAGTGTGCATGACAATGTCACCTCCTAATGGAACTTTGTTTTTGTAAAAATACCTTCGGGCATTTGTAAAAGACCTTCAGAAAGTGTAAAAAGACCTTCGGCAAGTGTAAAAAAATCAGTGCATGTATACCTCCTCAGATTATTTTTAGAAAGAAGTGTAGAAAGATCTTAAAGGCGGTCTTCAATAAACTCTTTAGTGCTATTGAGTTTACTAGTAAACATCCAATACAAACATATTATTAAGGAGGTCCTTGGTTATAAAAGACTCCTATATGCTTGGGTTCAATAACCTTTTATGAGAACCTGTGAGAATATGTAAAACTCACAAATCATACTTAGTCACTGATCATGGGATGATCTTTGGGATTCCAAATCCTTTTGTACCAAAAGGTAACTTGAGTATGATGAAGGTGTTATAATTCCTTCACCCGATATGCTAGCCTAAAACCTTTATGGTTTAATGATTGTAAATCTTGTAGTGTACCACAATGGGCAGTACTCTATTAGCATATGTTATCCCACTTAACATTAAGGGGGTGGTGGTTGGAACACAATGATTAAATGGTTGGACAACCCTTAATTAATATGGGTCCATCACTATTATATAGGTTAAATATTTAATAATATGAAATACTTTTCTATTATTAAATATTCATACCTAGGTAATATACATTAGGTAAGTATTTAATAATGTGAATCATTTATGTTTCTATTTATTAAATACACTCACCTAGGTATATGTGTCAACCATTTTAGGTTGAAAAGGTGGGTCGAGAGACATACCCGATCACCTTATATAAAAAGGACTTTAGGTCCTCATTTGATATATTTGGGAAATATATCAAAGGTGTGCAAATCAAGTGATTTAGTTTTACCCTTGGTAAATAGGGTTTCAAAAGAGGAGGTGATCTTACTGGATGTAAAATAAGTTCTCTAAAGTAAAAGGTTATTTTCAAAGTGGTTTTTACCCTATTGGGGTTTTCCACTATAAATATTGTGTCACATGTGTTATTTATTTCCTATAAGTATTTATTTATTTATTTATGTTATGATGTAATATTTATTTAAATATTTATTGTAACATTATATAATATGTAAGTTGATTAAATCTGTATTTATTAGAATCCTCAAATTCTAACAATCCCAGCCTCATACTACTATTTAGAAGGTTCTTGAGTGAAGAAAATACTAATTAACCATCATCCTTTATCCATCTTGTTTTATTTTATTTTTTCATTACCGACCTCTTGCACCCATATACCCAATCAAATTCTATCATCCCACATTATTTTAGCCTCGACTGGGGTGCCCAGATTAGTACTAGGTGCCTGTGGGCACCTTGGTCCCACCATGGGCGCCCAATCCTTCTAGAGATTTCCGCCATTTTTTGGGTTCTTTCTAACCGTTAAAGATCTTTATATTTCTTGTGGTCAGCCTTTTCAAGGTTAATTACAAAATTAGACCAAGAGAACCCTATAAATATAGAGTTATGAGACCATAATAAGGGACCTAATATCATCTACTACTATCACTCATCTAGAGTTACATCTATATATTGCATTGGAGATCACTTGCATCCACATAGCTCCATCATCAAGGCATAAGGCTAGGACATCTACATCACACTTCATAGGGGAGGGATTCTATTCTATTTCATGCACACATTCTATTACATTTTCTACACATAGTTATTACTCGTTACTTCACAAAATGAGTTTGACACAAGAGCAACCTAGGGCATGCTCACACATACTTACACATAGAACTACATTGGGTCTAAGATGTAGTGCAACACTCAGTTAGTAAGTCCACCATTATGGCAATTGAGGTTAGTCCGACCCCTTCATATGCATTTTTCTTTTTAGGTTTATTGCTTATTTGGAGGTCTTGCAAGTCTTTCTTTCACATTAAATTATTGGTGACATCTTATACGAGACAACGAACTTGATGCGGCTGCAGACAACGAGGGTTTCAAACCACCTCTCAGCCCTATGAAGATCAATTTCGAGCTTTTGCACAAACTAAGGCTCCTAGATTACAGACTAGAGTGCCTACATGTGCCCCCCCTCTCCAAGAACTCTAGTCTAGTTAGATCCTCTGAAGCACCATCCTTTTTAGGACTTATGCACACTCATTCTTGCATCTATATTTTCCAGTCATCACTGGGACACTCGGTCCTATGAGCATTTGTTATCCAGCTTGAGTTCTTTCCTCTTCTCTCTTACGCATTAGGGTTAGAATTTCCTTTTGCATAATTATTTATCTTATTTACATACTTCTTTACTGCATTTATTTACTTCATTTGTAGTTGTTTATAACTTAGATTAACTATCCCCGCTACTACGTTAGTTAGTTAATTTTAGTTGATGAAACCCTTTAATCATTGTTTTAATTATCTCATTTATTGTATATTTTGTATACCCTTGCACTTGTTTATCTCTGTTATCCTGTCAGAAATTTTCACTTGAATTTAAACTTTTGGCACTTATATTAATTAATATAACTATTACTAAGTTATTCTATTTGATGTTTTTTGAATGTGCATGTTAATCTCTTTGATACAATGAAATGAGTAATAGTGCTTTATCTAAGTGTCATACTTGTTTGCAAGAAGTTGTTATATGTTGCTAACATGTAGCCGAATAAAATTTTTCATAATGTAAAAGGGCCTCATCCGCAGAATTGACATGCAAAGTACTGGGACTCGCTTCGCAAAAAGCACTCAGTAACCAAGGGAGAACACACGCATATGTAAGACCGTGATTTTGGAAAATATTGTTCAACATGGATACTTCACCTAGGTTTACGCATATCAATAAAGAAGTAGTTATGACAACAACAAGAAAATCTCACTCCAATATCTGATTATGCTCTGCAACTACAACTGTGGAACTAGTTGATTTAACTTGATAACTGATTGTTAGAATGAACAGTTAGTTATGTTGTTGTATTAGAACACATTTTCTTAGTTCTGATTGCATGCATAAGAATCTATGATTTCTTGGTAATGATCTTGTACTTAATCAAAATGTAATTATTAGTTTGAATGAGTCTCTTCATATCTTTGTTGAATATAAAGAGAATGACGAGACTGTAGTAGATATCGATCCATAGTTAAGGAATTACTATAAGTTTCATTTTGAATCTTCATGTTGATGAATAAAATTTGAGTTCTATCATTTTGTTGTAGACACAAGCCTTAGGAAGGGTTAGCACCCAAGTGAAGTGCCCACTTGTGGTTTGTTAAACCCCCTTTCCTTTTTGTTTGTTGTTTTAGTTCCTTGCATGCATAGATTAGAATTGCAGCAATTTATTCCTTTACTTGTGTTATGCTTTTATATCTGTTTTATTACTTAGTTGTAGCATCTACTTTCATCTACAACATATTTTATTTCCAACATTATATTTCCAATTTTTATGACAATAATCTTTTAGTTTATACCTCTTAAGCACATGTAATTATGTATACAACACTGACATAGTTGAAAGTTTACGTCCCTAGGTCTAATGAATAAATGACTGTGGATTAGTGAACAACATATTAATTGCTACGAGTTAATTTGCACCACCATTTTTGGTGTCATTTTCGGGACACTGCCAAGTTATTAGGTTTTTAATGAGGTTTTTCATTCCTTAGAAGCAATCTAGGTTTTTAGGAATTTACCTCAAATTTAACCCCCCAGCTAATTTTCCGTTGATAGAGTTGAGTAGTTGATGTATGCACCACCCAAGGGATTCCCTTGGTAGATTTTTACCTAATCCAAAAGTAGCACAAATTTTTTCATTTAAAGAAGAAACCTCTATACTCGGTTTTCTTTTTAAGACAATCCCCCAAGTGACAATTTTGTAGTTTCTCCTAAGCAGCTAGGGATGACAGAAGAAGTAGATCAGAATGCTCAAAATGGGGCAACCACCTTTGAGTTCCCCATCACTAAAAAAAATGCAGCTACTAGTATGAAGAATATTTCTCCATCAGCCTTGCCAAATTTCCATGGAGTTATGTCAAAAGATCCAAACACCTTTCTCTTTGAGTTTGATGTTTTGTGTAGGAGCTATGATTATACCATTGATGCACATAAATTGAAATTATTTCCTACAACACTCAAATATGCAGCCTTAAGGTGGTTCATGGGATTGGGAAGGAATGTTGTTACCACATGGGCACAAATGAAGGAGAAGTTCCTCAATAAGTACCAAGACTATGCAGACCAAATAGCAAAGGAGGTGATGAAATCTATAGAACGACACTAAAGGAGGATGAACCATTAGAAGACTATTTGAAAAGGTTATTGTTCTACGTCCGTAAGTCAAGACACACCACTGACATACCACAAGACTCCCTCAAATTACTCTTTTTGAAGGAACTCGGTGATGAAGACATGGATGCTCGGGATTTGATAGAGCAATAAATATTTCAAAGTCTAGTTTTAAAGACATATCTCGATGCTTGTAAAAACTACTCCAGAGCTACTATGAAGACAAGAAGGAATGTAATATCCAAAGGTTGATTATCTACCAAAACAATGGGGACATCTTTAAGTCGAGATTGTTAACATGTTCAAAAACATGAAGCAAGAGATTGTCAATGACATGGCTAATCAACTGGATGCTCTACATGCCAAAAAGAAGAAAGAAAATGCATAAGTAACACTCACAGTAATATTGTCATGCATGCGAAGGAAGAAATCGATCAGTAGATGTAGAGAATTGGCCAACATTGCTCAAGAAAGGGAGGCTTCACCTAATTTTAAAATGTTGGAGACAAAGGATGGGCAAGTTTTCTATGTTTCTCAAAGAAAACCATGGCCACCGAGGTAAAGAGGTATGACACAAGACCCTATGCATTCATTTCAAAATTGGTCTAATAATTCATATATGCAACCCCCACCTTGGGCTAACCTCAAGGATGGGCCCCATATCCCAACCAATACCAACAACAAGTGGTAACCTCAATACCAAGGCCAACCACAACAACAATGGCAATAACCTCCCCAATCATGGCAACAACCCTGGAGGGGACAACAATGGAATAACCCACCTCTTAATTACCAACAAGCTTATCAAAAACCTCCTTATCAGCAATAACAACAAGCTCTGATGCCTAATCCCCAATCAAGCTCCCAACCAAAAGCTACACAACTACTTGCTCAACCAACACCTAATCCTAACAATAAAGCTACTCAACTAGCCTATTCCACTGAACCAACTCAATACCCTACCTATTCTGTTGATATCAACAATATCCATCTTCTCTCAGAAGAGCACTTCCTCTATTAGTGGACCTACCATTACGAAATTACGTAAGAACCATAGTTGTTGCATGATGACCCACATTAAGGACAAAACACGTTGTAGGTTGATCCGCAAAGAACTTGCGTGAGAATTCCAAAGCAAGGATAAAATACAAAGTAACGAGCCACCATTTCCTGAAAGGTTATAAGAAAAGAAGACTGACCTTAGATCAGAATCTGATTCTAACTTTGTCAATCATCTCAAATACATTTGTCAAAATACCATTGATCCAAGCTATTAAGGATGTGCCCATCTACAATAGACTAGTTAAGTACCTATGCATTAAGAAGTCAGGCATAAAGAGGAAAGACCCATCTACTGTACAGGTCACTAGACAACTAGTTGATATTATGCTTGGGAACTCAGTTCTCCCCAAATATATTGATCCAGGAATCCCTTTAGTAAATGTTACAATTAATGACACAGTAATAAAAAACATTGTGATTGACTTGGAGGTAGCAATAAATGCAATGCCAAAACAAATCAATGATGATTTGAAATTGGAAGGATTAAGACCAACAACCACAATCTTGCATCTTACAGACAGATCATCAATTAAGCCTAAATGAGTTTTGGAGGATGTGGTAGTAGTGGTAGACTCCTATGAGTACCTTGTTGACGTCATTGTTCTCCAGCCAAAAGTAAGCTTAGGAGGATATCCTATCATCCTAGGAAGACCATGGTTAGCAACTGTTGATGCATTCATTAGATGCAAATCTAGTAATATGATCATCTCCAATGGAAGTGGCACCAAAAATCTTATTCTTTACCCACATGTGCAACCATTCAATGAAAAATACTAAACCGTTTGGGTGGAAGAACCAAGAAGACCAGTGGCTCAATTAAAAGCTCATGATGCTTTGGAAAAATCATGCATAATAGAAGGACGGAGGGGGATGTTATTTCTAATGTTTTACAGAATAATTATGGTAAGAATGAAGAAGAGGATGGAAAATTGCAATGCATAAGCTATCCTGAAAATCAAATATTGCCGCAACAGAGTACTATGAATGTTCCAGGTAAGAACTACATCCTACACCACTTATTCCACATGATTGTATCTTGAATTATGTAAGTAGCAACATATGCTCCATGATTGATCTTTCTAAGCAAGTGGGTATCAGATTGACAAAGCTACTCAATGTGAATAAAATGTTGAGCATGCAACAAGAGTAGTTGTTAATTGCCCTTCTCAAAAAGCATAAGACAACATTTGCATGGGACTATGGAGACATGCATGGGACTATGGATACATGCATGAAATCCATCCTAAACTTTGTACTCATAAGATATACATCAAAGATAGTTGCAAGCCAATAAGACAACCATAGAGGAGAATGAACCCAACAATGAGGGATATAGTGAAAGAAGAATTAAAGAAATTGTTGGATGTTGGATTCATATATCCAATTTCAGATAGTCAATGGGTACCACCCCCCTTGTCAGTACTCTACAAAGAATGTAAAATGGAGAATCTACTTAGACTATAGGGAGCTAAATGCAACAACAAAGAAGGATCATTTTCCACTCCTTTTCATTGATCGGGTACTCGACACTCTAGTTGGAAAAAATTATTTTTCTTTTCTAGATGGTTACAGTGGCTACAACTAAATTCATATTGCACCAGAGGATCAAGACAAGACCACAATTACATTCCCATGGGGAACGTTTGCATACTTTGTCCTTCCTTTGGGTTGTGCAATGCACCTACCACATTTCAGAGAGTAGTTCTTAGCATCTTCTCAAATCTAACCAATGATTGCATGGAGGTATATATGGATGATTTTACAGTCCATGGAAGTACTTTTGATGAAGCAATGAAGAACTTAGACAAAGTTATCAAGAGATGCAAGGAGCATAACATGTCCTTAGGCCATGTTGGGTATTATAGGAGATTTATTCAAGATTTTAGTAGAATTTCAACACCATTATTTGTTTGAAAGGATGTTGCATTTGTATCCAGAGAAATGTTGCATTCTAAACTTTGAAGCAAATGCTAATCGCGCACTTGTTTTAAGAGGACCATTGGATTTTTCCATTTCACATACACATTGATGCCTTAAATCACGTTGTAGATTATTTCACATCTATCTTAAATCAATTAATTCCCCTTCCTCATTTCTACAAAAATATTGAATTAATCAAATATAATTTGATTAATTATCATTTTAAAATCTAAAAATAACTGGTCCCCACCACATGTCAAAATTCTCCATGTTTTTCTTATGAATTAAAAATATCAAATTCAAATCTTCACCCATTCTTCGTGGTCCCCACTCACCTAAAATCCTCCACTTATGAATTAAAAATACAATTCAAATCCTCACCCATTCTTCATGGCCCCCACTCACCTAATCTTGCCCACATTTTCAAACCACTCACCTAATCTTGCCCACATTTTCAAACCACCCACTTAATCTTGCCCACATTTTCAAACCATGATTACTTAAATTAATCTAAATTAATCACTCCCCCAAGCTATAAATACAACCTTACCCCCCCTCTAAACACACGGAGAATAAGCTTGCATGCCATATCTAAGTTCTTGCATCCTTTGAGCAAAGAACATCCTTTTGCCTCGTCCTAATGCCAAAATAGCCTCATAATCCATTTTTTCCCATCTAGTGCAAAGTAAGAGGATCGTTGTTGCAGGAAGGTCTTGCTCCGTCTTAAAGAAAAGCACCTACATATCACAAAATCAGGGCTCAATCCAAGTTTCCTAGCCCATTCCGAGGTTTGCTACGGAACGCGAAGGAGGAGGTATGATTATTGGTATTTTACTTCCTTGTTAGTAGTGTATTTTTCCTAGCTTACATTCTGGCACGCCCGGTTACTTTCGATCTGTTACCATTAATTTCTCAATTAGTGGTTTTATATGTTCTTTGTTTATTATTGTTCATTATTATTTCCTTTTCTATTCCTTATGGTCTTCTTTGGTTAACCTTCACGCTTTGGGTAGTGTTTTTGTTGTGTGGTGTCTTGTGGTGTATCTGCAGGTTATAGCAACAATGAAACTATGAAGCTCATCTTGTCTTTGATCTCCTCGGTGCTTGGTGTTTAGTTTCTCAGTTTTGATTTTGCTATTTACTCGTCATCTGTAGAAACACATGAACTATCCATTAGTTTATCATCTTACTGTCATGGGACAACCAATCCGGAAAATACATTTATTTATTTACTTTTGCTAAAATAACTGCTTTGTAGGAAGTTAATCATTTTTTTCTTTTATTTTAATCAATCATTTTGTGATCTAACTCTTTCTTTCTGTTTATTGTTCTTTTTAACCTTGTTGTCAAAATTTTAGCTTCTCAGGTGAAGTACAGAAGTCAGAAAATAAAAAAAAGCTCGGGACGTTTTTCTCACGTTCAAAATTTTCATTCAGAGTGCTACCGTAGCCCATCTTCCGGAAGCCATAACTTTTGCTCCCGAACTCGGAATGACTTCATTTTTTTAACGGAAAGGTATTGAAAAGATATATGCAATGAAAAAATAATTTTTAGATTTAGACTTAAAAAATTTGGTTTCATTTCTTCTAACACCTATCTTTTTAACAAAAAAACAACAAAATTATAGTTTTTTTAAATTATTATTTTTATTTTATTTCACGTAACAACCTCACATGTATGCTCTTTCCTCGCACTTCAAAAGTGATCTTGGAAATCAGAAACGTGAGGCCACTCGGGCTCTACACAACAATTTTTTTAATTTTTAATTTTTTGCCTTACATTTCAATTTTCCACGACAACACTTCTAAGTAACATTTTCACACTCTTCTTTCGTTGTTTTATTTTTTGTGAAAATAATCATTATCGCTATTTTGCAATCATAATTAATTGCAATAATTATTAACATTTAAAAAAAAAAAAAAAATCTATTTCAATTGTATCCGCGTATGCTCTTTTTTGCCTTGAGCGATCCGGAAAATCGAAAGCGGTCACAATTTTTAGTTTCTTGTTCTAACATTTACGGGATCCTCTAGCTTTGTTTTCCAATTTGTCATTTCAATAATTATTTTCCTTTGTCATATTATTAATATTTTTTAGTCATTGGTTGTGTATGCTCTTTTCCTGTGCCTTTGAGCGATCTGGAAAATCAAAAACAACCACGATCACTTTTCTAACACTTCATTTGCAGGATAACTACTAATTTGTTTTCTGTAGAACGCGCGTTCTTTGGAATATTGTCAACAAAAAAAAAACAAAAACAACAAAAATCCGCAAAAATACCACCATTCAAAGAAAATTGTTGAAACCAAAAAAAAAAAGTACGCTCAGGTACGTAATTATTTTTTGCTAGTGATTTATTTCAAGTTGGAAAGAACCTGCGTTTAATCACTTTATCATTTGTTTTTGCATGTAGAGGCGAGGTGGATTTCATCACCACTAAAGCTACACTGAGTGACGTGGACTTGACTACCACGCACCAACAACATTTGCATCTGCATTGCACTTTGAGACCTAGTCTCATCACAGCGTTCGGTATTTACCTCGCCCCTGCTCTTCACTTACAGGTAATGTTGTCGTGCAGCACATGCGAGTCACGCCTAAATAGTTGTAACAACGAAGCCTGGGCATCATCCCTGTAAATCTTTGGGGAGTTATAAGGACACCATACACATTCATCCCTCCATCACCTTCCACCTTTTCACAAAACCTATTTTGGACGTGGTGATTCACTCAAAGCAGGCAAGTAAGAATTGGTGAGTCTCCTCCAGTGCTCTAAGGGTTCCCATACCAATTATGTCCCCATACAAAATTAGGTATATCAGGACTAGGGTATATCGGAGGACGCATCTTCTTGGAGTAATAAGAGCCTGCATCCACCATTTCACAACATACTTGTATGATTGCATGAAACAATGATCATTCCTGAAGAATTTACCTCATAAGCCAAAATAATTGAATCCACATGATTGCTTGTTGTTTGAAAACAAAATAGTTTAGCATTGTTTTATCATAAAACTTGGCTGATATCAATGTGTTCATTGTAAAAGTTCAGACCCTAGTTGTGTTCCACAAAAAAATCAGTTCTCGACCAATTCAATACCAAGCGAAAACATCCAAACAATCCAACCACACAGACCAAAACATCACACCAATTTCATTAGCTTGCTTCAGCTAACAATACATCTACCATAGCTTATCTTCAGCTATATCCAACTGATATTGAGTGACTAGCATTCACTCCCCATATCGTCAATCGTCAATCGTCAAAACATCCTTCATAGCTTGTTTCCAGCTATATCAAACTAATATTGGGTGACTTGTTTGAGTTCACTCATTATTCTGTCCACCATCGTGTTTATCCAAATCACAGCCAACACAAATCCTTTCATAACTCATTTTGAGTTATATCACAACCATATCACGATTAACCTGTTTGGGTTACTCTCCACGTCAACAATTCAGAGCTTGTTTAAGCCAAATCTAAACCATTTTCATTATAGCTTATTTAAGCTATCACATATTTATCCGAAGTAGCTTTTTTAAGCTTTCTCCTTATAGCCTTACTTGTTAAAACTCGATTGAGCCAAAATAAAGATCACAATCAATAGGTTGATTTCTTCATCGCACCTTTCTTCGTTCTCCCTCTCTTTCAAACATGATGAATTCACGAAAAACATCACACAATGAGCTATTAGAAAAAATTAATAAGTTGACAACACAACTCTCTCATATGGCTACCCAAATCAGTGAACGATCACCCAAAAGGCCAATCATACAACCTCATGAAGACATCAGTTCACGTAAAGTCCAACGTCAGTTTACCCCCTTGGAGAAAGTCTCTCTAGTGTTTTTCATCAACTAAAAGAGGCTAAACTGATAAGATATCCAATTACAAAACCCTTTGTCAAAGGGGAAGCTAAGCCATGTTGGTACAAACCTAACACATACTGTGATTTCATCGCATTGATGGTCATCACACAGATAAATGTGTGCGATTTAAGAATTACGTCCAAGACTTAATTGATGATGACATCATCTCTGTAGAACTTGATGACAACGCTCTTGCAACCAATGACACATCCAATACCACAAATTTCCATGAAGAGCTTGACTACTGTCGAAACTCCTATATATACTGAAATTCCACAAGATCATGACGACAACAGTCAAGCCTCTCTAATTCCAAACCAATCCATATCTTCTTCAAATTTCCTTCCATTAGTTCAAACATACATTGAACTTGTTTTGGACAACAACATTCTTCCAACATCTACTGAGCACTTGAACTTATTTCAAGACTCTCTTTCAACCCAAACATACATTGAACCTGTTTTGGACAACAACATTCTTCCAACATCTACTAAGCACTTGAACTTATTTCAAGACACTCTTTCAACCCAAACATACATTGAACCTGTTTTGGACAACAACATTCTTCCCACATCTACTGAGCACTTGAACTTATTTCAAGACTCTCTTTCAGCCCAAACATATATTGAACCTGTTTTGGGTGACAACATTCTTCCAACATCTAACGAGACCTTGATCTCATTTCAAGACTCCCTTTCAAACCTTGATATTACTGTAGACACTACAGACGAGGTTCCATCAACAGGTACCATTAAGTTTGATTCTATTATTCCAATATTGGCTCTTATGCCTAACATCTCTAGCCTTTTTGTCGAAACACAACCACATCGAGTTTGGACACTTGACAATGCAACCCATCGTGTCCATCATGCTTTCAACTATCGATCTTGCAGGCATCTCATCACTAATTAGTCTCACCTGTCAAGACTTCTACGTGCATCCATTCTACGAGGTACTTATACCCAGGAATATCTTTACACAACCTTTTCCATCTTTAATTGTGAATCTATCCTCAAAACAATCAATTAATGGACAAATAGAAGCAAAAATCAAATAACACAAACCATCATTGTCAACACACATGGAAGCTATTGGCTTAACCAAATCTATCCCACTCTTTGGGCTTACCACACATCTTATCACACACCTATTGGAGCCACTCCCTTCTACTTTATTTATGGTTGGGAAGCTATTTTACATGTCAAGGTTGAATTTTCATCCTTCATAATATCCTTCAAAGATGTAATCAATAAAGATTATTATCAACACTCACGCCTTAATGAACTCGAGCTTCTTGATGAAAAATGACTTAATGCCCTAGATCATCTTCAAGTATATCAAAATCAGCTATGACATAGCTACCATAAAAAATTCAAACCTAGAAAATTTAAGGTCAATGATTTCATTCTCAAAGAAAATCGAAAGAACACACCCAAAGAACGAGACAAACAAGACAAATTTGAGCCCAACGAAATCATAGATAATTTTGGGTTTGGAGCTTATAAATTGGCCATTGACATAGGCCAAGTCCTTGAAAAACCCATGAATGCATTCCATTCAAATAAATTCTATTCTTGAAATCACTCTCTATTAGGGAAAAACAATGTGTACATTGTTCCTTCTGTCTTGCTTATCTCCGAATAAATTTATTCATTTCCATTGGCAGACATTTTCATTATCAAAATCACATCTTCATATTTATCATCATGAGACAAGTGCTAATATAAATCCTATTAAGTTTGTGAGCGTCATACTTCTTACATTCTTCCATTTTTAGTGCTTTCCTCTATGGTCATACCTAGAAGCTTATTGATGGTAATATATTCCCTTCAAATACATTCTCTCTTTCATAACAAAGCTCTAAACTTCTTTACCCAGTTTGTTTGGTCGTCCATCTCAGTCTTCGGTGTTGAACCCTCGCGTCCTACTAGTCGTGTGGGGCTGAGATTGGGGGCAGATGTTTCTTCCCAAATACAAAGCACTATTGTAAAAAAATCCATCAATTCAATAACTTATGAATAATTCATTGTCACATCTTTCGTCCTTCATAGTCTTTGGTGTTGAGCCCACACTTCTTACTGGTAGTGTGAGACTGGGAATGGAGGAAGGTGCCCTTACTCGTCTACGTCTTGTCTTCGGTGATAAACCCTTGCCTCTTACAAGTGGCATGGGGCAAAGCGTAGAGGGTCATTCTCATAAAAGCATAAAAAATTGTAAAATATTCAAAAAAAAAAAAAAAAAAAAAAAAAAAACAAAAGGAAATTCACTCGCCTATATTTTGCCTTTGGTGATGAGCCCTTGCTTCTCACTAGTAGCATGGGGCAAGGCATAGGGAGTCATTTCAAAAAAATAAAAATCTTACAGTGCTTACAAATTATAGAATCCCTAAACAAGTAATTTAGATGCCTAAGTGAAGAGAGAACTATCCCTTAACCTCATATCTTACCAATCAGCAGGCCACATAATTGTCTAAGTCTAACACGTGACTCATAAAGTGAAAGCCATTTTTGAAACTAGTTCAATACCGTTATGAAGAATGGAGTCACAATTTCCCAAAGGGATTGTTGTTAGCATTTGTCTCTATATTCATTATCTACCTCCTACGTCCTTCTTGATTCTCGGTGATGAGCCCACACATCTTACTAGTTGTGTGGAGTCAAGAATGGAGTTGGAATTCTTTTCATCATATCATCACCACCATATCCTGCCAATGGAAAGAGAATTTGTGTTATTTTGAGCATAAGTTACAACACGGAACACGGTACATATGGATAATATCCATGTTTATTACCTCTCAAAAATAAGTCTGCACTCTGGTCCATAAATTGCCAATCACAATGTAAAAATCCAAAAACATTTGAAAATCGTCAAAAATCAAAAATAATGTAAAAATCCAAAAATCCAAAAACATTTGAAAATCGTCAAAAATCCAAAAACATGTAAAAATCATCAAAAATCAAAAACATTTGTAAAAATCAAAAAAATCTAAAAACATTTGAAAAAATTGTCAAAAATCCAAAAACATTTGAAAAATGTCAAAAACCCAAAAACATTAGAAACAATCGTCCAAAATCCAAAAAAAAATTAGAACTCGTCAAAAATCCAAAAACATTATAAAATCGTCAAAATCTAAAAACATTACATGTAAAATCGTCAAAAAATCTAAAAATATTTGAAAATCGTCAAAAAAGTCAAAAACATTTGAAAATCGTCAAAAATCCAAAAAACATTAGAAAATATATATATATATATATATAATAAAAAAAATAAAAATAAAAAAATCCACAAAATCAAAAAAAAAAACTCTAAAATAACCAACACAATTTAACCTTTGAACTATTATCCCCAACGAATGATCCAATCACCTTATGACTACCAAATTCAAACCACTTCTCCTCGCGTGAATCCTCGCTTGGGGCAAATCCGGCTCTCATTGTTTCCTTGTTTGAGGACAATGACCCAATGTTTTACTATGTCCTCGTACCCCTGCTTGGGGGCACATCCGATCAATCCTCATTGTGGAACACGTTAGGGACATGTTTATTGGTTCTTGTGTTGCATTATTAGTTACAAATTATTAATTACTTTCTTGTATCTTGATATATTACGGGGGCATCTTGATTTTATGTATCTGGTGTTCTCTCTAATATTCTTATGTTATCGATTGCATGTAAATCTTTGGGGCATCATACTTTCTTGATGGCCTCTGTCTATGCTCTCTTCCATTTGCATATCATACTGGGGCATCAAACCTTTTTGATGGCCCCTATCTATGTTATCACGCATATTACAGTCTAGTCATCCTGATCTTTTATATCACGATGCATCATGTTATGTGCTATATTAAAATTAAGATACTTTTCGTCACGTGAGTATCTTCCTGCATGATCAACATCTTACTTTGCACCCCATCCATTCACCCATACTAATACATTCCCAGTTTGGGAATCCTACTTGATCACCATTGCAGTTTGCGAATCCTACTTGATCTTTCTCAAGTAGCATTCACTATCCAGCAGCTCCTTCTCCCCCACCATGATCACCATGTATTTGATCCATTCATCCTCACTCCTCATTTTTACTCCTCCGCCACTTATACCCATATTACCCTTCTCACCATTCTTGTCCCCTCTCACCCATTTGTATTCTTTCCTTTCACCCTTTTGCTTCCCGCTTGACAATCTTACTTAATAACCCTTCTATATATGGGATCCTCGGTGGAGGTTTACCCTCTCCCTAAGATCTTCCCGTTGTAGAAGCTTCTTCACCACCTGCCCTCTCATCAAACAACCATCACCACCAAACACATCTTCCCATTCCACCTCTTCTACTTCTCATTCTCGCATCATTACTCTCACCATGCGGGCATCCCAATTAAGGATTCCCCTCACACTCTCGCCCTCCACTACATATATTCCTTCATCCATTCATGTTACACTCCTTTGTTTCCTTTCTTTCTTATTATCACCTCATCTCATATCATATACCACTCAGGCATACCTCACTCACTCTTTTCTCATCCTTCCCCAAATCCATCTTATGCCTGGTCATCCTACTTACATGCTCTCGTAGTATGGAAAATTCACTTGAGGGTTCCCCTTCAGTCCATTTTGTCATACCCTATTCCCACCAACTCTAACATCATCCTTCTTCTTCCTCAACTTGGCGATCTTACTTAACCATTCCGGCCGCATGGCAATCTTACTTAAGACTTCCACTTAAGGTTGATCTGCCCTATGGCCTTCCCCATCCCATCATATTTCCCCCATCTTATTTCTCCCACCTCTCATCGCGATCATCTTCTTCAACCTACCATTCCACCCCTATCCCCAATATCATCTTGTCTTTCTCCTTGCATATCATCCATGTCGGTTGGGTGATCCTACGAAACCTCTCCAGTAGCATGACGATCTTACTTAAGAGATTCTCTTAAGCATGACATGTCATCTTACACTCGCCCATCACTCTACAATCTCACCATCCATATTTCCTCTTCATTCCCCATCATCACATCTTTTTACCACCACTATCACCCTCCTCTGCTTGGCAATCTTACTTAACCACTCACCCGGCATGGCGATCTCACTTAAGAGTCCCTCTTAAGGATGATCTATCTCCTTGCCTTTCCCCATCACTACACACCCTTCACCCTTCATTTTTTCTCGGCATTCCCCATTATCACATCCTTTCACCTCCTTTTCGATTCTCGCAAACACCACTTCTCGCTTGACCACTTGTCATCTCCAATTTTGCTCACATGGCAATCTTACTTAACCACTTCCGTCACATGACAATCTTATGTCAGGGTCCTCCCTACACTTAACTTGTCATCGTGAACTTCTCCCCCGCCTCATTCTTCGTTCACTTTGTTGATCGCTTCTTCCACCTGGTATCTCCTACTACCCACTTTTTCCTCCTACTATTATCCTTTCTCCACATATCCTCTTACACATACATCTAATCTCTTCCACCTACAATCACATTCTTTTCCCCCATTTTCCCCTTCTTGATCCATCATCCTTCATACTGTTTCTTCCCATTATTTTCATGTCTTGGTTCTTCATCCTCACCTCGTTCATCCTCATCACCCGCATCCTCTCCTCACTTTCACTTAGTCCCAACTCATCCCTCATCTTCTTCACTCTTTCCACTTCATCTTCTCAAATTCCCCCCACATTTCTACCCACACACACATTCACCATTATTGTTAACACTCCTATATCATTCTTTCATCATCATCTTCTCTTCCCGAGCTAATAATTGTAAATGGGTTTTCCTAAAAATCATCAATCCTCATTCCGCACGACCTCATTCACTCCCTTGGACCTTCTAGAGTTTCCCTTCATTCCTTCCCTCCTCTAAGCCCACCACTCATTGTAAAAGGGTTTTCCCTAACATCCCTTTGTTGGCGTTACCCTTTCCAATCCTCATTAGCTTTCTCCTTTTCTTCATTTTTTCTCTCACCCTTCCCCACCACTCATTGTAAAGGGGATTTCCCTAACGTCCCCTCATTGGCATTGCCTCTTCTATCCCCCATTCTCTTTTCTCTCCTATTCTTTTCCCTCAATCCCACCCTTTCTTGTCACTTCTTACCCATCTCTCCATCTTCTCTTTGCCCTCTTCAATATCTTTACTGTCTTCATCATACATCCTTTTTCTATTTTCTCGTCATCCTAGTATCCTCATTTCATGCATCTCCACATCTTTTCCAATCGATGTCATTCCTCCCCTCTTTCTTCTTTGAACATTCCTTATATTGTTCCCTTTCCACTTATTACCCCCTTTCTGTATTCCCTTCCTTCTACATCATTTTCTTTGTTATCCTCTTCTCTCTCCCACCCCTCGTCTTATTTCCCTTCCCTGTATCATCTTCTTCCCCTTTTTCCATCACGTTTCCTCCTTACTTCCCCATCGATAACTTAGCTTGTTTAGCGTTGTCTGTCTTTTTATCATACCACCCTCCACATGCATCTCCATACGGTCTGTTCCATATTCTTTGCCTTGGTCTTCCTCATAATGACACGATTCCTTCAATCTTCTCCTTGTATTCATTCTATCTTCCTTTCCTCTCCCCTAATTTTCACGTTTCTTCTGACCACTTCTCCTTTTCTCTACCACCCCTACCTTTTCGTTCATTCTGTATCTGTTTCTCTTCTTTTCTCTCCTCTTTTTCACACTTTCCTCGCCCCTCATAGTTTCTTTTTTTCTCCGTTCTACTTCTTCTTTCGTCCTCTTTCCATTTTCCTCCATTTCACCCCCTACTCCCACCTCGTTTTCTCCTTCTTATTTATCCTTTCCCGTTTCCTACTTTTCTCAGCTCTATCATTTATTTCACTTCCACGCATCCCTCTTTACTATCTCTGTTGCTTCCTTCATTTTGCACATCTCTCTATTTCATCCCTTCACCCTCTACTCTGTCATTTTCCTATTTTTGCCTTGTTTGTCCTTCATCATTCCCTTCTTCCCCTATCATCCCTCTCTCTTATTTCTACCTCTTTCATTCCTTTTTTTCCCCTCCCCTATCTCCCTTACTCTTCTCGTAATCAACCCCCAATCCTATCCATTCCCTTTTCTCTTTCCCACACACCCTCACACCTAGCATTCAAGGTCGATTGAATCCTTTCTCCATTTGCGTCATGCGGTCATTCCAGTCTCTTCCACTCCATTATCATCCTCTTCTCCGTCGAATCCATTTCCCTTCTTTTTGAGAGTTCTGTCGTATATTCCATTCTCTTCAGTCCTCTCGAGGGGCATCACCACATCTATCCATAATCACATCTTCTCATGACATTTTTGTCTTGGAGGATACTATGACATCCGTCACTCACCACTTTCTATTCTCCCCAACAAACATTCGCTCTACCTTTTTTTAAAAAAGTAGATTGAATTCTTCCCCCATACCGTCTACTTTCTTTGAAAGGACACTACTTTCATAGTACCCTTCCAAAGAGGGGCAAATGTAGACACCCCTAATTTCACATCTATCCTAAATCAATTAATTCCCCTTCCTCATTTCCCACAAAAATACACTTCGAATTAATCAAATATAATTTGATTAATTATCTATTTCAAAATCTAAAAAATAACCCAATCCTCACCACATGTCATTATTCTCCATGTTTTTCTACTATTGAATTAAAAATTCAAATTCAAATCCTCACCCACCCTTCGTGGTCCCCACTCACCTAAAATCCTCCACTTATGAATTAAAAATATAATTCAAATCCTCACCCATTCTTCGTGGCCCCCACTCACCTAATCTTGCCCACATTTTCAAACCACTCATCTAATCTTGCCCACATTTTCAAACCACTCATCTAATCTTGCCCACATTTTCAAACCACTCACCTAATCTTGCCCACATTTTCAAACCACCCACTTAATCTTGCCCACATTTTCAAACCATGATTACTTAAATTAATCTAAGTTAATCACTCCCCAGGCTATAAATACAACCTTACCCCTCCCCTCTAAACACACGGAGAATAAGCTTGAATGCCATATCTAAGTTCTTGCATCCTTTGAGCAAAGAACATCCTTTTGCCTCGTCCTAATGCCAAAATAGCCTCATAATCCTTTTTCCCATCTAGTGCAAAGTAAGAGGATCGTTGTTGCAGGAAGGTCTTGCTCCGTCTTGAAGAAAAGCACCTACATATCACAAAATCAGGGCTCAATCCAAGTTTCCTAGCCCATTCCGAGGTTTTCTATGGAACGCGAAGGAGGAGGTATGATTATTGGTATTTTACTTCCTTGTGCCAAGAGAGATTGTCACATATCAAGGTACCCACTTCACTACTGAAGTTATTATTGATTTAGCTACGAATATGAAATCAGGCATAGGAATTCTACACCTTATCATCCACAATCTAATGGCCAAGCTGAAGTAACAAACAGAGAAATTGAGGCCATCTTGACAAAGACTATTACGTTGCATAGAAGGGATTGGTCAGAAATACTTCCAGAGGCAGTTTGGGCATTCAATACCACATGGAAGACAATAACTAGATTCACACCTTTTGAGCTATTGTATGGTAAGACTATTGTTCTCCCTATTGAGTTTGAGCACAAGACATAAGAGCTGCATTGGAATTGGATATAACTTTGTCGAAGCTCGAGAGGAAAAGGATTCTTCAACTTAATGAGTTGGATGAAATGAGGAGGCAGGATGTTCATAATACAAAGGTGGTACAAAAACAAAGGATCAAGTGGCATGACAGGTTCATCAAAACAAGGAAATTTCAAGAAGGTGATTGGGCACTTCTCTTTGAATCTAAATACAAGGACCACATGGGAAAACTCAGGACAAGGTGGCTAGGTCCATATGAGATTGAGAAAATATTCCCAATAGATTTGTGAAGCTCACCACCATTGATCCTATGAGCTTAAAATTACTGGTAAATGGTCATAGATAGAGGTTGTACAAAAATCCAACTGATAAGAACACCTTCATCCAATAGTTCAGACGATGCCAAAGCATGATGGAAATGAGAAAATCATAATTGAGGTCATATGTTAAACACGGTTGTTCATCTTCAAGTTTTAGAGGAATGAGATCTTAAGTGGCCTTAGTATATCCACTTGTTGGATACCCCATGGAGGAATAAAAGTGACTTGATCGGGATTCATGATGATCAAAACCACTCACTAACATGTTTTATTTTATTAGTATTTCTATTTTGCAGGATTTGGTGTATTTGTGGTAATGAGTGCATAATCTATGATGAAATAAGGTGGTGTAAAGACTAGAACATCCACTTGCAACAACATACAACCAAATCCCTATTTTGATTTCCTTTTTGATAGAACCTAATTGTATGAAGAATCAAGAACCCAGTTGAACGGGCACAAATAAACGAAGATAGTTAGCACCGAAAAATTCAATCTTCCCTCTCTAGGAATTAATTGAATTCATTATGGAGCTTGTTCTATATAAAGCAACACCTGCAACAATGGAGCTCGCAACAAAATTACTTGCAACCACGTAATATCTCAACATTCAGCCTCATGCATGCATCCAAGGATGTGAACTCCAACAAGGCAAATGCCATAATCATTCGGCGTACATCTCGAGTTAAGTGCACTTAATTTCATTTAATAAAGTAACGCTATAATAATTATATTTATTTAATATATGTACCGAGTCATCAATAAAATTTATTACCCATAATGTTCTCGATGCCTTCTATAATGTGACATGTCTCCCACGTCATCCCATGTTATCATGAAAGCTCACTTCACATGGGGATATCCTTCAATTCAAATTAATTCTTACCTTTTCAAGTTGCATGCAAAATCAGTCACAATTTTTGAAAAGGAAAATAATTGATTTCTTCTGTTCATTAAAATTTTACATAATCAATTCCAAGTGAAAGACATCTTGCTTCGCAGAGCTTACGGAAGTTACAGAACTTAACAATGGGGGCAGGCTTGATAAGAAACGAACCTCAGACCATTCACAACTTCTTAATCAACCAAAAATCTAGATTATTTTCATGATAGTGGTTGGATAGATTACATAAATAAATTCCAAGGTTTCAATGAGTCTATGGTCACAAAAATTGCCACCACCTTTAGGGACAGGCAAGCAATAGTCAAGAGTTTGTAAGTTAAAGTTGATGATGAAATATTGGCTTCAGTCACTAGACTACCAACGGAAGGCGAGATGTTTCTTGTAAAAGCCAATCTAGAGGAAGCTCACGCAAAGGTTGAAGACGAGGATGAAATCCTTGTGATAGACAGGTAAGGTACTCTACAAACTTACCACTTTGTCAAGACTCTACCTATGAGGGTCGTATTCACGATTAAATACCGCCCATTTTAAATTGCTCAATATTTTAAATAATGGCATACATGTGAATGTTACAAATTTCTTGCATGAGATTTTGAAGAAGATGAGTAGGGAATCAAAAGGGGAAGGTCTACCTTGTCTCACCATTGTCTTGTCACTTTAATTGTGAAACATGCATTGATAACTGAACATCCTACAATAAACTGGGGAGAATTTTCTAGAGAAAAACATATTAATGATCTGTTAGGGAAGGGTAAGAAAAAGAGAATAATCTCATCTATTTATTCTATGCCTCCACCTGAACCCTTAGCTTCAGCCTCCATTCCGTCAGAAACCCATATTCTTGCAGAAACCTCCATTCCTTCATAATCTTCCATACTTGAAGAAACACCCGTCCATGACAAACCTCCATCTCCAAAACAAGGTCCTAAGCCCATATCTCCTGACAGGGTTCTAGTTGTTGAAGCATTACTAAATATATCAACACCAGATTCCTCTTCCTCCAAAGGTAAATGGAAATCCTCAAGTAAAGTCTCTGAGCCATCTAAGAGGTCAAACATGCTTAATCCTAAAAATACCAAGGCCTAATAGAAACATTCAAATCTTTCTAGACAATGATGAAGAAGGGATAGAAAAGAAGGAGGAACAAATTCCAATGGATGTTGAGCAGGGAGATCATGTAAACGCATATGGAGATGTAGTCATGGAAGATGCCAATAAGGAAGTGGAAGAGATAAAGGAGGAATAATTAAATGAGCAAATTGCTCATGAGAGCCCTACTGAACCAATTGAGGTTCAAAAAAAGGTCGTTCATGCTAGGGAAACCCACATGCAACATGAAGAAGAAGTGTCAGTTGAAGAAATTGGAGATGTAACCAATGTTCATAAGAGCCCTGATGAAATAGAGGTTGTTCATGCACAACATGAAGAAGATGCAGTGACCAAGGAAAGTGAGGAAGTAATAATTGCAATTGTAGATAATGAAGAACAACTTGAGGAAGTGTTAGCAGAACCAATACATGAAACACAGACCAATGTCATGGATACTAAAGAAATTTTTCCACTTGATATAGAAGAAATAATTGAAAACATTGTCCAAACCTTTGAAAAACCTATTGATGAATCTATTGAGCCAATGCACATAGACAGTCCTCCAGTTGCCCCAGATATAGCTCATGTAATCTCAGAACTTGTGTCTCCACCAATGCCACCACCCAACCTGTAGCCATAGGTTGTCATAAAATAAGTTTTTAGAGAGCCTCCTAGGCTAGTATGTAGAGATATGGCACCACTTTAGACTATTGGGTGTAGAAGTTTGAGAATTATTTTAACAAGCTACAAAGAAGGTGGGAAAGGGAGAAGGAAGAGTTACTCTTCCAACATCAGCAGGATCTAGAGGAAAAATATAGACAACTCAAAGCCAAGGACAATGAAATTGCAAGGCTAAAGAAGAAACAAGAAGCTACAGTAGAGGTGACAAATGAAATATTCAAATGTAGACCACCATCTAACATCTATGTTGTCTTCTTGAAAGAAAAAATGTTGCAATTGAAATACACTTGTATCAACAATGACATACCATTTGATATCAGTGGAGCCATGCCTTTCTTCAGAATATATCTAAAAATGCCCCATGAGATCCAATTACTTCTTTGTGAATTGTATATGTATAATTATGCTTTAGAGTATGATAGAGACTGGATCCCTATTCTCTACATTGGGGATGTACAAATTTGGGCACTATGTTCTTACTTCAACAATGAGTTATATAGGGAAAAATAAATGGTGGAGTATAGACAATTGTGCAAAGAACAACCATTGATGATCAGAGTAGAGGAAGACAATACCAAGGAAATGATTGAGGAGTATGGTAAGTTTATGAAAGAGAAAAAATAAAATAGAGGGTATACAAGATGAGAGAAGAATCCCATGATGAGGCAAGATATTACATTAGGTTCAATGATGTGGAAATAGTACAGGCATATAGAAGAAGATGGGAAGAAATGTCAACAAAGTGATTTAACATTTCTCTTTGTCTTCCTTCTCAGTAAAGTAGATACTAGAGTCATCGCCGCTACTAGTGTCAACCATAGTCTCTTCGTCTTCTCCTCTTTGTCGGTTTTCTTCGTTATTTCCATCTTGGTCGGTTTTCTTCATTGATTGGCATCATTATTTTTTTATTTTTCTAAGAGTTGGAGGCATAATCCTCTATTTTTATCTTGCCTATGTCAATGAGGTCTTGAATATAGTTCTTTAATTTCATACACTGATGTGTGGTGTGACCCTTGATTTTATGGAACTTGCAATATTCGTTTTCTTTAAACCATGAAGATTTGGGTGGGACTCATCAATGGGTTGAGCCTGAGTAAAAACAACCATATTGGCATTGATTAAATTATCAAGGATTGCTTCCAAGGATTCACCAAGGGGGTGTATGCTCGTTGCCTTATATATTGAGTAGATCGAGGTTGTCCTTTAAGGACGGATATGACATTTTTGTATGGACTTGTTGGACATTTTTAGTGTTTGTTACTCCATTGCGAGTTTACATTTTTATTCTTATTAAAATACTTGAGCTTTTCGTATATAGAGGTTGAATGGATTGGTTGTGATTATCATGAGAATATATCTTAATAAGACCCTTTATGACAATGAATCTATCGATTTGCATGCCCTTTCCAATAATGTCATCGAAGGTGTTTGCACAATAGACTTGCGGATGGAATGTTGATTCCTTATTAAGGTTGGACATGAAAATAGTAACTAGTTGTTTCTTAGGTATAGGCCACAAAATACGGATAGGAAGTGCTCGCCATCGTTTTAGGAATGATGAGAAACTTTCACCATTTCATTGCTTATTATTGCACAAATCAATCATCGTGACATCATGCTCCACATTGTAGGAGAAGTGTTTTACGAATTTTTCCGATAAGTCGAGAACATCGTAATAGTAACCTTTGGGCAATCAAAGGAACCATTCTAAAGCTAGACCACCTAGACTTCTAGAGAAGAGTCTTAACAAATAGGAATCATTGTAGGCAACTTCTTGACAAAGCATGTATAACTCCTTAACGTGTTCATGGCGATCTCCTTTTCCTTTGTATTTTTCAAATTTAGGTGGTTGAAATATGGCGTAAAAGGAACTCGTAATATGTCACCTCAGTAAAAGGATAAGGAAAAATTTCCTCAAATTTATATTGACATCTTTGAGTGTCGAGTTGCAACCCTTGAAGTGTTTCCTTCATAGACTTTACTTCTTGCTCCAAGGTTGGTTCTGGAGGATTAGGAGGTGGTGGTTTGAAATTTGGTTGGGAGTGATGGGATCCCTTATCATTGGATGGTTACGGTTCGATTTGAGAGGGTAATTGGGTGATTTGATTGCTCATTTTTTTAATTGAGATAATATGGATTCTTTGGATATATGTGTGTTGTTATCTCCGCCATCTCGTCTATATACAATGCAACGGTGATTTGGAGTTAGTCGATGTGTGGAAGGAGGTCTTTGACTGATGTCATCACTGTCATTAAGAAGACTATGGAGTTGGTCATGAGTGTAATCAGGAGTAAGTTTTACCTCTATGTGATATAATTGGAGTAAAAGGGCATCCTTACTCTTTTCAACAAAGTGATTTAACATTTCTCTTCGTCTTCCTTCTGTAAAGTAGGTACTAGAGTCATCGTCGCTACTAGTGTTAACCATAGTCTTTTCATATTCTCCTCTTGGTCAGTTTTCTTCGTTATTGGCATCATAATAATTGTGGTTACTATTTTCATCTTCATTTCCAAATTAGGATTGGGTTACTATCCATCTAGTTGCCATTAGATTCTAATGTTGGTGGGATGTATAAGATGAAAGTGTTCTTGAAGTGAAGGATGTATGGATGAAAGGGGAGATTATGATTCCTTGATACTCTTAATGTTCAACCTTAATAATCTAGTCTTGCTTATAGGATTGGAAGAATTTTGAGGAGAAAGTAGAAGAAGGATGTGCCTCATTAATAGAGGGCTTGGGATGTGCCTTGTTACAAGGGCTTAGAAGAATAGGATAAGGATTAAGGATATTTATCCTATTAGCAAGATGTTGATTAGTAAGATTAGATTGGTTGTATCAAAAAGGGATCGTGAATAGGGTGTTTAAGCATGGATACCATGATATAAGGTCGTGACTAGATTTGGGATGGGTGAATTATATGATTGGTATGAGTTTTAAAACCTTATGGACCTAGATTGATTTAGGACACCAATAGAACTGCCAAGTGATTAAAGAGATGAGTTGTGGGTGATATGTGTTTTGTTTTAAAAGTCGAGACGCGTGGTTGTGTTTAGTGAAAGATGAATGAATGTGGGATTATGAAATTTATTTTATGAGACGAGAGTGTTAGTAAATTTTTTATGTTATTATATATATATATATATATATATATATATATATATTGGATTTTTATATTAATGTGAGGGATTTGGTATGGAAATATTTATGTGATGATGGTGTATGTCTAAAATTTTTGGTAATAAAATTGGGTTTATTATTTACAAAACGTGGATGTATTATTAGGGAACTAATTAAAAGGATGCTTGAGATGAATGTGATTAATGTAATGGGATGGGGATTATATGGCTAAAGGGATGGGGTTAGTTATGATGTTGTATGTTTTGGAAAATCGAGGTCCAAGGTTGTGGTAAAACATTGGTGGGGATAAGTGTGTGATATATTTACAAGGATTAGTGTGAGGGTTATTTCTTGGTTTCGACAAAACACTCAAACAAGTACACTCATGCATGCACAATCCTAGTTAGTCAAGTGGGAGTACAATCAAGTTATAGCTTGCTTTCAATACCACATACAACAGTGGCTCTCACTGAGCTAGCCCACCATTACGTTGATATGTGATCGGCTAGTGAGTAATCTTTGGTGGTTCCTTCCCCTACACTATAGCTTTGTTGAGGCCTAATGGTTACCTAGGCTAGGATAAACGAGCTCTCTAGGGGTGTCCCCTATATACCTTACAGTATGTGGGGCCCAAATCTGTGTGACAAGGATGTTATCTGAGGCCTGGGTATTGGGACGTGGAAGCCCCTCACTTCACGTCACGTTTAAAACATGTGGACACTTAGCCAATAACGACAGTTGTCCTTGAATTTATATACCCCCATCGAAACACGGGGTGTGTCTATGTGTGTGCAGATGAAGCCCATGGTCCCGAGACCCTAAGACTATGACAAGCACGTGTTGATGAAATCCACATCATGTTGCCCCTAAAAAAAGAAAAAGGGAAGAAGGTGGACCGCTTTTGATCTCGCAGGATCGCCCAGGATGCGAGACGAGAGCATACATGGTGTCACCTTTGGGTTTAAACAAACAAGCACATGATGTACAAAAGGACAATACACAAATTTAATTAGAAATGAGTTATTCAAATGGGGGTCTTTACAAGCGAACTGTAAAACAAAAAGATTAGTAGTCTTAGTGAAAACCCCAATATTCTTGGATCGATTGGGCTCCACAACAAAGGTTAGTAATCTTAGTTTTCTTAATATCATGCAATCACAAGTGTTAGTATAAAAAAATATTACTTTGATCGAATGGAAAAATCAACAAAGTTTTCCATTGTTATGTGATTTTCCTACAAAAATAGAATGTTAGACACTAGAAAATGTCATGAAACAAAAAAATATGCAAGCTAATTTTTATCAACAAAACAAAAACACTCACTATTATAAAAGCGCTATTACACAACTTAAATGTGCTAAAGTAGTAAACAGACATGCTAAAGTTCAAAAATTTGTAAATGTAAGGTGTCGGTTCTCAAACGTGCTACTATGAGGTTTATACGTGCTAAACTATGAAATATACGACACGAGGTTCAAAAACTTGCAAAACAAGGCGTCGGTTATCAAACGCGCTATTACATGTAGTATACACGCTAAAATGTATGTCAAATGCGCTAATGAGCGACCTTGCGTGTCAAATCTTGCACCGACACAGTGTTAGTTTGTACATGTTAAAATAATATATAAACGCACGATATTATGTTCAAACGCGCTAATCGAAAATCCACTCTTGTAACCTTGTACAAACCAATAGTTAGGAAGTAAACGCACTAATACAGATGATAAACACGTTGAAATGTTACAAATGCAATCAAGTATGACAAACGTGCTAAAGCATTTTTCTATGCGCATAAAGACAAAATGGTCGTGTAAATGCGCTAAAACAAGTGATGAACGCACTAAAACAGTGGAATATGCGCTGATATGTTACGAGAGAGACGAAAAATTCAAATTTTTCGCTTAAATCTTCACTTGAAATTTCTAAAATTTTGGGAGCTTGTTCTTAGTTAGTAATGTGAACTATTCCAATGAAAAAATAGGGGGTAAGTGCCACAGTGGGCACCAAAATGTAGACAAGAAATTGTGTTAGCATGCACAAATGATAGGATCATGCAACCAAACCAATACAAAATCTAACACAACTAATTATCTACCTCCGATTGAGCAAGATGAAAAGGAAGGGAAAACAATTTACATGTACTTACCTACAAGTAGAATTATCTTCCTTTGTTGCCTTGGATTTGCTCCTTTGATTTTGCTTGCTTGGATGTGTGCAATGGATGCTTTGATTCTTGGACAAATTTTGGCAGTTCCTCCCCTTGATCAATGGCTTGATCAAGCTCACTAGATTGTTAAGAAGATTGCTTAGATTGCTAGAAAGTTGGGCAACATATACTTGCAATTTTTTGAGATGTTTGCCATGGAGGGTGGCACCTCTATTTATAGTTGGAGGAGTAGAAATGGATGGTCAAGATTTTTCCATGGTGGATTAGATCAATGGTTGAAAATGGATGAGAGGGGAGGATGTAGAAAATTCTAGATTTCTTAGAATATTCTATTGAATTTAAAATTCAATAGAATAGTGTATTTTTAATTTGAATATTTGAAAAAGGAGGGAAGAATGGAGAGGTTTCTAGAATTAGAAGCCTCTAGATTTGGGGGCTTATTTAAGTGGGGATTAGGTGAGATTAATTGTATTTAGTGGAGTGATTAGATGGAGAGGTTAGGCATAGAATAGTTATAGGGTAGGTGGTAGGTGGGTGAGTATTTTCAAATTGGTGGAAAATAGTTAATGAAGGTTATTTAGTGTAATGAATGAATTATTAATAATGTATTAATATTTCTAAGGGTATGGATGAGATTTATGGAATGGATATTATTGTATATAGTATAATAATTAATTAAATTAATTATTATAAGGGTTTGTGATGGTGATAAATGGTTATTATGGGATAAGTGAATTATTTTACTTAGTAGATTATGTCGACATTTTACATGTCTACATTTTTTACCTCTCTTTGAAATGTGATTGCGTAGAAATGATAGGTTCAAAGAAGAAAAGATGATGTGAATAGTGATATGATTCCCCCTTGAGGGGTTAGGTGAGGAGGAACGAATCGAATAACCACTCAAAAAAGAGAAGATGCTTAAGTTAATTGGTGAGGAGAGAATGGTAGTGGCGGTGAAAGTCTTGAAGAGAGGAGAGAAGGTTAGAAGAGGAAGAAGAGCGAAGGGAGAGAAAGAAGAGGGGAAAAGAAGTAGAAGGATAAGAGGAGAATGAGAGAAGGTTAAAAGAAATATAAAATTAGAGGAAGTTAGGAGAAGAGAGAAGAATTGAGAGGTAAGGAATTTGTATGATATTTATGGAGTTGGTGATGTAGATTTTGGATGCCCCAGTGAAGGATGGTGGGGATGCGAGGATGCCCCAATCATGGGTTATTAAAATATGTTAGATTTGGATGAATGATGGGATAGGTTGGTAAAAAATTGGTTAGATTGGATGTTGATGGGATGGTATTCATGATAAGGGGATGTGTTGGCGGACTATGTCCATTGAATCATCATTAGCAATTGTGTTGGATGTGGCATAAAGCAAAAAGGCACCATGGTATAAGGACTGTGGTGACAGATTTTTCCAAATGTCCATGTCCTTATATCATTGGAGATATTAATAGTATGAGGTTCCTCATATCATTAGACTAAAAAAAAAATGCATATAACAAACATACAAGTAAAATCATACATGGTGCATGTATTGGGTGAAGTGTGAATTTTTTGGATTTTTTTTTGCACTTTTTGAGAAAAAAATTATTTTTTTGGATTTGTTTTTGCATTTTGTGATTTTTTGGATTTTTTTAATTTTTGGTTATAAAGAGGGAATTTGGGGAATGTAGGAAGAAATGGGAGGAAAAATGGAGTCACGGGGTGAAAGAACGGGTGCTCAGAAGGTTGGGTGTCATCGCGGCGGGTATATAAGGGGTTCGGGGACCACAGGTGGGTCATTTTCACTGCGCCGAGTTTGAAAATGAGATACCAAGAGAGGGGAAGATGGCATACGATAGTATTTCAGAGCACAAATCAGATCTCGTGAGGGATTACCAACGCCAACGGATGCGAGACCACTTTGGTGAGAAGTTGGATAATTTATTTTGTGCATTAATTATTGCATTTTTATGTTTTTAGGGTTAAATTATAGGTTGGGCACATTGTTTAGTGCATACGGGCCCTGAAATGGCACATATTCCTAAATCATAGCGCATATGGGTGTTTAGGTCGAGCGAGCATGAAATATCGCATTTATAGGTGGGGTACGTTAGGTTTTAGCGCCTTTATTTAGTATTAGCACATTTGATATAGAGCGGCACGTATATAGTAAATAGTAGCGTATTCAAAACTAATGGTCGTGTGGGGAATGGGTATTAACATGTTTAGTGTGTTTTAGCACATATAGGTGAGGGGTAGGGGTGTAAAGTAGCATGTATATTTTGTAGTAACGCATTTAGGTTGTATTGTAGTGTATTTGGTTGGCGGGGTGGAGGGTAGTTTTAGCGCGTATGGGGAAAGAAGTGATATGTTTAGGATAAAAATGGCATGTTTAGGAATAGGGGAAGTTGGGTTTAGCGTTGTTAGGGTATAGGGTAGCGCATATAAAGCATAAGGTAGCATATATAGGATAAATGGGGTGGAAGTAATTTTAGTGTTTATAGGTTATGGATTAGCGCATTTATTGTGAATTGGTGCGTATAGTTAAAATAGTGGTGTGTTTAGGAATTTTTGGAAGAAATGTGTAATGGGGAGTGGGAAGGGATGTTTTTACTTAATGATTAGAAATAGATATTGACATATTTGAGATGGGTGGGTGCAGGTGGTGTTGGCTCCTATCCAGGTGAGACATCGTCGATCTGTGACTTTACAACACCTGCTAGGGGGTGCCGATGTAGAGGCCGAGGAGGATGAGGCGTCATTGTTACATGTGTTGGGGCTTCTTCACATAGTGAGGATTTCGGTCATACGAGTAGATCGGGCCTTGTTGATAGCTTTTAAAGCGATGGTATTGAGAGACGAATACTTTTAGTTGTTAAAAGGAGAGATTACAGTGACACTAGAGGATGTATATCACATCTATCGGTTACCAGTGGAGGGTGATCTGATAGTGTGGTAGAGGGTGAGGCCGAGGGATAGCCTAGGATTATTGATGATGTAGAGGGTGCACCATGAGATGGGATGAGGATAGATTTGGGGATGTATTTTAGATAGGGGTGGATGGAGCGGATACCATTGTTACTATGCTCATTGATTAGTTGTGTATTATTTCCAGATGGTGGGGGCAGATGGTTCAGCTTAGGTTTAGCAGAGGTGGTACGTTCAATGTGGCAGGAGGAGACTATTTTTACTTGGGCTCCAAAATTTCTCACGTAGCTATCTGGGATTTACATAGGGTAGTGTATGGTGGAGGGGGGAGTATTGGTGCAGGGACACTTTTACAAGTATGGAGTTATGATCATATAGCGATTGGGAGGCCGATGGATCCTAGAGCAGTGACATATGGGAGAGTCATCGGTATATGGGTGGAGGATGATGAGGGGGAGACGGGATAATCTAGGAGAGTTGATTTGGTACCATCATCGTTTGATGATGTACAACTTGGGGACATCACATGGAGGCCATACCGACAATACGAGGTGTGGGAGGGAGATCACCGCCATCTAGGGAGGATTTGATCACCCTTTTATATAGTGGGTGGTTACCCATATACATTGGAGCGATATCGACCGGATAGGGTATTACAATAGTTTGGGATTATATAGGGTATACCAACAAGTCGAACTTGCTTACTTGGAGAACACGTGAGATATAGGTGTGGGTGGCGTGATTCTAGAGGCGGTAACTAGATTCAATTTGGATGAGGTACAAGTGATTTTATGGGCACCACTACCAACAGTTGAGGATGCAAGGGTATCCCAAGGGTATGTTGAGTGGTGGGTGGGGATTAGACTAGCATGATGATTGACACGGACCGAGAGGAGGGATGAGATTTGTGCATGGGCGATGACAGGTGTATAAAGGATTGCCCTAGGGTTCAGGCATTAGTGGTTCACCAACCACAGGTATAGGAGGAGGTGCCAAGGGCACCACCAATGATTATATTGGGTGGCCAATACGGATAGCAAAGCTAGTAGTGTAGTCTTCAATATAGAGCCCAGAGAGACTAGAGATAGATGTGATAGAGGTGGATGATGCGACAATACCACTTGGACATTGCTTCCTACGCAAACACATATGGTAGGTCCTTCAAGTGCTAATGGATCAAGGGTGGGGGAAGTTGGAGGAGGAGATGGAGGAGGATGTGGGGTAGGAGGAGGAGATAGAGGAGGAGATGGAGGGGAAGAGGATTTACATGCACGGGTAGAGATGTTGGAGAGAGAGGTGCGGGCTTGAGTAAAAGAGATAACTATCCTACGAGCACGAGATGTCGTGAGGATGAGAGACCTTCATGTGTTTATAATAATGGTGGGTGAGAGAGAGAGAGAGAGAGAGAGAGAGAGATATTGCATGGTTGGATTCAGAGATAGCCTAACTAGAGCAGGAGTGAGATTGTGCCATCCATCGGTGTGAAAGATATTATGCATATCGGGAGGCTTAGAGGAGGAGGTATGGTCTATTGGATGGGGGAGTAGGGAGGAGTGGTGCAGAGAGTGATTCACAGTGCCGGGGGACATTGGCGGCACCGAGAACTTCACGTAGATCAAGACAGATGGGGCCTCCTGGGACAATATCATTACAGTAGTATCAGGAAGTCATAGCAGAGGCTCAATATTATGAGGATATGGTGATGTATGATCGGCCAAATTATGTGCGCTATGTGGATTATATAGCTGGATAGCGGATAGGTTAGGATCGAGATCGAGGTCAAGTCGATCCACGGCTTTTGGGAGTACTGTGAGTATAAGACGACCTCCTCTAGTATGGGAGGATACAAGCAATTCTGCATAGTGCCTATACATATGTATATATGTATGATTTGTTTGATGATGACCTGACATGGTCATGATTTTGATATATGTACAGATGATCAATTTATTTATTTTGATGGCCAATTATGTATATGATGTAGACATTTTGGTTATATATGAGTACGAGCCGGTGGATTTTATCTTGATGATGGATATGATATGGACATTAGCAGATGGTTTGTTATTTTTGAGATGTTGATGATTGATTTTGATGACATTTATTTGGTATATGTTGTTTAGATGATGGATTATGGTTGTAGATGGTGTGTGTATTATGATTTCTAAATGGTTAGAATGTGATGTTTCTTCTTCTTTTTTATGTTGATGATATATGTGAGTAGGTATTTATGTTAATTGATGATGATGATGTTTATTGTTATGATTAGATTAGCGATGTGTGTGGATTTATATGATGAAGTGATGTAATTTCTGAGGATGTATGATGATGGTGTTATTTTATTATGATGTCGATAATGTTTATTGTGTGATTGATGATGATGTGTTGATTTACTTTATGATGGATGGTGTAGGATGGTGATGGTGTATTATTTTGATGTTTTCATGTTTATATATGTGATGGATTTTAGTTTATTGATGCTATTTGGTTTTCATGTTCATGTTTATATAGGGTGGTGTCTTATGTGGTAGGTACATAGATGGAAATATAATTTAATGTAACACATGGTATGTATAATGGAAGTGAATGGAAAATTTTGTACAAATATTTACAAGATAGTTACTGTGTTGATCATGACAGAATGACATAGAGAGGAAAAGAGAGTGAGCAATGATAGGTGGGAATGGGGGTAGATGGAGAGAAATGAAGGCTTGAGGATCTTACAAGGGTTGCATTTCTCGGCAGTTGTGTGAGACTCTATGAGATCTATTTCTTAGGAGAAATAGTAAGGGTAATGTGACCTAAGTTGGGATTGAGAGATATTCCCAGTCATGACAGATCCAATGCAGCATAGAGAGGATCAGAAGAATTCTGGATCTAGATAGTGGATAGGATAGATTAAGATGAAAATTGTGGATGGGGAGACAGAGGATGAAAAGGGGAGTAGCATGCCCCTAGTGTGCATTTACTGAGTGTGATAGAGTGTTAGTAGACAAATGATCAGATTAGATTCTACCATAGCGTCAGAAACGTTTTCACTATGGTATTTGCCCAAGGCACCATTGAAGTGGTTTTCACCATTGGATGATTTTTTTAATTATTTTTTTGAGCGTTAGGCACTTAAGAATAGAAGCGGCAAAGATGCATGATGTTTATGGGTTCATCCAACTCATTTTCTTCTGGGGTAGCAAGCTTGTAAGCACCTGAGTCGAATTTAGCGATGACGACATATGGTCCAAGCCAATTTGGTTTGAACTTACCCTTCTTTTCACGATCAACATTAGTATTGTGTTGATTTTTCTTAAGGACTAGGTCGCCAACTTCAAATTCGTGATCTTTCACGTGTTTTCTATAATGATGGCGAAGGTGATTTTGATAAGCTTTGAGATGGTCTAAGGCTTGGAGGAATTTTTCATCAAGGAGCTCAAGTTCTTGCAGGTGATGGACACGGTAGTCTTCATCATTGATGAGGTGTTGGAGGGAAATGCGTAGGGATGGGATTTCGATCTCAACAAGCAAAATTGCTTCGGTGCCAAAGACAAGAGAATATGGTGTGGCGCCAATAGGAGTTTGGTAAGCCCACAAGGCTAGATATATTTTTGTATGTCAATCACGTCCTGCTTGGTTGACTATTTTTCCAAGGATGTGCTTGAGTGTCTTATTAGATGCTTCAAATTGGCCATTTCCTTGTGGATAATAGGGGTGGAAAATTTAATCTCGATGTGGAATTGTTCACAGAGTTTATAGACGTCTTGATTTTTGAAGGATTTTTCATTGTCCGATTAGTGTAGATGGGACACCATAGCAAGCAGATGATGTGGTTAAGGATGAATTTGGATATCTACTTGCCTTTGACATAAGTGAGTGACATGGCTTGACCCACTTTGTGAAGTATTATGTAGTTGTGATAATGAATTTATGGCCATCAGATGAGATGGGATTTAATTTTCCCATGAGATCTAGTCCATAGGTAGAAAATGGTCATGGGGTTGTGATGGGTTGTAAATCTTGGGATGGTGTGTGGATGAGGTTATCATGTTTTTGACAGGGGATAAATTTACGAACATAGGAGCATGCATCCTTTTCCATGTTGGGCCAATAATATCTGATGCAAAGAAGCTATTTGGGAAGGGCTAAACCACTGGTGTGGGCACCACAAATCCCTGCATGAACTTCCTGGTGTGTTGATTCAACCTCTTGGAAATTTAAGCAATGTAGTAGAGTTATGTCAAAGCTTCATGATAGAGGGTATATCTGAGGATAGTAAAACAAGAGGTTCATTGGATAAATTATTTACGATGGTTACGAGGGAGATTTGGTGGGAGGTTATGGTCACGTAGGTTAGTGTAGATGTCATAGTACCAAGGGGAATTAGGACCAATGATCTCACAAACCATCTTTGACTCAAGATTATTGTCGAGGGAACCATTAATTGCTCGATCAGAAACTTTGAACTTGACATCTACTGATTTGTTACTTGTGTGAGGGATTTGTTCAAACTAAATATGCTAGAAGTAGTCTTTGAAACTATCAACCATTATTTTATAGGGAATCAATTTATCATCCTTGGTGGCATATTCATCATTCACCTATTTAATGATTAGTTGTGAATCACCAAATACGTTGAGATGTTTAATATTCCATTGGATAGCCATTTTTAAACCAGAAAGAAGTGCTTCATATTCGGCAATATTATTGGTGTAAGGAAATGCAAGCCAAAAAACTTTAAGAATTAGGTCATCTTGAGGGGTAATAAACAAGCTACTTGCTCTCAAGCCATGATGTGTAAGTGAGCCATCAATATACAATGTTTGCATGTCCGATTCTAGAATTGTACATATGGATTCATCTGGGAACCATGTGGTGAGTGGTGTAGTATCAGAGACTGGAGCTTCTACCAATTGGTCAGCTAATACTTGTCCTTTGATAGCTTTTTTATTAACATATTCAATGTCAAATTCACTGAGAAGCATGATCCATTTAGCCATCCATCCGGTGAGAGCCAATTTGGAAAGTAAATATTTGAGTGGATCAACTTTAGCTATGAGCTTAGTAGTATTATTGAGCATGTAATGTCGTATCTTTTGAGAGGCAAAGATGATGGCGAGACTTGATTTTTCCATAGGGGTGTAATTAAGCTCATATATAATTAATTTTTGACTTAAATAATAGATGTCATGTTCTTTTCCTTCATTATCATGTTGCTCTTGTAAGGGCTCCCAAGGCATGTTGCGTAGTGATATGTAAAGTAGAGAGGTACTCCTATGGTAGGAGGTACCAAAACATGAGGGTGCATGAGATATTCCTTAATCTTATCAAAAGATACTTGAAATTCCTCATTCTAATGAAATTTTTTTCCCTTTTTAAGCAGATGATGGAATGGATAAATTTTTTTGGCCAACTGTGATATGAATCTTCTGATAACTTGAATCTTTCCCTGTAGGCTTTGTAATTTCTTGAGATTCTTAGGCGAAGGGATTTTAATTATGGCTTTAACTTTGTCGAGATCAATTTCAATTCTACGTCTGGAAACAATGAAACCTAGGAGCTTGCCAGATGTGACGCTAAAAACACATTTCTTAGGATTTAGACATACTTTATATTCTTGAAGTCATTCGAAGATTTGGCGTAGGACTGTAGGATGTTCCACCCGAGTCTTAGATTTTCCTAGAATTTCATCGACGTAGTCTTCAACTATATCATGCATCATGTCATGAAAATGACAGTCATGACATGTTGATAGGTGGCTCGGTGTTCGTGAGTCTGAAGGGCATGAATCGATAACAATACGTGCCCTAAGGTGTAGTAAAAGTTGTTTTATGTTGACCTTCTTGGCGATTTTGATCCGATTATATCCAGAGAAGTCGTCCATGAGAATCATATTAATATTTAATAGTGGAAAATCATCTTTAGGGAAAGCTTCGTTGATGTCACGAGAAATTAGTATAAATTAGAATGCCCCTAGTATTTTTCCGATCGGGACAATATTGGAGATCCATTCAGAATATTAAATAGGTTGGATAAAATCGATGTCAAACAACCTCTGTAGTTCCTCTTTGACTAGCAATGTAACCTTTGGATGCATTTTGCAAAGCTTCTGTTTGAATGGCTTTGCATCTTTACGTACTACAAGATTATGGACCACAAGAGAAGGATCCAAACTAGGCATATCTATGTAGGACCATGCGAATATATCTGAAAATTCTTTGAGGAGTGTGGTAAAGATGTCTTGTTCTTCTGTAGACAAAGATGCCCCCAGTTTAAGAATCTTGGGTTCTTCTTCTGTACCGATGTTGACGTTGATGGTTTCCTCAATTCTAAGATGTGGAGCCATCTTGTAGAGATTCAAGAGCCGAGAGAAGTTGATCAATGATTGGATCACCTTCACAGTATTTGGGGATTCTTGAAAGAATTCAGCGAGGGGATCTTCTTTGTCAAGGTGACAAGAGAAGGTGGGATAAGGGATATTAAATTGGGATGGAAAGGGAAGGGGATGCTCCTATGCTCCAAAGTAGGCGTCAACATTTAAACATACTTGGAAACCCCTTTTATGATCCCCGATAGGTAGATTATCGCGAGTTCCCATGAACTCAATAATTGCTTCATCATTTTGAAATGAGTCAAGAGGAGGATGTTATGATCGTTGGTCCCATTTAATGAGTTGTGGATAGGTAAGGGCGATGTCGATGGTGAGAAAACTGGTTTCGGGAAGAGGTTAGTGTTGGTGAGGTCTTCATATTGGCTATAGATAGAACTTGCATCAATATTGTCAATGACCTCCTCAGTGATACTGGAAGTGTCACTCAGTCATCGCAGATGCTTTCACCAGGTGGGTGGTATCCTATTCCATGTCCATCAAGGTTGGGGATAATAGTAGGGGGTTCAAGGATGCCTTGCCCATAGTGACCTAGTCCTTGTCCATCGTATCCCATATGGGTCATAATCCTTCTAGGAATTTGATACCTATTATCTGAACAACAAGAAGGTATAGAGTCGTCAATAAGCCATGAGGAATCAGATGGCTCAAGGTACTCATCAGCAAGATACCTAAAATGAATAAAAGTGGACGAGCCTAATACATATATTTATCATTTGTTTAAATAGACGTTAGGCCTCGATTCATTTGGGTGATGGCGGTAGATGGTCAATGTTGAATGTTTGGTATTCTCCACACCCTGTTGTTTTTAGCTTAAATGGTGGTGTGGGTAGAAGGGGAGTAGATATAAAAGAGTAGGTAAAAGAGGTGTGTGGGAGATGCAAGACTATTAGGTGAGACATACAAAGTGGTGGATGATGAAGGTGAGGTTATTGGCGCAGGTTCAGTGATAGGACAATAAGGTTCCTGATAATGTTCAACCTCCAATGCTTAACAATACTGGAAGGGATGAGGGTCATCATGGATAGTAATTTTTGTATTGGCATGTTCAAATTTTAGACATTGATGGAGCATGGATGGTATAACATTCATCTCATGAATCCAAGGCCAACCAAGCAAGAGGTTATGCAGAACTGGATATCTATCACATGGACAAGAGTGGGGAGCATGACAAGCTCGACGTTGATAGGTAAATAGATAGTTCCCACTAATTTATGCTCTGTGTTGTCATATGCTTTAATAGTAATTATATCTTTTTAGATCTGAGTCATTGTACCCTAGTCGATGAATAAGATTTAAAGTACAAGGATTAAGGGTCGATCCATTATCTATTAACGCTCTTTTAACATGAATGTTATCAATAAGGACTTCAACGTAAAGAGGAAGATAATGGGCAAAGGGGGTCGTGTGGTGTCAAGTCTTGTTGGGTAAAGGTGAACAAGATTGTTGGATATAAATAGAGATTAGCGACAAGGGATTGAAATTGTGTAGGATCAATATCGGTGGGAACACGTGCTTCTTGGAGGGCATGGTATAAAATATCTTTGTGGATGGATGAATTTTTGAGAAGGTCCATGATGGATATTTGCACAGGAGTCTTCTCAAGTTGTTTAATGATATTGTATTGGGCTTTTGGCGTTGGATTGGAAGATGATGGAGTGGCTCCTTGAACCACCACATGGTTCCTATGAGTAGTGATAACACACTAGGGATTCTATGAAGGGCCTTTTATTTTAATGGTGGCTACTTGATGGGGAGAATGGTGAATATTTCCAACAAGTGATGTATAAGGAGGGGGTACATGATGGTAATTAATATGGTTAGAGCAATGGATGGAAGATTCAGATTTAGTTCCATAATTTTGTTGTACTTGGCTAGAGGCATGGTTCTATCCATGATTGGGAAGGGAATTTTGATATATCCCAAGTTTTTGATTTTGGGAAGAGTTAGAGGCATTATCCTTTATTTCGATCTCACCTCTGTCAATGAGATCTTGAATATAGTTCTTCAATTTCATTCATTGATGTGTGGTGTGACCCTTGATTTTATGGAACTTGTAATATTCATTTTCTTTGAACCATGAAGGTTTGGGTTGGGACTCATCAATGGGTTGAGTCTGAGGAAAACAACCATATTGGCAGTGATTAATTTATCAAGGATTGCTTCCAAGGATTCACCAAGGGGGGTGTATGCTCGTCACCTTATATCTTGAGTAGAATGAGGTTGTCCTTTAGGGATGGATATGGCGGCAATGGTATGGACGTGTTGGACATTTTTAATGTTTGTTACTCCATCACTGATGACATTTTTATTCTTATTAAAATACTTGGGATTTTCAGATGTAGAGGGTTGATTGGATTGGTTGTGATTTTCATGAGAATATATCTTAATAAGACCCTTTATGACAAGGGCTCTCTCGATTTACATGCCCTTTTCAATAATGTCATCAAAGGTGTTTGCACAATGGACTTGTAGATGGAATGCTAATTCCTGATTAAGGTTGGACACAAAAATAGTAACTAGTTGTTTCTCAGGTATGGGCCACGGAATACGGCTAGCAAGGGCTCGCCATCATTGTAGGAATGATGAGAAACTTTCACCATTTCGCTGCTTAGTATTGCACAAATCAATCATCATGACATCATGCTCCACATTGTAGGAGAAGTGTTTTATGAATTTTTCTAATAAGTGAACGTCGTAACAAAACCTTTGGGTAATCGAAGGAACCATTCTAAAGCTAGACCACCTAGACTTCTAGAGAAGAGTCTTAACAAATAGGAATCATCGTAGGCAACTTCTTGACAAAGCATGTATAACTCCTTAACATGTTCATGGGGATCTCCTTTTCCTTTGTATTTTTCAAATTTAGGTGGTTCAAAATATGGTGGAAAAGAGACTCGTAATATGTCATGGTCAAAAGGATAAGGACAAAGTTTCTCAAATTTATATTGACGTCCTTGAGTGCCGAGTTGTAACCCTTGAAGATTTTCCTTCATAGACTTTACTTTTTGCTCCAAGGTTGGATCTGGAGGATTAAGAGGTGGTGGTTTGAAATTAGGTTGAAAGTGATGGGATCCCTGATCATTGGATGATTGCGGTTTGATTTGAGAGGCTAATTGGGTGATTTGATTTCTCATTTGTTGTAATTGAGATAATATGGCTTCTTTGGATATATGGGTGTTGTTCTCTCTGCCATCCCATCTGTGTACAACGTGATGGTGATTTGGAGTTGGTCGAGTGTGTGGAAGGAGGTCTTTGACCGATGTCATCATTGTCATTGAGAAGACTATGGAGTTGGTCATGAGTGTAATCAGGAGGAAGTTTTTCCCCATGTGATATAATTGGAGTAAAAGGGCATCCTTATTATTTTCAACGAAGTGATTTAACATTTCTCTTCATCTTCCTTCTGTAAAGTAGATACTAGAGTCATTGTCGCTACTAGTGTTGAGAATAGTCTCTTCATCTTCTCCTCTTGGTCAATTTTCTTTGTTATTGGCATCAAAATAATTGTGGTTGAATAGATCATTTTTCATGTTGTGGTTACTATTTTCGTCTTCATTTCCAAATTGGGGTTGGGTTATAATCCGTCTAGGTGCCATTAGATTCTAATTTTGGTGGGATGTATAAGATGAAAGTATTCTTGAAGTGAAGGATGTATGGATGAAATGGGAGATTATGATTCCTTGATGCTCTTAATTTTCAACCTTAATAATCTAGTCTTGCTAATAGGGTTGGAAGAATTTTGAGGAAAAAGTAGAAGAAGGGTGTGCCTCATTAGCAAAGGGATTGGGATGTGCCTTATTACAAGGGCTTAGAAGAATAGGATAAGGATTAAGGATATTCAGCCTATTAACAAGATGTTGATTAGTAAGATTAGATTGTTTATATAAAAGGGGATCATGAATATGGTGTTTAAGGGTGCATATGATGATATGAGGTGATGACTAGATTTGGGATGGGGAATTATATGATTGGTATGAGTGTTAAAACCTTATGGACCTAGAATGATTTAGGACACCAATAGAAAATGTCAAGTGATTAATGGGATGAGTTATGGGTGATATGTGTTTTGTTTTAAAAGTGGAGAGGCGTGGTTGTGTTTAGTGAAAGATGAATGAATGTGGGATTATGAAATTTATTTAATGAGATGAGAGTGTTAATTTAAAAATTTATTTTATCATATATATATATATATATATGTTTTTATTTTAATGCAAGGAATTTGGTGTCGAAATATTTACGTGATGATGGTGTATGTCTAAAATCTTTGGTAACAAAAATTTGGTTTATTATTTACAAAATGTGGATGTAATATTAGGGGAATAATTAAAAGGATGATTGAGATGAATGTGATTAATCTAATGAGATAAGGATTATATGGTGAAAGGGATGGGGTTAGTTATGATGTTGTATGTTTTGGAAAATTGAGGTCTAAGGTCATGGTAAGAAATTGGTGGGTGATAAGTTTGATATATTTACAAGGATTGGCGTGAGGGTTATTTGGTGGTTTGAAAAAACACGCAACAAGTACACTCACGCATGCACAATCCTAACTAGTCAAGTGGGAGTACAATCAAGCTATAGCTCGCTTTCAATACCGCATATGACAATGGCGCCACCGAGTTGGCCCACCTTTACGTCTATATGTGTTTGACTAGCGAGTAATCTCGGTGGTTCCTTCCCCGCACTTAGCTTGGTTGCGGCCAAATGAATACCTAGGCTAGGATAAACGAGCTCTCTAGGGGCATCCCCTATATACCTTACGATATGTGGGGCCCAAATTCATGTGCCTAGGATGTTATCTTAGGCCTGGGTATTGGGATGTAGAAGCCCCTCACTTCACGTCACATTTAAAACAATTAGACGCTTAGCTAATAACGACAGTTGTCCTTGAATTTATATACCCCCTAGAACACGGGGTGTGTCTACGTGCGTGGATATGAATCCCATGGTCATGAGACCCCTAGTACTATGACAAGTGGGTGGTGATGAAGTCCACGTCATGTTTCCCCTAAAAATGAAAAAGGGAAGAAGGTGGACCACTTTTGATCCTCAAGATCATCCTAGGACGCGAGAAGAGAGCTTACATGGTGTCAACTTAGGGTTTAAACAAACAAGAACATGACGTATAAAAGGACAATACACAAATTTAATTAGAAATGGATTATTAAAATGGGGGTCTTCTACAAGTAAACCTGCAAAACAAAAAGATTAGTAGTCTTAGTGAAAACCCCAATATTCTTGGACCGATTGGGCTACACAACAAAGGTTAGTAATCTTAGTTTTCTTAATATCCTACAACCACAAGTGTTAGTCAAAAAGATTTATTATTTTGATCGAATGGAAAAACCGAGAGTTTTCCCTGTTTCTATGATTTTCCTACAAAAATAGAATGTTAGACATTAGAAAATGTCGTAAAACACAAAAATATGCAAGCTAATTTTTAACAACAAGACGAAAAACACTCTCTGTTATAAAAGCGCTATTACACAACTTAAACGTGCTAAAGTAGTAAAGACACACTAAAGCTCAAAAATTTGTAAATGTAAGGTGTCGGTTCTCAAACGTGGTACTATGAGGTTTATACATGCTAAAATATGAAATATACAACTTGAAGTTCAAAAACCTACAAAAACAAGGCGTCAGTTATCAAACGTGCTATTACAGTGTAATATACGTGCTAAAATGTATGTCAAATGCACTAATGAGCGACCCTACATGTCAAATCTTGCACCGACACAGAGTTATTTTATACGTGCTAAAATAATACATAAACACACTATATTATGTTCAAACGCGCTAATCGAAAATCCACTCTTGTAACCTTGTACAAACCAATAGTTAGGAAGTAAACGCACTAATACAGATGATAAACACGTTGAAATGTTACAAATGCCTTTGAAGTATGACAAACGTGCTAAAGCATTTTTCTATGCAGACAAAGACAAAAATGGTCGTAAATGCACTAAAACAAGTGATGAACGCACTAAAACAGGGAATATGCGCTTATATGTTACAGAGAGATGAAAAATTTGAATTTTTAGCTTAAATCTTCACTTAAATTTTCTAAAATTTTATGAACTTGTTCTTAGTTAGTAATGTGAACTATTCCAATGAAAAATTGGGGGTAAGCCCCACGGTGGGCACCACAACGTAAACAAGAAATCGTGTTAGCATGCACAAATGATAGGATCATGAAACCAAACCAATGTAAAATCTAACACAACTAATTATCTACCTGCGATTGAGCAAGATGAAGAGGAAGGGAAAACAATTTACATGTACTTACCTACAAGTAGAATTATCTTCCTTTGTTACCTTCGATTTGCTCCTTTGATTTTGCTTGCTTGGATGTGTGCAATGGATGCTTCAGATTCTTGGACAAATTTTGGCAGTTCCTCCCCTTGATCAATGGCTTGATCAAGCTCACTAGATTGCTTAGATTACTAGAAAGTTGGGCAACATATACTTGCAAATTTTTGGGATGCTTTCCATGGAGGGTGACACCTCTATTTATAGTTGGAGGAGTAGAAAGGGATGGTTAAGATTTTTCCATGGTTTATTAGATCAATGGTTGAAAATGAATGAGAGGGGAGGATGTAGAAAATTCTAGATTTCCTTAGAATATTTAAAATTCAATAGAATATTGTATTTTTAATTTGAATATTTGAAAAGGGAGGGAAGAATGGAGAGGTTTCTAGAATTAGAAGCCTCTACTTTTGGGGCTTATTTATGAAATTAATTGTATTTAGTGGAGAGGCTAGATGGAGAGGCTAGGCATAGAATAGGTATAAGGTAGGTGGTAGGTAGGTGAGTATTTTTAAATTGGTGGAAAATAATTAGTGAAGGTTATTTAGTGTAATGAATGAAATATTAATAATGTATTAATAGTTATAAGGGTATGGATGGACTTTATGGAATGGATATGATTGTATATAGTATAATGATTAATTAAATTAATTATTGTAAGGGTTTGTGATGGTGATAAATGGTTATTATAGGATAAGTGAATTATTTTACTTAGCAGATTATGTCAACACTTTACATCTATATAAGCATATATATAAAGTAGTATGTGTATCATGAATAGAAGGATCCATAAGTAACTATGAGGATCAAAGCGTGTATGGAGTAGAATACGAGTAGAAAGGGAATACATAAACATAGATAGATGTAACAATGTGTGATCTTAGTGTAGATAATAGAAATTACTACTCGAACGATTGACTTGAAGTGCAAAACAACAACAAGGTATTGGTGTGTATGTGAGTAGTATGGATAGGCAATTGTTGCTTAGAATGTGCAACTATGGGGTGGAGTTCGATGCCCCCAAGTGTGTGAGTGATGGAGATCTATCCAATGATGGGAGAGAGACCATGCCATGGTGGCAGATGTCACAATGTGTCAGGAGGATCAAATTATCTAAAGTAAGTTGTAGCATTGAGAACATATGGGAAATGCTTTTGTGATGGTAAGGAAATGGTCATAAGTTCCCATGTATTCTAATAAAGCATCATCAATAAGGAATGTATCCAATTCAGGCCAAGTGGGAGAAGTGGGATCACCAATAAGCTTAGGGTATAGTAGAGGAAGATTATGAGTATGTGAAGTAGTGTAAACCTAAGGAGAAGATGTGGTGGGAATAAAAGTAGAAGGTGGAGGAAGATATTTGATGCCAATTTTTGTGGATTGTGTGGAATGGAAAGAGGTTATGTGACTCCCTTTATATCTTTTCCTAATTTGGTGTCGTTGAAATCGTAGCAAATCATATACTGATATCTAGGACCATACATTATGAAATGAGGAGGAGATGTAGTAGGAATAGGGGCATCAAGTGAATGATCAATAGTGTTGCCAAAGGAAAATGGGGAGGGATCTACTAAGGCCTCATATACCACACCTCAAGATAGGAATTTAAGACATGCATGAAGGGTTAAATGGGTTGCATGCATGGCATGGAACCAAGGCTATCCGAGAAGAATATTATAATTCGATTATTAGGCATTACACAACATGGGATGGGCCAAGTACATGGCCCAACAAAGAATGGAAAGTGTGATTATACTTAAAAACCCTTTGAGGAATATTGTCAAATATGTGAATACAAATAGATGAGGGAGTTAAGGAGGCTTCAGAAAGGCCAATTTGCTAAAGGAATGATAAATTACACATGTAAATACTGGATCCATTGTTAACTAAAGCTCGTTTAACCCCTATATTATGAATGCAAACTTGAATATGAAGGGGTGTATCACTATCTAAAATAGACCGAGAATATATTTCAATAGATGTAAAGGTAATATTCGAGACTAAGATCTAGTGTTTGAATAGGGATCCGAGTGGTCGATCATGAGTGGGGGTTCACTAAATGATTTTATCTAAATTGAATTAAATATAATTTCAGAGTAACTACTGTAACTAATGATATTCAGGTGATAAAATACAATAACGTCCAAGTAATAAGCATTCAATAATGTAAAACCCTAAGTAAATGAGAGAGGGATGATGACTTAGTTTATTTCTATGTAACCGGGAGTGATCCCAATTGTGTATCCATTAGAACTAGTGTGAACAATGTCCCAAAGGCTCGATGAGGGTTCATAATCTTATGAATTTGCAAGACAGAAGCACCCGCAGGCGCTAATGACTGATCTGGGTGCCTATGTCTACTTATATGCTTAAGTTTTGACTTTATCTGGTTCATAAGGTCTTTGCTCTAATATTTGGTTTGCCTCTTTGACTTCACTGTTCATGTAACTTGCAAAACAAATTTATTTTGCACATGTCCACAAACCACATCAAATCTAATAAACAGATGTAAAATGTGGAGTCACACTGACCTCGACGATCACTTGAAGAGTGAACTTACAACCAAGTGTTGTACTAGATCTCAGAATTCATATAGTTCTTCGTGTGTGTGTGTGTGTGTTTTTGTGCCCTAGGTTTCCCTTGTGTAAGTTTCACGATAATAACAAGATAGATCTAGATTGTCGAGTATGCAAAATGTGTGTGATGGAATAGAATAAACTCCCCTCCTATGTTGTGTATGCATATCAATGCATCCCTTGTCCCTTGTATGAATGTGTTAGATGTATGTTTTATAGTGCTCTTGTGCCTTTGTGTAAGATTAGGTGGTGATAGATAATTCTTATAGTGATTGGCCCATTATATGAGAGAAATAACTAAGTATGGTAGGGTTTTTCGAATAATACCAACAACCTAAATTTTTGACATCAAGAATGTTGTCCAACTTATTGGGTTATGCAAAAACACAATAGTGTATTGAACACATTTTTAACCTCACATAATTTCCTTGAATATGGTGAAGAAAGAAGCAAAAATATTTCAAGTCATTCGAAATTAGAAAAAAATATATATATGACACAAGTTTTGAGATTTTACAATGAATCCTCTCACACATAGAACAAGGTACGCACTTGATATGAGTGGAGTCAGGAGGGATCAAATAGATTACATTAATAGATATGGTAAACCCAGTTGAAAGCCCCCAACATCTCAAATCCCTCCACCATTTATCAAATATCACATTCACACATAACCCTCAAAAGAGTACATTAACATGTAAACAAGAGATTAAGTCACAAACCCATCAATATTGATAATGAAATTAGTGTATGTGTTCAACAAACGAAGGATAAACAATCAATCAAATTATACCCGAAATATATGACATAATCGATATTGACGCAACATCATCTTAATCATTTGGCCTATATTTTAGATAAGAGGAATGTTTATTTGTCTTCTTGTGCCATGTGAGAACACAACATGCTCTAAAACTCATCTTCGAGATCACACAATTTTGTTGAATCCAATAAAGAAATAAGTGGCAACTTTTTAAGGAGTTCAACATTAGGTGACAACTAATTCATTGGTACAAGGTTTGAGAATTTTCTACTTACATTATATCTCGAGGAAGCCTCTCAAGCATAATACAAGGCATGCACATTGTGAGCATATTTGAAAGGGAAACTGCAAGTAAAGGAAGATGGTCAAATCAATTAAAAGACCATTATTGCATCATCTTAAATTTATTTTACTAACCACTTAACTAAAAATATCCATTATTGTCATAAAAGTATATTTGTTGATACAATGTTACATCCTAATAATAAATATAAATGATTATCCTATTTAATACAATGTGTGTTGAGTGTTAAATCCATCTAATTGTCGACAACCTAGAAAGCCTTGCTTTTTAATGGATTTGTAATGCTTTTGTACCTTTTTGGGATGATTGCAATTACATTATACATAACGTTGAACTAATATAGCAAATAAAAATGTAAATGTAATGAAAATAGAAAATACTAAAGAACAAATAAAATTGACTTAAGGGTCGTAATAATTTTGATAATTTTAAATATTATTAATAAAATTTAGATATAAATATTTTGAATGTAAAGTATTATTAATTGAATCTTCAATGTTATTCAAAATTTCAAAAATATTACACGTCTCCACTACCCCAAAGATTGTCATCCACTTCATACTCCCATGTATTAACGATAACCCCATTGGGACGCTAGAAATAAAAGGAATACCCCATGTCATCAAGGAAGATAGCATTTTTAAATCCCGACCCAAGAGGGAAAGGTCCTTGGTTTGGTGTCAAAACCTCATGACGGTGGTGTAATGTTGGCATTACAGTTGATATGTCCTCAAAATGTGTTGATTAGGATCAATTTTTGGAAGGATGGCACAGGCGTAATCCTTGGTCGATTTCAGTGAACAATACCATTTCGTAAAAGGGGCCAATTTACTACAACATAAAGTGTTTATAGAGTCTTTGTTTGAGTAATTTTGGCATTAGAAAATTAACCTTTTTAAGGTCCTCTATACATGTTTCTACCAAGAATTGGCATCGAAATTGCGGCACAAATGTGACATAATTTTGACGCGACTAGACAATTTTAGGTGTGTCGTATTTGCAGACTTGAATGTCAATTGTGTGCCCCAATTGCACATAATTTGCACCACCAATGTGTGGCCTAAATGTGACACAAAACTCATCGATAACTTTTAAAAATAATATAATTAATCATGTAATATAAATAATTTCCTAATAATTAAATTGCATTACATTTTATAGTTATTATTTGTTTTAATGAAAATATATTATTTGAAATTTAATTATATATATATATATATAATATTACATTATTGTATATTATATTGAGGATTCTTAATATAAAACGAAATGAGTTTATTAAAAACTTAGCAAAATATCATAATATTGTTTGGATATGAAAAATAAAATAAACACATATTACACATAATCAAAAAACACAATATTTATATTGTGATTTTTATACAATAATGTATAGTATATTACATTCGAGAGATTATTAAAAGGGACGAATTCCCTTCCAAATTATAAAATAAATTAATATATACATATGCATTAGTCCTCTTTGTCCTCCTCATACTCGTCCATGTGATCCTCTTCATTGTCCCTGTCCTCACCCTTGTCTCCGACGATATTCCTCCCTTTCTTCCTCTTCCTACTCCTAATGTCTATCAACTTGCAAATATATAATGGTAAAAATTTATAAATTTTTGAATTTAAAATTTATGTTATTCCCGACTAATTAAACAACATGTCTTAATGTCACAAAGACATTCTTATTATCTCATTTGATGAATGCACTTAATCCCCAACCCATTGATTTGAATGTTGATTACACGTCTTTTTTTGTTGCAAAAGTCTATTATAGCAGGTTTCGCAAAAACAAGTGAAATGAAAAATACAAGTATTAATAGTTTATGTAAGATAATTTATATAATAAAATATTATAATTTTACAATAACTTATATCGAACTTACAAATTTTTTTACTAGCTCTAATAAGATGTGTTGTCACATTTGATGAGTTATATGTCCTCCTTTTCTTACATGTGCTTCATAGCCTAATAATTGGTTCTTGTGTAATAATATAATGTTTTTGTGTTTTTTAATAAGGGTAAATAATTATCTACATAATGTGGGAAGTGTATGGGCATAAGCCCAAAAACACATTGTGAGGAGTACCACAGTAACCCAAAAGTAGCTGGCACGCTGAGGGAACTGACTAATGAAATGGACACCCCCACCTACTTGACTAGTACACCCATGAGGTTAGAGCCAAGATTATCCTTAGTGATAACCCCAATTTGATTGATTGAGCGAAGTAAAATCCAACTTGGTTAATCAAGGGGGTAAAGTAAATTTGATGACTAGAAATTTTCTAGTGTACCGCACTCATTTGGGTAACTCTTGGTATTTAGGGAGAGAACCTTTTATAGGAATCCATCAGACCAAGCCCCTTTATTCCACCTTGAGATAAAAACAATGATGTTTTTAAGTTACCCCGTGACTATTTCTATTCTTCATGACCCTTCTCACACCTGTCATATATATTTCTATCATCCTTTCTAAGTTCTAATTTTTCCGTGCTCGGCCACAACTACAACCGTGTTACAATTTTTCCATCCCACATTTTTCCAAAGTTAGTTGCAAATTCGATTGACATGTATCTTACCCAATCATTCATTATACATTATGTTATGATTCTTTCTTTATCCCAGAGCTGAGCCTTAACTACGACTAAGCTATAATTTTACGGTCTTACTACGTTGTCACTCATGTTTCCAAGTCCTAATCACTATCATTCTCCATGGCTTACAATCATTTTAATTTTCATTCAAATCCTAATTTACTTCACCAACATCTTCTTTACCACATTTTTAATCTTGATTACTTACACTTGGGGGACTTCCTCCCACACCTACTTATCATTCCATTTGTAACAAGCATATCCACCCCATGGTACCACATCATCCCTATCCATTACATTTTAAATTTCCCATTTTTGACAAATTTTATGTCACCAAGGACCCTCAACACCACTTTCATATTTTATGCTACACATGTCACTTTATGCAACATGACGATGCTCCACTTCTTCACACTTTTCCACTTTCACTCATTGGTCACACACTTGATTGGTACTCACGCCTCCCACAACATAGCCTTTACACTTTCACACAACTTATAGACACATTTTTATCTCACTTCTCCATCCATATTGCACCCAAATCCATGCTCATTGACCTTCACATGCTTTGACAATCCCATAGTGAGTCCATCATTGACTTTTTCATGTGTTAGCATGCTTTTGTTCATTGTCTTTCATTTCCCCTCCCACAATCCAAACTCATTGACATATTTTCTAAATGTTGTGTCCCTCATATCTCCCACCACTTATAAATTCATCCATTACGCACATTTGATGAGGTTGTGCACATGACACAATGCCTCAAGGATGTCCATCTTGGTTGTCCTCCTTTGCCGCATGTTTCCATTCCTCTACCATCTAACACGTCATTACACTCCAATGCTCACAATGTCCTCTAATCGTATCCTCCTCACACTTTATCACCTTCTACACTCACATATTCACATTCAATTTTTTTCTCTTAAGGCTTTTGGCTTCATCTAAGCCCCTCACAAATTTACTCCCTTGATGAAGTCACTTTCTTCTATTCTTCATAAGTTTTTGACACCGATCTCATCACTCTCCCTCCCAAATCACCCCCACCATTGTGGCATTCCTCCCATGACACATGTGCTTACCATCATACTAAAGGTCATTCTATTATGATCCTCATGTGTGATTAAGCTAAATGTGGAAATGAAATCCTAATATGATGTTATTGTAATAGTAAATGACTAACTCGTTAAGAGCATAATTTAACCCAAAAAAACTAAGCAATAAAAATGTGAATCCCTAGTTGCAAAGAGGGTAAGAAGAGCACGAAGCAGATTTATAGTGAAATCTAAATCTAGATTGTTTGGGAGAGCTAACTGGATGAACAAAGAGGAAATAACGTCACACAAAGACTCAAGAAAATGTAGATCTCGAGGAACAAGCTAGACTAGGGCGCTTGGAGAGGGACATACACACCTTCGGGAACCCTAAGACTCTTTCTGGGCGCCTATTTTTGTGAAAATTCTCAATAAACCTCCTCTGAGTGGTCACAATTTTTTCATTGTTGTTCGCCTTTGGTCACTACAAGGTCACACACTCGATCCTTGAAGTCACGGAAACCTGCAATGAAGTATTAACTTGCAAAACCCTCAAAGAGACATCAAATCCTAAAAAAGAAAGATGCAAAATGAGGGGTCAAATTGCTTTTAGCTATCACAATGGTGATCTTACTACTTAACATTGTACTACATCTCAGTCCTAATATAGTTCTATGTGTGTGTGTGGAATTATGCCCTAGGTGGCTCTTATACATGTCACACTTAATAGAGAGAAAGTGAGCTATATGTAAAGAAATTTAGTAAATGTGTGTATGAAATAGAATGAGCTTCCCTCCTATGAAGTGTATGCAGAATAAACAACCCTTGTGTCCCTTGGATGGCGCTAGATGGATGCAATGAAGCTCTTAGATGCTTGATGGATGTAACCTTAGGTGGTGATAGTTAATGTTTAATGTTTGGTCCCTTATTATGATCACATAACTTTATATTTATATGATTCCCTTGCTTGAATTTTGTAATTAACCTCGAAAAGGTTGACTACCAAAAATATAAGATGCTCAAATGGCTAGAAAGGACCCAAAATATGTGAATAAAGTATACTAAGGTCAAGGGCGCCCAGAGGGGATGAGGGTGCTGCGCTGGCATCTTGGCTGGGCATTGGTGTCCAAGATGATAAATGTCGAGGTATAAAAAGGCAGATTGAGCAAGTAAGGGTGCAAGACCAAAAGTAGCAATAAAAGCAAAGAAAGGTGGATAAAGACATGGGTTGATTAGTAATTTTATTACTTAGGAATCATATGAATAGTAGTATGCAATCAAGACTAGATAATTACCCAAAGTGCATGATTTTGTGTCTACAATGTGTGTATTTCACTAATGCCTCGAGGTTTTGGTGTAACCATTTGTTACATTTTGTATCAAAGCAACCACTCAAGTTCGAGTCCCAAAGACAGGTGGCTACACTGTCATTGCAGTATTTACTTAAGGCTCATATAGGTCGTGGTTTGGTCTTGATTTATGGGTTCAAATCTAGCTCAGTGGTCCGGGCTACGAAAGCATGGTGGGATGGTATGATCCTCATGTAAAGATTTCACTAACGCCTCAAGGTTTTAGTGTAACATCCACTTGATAAGATTCTTGCATATAATAAATGAATAATTTGTAGAAGATAACACAACACAAGATTTATTTATGGGCCAAGATGCCCTTATATTCAATATATGTCGAATAGTACCCTTAAGGTAGGAAACACCATACAATGCTCCTTAAGGAAGGAGTAACTACAAAATCTCCCAAGATGGGAATTCACTTCGAGGGGGACAACAACATACCTCTACTAAGTAGAAAACTCAACTCATACATCCAATACATGACTCATAATGATACTCATATCCTTTATATAGACATACATTACTCTTAATGGATGGGTAACACCTAATCCATATGTAGGCCGACTCATTACTCAATATAACTAATTCCGATGTGACCCCATATATTATAAACATATACTAACTAAGGGGGATGTGTGCCACATGCCGACATCTCTATAAACACATGCATTATAATATCATATCCCAAAGGTACATAACATTAAATCTTTGCATATTCTAAATGAATAATCTACGAGAAGATAAAACAACAGAGATATTGGTCACCAACATGCCCAAATATTCAATATATGCATAATAATATCCTTAAGGTATGACAACACCTGTAAAATGCTTCTTAAGGAAGGAATAACTCCACAATCTCCCAAAATGGAATTCACTTTGAGGGTAACACCTCCAATATACCTCTACCAAGTAGAATACTCGACACATACATCCATAACATGACTCATAATGATACTCATATCCTTCGTATAGAAATACATTACTCTTAATGGATGGGTAACACCTAACCCCAATGTAGGTTGACTCATTACCCAATATAACTAATTCCTATGTGACCCCATATATTATAAACATATAACTAACTAAGGGGGATGTGTGCCACATTTCAACATATCCATCAACCCATATGTAGTATAATATCATATCCCAAATGTACATAATATTCCCTCTCTCCTTGACATGTTTCGCCCCCGAAACATAAGAAGAAGCCATGTAGTTAGTATGCTTTAAATCATTACACACGTGTTGTCATGCTCGATCATCCAATCACCCATATGAAATCTTAGTGGGTGATAATTCTCCAAACCTGATTCCATATTCCATTACACTTTTCTAATTCCATCCATGTCCATATTTGTTCCTCCTTAGTATCTATGCATATCTATAATAATTATTCATGTGATTCCATGTCATATAATTGTTTTTCCATTGATGTCATATATAGCCATAATGTTTTCTCCTCCAATTCCTTGTATATCCATATAGATTGCTGCCCTCGTGTGTCCTAACATGTCTCCATGATTGTTTTCTCTCATGATGATGTGGGTGTCTATATGATGTAACCTTAGTATCCGCAACCTTATCAACATTTTCTTCAACTGGTTTTCCTCTTCGACCTTGTTATTTGTAATTTATTTTTTCTCTTAAGTAGATGAAATATTTTACTATTTTTCATCACATTATTCATCCTCTCCTTTTGAATCATACTTATTCAATTCTTCACCATCTTTAAAGTCATTTCCATGCTCCATCTTTACATTACTTTTTTCCTCGCTAAGTGTGATATCATGCAATGTAATTTTCTTTCTCTTGTACCTTAATTTCATGAATTTATTTTGCACATTAATATTAATTTTTCTCAATGTCTCTAACTAGGGATATCCAAGAATAATATCCATACCATCCATATCTAAAGCATAAAAATATGAATGCAAAACATATTTATCTATAGAGAAATTTAAATCTTTAAAAGCTTGAATGCTGTTTACCATCCACTTGAGATTTCTTGATATACTCTGCTTGAACATGTAGATGTTCAACTACATCCATATTGATGAAGTTATATTTACTACTAGGGTTTATTGAAACAATTACTTTTTTCATTTGAATGCACCCTTCAAAATGAAATATTGAAGCTTCCTTCCATAGAGATGCCCTTTCTAAACTCGTATCTTGATATGGCATCTCTCCTTCTGAATACTACATAGCTTCTTTATGATCAACTTTATCTTCTTCATATTCTTCATTAGAATATTATTTTTAATCCTCATCTACAACATCCTCTTTTTCTTCATCTTCTTTGGCCCATTGATCTAAGAAAACCTGTTTCATTTCCTCCCAAGACCAATATGTACTCCCTTGTTTCAATTTAAAGCACCAAGTTCGTGCTAGACCACCCTGCCAAAGATGAAAATGAAACCATAGACTTGGGTGTGAAAAATAATTTTCTTTAAATTAGATCCAATATTCTCTAGCATCAATCTTGCCATCTCCATAAAAAAATTTATCCCCGTGATCCATAAAAACTAGGATTTTAGGAATAGACCCTTTTTGATCAAAACTTATCCTACCTCTTTTTGATCTATAAATGACAATAAACCCCGTATTGTTTTGCTTGTTTTCTACATATCCTTTTAATTTATCATATTTCATGATTTTTATGAAACTAAAACTGATCAAAATCTGAATTTTAAATGATTTAAAATTGATCCATAACTGAATTTATGATCAACAAAATCAACTTGTTCACCCTTTCGATCAAAACTATTCAAATTTCACTTTTATCGATTTCTCGTAAAATGTCGTAAACTAATTATAAATTTTCTTAATCGAATTAAAATCGACTATTTAAATGCAAAAATAAATAACAAATTAGAAGATTTTGGAAATTGCCTACATCTCCAGGTTCATTTGAACTGATCTATTAAAGATGTCCCAACTGCACTTACAATAAACAATAATAGATCTAAAATATGTAAATTCATGACTTCAGACCTTCATAAGACTCTGGCGATGCTCAGTGTTTGTCCTCCACCTTCTCAAAGCACTCATAGAAGCTCTTCCCTTCATAATCTATCTAAAAGTGACTTCCTAAAAATAAATTAAAATAAATCCAATTCGAGAAATCAATATATGTAATAGGAGTGTCTCAAAATTCTAAACAACTTTCCGTTTACACCGAAATCTGAAAAGGCTCCTAAGTTACTCGTAAATTCAGTTTTCTAAAACTACCTTATCATGAGAAAACCAAAATCTTCACATTAACCTCAAAAAAACCTAACTTACTTATTTATACACTTGAATTGGTCAGATAGCTAAGACATATTTTTAGAGGCATGTGGTTGGGGGTTTGAACCACCCCAACCACCCACTTCACACATTTCCTTATTTTGTTTATATGATTATTAATCCCATATTCCATGGGAGTTCAAAACCATAAGGCTTTAAAAATCCTACCACTACCCAATGTTTATGTGGCTTGGGCCACATAGCATCTCTTTACCCAAATTAATATGTCCTCATGGGATGTGGAAATGACATAGAGTAGCCAAGGTTGTTATGTGTGGCCATGTGGCATGTATGTGGGCGCTAAGCTCCAAACTTAGGTTATACGTTGATAAGATAATGGAGGAGGTTTGAATGTGTTGGCATGGTAAATGGTAAATGCGCCAAACTTAGCATAAGGTCGTGCACGGTAGTTTAAATAATATAATTTAAAAATATTGAGAATATTAATCCCACATGCACCATACCAATACAATATGTGGCATTGAAATACAAAATTGTGACTATGGTAATATGAAGTCACGGAGGAAAAGGAACCCCTTTGCAAATAGAGTATGTCTACCTTGGCTAAGGGCCCCACCAACTGATAAATAGTGGGACCCACCCATCTCGAACTTGAGCGTCCAAAGACAAAAGGAAAAAAACCATAAACACCTTTTTACCATTTTTATCATTTTTGCACTGCCACATGTCATAATATAATTGGTTTGTTGCCCCTATTTTTTCTCCTGCAACTGGGAACTTATGCGGATGGTATCGTGCTCAAACAAAGTCCATTTTTCACATTTAAATAGGTGATAGAAATATCTCAGAGTCCTCTAGCATATTATCATGATTTTGGGAGATTTAGGGAAATTTCATCTACTAAATTGATCTTTGGATCACTTTGCCAGAGGTTGGCCAAAAATAAGAAAATACAGAACACAAACCCCAATTATATTTTTGAGATATTTTTGAAAATGTAAAAATTCTTAAAATTTCCTAATATTTCTATTTATGGAGCTAATTTGTGTAAAACCATAAACCGTAATAAATAACACAAAACTAATCCAAACTTTCATAAATTTGTAGGGTATCACCTTGAAATATATTCACCTCAACCCAAAAAAATTAAATAAATAATTCTCCAAAATTCAAAAGATATAGATGAAACATGAAAATTAGGGTTTCAACCCTAAAACTAACATATCTTTCGCAAAATAGCTCCAAAAATATGAAATTTAGAGGGAATATTATTTGAATGATTTCTCCACTGCACCAAAAACATATCTTAAAAATTCAAATTCGATCTCAACATATAGGTGAATCGCCGACATTAGGGCTTTATCCCATAAACCGCCTGGATCGATGTTGTTATACCACCGATAAATCTTTGTGTATACTAAACATAAGATAAAACAACACAAGAGATATTATTGGGCCAATATGTCCAAATATTCAATATATACATAACAATACCCTTAAGGTAGGGAAATACCATATAATATTTCTTAAGGAGTAACTCCACTATCTCCCAAAATGGGAATCCACTTCGAGGGGGAGACCTCTAATATACTTCTACCAAGTAGAAGAATCAAGTCATACATCCATGACATGAATCATAATAATACTCATATCCTTTATATAGGCATACATTACTCTCAATGGATGGGTAACACCTAATCCTAATGTAGGCAAACTCATTACCCAATATAAATAATTCATATGTGACCCCATATACTATAAACATATACTAGCTAAGGGGTATGTGTGCCACATGTCGTTATCTCCATCAACCCATTTACATTATAATATCATATCCTAAAGGTACATAACATTATCAATGTGTCAAAAATTACAAGATGGTCTTCAACATATTGTTTCCACGAGATAAGGATCCTTTCAAATATTGCATTGTTGAATATCGTACTTCTAATGAGCCTATTATCACCCTTATGGACCAACCTATTCCAATTGATTAGTTATACACATATATGGTTATTAAATCAAGTAATGGTCATGATACTTAGCATATTTTCACCACTTTGGCATATGAGATAACACTACCATGAACCTCTTACACTATCAATGAACCTCTTACACTACCACCATATGCACCTTCACATGAACATAACACTATCGAACATAACACTACCACCAATATGCAATAACAACAACAATGAACCTCTTACACTACCACCATATGCACCTTCACACGAACATAACACTATCAATGAGGTATGTATTACAATAAAGGAACTTGCATATGAATTTATCAAAGAGTTACCTTTACTAGAACAACAAGATGACATAACTACCAACTACAATCATGGTGTTGACAATATTACACTGACAATGATATTATTTCTTATATGCTTTACATTAAAGCTTTTGAGTCAAAAATTTGTCTACATTGTCATAATTGATCATAATTCTAAATACAACTCATGTAACTTCACATAACTTGATTTTAAGGATATTTGGGGAAACATATCGATATAACACATAATATCCTCCTCAATCTATTGAAAACATTATTCTCTATCACATAGCACACTCTATACTATGGCTACACTTTTTTATTTATGATATTCTTAGGACATATGGCATGCTTTTAGCATACCCATGAATTTATGACCTCCAAGATATTATTTCTACTATTTATCAACACACCAAGTACACTTATTATAATCAATTTGTTACAAATCTAGATATTCCATTTGAAGGTAAATTACCTACTTCTGTTTCTAATATCATTATGGTTCATATTCCTATGACTATTGAGCCCACTCATGTTATGGTACCAAGCTCTATCCCCTACATGATTCCTCCCCAATCCCTTCCTAAAGGCTACGTAACTCTTGTGTATGTTTTACAACCCCAAATTATAACAATACTTGTTATTCTTATAATACACGATGCAATTTTAAGGTCCAATCCTCTTACACCAATAGTTCCCATCTTCACCCTCATGGTCCTACCATGAGGTATCGCTTCTCGTAAATACAAATATTCTATAAATAAAAAAATATTCTAATATTCTAATAAACACAAAAACATTCAGATATTATTAAAATATAAATACAAGACCTACATATGACTTGATTTGCTAGTTCTTTACTTTAGATATGTTATTTTTCAGATGGTGTGATATATTATTATTCTATATACTCTTTACACACAATAATTCACAACATATTTTAACATGACAAATGACACATAGGAGACTACATGATGACATGTGTTGGCCTAGTCCATTTCCCAATGGCCTTGTTAATACAAGGGATTTTTGTACACTATCATGTGTTACTATTTCATTACACGCTACTTTTCACTTCCTCATTGTGATTATATTATATATTGCATGATATATTCTATTTATTTAGACTAATGTGGATAACACATATGTCTTATGCATAACTAATATCTCTTAACTTACATGCCTTTGGGATATTGTCTATAATTTTATTCACTTTCTTGCTTGTAGGATTGTTTTCATGTATGTGGTCTATAGTGTTTTCTCTCTCTCTCTCTCTCTCTCTCTCTCTCTCTCTCTCTCTCTCTCTCTCTCTCTCGTTGGTGTCCTTTGTTTATGGATTGTGTTGTCTTTTATAATGAGTTTTTGTGTGTGTAACACTCTTGTCCCTTTTATGTGGCCTTTGTCCTATTCTTTGATTGCTTGTGTGACATTGTTTGTTATGCCCGCATGTTTCTATACTTGTATACTTGTCTTTTTCTATGCTTTTTTTTCCATCTCTTCTTGTTATGGTTTATACCATGCACTCTATTATAGGAATATGATCTTTATGGTCGACACCTACAAAAACCTCCAATGTGATCCAACAACGATTAAATGATACATCGAACACATATATACTTCACTTGTTTTAAGTTGAGCCATTTACTGCATATCTCACTCACCTCAAAAGAAGGGGAATTCAATAGGGTTGGCACAATTTGTTATCTCTGCGCAATTCAGCACATAGATAGAACAAAAAATTCAAAATAGAATCAAATAGGGTACAAATACATGGGAGGCGGAATAGATATAAATCGGGACCAAAATTTACATAGGGAAAAAACCATCCAACAAGGGACAAAATTGTCAGACATTAGTGTCCATGATAAAAAAAAGCATCCTAGGTAGTTTATTAGTGACAAATATGGGATTTTGTTGGATATAATAATTTTTAGAGTTTATGATATAAGTTTAGGGATAAAAGGAAGATTTTTAGTAAATTTTAGTATAGATGGTGGGGGTGTGAGTACTTCATTCCCTTCGAAATTTGTGCATATAAAGGAACATTAAAATTCATGGTATGGGGGTATGAACCTCTTGCTTCTATATTCATCTTTGCACATTTTATATATTGGGACAATACACGATGGGGGCATGAGTATACTTCATTCACTTTCGAATTTATGTTATTTTACACATTTGGGACCTAGATCCATTTACAACAGTGTGGTTAGGTGAGTATAATATTTAAAAGATAACCATAAAGCCTCAAGACACTCTTCTTCTCACTCATTTTGGGATATTTTTGGTATGGCTAAACATCTAGTGATGCCCTTCTTCTTTTAAAAGGTCTTTGGGGTGACTAGAAATCCCTATGACACCCTTTTTTGGTGTTGGGTCAAGTGAATTTTAATTCCTTTTTCACTCCAACTTCTCCTTCAACAAGTTGGGGCTAATCACCCAATCATTCAATGAATCAAGTCTAATCCATTTCTCCAAGAAAATTATCAAGGAGATTCTCCTTCAATGAGGAAAACAAGAGCACTCCTTCCATGCTTTGTTCACTTTATAAATTTATGAGTTTCAATTTCAAATTTTAAGTTTCAAATACATTTTCAAATATGAGTTTGATTTCAATTCTTTTTATGGACATTGACTACACTTTTGTTATAGGTTTTAATATGGATATTGTGTCAACACTCAAGTGAATCAAGCACCTCTAGTGAAGAAAAAACTTGTCTACACACTCAGGTATATTTTCCTTTAAGCATGTAAATTTCATTTCCTATCTTAAAGGGAGATAAGTGTAGACACCTAAATCTGGTAATTTATCACCTAATAATGTTAATATTAGCTTAATCCTTAAATCATGACTTATGCACACATTCAGAGCTCAATTACATATCCATATAGAGTTATTTTCTGACTTGTTTTCCTAATTACACTACTTATTCAATCATTAAATTTCTTGTATTAGTCCCTAACATTCTATCACTCTCGAGTATGGTGCCCAAAAAATTCCATCACCTCACTCCTTATCCATACGAGACTACTAAACAGGGACCAAACAACCAAATGATTTGGTTTGAAACTAGTGGTTCATCCTAATCCACTCAACTATATTTTTCTAAGTTTGAAATCTTTTATGGGTCTATAATTTTCCTATAGATTAACTTTAATGCAACATTAAACCCATGAAATCATTTATAAGAAAGTCAAATTCACCCATGTACTCATTTAACCTCCACTTAACAATCACCCAACACTCTCAAGTTAAAAACTCAAAAAGCACTCAAAATTCTCATGAATTTCCCTTAAGTAGTATAATGCATTAAGAGCACCCCTACACAAGTATGGAGAATTGTAGACAAGGTTCTAGAGGTAAGCTTCTTAAGCAAAAGACCGCCAAATCCATGTCAAGCACTAAAAAACAAGACACTACAAAGCATTATCAATTGAATAAGTTGTCAATCATAGTTGTATCCATATAGATATTACATATTTAGGTAGATAAATACATGGGGTTTAAGGACTCTTTGAAGTAGTGATAACAAAGGCAATGTACTGATTTCACTTCAACCTAAACACTAACCGTTTTATGAAGGTTTTACCTATGGTTGGTGTTTGAAGTCATTTTGGGTTATGACAAAGGGTTTTTAACATTTTTGAGGATTAATATTTCACAAAGCAATATATTTTAGTTGATCACATAGGAGCAGTCACTAAATCACACACTTACTATGTACATATAGCCTCTAAATACTTCATTTATATGCATGATTCCTAAGCAAGATAACTAATTTTAACAACACTTATTTTTATTTGACATTAATTTTATATTTCTTATCTTTATTGCTTGTTGTTTTTGGACTTACACCTTATAATTTTGCATTTAGCCAAAGATCATACTCAGTCTTGCTCTCACTATTTTATCTTTCTTCCACCTCGCAGAACCACCCATTAGGGGCAAGAGTGCTCAGTACTATTGTCCCCTCTAGGCACTTCTCGTCCTCCCTATTTCTAAATTTTTAGATGTTACATATTTCATGTCTTTGTTTACTACCCTAGGTCATCCTTTGATTTTTTAATGACTAAACTTAAGTGAATGACTCATATGTGTGTGTGTGTGTGTGTTTTATTTAACCTCATTAGGGGCAAGCATTTAAGAGGCACATACTATTACAAAGAGATCATATTTTTTATCTACTACACGAAGGACTACATTTTGGGACTACACACTTCATTCGCATAAGAGGATCTATTATTTATTCCATACCACACATTTTACATTGGGAAAAAGTAGTTGTATCCCATTATTCTTTATACGAATAACATTAGAGCATCCTAGCTTAAGGGACATTATCCCAATCACACACATATAAGAACTACATTGGCTCAAATGTAGTGCACCACTAAGTAAAAATCACATTGGGGTAGTCGTCAAGGGTAGTCGACTCAAGCATATACATATTTTTTATACATCTAATGTGTGCTTGAGTATTTTGCAGGCAACTATGGTTTCTTTTGTAGGTATAGGTGCGACTAAGAAAACTTTGTAGCAAACCTAACATGACCCACAACGAATAAGAAGCGATGAGAAACAACACAAAAGAACTAGAATAGAATCTATCCCGAAAACACCGGCACTCAGAGTAGACGTTAGCGTCCATGTGGCCATGTCCTCTCCTAGGAGTTCTTGTCCCTAAGATCGTCACATTCTAGTTTCTGATACAGAGCTTATAAAGTCCAAAATTTACCTTTCCAACATGTTGATCATTCTAAAATCAATCTAGACCTACAGTTACAAGTTGATTCATCTTTATCTCCTATATTTCACTCTTGTTTGTACTTCTTTAGCTATATCTTACATATTTATTATTATATCTATCTGATCAACAATGTCCTTACATAGATTTAAATTTTGTTAAATCATTTGGTGAACCCATTCCTTACATTCCCATTATCGGATATTTTATGGCTTCCCATACCTTTGATTACAATGCTTCCCCATTCTATATCCAGGTTCAACTTCATAATCTCCTTGTTAAACATGTCCTAGTTGATCCTAGATATGGTCTTAATGTATGCAATCTTTCCTTTCTCCATCAAATAGGACTTTTTGTTACTCATCTCAATCCATCTACTCTTTATATTTGTGGCTTTGATAATACACCTAAGAAAGTATTGGGCAAAATTACACACATAAAATATATGCACTTGGGTACATTTCTAGGTCCTAAAGCATACTAATGTATACATGATGCCTAAACAATAAAACTAGTGGTTGACAACTCATTTGATTCACTTGATATCTATTGCACTTTACTGGTTTTACACATCTTACAGCTTTGTTGACACTTGATTGATTCACTTTTAATGGCCTCAGACACTAACACTCAATTAAGATAGAAGCACGGGCGCTCCTACCCCTCCTGGGAGTTCATTTCACTCTTTTTCTTCTTCTTACCATTTTGGGTCCTTTTCGTTTCTTGGTCACCTTTTAACACTTTGGGTTGGTCTTTCAGTTGTCAATTACAACATTCAAACAAGGGAATCATATATATACTTAATTACTTCTTCTAAATAAATGGTCAATCACTATAAGTATTATCTATCACCACTTAATCTTGCACAAAGGCACAAGAGCACTAAAAAGCATACATCTAGCACATTCATACAAGGAAAAAGGTTGTATTGATATATATACACTACATAGGAGGGGAGTCTATTCTATTCCATCACACACACTTTACATATTTACGACAATCTAGATCTAGCTCACTATCATCATGCAACTTGCACAAGGGAAACCTAGGGCACAAGACATGGACACACACACACAAAGAACTACATAGAGTCTAAGATGTAGTGCAACGCTTAGTTGTAATTTCACTCTTTGGTGACTATCGAGGTCAATGTGACTCAAAGATTCTACATATTTTTATAATATTTGATCTCGGTTTGTGAGCATGTGCAACTAGTCATATGTTTACGGGTTACAAGTGTTATTGGAACCCTAATAGCGAATTTAGAGCAATAAAGTGAATATTGGAGTGAAGACCTTCCGAACGTAAAAGTCGTAACCTAGGTATCTAAATGGACACTAGTGCCCAAATCAATCACTAGCGTTAAGTATGATGCTCATGTCCTCATGCGGGTGCCTTTGTTTTGCATATTTATGTACTTCTAAATTTTCATCAAGCCATTATGACATTGTTCCTAGCTTGTTCCAATAAATACACATTCCGATCACTCTCGGATTACATGTAATTAGTTGAGTCTTCTTATTCCCTTCACTTACTTAGGGTTTTACATTATTGAATGCTTGGTGCTTACAAATTACTATATGTAATCATTTGAATATAATCTGTTATAGTAAGTTACTTTGAAACAAGGTTTAATTCAATTTAGATTAAATCATTTGGTGAGTCCCACCCATGATCAGGCATTCAAATTTTTATTCGTGTATTCTATCAAGTTTGCATTTCCCTAACCCCAAACCATGGTTGTATTAGGGTTCATATTTCCATCTATTATTTATCATACATTTGATCTACATAGTTATTCCTAGGGTTTCATCCTTGGTCCTATCCTCTGGGTCACTTTCTAGGGCTCTTATTTCACAAATTGCCTTTTCTTTCATATAATGGCCTCTAAATTTCCTCAACTCTCCTTGTATCAATTACTTTAAAATCACCCACTTCACAAAGTTGCTCTCAATAAAGCCATAAATACAATGTGCCTCCCTCGTGATACACCACCTTTACAAGTAAGTGAATTTTTTAATTGTATATCCGACCCCTTTATAAGTCCTAATAACACAACTAATCAATCCATCTTTGAGTCAATTCAAGATTTACACCTTTTCTTTCAAGATAAATTTCAAGCTATGGAAACCATTATTACATCCCTCACAACTAAAATCTAACATCTCAAGGATGCTTCTCATGCCCGTATTTAGTTCTTATTCTACATCTCATCCTGATCCCATGACTACTACATATTCTTATATAAGCGAGGTCAAAGTTTTACCACAACAAACACCTCTCAAGTTTGATCAAAATGCTAGGTAACATGATATTCTCTTTGAGCTCCTAAATCACTAGTTAATCACCTTTCCACCTACTCATTACTACCCTCCTTATCGACTTGCCAAATAAAAAGGTCACCCATATTGTAATTATCATAGAACTAATGGACATCCTGACGATGATTACTATGCTTTAGAATTATGAATCGGGAAACTTGAGCATCAAGAATTTATTTCATTTGATACACAATATTTTGCTACAAATTCATATCTAATTATCAAACCCCAATGGGTTCCCAAATCTGATCCTTCTGTGTCTAGCAAGCATCACACAACAATCACTCCTATTCCTTCTTCAGTAATGCAAGAGTCACTATCATCCCCATCTAAGGCCAAACCATCAAAGGAAGAACAATTGATCCTCTCTCCACAAGCTAAAACCCCTCACCAAGCTCCTAAAATTAATCATATAATTCCTCCTTTTGGTCCAAATAAAGCATATGTCGATGACTGGGATCTGGGTGAAACTTGTGATGCATGACATGGTCTCTCTCGCATCATTATATAGATCTCCATCAATCGTAAACTTGGCAGTGTAGATGAAAAATCAAGTTAGCATGCACAAATAAAATGAATATGAAACTAATTCAAATGCAACATGCAAACTCAACAAATCAACTACCTCAAATCAAGCAAAGATGAAAGGAAGAGGAATAATACCTGCACTTACCGTCTAACATGCAATTCTCCTTCCTTGATGGGTGGATGTGCTTAGAAGATGATTGATTCTATTATCTATTCTATTATTTTGTTCATCCAATCATCCATTCTATCATCCACTCAATCATTTCATCTACAATCAACCAATAAATCATCATCCTTCATCAATCATTAAGGAAAATCAAAGGGGAGGTGCTACATAAGTGCATCCACATCAAATCTGAAGCAAAAATCCAATCCAACAAGCAATCCAAGAGCACATCCAATCATCAAAGAAGGAGAATTCCACTTGTAGGTAAGTACAGGTATATTGCTTTCTCCCTCTTTCCATCTTGCTCAATCTAAGGTAGTTGAATTATTGTGTTGGATTTTGCATTGATTTGGTTTCTTAGTCATTGCATATTTGCATGCTAACACAATTTTTCATATACATTTTGGTGCCCACCGTGGGGCTTATCCCCCCACTTTTTTGTTGTTTTCAACTCTATTTTATCCCTAGAACGAGTTGTTAAAGTTTCAATATTTTTCACTTTTGTTTACCCCTTCAAATTTTGAGTTTTTGAGCTCAAAATACGTTTCCAACACGAAACAACGCATATGTGACCTATTTCAATGCATTTTTTTGCTCTTTTGTTGCCTAACTTCTGAGAGCCATAACTTTTGACCCCAAACTCGAAATGAATCCGTTTTTTTCCTCGAAGGTATTGAAAAGATATATGTAATGAAAGTGTTAATTTAGAATTTTATTATATAATTTATTCATGGTTTTTATTTTACTAAATATTTCCATTTTAACTACACTTTGAGTTATATTTTCTTGTTCCAAACTACTAACACTTTGTGTGCAGCTTCCTATGCTTACCCAAGGATAAAAATCAATCTAAAACTACTAATCCTTTTGTTTTGTAGCACGTTTGTCCAAGAATTGGGGTTATTTTCCAAACTACTAATCCTCTTTTTGTAGGGCCTCCTCTTGAAGACCCCTTTTGCATTTTTTAATCATCTTTTTATCATTTAAATAAAAATCATCAATATTTATATCTTGCATCTTTCATATTTTGCATGTTTGCTTGTTAAACCCAAAGGTTGGATTTCGTGTATGCTCTCCTCTCGTGTCCTTAGACGATCTTGAGGATCAAAAGCAGTCCACCTTCTTCCTTTTTTTCATTTTTAGGGGCAATGTGATGTGGATTTCATCACCACACACTTGTCATAGTCCTAGGGGTCTCGTGACCATGGGATTCATCTCCACGCACATAGACACACCCCATGTTACTCAAGCGGGAATACAAATTCAATGACAGCTTATCGTTATTGGCTAAGTGTCTACATGTTTTAAGCATGATGTGAAGTGAGGGGCTTCCACGTCCCAAAACCCGTGTCTCCACTCATCAACCTTTACCCTCCCACTTTGATCAAAACATCCCTATTATTATCCAATCTTTACAAAACCAAATTATGACACTCACATCCTCTATCCAACAATCTCCTAACCCATCCCAAGTTGATCCCACCATCCTCACAACCATCCAAAATCTTAACCAACAAATTCTTGACCTCCAATCACACCTTAGCCAAACATCTTCTCAACCATCCTCCCTCACATCCACTTATGATAGTGAGGACCTTATTGACATCGACCAAGATGATCCCCCATCTACACAACCAATCACACCTAATCATAAATCCACATCATCCAACATCCCTAACCATCCTCCTTCCTCACACACAACTAATTACATCAATTTTGATCAACTCCAATCATCCCCTTCCACCAATAAAGATCTCCTTTTCAAACTTTAACCAACTATGATTCATCCACCACATCCACTTCCAAATCAAAATCCACATCAAAATCTAAATCTAAATCAAAATCCAAACCTAAATATCCCAAATCACCACCACCACCTAGTGACCTTCTTTTCCAATTTTCTAACCTATTATCCGAGCCTAATCCTTCATCACCACTATCCACCCCTAAATCCCCCATCAACCAATCTAATCCCCAACTCCCTCCCATCAAAACATATCATAATGTACCTTATACATACCCATCCACATCCAATCAAGATCAAACCAAACCATAATCCTTATCCCCTACATCACACCTTAGTCCTAAATCCTCATCCTCACAACCTCATCCCATGGACTTTCTCCTAGATAGTCCCAAGTCCCCTCCTCTAACATCTACTTTGGCTCCTACACCTCCATCACTTACATCCAACCCCATCCAATCTAGTGTGACTCCTAAGTCACCCACATCCTCTTCATCCCCTAATCCTACTTCATCCAACGTGGCCCCCATGCCACCTTTATCCTCTCCATCCACATCTAATAAATCTACTAATAACCAATCCAATCCCAAACCATCCAATGTGACTCCTAAGTCACCCTCGCCTTATAACTCTAATCATAATCTCTCCCCATCCCGCAATCATATCACATTCAACGTGATTCCTAAGTCACCTCAATCTACCAATTCCAATACCTCAACATAACCAACATAACCTAAAGTTAACACATCTCCCTCATCAACATCTACTCCACCGAGTGCATGTATACTTTGCTTAATGCTAAATCAAATGAAGCAAGAACTACCACCTAAAATAGTTCTACAATTTAGCTAAAACAAAACATAAACACCATCATGATAAGAATTAAACAAGGGTTAGATGCTAGCATTCATCAATACAAACTTTGAAACTAACAATGCTAAATATCTAAACTCCTCTATTCTCTAACAACAAATAAATGAATGGACCTAAGTAAGCTCCATGGCTATCAAAATAGTTGTCCTTAATGTTCCAAGAACCTATGAATGGGGGCTAATCAAAGTTGGGCTACAAGACCCTTTTGACACCTCCCATATGACCCAAGCACTTTAAGAAAGAGGCTTAACTCTTCAAGATGATGAACTCTCAAAAGGGCAAGGTGCAAGCTCTTAGTCTCTTTGCTATATGCTTTGCATTTGCTCTCTTAGGAGTTTAGGTGTAAGTAAAAAGGTAGGTGGAGGGATCTTTATATAGCCCAAAGGATAAAGGATTCAACACATTCTCATGAATGTGGGATAAAGGTAAAACATGATTAGGAATGGATAAGGTTGCTTTATTAAAGGTAACCTTACTTTAGAAGGGTTTAATACATGTTTAGCAAGACATGGGATTTGGGGGTATTTTAATTAATCAAAGGTAATTAATTAATAGGTAGGTGTAAGCTTATAGAAGCCAATTAGAAGAATATTAGTGTGATTTAGGCTATTATAAGGGGATTAAATCAATTAAATATTGATTTATTGGTTAAATGGAAGGGAAAGCTAATTAATTAATAATAATTAATTAGTCTAGGTAGAAGGGGTGATTTATTAATGGAAGGTCATTAATTAGGGTATTTGTTGGATAGGAAACTTAATTAATTAGCTTAGTGTAATTAATTAATGATGATATGAGGGAAAATGAGCACTTTTGACGATACGTCGTTGATTTGCGAGAAAGGGGATAATTAGCGCAATTTAAGTATTTAAATTGCTTGGGCGTAATTATAGGTGTCTACACCACCCTTTACATCTACCCAATCTACCTCCCCCTAGTCCAACCCATCTAACATATCCACTTCATCCAAATATAACATATCGTCTTCATCTACATCTACCTTATCTGTTCCATCCCAAATCAAACCATCTAATCCTACACAAACGAACCCTACACCATCCACCTCTCCCAAATCAACCAAATCCAATCCCAAGCCAAAATTCACTACCACTCCAAAACCAAACCAACCTCCTAAAGCCCCCAAGGCTAATCCTCCATCCAAATCCCAACCATCTAATCCACATCCTAAACCTACATCCAAATCACATAAATACAATCAATCTTCTCCTATCCTACCCACTCCTACACATATCCTACCTAAACCACCCTTATTACCCACACCATCTCTCTTACAAACCCCAACCGCCTTCACCTCCTTAGGTAAATCTTTGATGACCATCTTTCATCGTCTTAAAAACTTCAACATGATCATCCATCCCCACACAAAATCACGTGATCAAAACCTCCCCAAACCATCTTAGTATCAAGAGAATTATTATTGCAATTTCCATCGCACTTGTGGACATTCGACACATCGTTGCATGCAATTAAGGTCTTATGTCCACAATCTCATTAACCAAGGAATTCTTATCCTTTTACCTCTCTATCCACCACCTTTACATCCCATCCCTAACCATCACCCATCATCTCAAACCCATTCAACACCCAAACATTGTCACCCATCCAAATCTCATCGTACATATAAACATCCATCATCAACCAAAAACCATTACAAATCCACTTCACCATCATTCATTAAATTTAGCCTCTTAGTAGATGAGAAAATTACAATCCCCCAGAATTATGATGACCACATGACATCATCATCGCCATCCACTTCACACCCTATAGCCAAAAATATATTCACTAATATGAAACATTGACGCAAAGGCTTAGGCATCCATGAACAAGGCATCCGTGAACCCATATCCCTTCATAAAAATCTAGGTCGTTTAGGCTTAGATTATAAACATAACACTAAAAACACACCTCCCCTACTCCTACCACCCCTCTTGTTGATCCTACCGTCCTAACCACTCAACCCAATAAAAAATCCTTTAATCCCCTACACATCCCAAACACCTAAAATCAGATTGAGCATTTAGGTTGTCCTTTACACATGGATGTTCTTTCCTCATCCCTCCATCCTCATTCCAATCCAATCCATCTTCACAAATACTTAATTGACTTAATCACACATGATGTAAGTCATTAGTACCTATTACACTTGTGTGACCTTGGTCTATCCTTACTATCAACATCCAAGAACGATCGTATCTTAGAGATCCAATCACTTAATCACACATCTTAATTAACTTGTGGTGAAGACCCTTGGGTGCATCTTATGACACTCTAGCCAATGTCATCACCACACTCATCTCCATCCCCCATCAAGCCACTTGTGATTCTTAACCCCTAGAGGTCTTAAGAGAGTGGATCAAAAATATCAAATATCAAAAAGTAAAAGATAAAAAAATCATATCAAAATAAAAATATCAAATAAAATCCACCTCAAGACTCTCTCTAGGGCGTTTCCAACAACTCTACCGGAGCTATGGATGCCTGACTGGAAGTAGAGCAATGTTGTGACAAAAATCAGATGTATCCCTATCAGGGTTATGAACGCCTGGCTGACAACAAAGAAATGCACGACTTAACCTTCTATTCACCTTCTATCAACCTAATTGACTTAATCACTCCCTATACATTTGCTAGTTTGTTTTTACATTCTATCCACTGAGTCTTCATTTCAAGTGGAAATTAACTATCACTTTTGCATACTGATTGATCTTGAAGAGACATCATGCTTGTATGTTGCCAAGTATTGCTTAGACCTTGGTCACACTTTTGTTTTAGTCCTACTATTATCTTACACCATGTGCTTTTAAGCTCATCTTTTGTTCATCATCCATTACAAACCATCCATCCCTTACATCCACATCCTTTTGCATCCATCATCCATGGGCAATCGATGATCCTATTGCTTTATCCTATCCACCCTTCTTTTTTCCCCTTTTTGCTTCCTTTAACCCATCATCATTATGACTGGGGGAAACTTTATAATCCACTAGGGGCACCATCCCTTACTTTTTATTCTTCCTTACACTTGGGGGCGCAACAAACTAGACTATCATCCATCAGCTCACCCTTTACTTGGGGCCTATCTTATCCAATCATCTCGCATCCTACCTTATCCAATAAAATCTCCTTTATCCTATCCAAAATCATCCCTTTATCCCACATCCTTTACCCTACCCTATCACATCCCTCATCCTATCAAACCTCCTTTATCTTACATCCTTATCCTATCCACAATCATCCCTTTATCCTACATCCCTTATCCTATCCAACAATCCCTTTATCCCACATCCCTTATCCTATCCAAAACCATCCCTTTATCCCTAATCCCTATCCACATCTCCCTTGGGACTTACAGGAGAAATTCACCTCCTTTCAACCCCGCCCATCCCTATCACATCTTCATCCCACCACATCTAAACTATCTTAAAAATCCAAAAACAAAATCATACAAAATCTTTAAAATCCATAAAAATCAACAACACACATAAAATCTAAAACACTTTTGCATGCATTTGTGTGTATGTTTGTTCACTTGTTTATCTTTTTCTTGCATTTACATCATATTTTGGCTGATGATATGAGGCCACTTTTTCTTTTCTTTTAGCACTTGGCTGATGATATGAGGTCACTTTTGTTTCTTTTACATGATCTAATGATATGGTTCTTCCTTTTACATCAATATGTCTAATGATATGAGGACAGGGGCATCTAGCAATTAAAACATCATGGTATTTATACCATTGGTGCATCTTTCTTTATGCCACATCTTAATAAACTTGCTAATGATGATAATTGTGGGCACTTTATGATAGCACCACCCCTTTCAATCATCACTTAGCTTAATCATCATCACCTTATCCAACCAACCCTTCATCAATCATCAAAATCTTATTCATCCAATCAATCTATCCAATATTTTCAATCAATCCTATCAAGTCCTATCATCCAAACATCTTCACATCCAACATCCAACATCCAAAATCAAAATCCTTACCCCTTGACTGGGGCATCCAAAATCCAAATTATCAAAATCCAACATCTAACATCAACAACATCATCAATCCAAAATCTTGTGATCTAACAACATCCAATATCCAAACATCCAAAACATCAACCCCTTTACTAGGGCATCCAAAATCAAAACATCCTACACCCTTGTCATATATCAATGATTGGGGCCTCCTATAGTTAACATCCTCTCATCTTCTCACCCACAACCCCTTCATCTTCTCACTAGGGCATCTCCTCTCTTTTGAGTGGTTACCCACCTCGTTCCTCCCCGCCTACCCACTCAAGGGGGCATCATATTACCATCCTATCATCTTCTACTTCTTCTTTGAACGATCATTGCTATGCAATAATCCTTCAAAGAGGGCAAAAATGTAGACACCTAAAATGTCTACATGACTAATTAACATTAATCATGTCCCACATTTTAGCCTCATCATCATTTATCCACTACCAGTCCATTTTAATCTATTTTAATCCATTTACCCATTATTCATTATATCTCAACATCATCCATATAATAATTAATCACTAGATTAATTATTATTAATTAATTAATATTTATCATATTTCCCCCTTTATCATTATTTATCATTTATCCTAACATTTCATTATTAATCCTTTTAATTCATCTAATATCCCATTTTCATTATTAATCTTCTTAATCCATTATTATATCATATTATCCTATTTAAACCCTCATTAACATTTTATAGGAATTTAATATTCCTACATCTCACCTACCACCTACCCTACACATCCCTACACCTAGCCTTTCCATCAAATCACATCCCTAATCATCATTAATTAACCTAATCACATCATTAACCTAAACTAATCATGTGCACATCACCTCTAAATCTAGAGGCTTCTAAATCTAGAAGCTTCTCTATTTCTCCCTCTCATTTTCAAATATTCAAATACATCTACAACATTCCATTGAATTTTTAATTCAATGGAAATCCCTCACAAATTCTAGAAATTTCTACTCTAGAATCCTCCATCCTCTCATCCAATTCCAACCCTTGGATTCAATCCACCATGGCAAGATCTCAACCATTCAATTTTCCACTCACAAACTATAAATCAAGCTCTCATCCTCCATGAGAGACATCTTCTAAATCCATAACAAAATTTTTGCTCTTTTGTTCTTCAATCAATCAATCCATTCTATCAATCATCCATCTATAATCAAGAAATCCTTCATCATCTTCATCAACAATCAAGCAATCATCAAGGGGAGGTGTTGTCCAAGTATTCCCACATCAAAAATCTAAAGCAATCAATCATCCTCAAGCACATCCAACCATCAAGGAAGGATAATTGCATGCTAGATGGTAAGTGCAGGTATTGTTCCTCTTCCTTTCATCTTTGCTTGATCTGAGGTAGTTGATTTGTTGAGTTTGCATGTTGCATTTGAATTGGTTTCATATTCATTTTATTTGTGCATGCTAACTTGATTTTTCATCTACATCGGGCATTGAACTCCCCCATAGTCATGTTATAATCTATAGTTTCCTATCCATGCTACTCACATACACACCTATACCTTACTTTTTCTTTGCACTTCAAGTCAACCTTTCTAGCAGAAATTTCTCTTATCTACACTATGTGCACACCTTGCTACATCTATCTATGCTTATGGATTCCCTTTTCACTCCTATGACACTCTATACATGTTTATCTCCTCATGCTTACTTATGAATACTTATATTTTCCAATAACTCTTGATATACATACTTGGGGGCATCGACTTCCCTCCTCCTCACTTATTTTTTATACCATTACTTATTCCTATTTATATAAAGAACTCTTGATATACATACTTGGGGCATCGATTTCCCCCTCCTCACTTGTTTTTTATACCATTACTTCTTCCTATTTATTCAATACAATGTTGTTACTATTGATTAAAGTAAAATGTAATGTAATAGTCTAATCTCATGTTATGAAAGCAGTAAAATAGTTGAATAATGAAATAATAAAATGCACTAAATAGACCCAAACAAACTAAGCTATAAAATATGAAACCCTAATGTGCAAAGAGGGTTAAGAAGTCCTTAGCTAATTTGTAGGTGTCACGAGACTGTTACAATGTGGACTAGGTGAATAGGAGGAGGAAATGAATGCATAGAATCCTAAGAAATCATAGATATGATCTATCCGACTGGATCGGGCACATGGGAAGGGATAGAGGTGCCGGTGGGCACCCTAGTCGAGATCTTGGCACCCTAGTCTAGGGAAATGGCTAGAAAATATCCTATGGAGTATCGTTAGATGTTCATCTTTATTCACCTTTAGTTGTGTGTATGTTACTATATGATCCTCAATGTCGTTGTAAGACCTGCAATAAAGAACCACCTGTAAAACCCCAAACAAAGTATCAAAACCTTTAAAAAGAAAGATGCATATAAAGAGGTTGGATTGTCCTCAATGACCACAATGGTGGTCTTATAACTTAGCATTGCACTACATCTCAGACCCAATGTAGTTCTAGGTGTGTGTTTATGTGCAAATTGTGCCCTAGGTTGCTCTTATGCCAGTCACACTTTGTGAAAATAATGAGCAAATAACTAGATATAGAATGTAGTAAATGTGTGCATGAAAATAATAAAATCCTCTCCTATGAAGTGTGATGCAGATGCACTAGCCTTGTGTGCCTTGTGATGGAGCTAGATGGATGCAAATGTAGCTTTAGATGTCTTTGATGGATGCAACTCTAGATGGTGATAGTAGATGCTTAGTGTTTGGTCCTTCGTTATGGTCACATAACTTTATATTTATATGGTTCTATTATTCTAATTTTGTAATTAACCCCAAAAAGGCCAACCACCAAAAAGATAGAAAGCCCAAATGATTATAAAGTGCCCAAAATATAAGAGCAAAGTGCAAAGAGAATCGGGGCACCCTAGAGGGGACTATAACGCCGAGGGTGCCCCTGTTGGAAATAGGAAAGACTCGAATGACAATACAGACTAGAAAAGTGCAGGTGTAAGATCGAAAATATGACATCAAGCAATGTAAAAATGGCCAAAGACATGGGTTAATTATCACTCTTTTCTCTTGAGAACCATATGAATAGTAGTATGAAACTGGGACTAAATCATGACTCAAAGTGTGTGATTTAGTGACTATAACTACATCCTCTACCTCGGTACCCGATGACACACTCTTGTTCTACGCTTCATACTTGATTTTTGAGGGCATAATTCTAAATGAACCTCACATCACACACATTTGCTAGGGGAAACATGGATCCTATCATCTACACATCTTGCATATCGCATCACCCCATCACTTTCACACAACATCTGCACATCTTGGTTGTATTTACTCTTGTTAACTTATACTACTTACATGTTGCACTTTGTTTCCTATGTTAGTTGGATACTTAGTATGTCATTATATTTTTCTATACACACATACGCATTCACATGGTATCTTGAGGTGAATGCAAGACCTTTATAGATTCTTACACAATGCATGATGCTCAACACTGCTATTTACCAGTCCCACCAAGGCTCTGGGGCATCTACCTTTACTATTCTCCTACTCCACATCATAGGTCCTATAGTTACAATATTTACTAATTTTTGTTGTCACTTAATTTTCACTAGATCTATACATGCTTTGACATACTATTTATCTTTCTAACATGCTAATGGGTGCTTCATGTGTAGCATTTACCTTGCAGGATTTTATACAACCATGGTTATTTGTTACTTCTTGTTTGCTATTGTTTTCCACTATTTTTGGGTTATGCCCTATGTATTGCTTGATCATTGTTTGCTTATGATTGTTTCAGCCCTAATTTTCTTGTGACATTATGAGCGATGTCCCATGTATGCAACCCACTTTTTGTGGTACCTCTTGTCTTCATAGTTGTTTGTTACATTGTATTCTATTGCATCCTATCTCTTTTACACTAACACTTATTGCTAGTCTATCTTGTTTGCATGTGCCTTAGTTTCTACCATGCACATCCCTTACCCCTACGGTATCCAATCTATGATATGCATATCAGTTTCATGTCCTCTTGTTTGGGTTGCCTCCTCCTACATTTGTCACATGCACCCCAAAAACGAGGGGAAACAATTGGGTAAACAAATCACCCTTCCAACAACACAGAGCTCTAGAACAGAACAACACAATACAAAATTGATAAAGGCACACAATCATAGAGTGGTCCAAAATTAGACTTAGATAAAAACACAGAAAGCAGACACTAGCGCCCGGTAGTAGACATGAACAATGGGCATTTGTGTCCGACTTAAGCACTTGTGTCCTAGGGGAAAAAATAACCAATTTTCGAGTCTACCAGCATAATTTCCAAAGCAAGTTGTAGTCTGATTTATAGTATCGGGAACTTACCTTCAATTACAAAATTTATTCAATTCGAATAAAATTTGGTTACAAATAAATTACAAATCGGGATGTGCCAATCTATAGTGGAACTTATTATTTGAGAAGCATCATGGAAGGAGAGAAAAATAGACCTCTCTCCCCAACACTCTTCTCTTAGCATGAGATCACCCAAAAACTCATCCTTGGCATGAGATCGCCCAAAAAACTCATCATTAGCGTGAGATCACCCAAAAAAACCACTCTTGGTGTGAGATCGCCCAAAAACCTCACCCTTAGCAATAGGATGTTCAAATCTACAACATCTCCAAAGCAAACATGACAACTTTTTATCCTATACTCTCTCATACATCAGGTGCACTCTTTCCTTAGCTACTACTTTTACACACTTTTTACTTACTTATACATATGTTACTATGATTTTTCACATATGAGACTTTGACTACTCTTTTTGTTCTTCTTTTACAGGTCTACCCTTACAAGTAATAAGAAGCATCTCACATCAACAAGTACAAGCTCTAACAACATGCTATTATGCATACGATTCACTCGTATGGTCTACCTCCCTTTCCTAGTTATCGCGCTTCATATTATAATCACTTCACGCTTCATGTGGATACTTGTCCACTCGACACACTACCAGCTACACTCCTCTCTTTTTCACAAGGTACACATCTTTTATCTACTTTATGTTATCGAGTATTCACTCAACAACATAAAGTGAGGGAATATAAATACAAAATCTATGCACTTGGGTACATTTCTAGGTCCTAAAGCATACTAATGTATACATGATTCCTAAGCAAGAAAACTAGTGGTTGACAACTCCTTTTGGTCTTTTGATTGTTTTATCTATTGCACTTTATTGGCTTTACACATCTTACAACTCTATCGACACTTGATTGATTTACTTTTTAATGGCCTCGAACACTAGCGCCTAGTTAAGATAGAAGCACCCATGCGCTCATGTACCTCTTCTTCTTATTCTTACCCTTTTGTGTCCTTTTCAATTCTTGGTCACCTTTTAACACTTTGAGTCAGCATTTCAATTGCCAATTACAAAATTCAAACAAGGGAATCATATATACACTTAGTTACTTCTTCTAAATAAAGGGCCGATCACTATAAACATTATATATCACCACTAAGCTTACATAAAGGCACAAGAGAACTACAAAGCATACATCTAGCACATTCATCCAAGGGAGAAAGTGTAGACACAAAATCACGCACTTACTACTATTTACTATATCGCTAAGTATGTTGTTTTATATATGGATCTTGAGTAAGAAAAGTATTCACTAATGGCACACTTTCTAGTCCATCCATTTGTGTTATTGGTTTGTATTACTTTTATCTTTCACACTTGTCATTCATACACTCGTTAAGTCAAAGTCGCATGTATCCTTGTCTCTTAGTCTTCACACATTTGTCATCAGTTGTCTCTGGAGACTAGCACCTAGGATTGGACATTAGCGCCCATGCACTCCTATCCATCTTGGGTGCTCATGTCCTCTTTATTTTTTATCTTATTTTTGACATTTGAGGTTGGTATTTTCAGTTTTCCCACTCATATCCCGAGGTACTAGTTAGCATGTCAGGTCATTAGTGTCAAAATTCAAGCAAGAGATCCCTATATAAACATAACATACATACCATTATAATGGTGGGTAATTCTTATCAAGGGTTATCTATCTACATATCTCAAGGGACTACATTTGGGCGCATTTTTCTACATACACACTACATAGGAAGGGGAAGTTCATTTTTCCATCCCACACATTTACATTTTATCTAACTACTGCTCATTATCTTGGCGTCATCGGTGTAAGGGAAACCTAGGGCACTATTACACACATAAGCACATAGAACTACATTGGGTCTGATATGTAGTGCAATGCTCAATCATAAGTTCACTAGTTGATAGCTGAGGATAGTTTGACCCCTCATTTTGCATCTTTATTTTTAGGATTTGATGTCTCTTTGAGGGTCTTGCAAGAGGATATTTTTGTTGCAGATTTACAGGTATCCCCACAGTCAAAGTGCATCTTTCGGTGTAATCAACGGTGAATAAGTGTGAAACCCTAGTGACATTATCAAAACTAGATTATGAGATTTTTCATAGTCTACAACACCCACCAGAGGTCTAGGGTGCCTGCAGGTGCCCCTTCCCCTATCCAGGTGCCCGAGTTTTGAGTATCTATACATTTTTCTAAGTGGGATTATGAGGATCTGTATTTTTGTTCTATTACGTTCTCCAATCCAGACACACTTCGGGATAAGTGAAATCAAGGTAAGTGCCCTCTCTTGTATTTACTTTCATAAATAAATCAAATAAATTTCCTAGCACCTGTATTTTTTTGTATATTAGTTGTATCAGACATTGCTTTTAGATTTTAATAAAATATCCAAATTTTATTGAATCATTTTGGTGAACCCGTAGCTTAGAACTCCTTGCCCTAAGATCCACTAAAACCCTAATGGCTAAGAATATATCTTCTCCTCCTAGGCTAGCCATGCCTCATGTGAGTATTAATCCTATTTATGATGAAGAAACCATAGCTAAACTTAGCGCTCTATATCACAACACTATTCTTCTAGATGATACTCAAAGAAAATTATTGGCTAATGAATGCAATGTTCCTACTAGCTTTGATCATTCTACCATTAGCATCGTTTCTAATCCAACAATATTTTCGGTTGTAGACCTTGTTATTCAGTCAGCCGCACTCCACCCTCTTCTATTTCTACTGAAACTTTAGATGATGTTATTATCATTTTTATGCTTAGTCTTGATGATGATAATTCAGATAAAAACATGATGAAAATATACATGTGCATGATGTTGTTTCTAATACTAGTCAAGATGATTTTATAGTTACATCTCATACTCCTTGCATTTTTGAAAATGTCTCCAATGATTGTAATGATACATCTCATACTAGTTCTCCTCCTACTTCATTATATGTTGATGATATGCTTAATGAAATCCTTGCATCTCGAATCTTTGTCGATATTGATGATACACATACTAGTAATGATTCTACTTCTTTGCATATTGTTGAATGTGAATTCTCTACTCCACTTTCATCTTCTTCTAAGATTGTATCTAGTAACATGCATGTTGATTCATCTCCATCTATTGATTCATCTCCTACTATCTCTTCGATGTTATTCCTACTATTCCTATCGACACTCCATGTTCTTCACCACCTATTATTTCTTTGGCACCTATATCAAGTGTACCCTCAAAGATCGACATCTTCCACTATTATTGACATCCCTATGATCACTCATAATGGAAAGCTTCAACCACTCAATATATCATTCACATATTCTACCATTCCTTCACATGATATCTTATCACTCATGCATGTTGTTGGCCAATTACAATCTTAGGTCCAATCTCTCACGCTTGAAAGAAAGGCCTATTATGCTTCTATCGATAATAATTCTTTACATGGCAATCCTATTCCGAAAAAGATTCACAATTCAATATTTCCTAATGATTTCATCATGCCTATGTTTTCATGCTTTGATGGTACTAACAATCCATATTTGCATCTCAAACATTATCATTTAGCTATGGCTTCATACTCCAATGATAGATTATTGCTAAAATATTTTTGCCATAGTCTTATTGATGATGCTCTTTAATGGTACACACATATACCCTTTGGATCTATTAGTACCTATTATGAGATGGAAGAGGCCTTCCTTCAACGCTTTATACTTAACAATGGCCCTAGAGTCACACATGATCACCTACCTAGCTTACATCAAGGCAAGAAAAAACCTATTATTGATTACATTTTATGTTTCAATGCTTGCATACATCGATAGTCTTTCAGCCCATTGATTTAGAAAAGTAATTCATATTTTTTCATGGCTTGATTCCTACTTTAAAGCAACACTTGCAATATGATACATGTGAATCATTCACACTCTTATGCTATAAGGCCATTAATTTAGAACATGATCTCATTGCTACAGATGTCATATATCCTCCTACTATTTTTGCTACGGATGCATCATCTAGTTCTTCTCCTCTTTTATCTGTTCAAAATCCCCCTAGGTCTCCATCTCCTCCACCCGCAAGCAAGTTCAGTCTTCTCCATCACATAAACGTCCTTCATCTCCTCCACCGCATCGGTCTCTACCTAAGACTTCTCCATCTCCTCCATGGGAGCCATTACACTTTTCTCATGACACTAGGCCTCATGATGTGTTACGTGCTTTGCTTGATAAGCACTTGATTCACTTACCTTCTAATCAACATCATCCACCTCATCACTTACAACAACAACGTGATTGACCTTATTACAACTATCATCATATCAATGGCCATCGCAATAATGATTGTTGTGCCCTTCATGATCGATTACAATAATTAGAAGATAAGGGTGTCATTTCCTTTGGCTCTCACTCTCGTGAGCGGTCTATGTCTCCAATTCCACGTAAGTGTGTATCTAGTTCAATTCACTTATCTCTTGCACCTGCTCCTAAGGTAACTATTTGTCCACCACCGTTGGTTATTATTTATGCACGCTCTCCATCTCATCCATCCACCGTTGCACTATCTCATCCATCATATAATGCTCCTAATACACATTGGTTTCCTAAGCCGCCAAAGATCTATGCTTCCCACCGTTGCACCGCCCATCATTGGCATCATATCATCTAGTATTCAATTTGGTTCATAGACTCACGCTACTTACACTCCACATGCGTCCACCACTCCACACTCGCTTGGTCTTTGGTGGGTGATTTTGTCACCTTACCCCTTGATGACGCACTCGTGTTCTCATGGTTCTTACATAGCTGTCAGGGATCTATTACAATAATAATCTCACTCCATCTCTTGCACTACATGTTTCATCAATCTATCTATCTAGTGCACATTATTGAATCATTTCTCGATGATGAACTATTGATTTACGGTTCATTGTTGATTGTTGAGGGGTCTTATATAAATGAACCTTATCATTCACATAGTGGGGGTCATCAATATTCTCTTCCCCCTCTTCATAATACTAACACGTGCTTAAGTACACTTTTACGATCATCTCATTCACATACTCTTTTACATCCTTCATTTTATACATAATTTACCATCCATCACATCTCTATTCATACACACATTATACTCTTGTAATAAAGATATGGCATAATCACATATATATATATATATATATATATATATTCCATACACTATCTATTATCACATACACTATCTCATTACTTATCTATCTATGATCACATTAAACATCATTATCCATTAGTCAACATTAACAACTATATAATGCAAATCAAATCAACACATACAAACCATGCTCAACACATCACATATCAATATAATGCATCAATATAACACAATACAATAACGACAATCATCCATTTCTATATATCATCAAAATATCATAGTTATATAATATAATCGATGGGGGCAAACCCCTACATACATATACATCATATCTCATCATTGCTATCACTATCTATAATTGTAAGAGCTCTAGAACTAGATGCTTCACCGCTCAATCTACGTTGCTGGTCATGGCCCCTATACCTCTCTACATGCTTATGAAATAGAGTAAGATTAATTGATCGCTCTACAAAGCGACCACCCGTAGCTCCATGAACCTCGCAAATACATCTTGTGTAAGGGTACCTCCACCCGCAACCTATCTAGCTTGTTGTGTCTCCTCTTGTGCCTCATCCCTCTCACTCAATAGCACTATACAAGTAGCCATTGGTACCACCATTGGCTCAAATAGATGTGCATGCTTACCCGCAATGGCATCCACTCGCTCTAGCGTCCCACCTCTAATGAGCACGCCGAGGCACATTCTACATCAATGTGCGGATTGAAGTATCCATAATCAAAGACCAATAAGCATCCCTTGCAACCATCCAAACATCACATTAATTCATTTCCATGATCCGACATGGTCAACAAAACTACGTAACAAGTCCACAAACTATCAATGCACATATACTCATAATTTTTTCTCGTTGTTGCCACATCATCATCACCGGGAGCGGTGTTCTTGTCCCCTGCTCCTCCCATGTGCAAGTGCTCCCACCGCATCTACAACTACGGGTATAATAGCACCATTGTGCGCTACCCACCATGCATTATACTCTTTGTACAACCTCGCATCATCCACTTGTATTAGCCCTATGGCCGCATCGACTCACTTGGACCAGAGGTACTAATTGTGCCCATGTGGGCCTTGGTCTCACTCCAAATCTTCTCAGTGCCCTCGTGGCTCTCACTCATATATATGGCTTTGGGGAACATCTTGGGCCATGCCAAACTATCATGATACACGTTCTCCCTGAAATAGCTCCACCACCCTTGGGAATTTGTCCATTAACCACATAGTGTGACGAATACATTAAAGCTCCACTACATCCTCAAACCATCCACCATAGTCACGATATAGCCTTGAGATAATGGCTCCTAGCCTAATGCGATTAAAAATAGATATATATGTGTCGGTTTCCATCCTCTTACCATGCACACCTACCCACCACTCATAAAATATACTAGGTCTAGCTCACTCTCCACGTGACCCACCAAGACCTCAATATTGCAATGTGCTCGTATGCCCATCCTCCTCTATATGATGGAAAATATCATGCATCTTATACAAGATGCCTACACCATATCCCTCAACCGCAACTAAAGAAGAAATCACAACAACTATAAATTTCCATAATCACAAAACCCCGACATTAGTATAGCATCAAGACTCGATATATACCTCGGTATGCACTCGAATCCTTGTAAAATACCACCTAATAACCCTTGTTTGTCTTTATGAATCCTCTATAGCCATCACTGTACCCTCTCACCGATAATAGGAAGTCGCAGATGCGATATACATCCTCTAAAGTCGGTAGGAAACCAAAATGTGCAAGTATCTACACACCATCTCTTGCACAATGTGGTGATCATCGACATATTATGGGGCACATCCCCCATCCTCATTATGTGCCACAACCTCGGCACAATCTAGAATGTCCCACTCATCATCTAACAACCCTAATCCTAGTAATGTAATCAAGTGATGACCACCACACAACTCTCGCAAATGAATATCCCTTTGCACAACGTAAAAAACAACAAACACGACATCAATACATCATATACATGTAAAAACACCTACCAATAACATCAACAAGCATCAATTTTCACATTTACAACACTCTAGGCTCAACCATATCCTTCTGGGTCACCATTGCCCTAAAGGGACTCGGGTGCCCCAAAACAGTCAAGTAGCACCCATTCCTACCGTATACACAAAATCACGTACTTTGGGTATCTATTTAGTCCTAATTGTATGTTACTATTCATATGATTCCTAAGAAAGAAAATTACTAATTGACCCATGTCTTTGGCCACCTTTATTTTTTTCTATTGCCACTTTTAGTCTTGCACCCTTTTTAGCTCAGTCTTCATTTTTACACCTTGGCATTTATCATCCTAGACACCAACGCCCAACCAAGATGTCGGTGGCAAGTGCCCTCCTCCCCTCTAGGTGGCCCCGATCAATTTGTACTTTGTTCACATCTTTTGGGTCCTTTCTAGCCGTTTGAACCTCCTATCATTTGGTAGTCGGCCTTTTCAAGGTTAATTACAAAATTCAAAAAAGGGAATCATATAAATACAAAGTTATGTGATCATAATAAAGGACCAAGCACTAAGAATTAGTTATCACCACTAAAGGTTACATCCATCAAGCATCTAAGAGCTCCATTTCATCCATCTAGCACCATTCAAAGGACACAAGGGTTGGTTATTCTACATACACTTCATAGGAGGGGAGTTCATTCTATTCCATGCACACATATATTACATTTCTTTACATCTAGCTTACTTGCTCGCTATCAAGTGTGACACATACAAGAGCCACTTAGGGAACAATTCCACACACACACACACACACACACACACACACACACACACACACACACACACACACACATAGAAAAACATTGGGTCTAAGATGTACTTCAACACTTAGTTCTAAGATCACCATCATGATGTGACTAAGGACAGTTCGACCTCTCATTCTGCATCTTTCTTTTTTGGGATTTGATGTCTCTTTGAGGGTTTTGTAGGTCATTATTTCATTGCATATTTGTGGTGACTTTGGCGATCATTGTGCGACCTCATACAAAGAACCAAAGGTGAACAATAATGAATACCTCATGACCACTCAGAGGAAGTTTTTTGAGCATTTCCACATACATAGGCATCCAGAAACATGTCTAGGGCACCCACACGCACCCCTATCCCTCTCCATGTGCCCCAGTCTAGGTAGGCCATCAGCTCACATGCTTTTATGAGACTTTGTGTGGTGTTCATCCCTCTCTGGTCATCCGGTCAACACTTCAGACAATCCAGATTTCACTGTGAACCAGCTAAGGCTCTTCTTACCCTCTGTGTAACTACGGTTTCACATTTTATTGCTTAATTTTCTTTAGTTAATTTATGCACTTAATTGCTACATTTATTTACTGCTATAATAGCAATCTAATTAGGCTTATATTTCCATATTTAGCTTAATCATTTTGGTGAACCCCACCCGTCATCGATCTTTTAGATCCTTCTTTAGCAAATCATCTTCTCTATCGTGTATCCTAAAATTCCTCAAATTTATTTGTATGACTTAATTCAAATGCATCGTAATTGCCAAGTTTTTTTGAAAAATATCGAGACACCATATATCTCCCTAGAGATCGTCATCAAGTGAGTGATATTATTGATCGTCTATTTGACAACCCTAGTCTTCGTGATCCTCCATCTAATCAACCCATGTCAGTGTCCATTCAAGCTCGCATTCTTTATTTCAAGACAAATTTCAGGATATGGAATCCATGATTACATCTCTTAAATATGAAATCCAACATCTTAAGGATGCTTCTCAGGATCATGATGGTTCTTCTTCTCATTTTCATTTTATGTCTTCTACATGTGCTCATATCAATGAGCCTCAAGTCATACCATTACCAGATCCTCTCACCTTTGATCGCAATACTAAGCAACATGACATTCTTACTAAGCTCCTTAGTCATCAATTGATCACTTTACCATCTACTCAAGGCTATCCTCCTTACCGACTTGTAAAATATCAAGGTCTCCCATATTGCAATTATCATCGAATTAATGGACATAATGAAAATGATTTTTATACTTTACAATGAAGAATCAAACATCTTGAGCATCAAGGTTTTATCTCATTCATTGCATGACATCCTGTTACATCTTCAATTGTTACATCCCAATGGGTTCCTAAATCTGATTCGTCTATGTCTAATGAACATCATCCCATCGTTTCTAAGGTTCCTTCTATAGAAATTCAAGAGCCGCCTAAGTAATTACCTCTTAAAATCAGTATAGCACCCCTTCCTCTCAAGTCATCTACGACATTACCAAGTCAAAGTGCGCAACCACCTCTCAAAATTAGTCCACCTTCTTCTCCTTTTGATTCTTTTGTAGCATCATCAATCCCACTTAAGTTACTACTATTCATGATCCCTCCCCATCCTACTCCACTTTCGTTTCCCATTCATTTCGTGAAAGAAACTACTCCTTCTACTCGAAGGCCAAGACACGTTTAAACTTTAACCACCATCACATGGTCCTACTATTACTTTGGCCTACCATTTATTAGGTTGTGGAGCCCATTTTCTAAGATAGGTATGCTAGTTATGCCGAGAGGCATTCCTACTGAGGGCTTGCCGGGGTGTAATGGTGTGAGTGCTTCACTTTTGGGCTAACATAATTTTTTTAATAATGTAAAGATATTAAGGTGCGGATTTACCTAGGTTTATGGGATGGTTTTGGCCCATGGTTTTGATACCCACGGTTTTGTAAAACTGCTTAAGCAATTGTCTACTTATGTGGTTTTGTGCATATGGTAGGGTTATAATGTAACATTGCAGATGTGTTTGAATTCGAGTGTAAATTATGTAGAGTTTGTTGAACATGGATCCAAACAGATCTGGGTATTATATTGAGAGAGCAATGGCTTGTAATAAAATCTGAGCAAGTGATTCTTGGTGGACGTAGCCCAAATTGGGTGAACCACGTTAAATATTGTCTCTTTATGTTGTGTTATTTTTATTCTACACTTTTATTTGAGATTTATAATATTTTCTGCATATTAGTTTCTATTGTTGCGATTTTGTGAGGGATTGTTCCACATATTTTATCCTTTGTTCCCTAACAATTGGTATCAGAGCCTGGTTTGGTTTGTTGAAGTGTTGAATCACAAGGAAAGTTTTAGCTTGAGTGGGAGCTATGGAAGATGATGGATGATCAAGGGTTGATAAATTCAACGGGTAGAATTTAAGTCTTTGGAAGATGTAGATGGAAGATTACCTTTATCAGAAGGATCTTTATATTTCAATGTCTAAAAAGGTGAACAAACCCTCGAGCATGTCGATGTGAAATGGGATTTTCGGATAGAAAGGAACTTGGGACAATCTGGTTGTGTCTTGCATCTTTGGTATTGTTTAATGTTTCAAAGGAAAAGACTACAAAAGAACTGATGGATACATTAGGGAAGTTGTATGAAAACCCCTTTGCCTCTAACAAGATATTTTTAATGAAAAAGTTGTTTAATATGAAGATGTCTCGAGAATGGTTCAAGAAGTGAGATCATTTAAATGATTTTAATACTTTGTAAATAAGCTAGCGTTGGTTACAATAGAATTTGATGAAGAAGTTAGGGCTATATTAATTTTGTGCTCTTTACCTGAGAGTTGGAATAGCTTGGTAATGACGGTAAGCAACTTAGTTCCAACTAACTCAAAGTTGAAGTTTGAGGATGTTGTAGGGGTGATTCTAAGCGAGGAAATGCGAAGAAAAAGCTCTCGGGGGATTCTTCTACTTGGGAATACTTTAACAAAGTGGAAACTAGAGGGAGACATAAGAATAGAGGAAGCCGTGGAAAATCAAAGGATCGGGTAAGGTCAAAATCCAAAAGTAAGATAGTATGCTGGCATTGTGGAAATTCTGGGCATGCAAAGAAGGACTATTGGGAGCTTTAGGACAAGAAGAAACAACAAGAAGAAAACAAGGAGGCAAATGTGGCAACGGGTAATGTATGTCAGGATGCTTTGATTCTTTCTTTGCACAATATTGTTGAATCTTGGGTTTTAGATTCGGGGCTTCTTTCCATGATACTCCACATAGGCCTTATTTTGTTGATTATGTTCAAGGAGATTTTGGGCATGTTTTTCTTGGTGATAATGAGTCTTACATCATAATTGGAAAATGTTATGTTTATTGGCTATTAAAGGATGTAAGAAATGTGCTTACATTAAGATGAAATTTAATATCAGTGGGGCAGTTGGGAAGTGATGGTTGTACTATAATATTTAGATTGAACTCTTGGAAGGTTACCAAGGGTGCTCTTGTGGTGGCAAGAGGTAAGAAGGTTGGAACCTTGTATTTAACCACTTATAGCACTAATGTTTATAATCTTATGGCTTCAGAATTAGATACAACATTGTGGCACTATAGGCTCGGTCATATGAGCCATAAGGGCATGGAGATCATAAAGAAGGATTTTCCCATATATACAGAAACAATTTTTGAGTTCTGTAAGGACTACATATATGGGAAAAAGAAGCGAGTAAGGTTTCTCAAGGTTGGACCTACAAAGAAAGAGAGTAAGTTAGAGTTGGTGCATTCTGATGTGTGAGGGTCGGCTCAGGTATCATCTCTTGGGGGTTCAAGTTATTATGTCACTTTTATTGATGATGCAACAAGGAAAGTTTAGGTTTATTGTATTAGAAACAAATCGATGTATTTGAAACTTTTGTTAAATGGAAAGCCTTGGTAGAGAATGAAACAAGTCTTAAGCTAAAATGTCTCAAGTCGATAATGGAGGGGAGTATTGCAGCAATGAATTTGATGATTTGTTCTAAGAATGGAATCAAGGAAAAGATAGTTCCGGGAACTCCGCAGCAGCAGAGTGGGGTGTACGAAAGGATGAACAAAACAATAATGGAACATGCCAGAGCATGAGGTTACATGCGGGGATCGCCTTTCTTTTTTTGGGCGAATGGTGAGCACCATATTTGTGTACTTGATAAATATAGAACCCTCGAGTGCCTTGGATGGAGGCATACCTGAGGAGGCTTGGTATGGTAAGAAATTTGATTATTCATTTCTTAGAGTCTTTGGATGTGAGGTTTTTGTCCATATAGACAAGAATGATAGGACCAAACTAGAGGCTAAATCAGAAAAATGTACTTTCATTGGTTATGGTGGTGATGAATTTGGATATAAATGTTGGAGTATTAAGGATAAGAAAATCATTCAATCTAGGGATGTGGTCTTTAACGAGAAATTCATGTATAAAAAGCAGTTGTAGGAAAATGAGGAAGAATCGAGAAAGAATATGCAAAGTGGTAGAGGACCTTCCGGATGGGAAAGTGACATATGAATTAGTTTTGGAACCTCCTCAACAGAACCCCAAACTCCTATATTGAGGAGGTCTTCCAGGGTAATAAGAGAACCGAACATTTTTCTCCTTCTCTTTATTATTTATTACTCACCGACAAGTAGAGAGCCAAAGAGCTTTGATGAAGCAATACAGGTAGATGTTAGAAAAAGTGGGAGCAAGCTATGGATGAGGAGCATTAGGCTCTCATGGAGAACCAGACATGGGATTTGGTGAAGCTACCTTAAGGAAAAAGATCATTACATAAGAAGTGGGTGTACAGAGTCAAAGAGGAAGAAGGAGGTAAGAAAAGATACAAGGCCCGGTTGGTGGTCAAGGGGTTTGCACAGAAAAAAGGTATAGATTTTGATGAGATTTTTCTCCTGTAGTAAAAATGATTTCGATTAGAATTGTTCTTAGAATAGTTACTGCAGTAAGACTTGCACTTACGAAACTTGATGTAAAGACTGCAATTCTCTAATGTTATTTAGAGGAGGATCTATATATGTAGCAGCCAAAGGGCTATGAGGTCAAAGGTAAAGAGGAGATGGTGTGCAAACTGGAGAAGAGCTTGTATGGCTTGAAACAAGCTCCATGTCAATGGTATAAGAAATTTGATAGCTTCATGATGGAGCAAGGTTATATTAGATGCCATTCTGACCATTGTGTGTATACAAATAAATTTGAGGATGACAGTTATATTATCCCATGTCTTTATGTGGATGACATGTTGGTTGTAGGTAAAAACATGCAGAAATAAAAGTACTTAAGAAGCACTAAGTAAATCCTTTACTACGAAGGATTTGGGGGCAGCCAAAAATCCTTGGTATGAGGATATCTTGGGATAGGAAGGAACAAAAGCCGACTTTATCTCGGGAAGAGTACATTAAGAAGGTCCTGGAGAGGTTTAATCTACAGGATGCTAAACGGGTTGGGACACCTTTGGCAAGCCATTTCAAGTTATCAAATGAGTAGTGTCCCAAGACAGTAGGAGAGAAACGAAATGTCCAAGGTACCTTACTCATTAGTGGTTGGCGGTTTGAGGTATGTCATGGTGTGCACGGGCCCGATATTTCCCATGTAGTGGGATCGGTGAGTAGATTTATGAGTCATCCGTAGAGATAATTAAGCAGACATTAAAGTGGATCCTTCGGTATTTGAGAGGAACCATGGGAACAATTTTGTGTTACAATGGATCAGACACCACTTTCCGTGGTTATGTAGATTCAGATATGGTTGGAGATGTAGACAGCATGAGGAGCACAAGAGTTTATATTTACATTGTAGGTGGGACATCGGTGAGCTGGATTTCATGACTATAGAAGCTGGTGGCTTTGTCAACCATAGAGATCGAGTATATTGTTGCCATATAGGCAAGCAAAGAAATGATTTGGTTACAAAGAATTGCTTTAAGAGTGGGGCATAAACAGGAGGAAGGAAGGTTGGATAGTGATAGCCAGTGTTATACACCTAGTTAAGAACTCTATTTTCCACTCTAGGATGAAGCATATAAAATTAAGGTACCATTTCATCGGGATGGCTTTGGAAGAAGAGAAGTTGAAGTTGGAGAAGATTCATACTAGTTAGAATCCTACTGGACATGATGACCAAGGTGGTGACATAGGAAAACCAAGCCGTGTTTAGCTTTGGTTGGTCTTCATGGAAACTAGTGAAGGGTTGAGAAGCTTGCTCAGATGAAAACTAGTCTCAAGTGGGAGATTATTAGGTTGTGGAGCCTATTTTCTAAGATATGTATGATAGTTACACCGAGAGTGTTGAGTTGTGGAGCTCAATTACTTCATTTTAGCATGTAATTGGAACTTGTTGGAAAACATAGTAACCGACATCGGTTAAGGGTAGACTGGCATTAGTCAGGGAAGACCGACATCAGTCAAGGGCAAGTAGGAACCGACAACGATTAGGCAGAACCGGCGTCGATTACTTGTGCGACGAAATTTTAATTAAATCTCGGGAATTATATCTATTTTTAGCATTAAAATATATTTATTAATTGTAATTGCATGACTAAGTGCCCTAAGTCTATAAATGACTATATAAGCACAAAAGCTAGGGTTTAGAAGAAATAATAAACAAGAATTAGAAAGAACTTGAAAAAGGTTGGTGAGAGAGAATTCTTGGTGGTAGAGCAAAAGCTTGAAGGAAGAAAGTACTGAACATCTGAGAGGTGTGGAAGATTGTAAATCTTCATTGTATATCTTGTCAAAGCTTTGGATAATAGATTGGCTTATTTCTTGGTGGACGTAGCCCACATTGGGTGAACCACGTTAAATCTGATGTTGATTTATGTCTCTTTTTTTGTATATTTCTTCTAGTAGAATATCCTCTTTTATTTGTATGTATGCTTAGATCGATATATTATCCGCATAACCGGTGTGCTAACCCCAACAACCGGTATCGAGCTTTGTTTGAGGGTTTTGTGTGTTGTGCATTTACTCACGAGAGGGTTTTTCGATTGAGTGGGAGCTACAACAATGGCATAAGATAATAAATACAAGGTAGAGAAATTTGACGGCTGAAATTATCAATTATGGAAGATGCAGATTGAGGATTATCTGTATTAAAGAGATTTGTACTTACCGTTGGATGAGAAGTCTAGACCTATGAAGATGACTGATGAAGAATGGAAGATTCTTGACAGAAAGGCTTTGGGATCTATAAGATTGAGTCCTGGCAGATCCGTGGCTTCTAATATTACAGAAGCGGCTTCTACGGTAGACTTAATGAAATCTCTTGTTAATTTATATGAAAAACCTAGTGCATCAAATAAATTTTATTTGATGAAGAAACTATTTAGTTCTAAGATGCATGAAGGTGAATCTGTCTCTAGTCATTTGAATGATTTCTGATCTATTGTAAATCAGTTAAAATCAGTTGCTACACCGTTTGATGATGAATTAAAAGCACTTTAATTCTTATGTTCTTTGCCTGATAGTTGGGACAACTTGGTAATGGTTGTTAGTAATACAACATATGCTAATAATATTTTGAAGTTTGATGATGTGGTTAGTATAATCTTGAATGAAGAAATTCGTAGGAAGAGTACAAGGGAAACATCATCTGGAAATTATTTGAATGTAGAAAGCAGGGGCAAACAGAAGGAGAGATCCAAGAGTAAGAGTAATGGGAAATCAAAGTCAAGGGAAAGCATATCTAAATCCAGAAGTAAGGGAATTACTTGTTGGAAATATGGAAAGAAAAGACATGCAAAGAAAAATTGTTGGTCAAAGGATAAAGAGAATCAACAACCAAACAAAGTTAAAGAGGCGAATCTTGCTTCATCAGAGGTAGTGTAAGATGCTCTTATTATTTCTTTAGACAATAGAATTGAATCATGGGTTTTAGATTTAGGAGCTTCTTTCCATGCAACCCCTAATAAGGGTTATTTCATAAATTATGTCCAGGGAAATTTTGGGCATGTTTATTTGGGTGATGATGAACCTTGCAGTATTACTGGTAAAGGGGAAGTTCATCTAAAATTGTAGAATGGAAATACATGGGTATTGAAAGATGTGAGGCATGTGCCAAGCCTCAGGAGGAATCTTATTTCTGCAGGGCAACTAGGTGAATCTGGTTGCATGGTTACTTTTATAGGATGGAGTAATACCTGAGGAAGTTTAGACCGGAAAAAGGTAGATCTTTCTTTTCTTAAAGTTTTTGGTTCAGAAGCTTTTGTGCATGTTGATAGGGAAAATAGAAAAAGTTGGATGCAAAATCCAAGAGGTGCACTTTCATTGGTTATGGATCTGGTGATTTCGGTTTCCATTTTTGGGATTTAGAGAATTCTAAAATTATTAGGAGTCGTGATGTTGAATGGAATGAAAAGAGAATGTACAAGGATCAAATTTTGGTACCCAAGGATGAGAAAATTGAGAAGTTTATTGATGAAAATGAACTCTCGGGTTTTAAAGAAACACCTACATAAATACACAAGAATCGCGTGGTCGGTTAGTCCACGACCGACATCGATCGATGAATCACCAACGGTTATAGAGGATCCAACCCAGCATCGGTTAGTAGAACCGACGTCAGTTAGAGGTGACCAATGTCGGTCACTATCAGAAGTTGATACTAATGTTCAGGAGGCCCAGATAGAGCCTCCGATACCCCAAACTCCTGTGAGAAGGTCACAAAGGGTAAGTAAACTTCCAGAAAGATTTACACCTTCTCTATTTTATTTATTGTTGACTAATAGTGATGAACTTGAGAGCATTAAAGAAGCAATGTAGGATAAGACTCACGTTTAGTGGGAGCCTAACATGTGTAACACCCACTAAAATCTCCCACTTGAGACCCATAAACAACCTAGGTTTAGTTAGAAAATTATGTAATAATGTTTTTATTTTTATTTTTTTAAAGTGTTAACAACCAAAGTCTCAAAGACAATTAAATTCAACTCGATAAATTTTCCCATTATAATAATTACAAATTCCACATTATAAAGCAACAATCGTAATAAGTCCACACTTAGCTCAAATCTTCTTAGGGATTAATTTAATCACCGATTACATTAACATTTTAGCTAAATATTCCCGCTTAAAAATTTTAGGGTTAAGGGACCGAAAAATTAAATACCCATGGTATTTAATTCCACAAGATCTAAGACAAGAGCAAGGTTTAATTACGGTGGGTGAAAAGAATACATATTTAAAAAAATATCGAGTAAATTCTTACTTACCCACTCCCAAGACTCTCTTAAAAGATTCAACTTGATTTTTCCCATGATTAACACAATTAAAACTTCTTGAAAACATTCCCATTAGATAGGAATTTCCTCACCTTTCTAGTGATATAAAGAAGTCCTCCTAACTCCTCATATTTCTCAAGTTATGGGCCGGTGGAACTTGGGGTGAAAATTTTCCCAAGAACAGCCATGGGCTTGGGGAGGAAAATGTTCCCTAGCTCGGGGCCTGCGGGCTTTGGAGAGAAATTTCACCGGAGGAGAAATATAGACCGCTAGAGTGGAGAAGCAAAATTTTCCCATACGCGGGCCGGCGGAGCGGGAGGAACTTAGCGCTTTTGACTTTTTGGGATAAATGTGCAAACTACCTCCGCGCGCCCACGAGCCCGTAAGGGGACACGTGTCAACATTTCTAAGCTCCAGTGGGAAGTCAAGTTGCCAGAGAAAATTAAGACATTTATCTTTCTTACCGAAAAAATGTTGAGGATCAAAATGATCCGCGCTCCGCCGATGCCCATGGAGGCCACGTGGCGCTCCTTATTGTCATGCGGGTCAGAGTCGGCGGGAACATTTGGAAAATTTGACTATTCAAAAGGAAGGGAAAAAAGGTCAAAAGGAACCCACACCTCCGCCGACGTGAGAATATGCCATGTGTCAGCCAACCGTTGGCTGCGGTTTGGCCGGGTTGACAGGATAATTTGGAAATTTTGCCCAAAAGTTTTCTGAAGCGTTAAGGCTTAAAAGGATCTGCTCCTCCACCGACGCCTCATGAAGCCATGTGGCAAAGACTCGATTAGTGTGGGTGGGCCGAGGGCGGGGAAAATTTTTCCAAATTTATTTTTGAAATCACTTAAGGTTAAAATCGATTCGAGCCTCCGCCGATGCCCAATGAAGCCACGTGTTGATCAACGATTGGCCGCAGGCGGCGGGGCCATGGAGAAAAAATTGCCAAATTAACTTTTTGGACTTAGATCATTTTTACAAAATGAAGGCTTGCATGGATTAGCGGAGTGGTGGGAAACTTCATGAATTTATGCCTTTTGGACAAAAAGTAAAAAAGAAAGTTTTAGCCCGCGGGTCTCGCCCAAGAATATTTTAATAATTAAATTTGACAGTTAGATTATTTTGAGCCCGAAATGAAGTAAAAACTTCAGAAGGCCATAACTTTTTATTGGGAACTTAGTTTTTGGAAAATGAGGACTTTCTAGAAAGATCTCAACATCCTCTTTGCACAACAAGCTTGGGAATTTGATTTTGATAAAGTTTAAAGGGTCAATTTTGAGAAAATGTCTTTCTGCTAATCAAAATGTGAACTGGTCTTTTAACTTGCAAATATTTGTTCAAATCGCCATTAATTCTTTCTCAACATGTCAAATAGACATGGAGGATTTCACTTGGAATAATTTAGGATAGATTTCAAGGGTTAAATTGTTTGATTGAAGATCAATTCGAATTTCCCCAATTTAACAACAAAAATGACTAAGAAATTGTTTGAGCCGATTTGAAAGGTTCTATGAAAATTTCTTAAGTATTATAGTTTTTTTGGGGTCATTTTGATCATGTAACCTCAATTCCAACATTTTATTTCATTTTCCAAGGTTGCAGGGTCGATCTATGCATTTTGATAAAACATTTTCTAGTTTTGAAAACATCTAACATAGATCTAATTCGAAAGGATCTATTTTCCATTTATCATCTTCTAAGTATTAGAAATCATTCCAAATCCAATCTAACTCATTAAGTTGATTCAAATCAACGTATTCAAATGCCAAATTACAATTCTGATTTTTAAAACTTTCATTTCTAAAGAACAGAGCATTATGACATTTCTTCATACGTATTCACTTTTTCATCTTTCCAACAGAGATTTCAAATTACATTCAACAATCAGATTTCCAATGAAAGCAATATCATTTGAACAAAGTAACCACTTATATTTATATAGATCAAATACAACTTTACAATCACAACTCTTTCTCATTACATTCCTTTTTACAATGAATACAGAGTATATTTCTTTCACATTCAAAAGGGATTTCATTTCCAAAACATAGTAACTCTTCAACACAAAATGTATATTAAATTGTCATCCACATCAAGTGGGGAAATGGTTTACAAAAGTAGTTTCGCAAGGGACTGTCAGAACTTTGTCTTCTTCCTCAATTACAATATATAGAATACAATTTCTTCCACATTTATTCAAAAACAGAGAACAAAGTATATCTCTTTCACAATTCAATTTACAACTTTCATAGCCCATATAGACCATCTTTCCATCACAAATAATATACAAGATCATCCACTTCAAGTGGGAAAAGGTTACATTAAGAAATGATCTCAGCAAGGACTGTCAAATTGTCTTCTTTCTCAGTTCTAGAACAACAGATGAATTTCCATCATTCTCCAATTTGGTCACAACAAAACAGGGGAAAGGCAACGCTCTCCACCCAACCAAGACATCCAATGAAAAGGGAGAAGCCATCCTTCTTCATTGGCCCCCGAGCCCCAACCACATTGCAATAAGAAATGTTTTTCAACTCATGGAAACAACAAAGCTTCCACAACACAAAAGCAATCTTTCACATTCAACACATAGTCCAAAACATAATGCAGTTTACAACCACATGAAAACAACAAACAAAACTCAAGCTTCATCATGCAAGCCAAAGGAGCAAGAACTATGGGGAAGCTACTTATGCCTCCCAAAGGGGAAATGGGTATCACCACCTGAAAGCAAACCACCAAAATATATCAATTCAAATCCCTGACATGCCCTTATGCCTCCCCCAAGTACCCCTTATACCTCACATTTCCTTATGCCTCCCCAACCTCTTATGGCACCCCATAATGAGTAAAGAAATGCAAGTTATTTCTTTTACAAGGTGGAACCCAAATCCCAACTCCCTCCACACTTATACCTCCCCAAAACACTTATGCCTCCCCACAAGAATCCCCATAGTCTTCTCCTACACCATACCTAGGCCATCTACCCAACCAACCAACAAGCAATATCAAAACATTCACAACATTTACATATGCATAAATAAGAGAAGAGCATTTTAAAGAGCCAAGCTCCTACCTCTCCATGATGGAGTTTGTTCCAAAGTTCCAAACAACAAGCTTTCCAATGTAAAATAGTCCAAGATCAATAATCCACAAGCATTCAACAATCTCCAACTTTCTCCAAAATTGCAAGAGCTCCCAAAACCAAAAGAAGTCGCCCAAAATGAAGCAATGCAAGGTGAAGTAACCCCAAAACAAGCCAAGGAATTCAAATATATAGAAGAGGAAAGAGAAGAGGATGAGGTGGATCCATGTGGGATGCCACATCACACATCCTCAACTCCAACTCATAAGTCAACTTCAATCTCCAAGGCACAATAAATAAGCAGGTGAATAAATGACAGTTTACTTACACACTCAAATCAAACCCACACCTCATAAGGACTGAAATTTAAAGTATGTAAGAAAGTGAAATTAAAGCATACAACTTGACTTACAAAAATGCATAATGAAGGCTAGATTTAAACCCTCCAACCATAGGTAAGGTTGGCATGCAAATTTAAGAGGTATGGGACAAGTTTAACTTGTCCCACAAGCCTCCAAAATCAGCCTCCAAGGACAAATTCGAATTTCAAAAGGAGGTGGAGTGTTTCATACTCCAAAATTAATTTACAAATCTCTTACACATTTCTTACAACACTTTAATTTTAGGCCAACAACTCTAATAATTACTTTCTTATGTCCCAATTTGATTAATTAATTTTAACAACATGTTTACTCACATTAATTTACCACAATTAATAAATAATGAAAGGGGTAAACACATCACTTAATAAACACATACAAACATCAATAAAAAGGAACCAAATAAATAAATACACATAACCCTTGGTCACATTTAAATGTGATCCCCCATGGAATCCCTAACAATCAAACACACACACACACGAACAATACAAGTTGCCATGGTGACCTTGTTGAATTCATCTAGAATTCCAATGTGGTTGGTCTCCAATCCCCCGATGTTTGTTGTGATATTTTAACCTACAAAACACAATACCTCCTTCGGCCTCGTGGCCATATCAGAACATCCAAATGAATATAAATATAATTTCAAAATCATCAATATATATATGAATCACAACATCAAGACAATCAACTATATCATCATCAAATTAATTCAATTTTCCTTAGGTCTACTCAATATATCCAAATATCACATGTCCTAATGACATCCATAAATATATAACCATGTTGAACAATATCTCATCATCAATGTATAAAATGTCTCTAATAATCCTCATGCATCATATATGAATCAAAGTCAATAATAATCCATGATCTGACATCTAACACCATACTAAATCAAAACTATAATAATGTCCATAATATAGTTAGCAATATCATGATCAATATCAAAAGTGCTCTGAGGGAAGTGGGCACTACAACATGGATGAGGAGATGGACTCCTTGGAACATAACCAAACTTGGGATTTGGTTAAGTTGCCAACAAGTAAGAGGACATTGCAGAGCAAGTGGGTTTACAGGATTAAGAAAGAAGAGGGTGGACAAAAAGGTACAAGGCAAGGCTTGTAGTAAAGGGATTTACTACAGTAAAGGTGTATTGACTTTGGTGAAATATTTTCTCCGTTGTTAAGATGACTTCTATTCGTACTGTATTGAGTTTAGTTGTAGTAGAAGATTTTCATTTAGAGCAACTAGATGTGAAGACGACTTTCCTTCATGGTGATTTGGATGAAGAAATTTATACGCAGATTGCTTGGGTATGAAGTCAAGGGTAAGGAGAAACTAGTGCAAGGTTAAAAAGAGCCTATATGGGCTCAAACAAGCTCTAAGGAAATGGTACATAAGGTTTGATAGTTTTAAGCATGAGCATGGTTACTTGAGATGTGAATATGACCATTGTGTTTATTTCAATAAGCTTGAAAATGGGAGCTACATTATTTTGTTAATGTATGTGGATGATATGCTTGTTGTAGGATCTAGTATACATGGCATTTGTGAGCTTAAGAGAAAGCTAGCTCACACATTTGCTATGAAGTATTTAGGAGCTGCAAAAAGAAACCTTGGCATGCAAATACATAGAGACAAAAAAAAAAGAAATTGTATTTGTCTCGGGAGGATTATATCTACAAGGTGTTAGAAAGGTTCAACATGCGTAATGCAAAAACTGTTAGCACACCTATGACTGGATACTTCAAATTGAGCAAAGATCAGTTTCCTTCATCACATGAGGAGGTCAAATACATGACACGAGTGTCATATGCTTTAGCAGTTGGAAGTCTCATGTACACTATGGTTTGTACCAGACCAGACATTGCATATGTAGTGTGAGTTATGAGTAGATATATGGCTAATCCAGGTAAATAGCATTGGAAAACAGTCCAATGGATACTCAGGTATTTGAAAGGGACATCTAGCATGTAGTTATGCTATGGAGGTTCAGATATTTCATTACGTGGCTATGTTGATTCAGATATGGCTAGAGATCTAGATGGTAGGAGGAGCACTACTGGATATATTTTCACAAAGTAGGTGGAATGACAGTTAGTTGGATTTCGAGATTGCAGAAGGTTGTGACTTTGTCTACTACAGAGGTAGAGTATGTTGTAGCTACAGAGGCTAGCAAGGAGATGATATGGATGAGTAGGTTCATGGAAGAGTTGGGAAAGGAGAAAAGTGATTGTAAATTGTTTAGTGACAGTTAGAGTGCAATTCATTTGAAGAAAGAACTCATTGTTTCATTCAAGAACGAAACACATTCAGTTGAGGTATCACTTCATACGGTAGGTATTGGAGGATGGATAGTTGAATCTGGAAAAGATTCATACGAGCAAGAACCCTGTGGATATGCTAACAAAGCCATTAGAAAAAGAGAAGTTGGAGCTACACTCCACTTCTATTGGTCTTCGAGTTTGAGACTTGAAGAGGAAGAAACAAAGCCAAGGAAGGATCCAAGAATGATGTTATACGATATGGTGCAATAATTAAACTCCAAGTGGGAGATTGTTGAGTTGTGGATCTCAATTACTTCATTTTAGCATGTAATTGAAACTTGTTGGAAAACACAGTAATCGACATCGGTTAAGGGAGCACCGCATCGGTCGGGAAAGGAAGACTGACATCGGTCAAGGGCAAGTAAGAACCAATGACAGTTAGGTAGACCGATGTCGATTACCGTGGCAACGAAGTTTTAACTAACTCTCGGGAATTATATCTATTTTTAGCATTAAAATAGATTTATTAATTGTAATTGCATGACTAAGTGCCCTAAGTCTATAAACGACTATATAAGCACAAAAGCTAGGGTTTAGAAGAAATGATCAACAAGAATTAGAAAGAACTTGAAAAAGGTCAGTAGAGAGAATTATTTGTGGTAGAGCGAAATCAAGGAAGAAAGTACTGAACATCCGAGAGGTGTGGAAGATTGTAAATCTTTATGTATATCTTGTTAAAGCTTTCAATAATAGATGGCTTGTTTCTTGGTGGACGTAGCCCACTTTGGGTGAACCACGTTAAATGATGTTGATTTATGTCTCTTGTTTTGTATATTTCTTCTAGTAGAATATTTGCTTTTATTTTCATGTATGTTTAGATCGATATATTGTCTGCATACAACCAAAGTGTGCTAACCTCAACAGAGAGGTGTTCCTATAGTGGCAAGCGCATATGGCTGTAATGGCGTGAGTGGTTCAATTTTTGGGCCGACATAATTTTTTTAATAATGTAAAGATATTAGGGTGTGGATTTACCTAGGTTTATGGGACAATTTTGGCCCATGGTTTTGTAAAATTACTTAAGCAGCTTGTCTACTTATGTGGTTTTGTGCATATGGTAGGGTTATAATGTAACGTTGCAGGAGATGTGTCTCGAACTCGTGTGTGAATTCTCAGAGATTTTGTTGAGCATAGCTCCAAATGGATCTCGGGTATTGTACGAGAGAACAATGGTTTGTAATAAAATCGAGTAAGTGATTCTTGGTGGACGTAGCCCAAATTGGGTGAACCGCGTTAAATATTGTCTCTTTGTGTTGTGTTATTTTTATTATGCACTTTTATTTGAGATTTGTAATATTTTCTATGTATTAGTTTCTATTGTTGTGATTCTCGTGATGGGTTGTTCCACATATTTTATCCTTTATTCCCTAACACCATCAGGTGTTGGCCCTCACTCTTATCATGACACAAACAACAATCTCCCATAATGGCAAGGTATATCTCACATCGCTGCATAAATATCCATCATTGGAACACTTGGGGGACATTGCTCTTATTCTCCCCTTCTAGCACTCTCAATTATTTCTAGCATGTCCTATCACACTTCGTGCTCTGTGATTCATGTCTCATCTCTCGAGCAATCTTACACAACTTGATACACTATTGTATCATCATTACCCGATGACACACTCGTGTTCTTCCGATTCTTACATGATTGTTGAGGGATTTGTTACAATAAGAATCCCATTTCATCTTTGCCTTACATGATCCATCGACATATCTATCTCTTACATACTCACTCATACATACATACATCTATTACCATCTATTACTATTCATGCATACAATATAATTTTTCATCACTTAGATATTACATTACTCAATCACCTATACATTATCTATTATCATCCTCATATATCACTTATCTATCTTTTTCAAACATCACTCATCAATATCACACCCATCAACACACACTTGGGGGCATCCTTCTTATCTCTCCCCCACCTTCTAGCATTATCGCCTATCACACATTTTACACAACACATCCGGTCTCCCACATTCATCATACACATCTTGATATAATCTTGTATCATCATTACCCGATGATGCACTCTCATGTTATGGTTCACACTTGACTATTGATAGCATCCTATACACATGAACCTCACACACTACACTACACACTACACACTACACACTTTACACATCATGTGCTTATCACATCTCTTTCTTACCGCATCTACTCTACACATTCACGACATATATTTTCGACATCTACGTGTTCCCGTTGTGGTTATTTACCTATGATGCACTCTAGTTCCATGATCCATACTGACTGTTGAGGGTCTACATCTCAAATGGACCTCATCACACTCACACATTCATTCATTCACTCACACACTCTACACTTTTCACTTTGACGATCACATCTTTTTAGTACATACAAATCAAATCACTTCCTAATGATGCACTCTTGTTTCATAGCTCATTCTCGACTACTGAGGGGGCATGTATAAATTAACCTCACAACATGGATACACATCCACTCGGGGGGCACACAACTCCTATCACACTCACTCTACATTCCATTCCATCTACACTCCACATCATATTGCATATATTGGTTGCATTTAGTCTTGCTTGCATTTACTTGTTACATGTACACTTTTTTACACATGCTAGATAGATATCTTGTATGTTATTATATTTTTCCATACACACATGTATGTTCACTTACTTTCTAGTTATGATTATAGATTCTACAAATCTATTACACGCAACATGATTGCTTGGCGCAATACCTATTACAGCACCACAATGGCTCCTGGGGCCATCCACTTTTGTATATTAGGTATTATTGTTTCATTTTCATAAGACTTTTCGTTATCGGATTATACATGTTTTGACATATGTTTTATCACTCTAACATGCTAATGGGTACTTCATGTGCAACATTTTTATGCAGCGCTATTTGCTTCTATGGTTGTCAATTACATTATTTGTCATTACTTGTTATTTGTATGTTATTGTTTTGCAAGCTCGCCTTTGTCTTGTGTGCACACTATTTGTTTTTGGCTTAGTCACCTTGATTGTCTTGTAACATCATGAGCGGTGTTCTATGTTTACAAACCACTTTTTACAATCAACATTGTCTTCTTGCGTGTTTACATTGTCTTCTTGTGTCTTAGCTTACACATTGTTTGCTTAGCTTACATTTTATTTTCTACATGTGTGTTTGTCTTTACTTGTACTAACACTTGTCTTCTAGACACTTTGTTTATGTTTGCCTTCATTTCTACCAAGCACGTTCCCTTCCCCTTGTAGGGCACGATTTTAGCACAACGGTTGGTTCTCCTTTGGGCCACATTCTCCTTCAGTGACGTCACATGCACCCCAAACGAGGGGGTATCATTTGGGTGAATCAATCACCCCATACATTGTTATACAATCATCACACAACACAACATAGTACTAGTACAACATAGTTGTCGAGATCGATAGGGCTCAAAATCGACTTGAGTCCTTAAGACAACACAAACATTAGCGCCTGCACCATGACAATAAGTGTCTGGTTTCCTTGACCCTTACTATACGTTTGTGACCAAGGGGTAGTTACATATCATTTGGCATTTTAACACAATATATAGAAATCCTGACATAACAACTTTTACAGGCACATAGTCCTCAACACTCCACATGCATGTAGTACACAACACTTTTCACTTTCATGTTAGATCAAATTGTTTAAAATTTTACACACAATTTACAATGGTCTTCTACATTATGGGAAGTGGTTAAAGGTTGGAGGATGACACAATACTTTTATCCCTACACTTCTTCCATGACTTGGCATGAGATCACCCAAAAAATCCCTGGCTAGTGCAACCGGTGTGAGATCGTCCAAAAAACTCATTCTTCTACAACATCATCACGATCCTTTCTACACCCTTTTTTTCATCAAAAATCAGGTGCACATGTTCCTTTTCACATTTTTATATTTTACATAATTTCCTTATATGTTTTTTACACATTTCAATCATATACATGCATATTTGACTACTTGATTCACTCTTCTCTTTTGTAGGTCGGTCCTTATGGGAAGTGGTAGTCATACCATCACAACATCAACAACACCAATCACATCGACATCAACATCAACAACAGGAATGATCACAACATCTACACATGCATTTCTACCCTACAGTCATTGTCATCATCACTTTTTGCACTTTCTCCTCCTTAGCATCCATGCTTCACACTTTTATCACTCCACGCTTTTGTCTCATCCTCGACATGCTCTCATCACCGATCTAAATGGTTATTAGGTACACACATCTTGTATCTACTTTATGTTATCAAGAATTCACTCAACAACATAAAGTGGGGGCAAATGTAGACACAAAATCACACACTTTGGGTATCTATTTAGTCTTGATTGCATACTACTATTCATATGATTCCTAAGTAAGAAAAGTACTAATCAACCCATGTCTTTGGCCACATTTCTTTGCTTTCTATTGCCACTTTTGGTCTTGCACCCTTTTTAGCTTAGTATTCCTTTTTACACCTCGAGCATTTATCATCCTAGACACCAACACCTAGCTAGGATGCTGGCGCCTGCCAGGATGCCGCCGCTAAGAACCCTTGTCCCCTTTGGGCGCCCCGACCTATTTGTACTTTGTTTACATCTTTTGGGTCCTTTCTAGCCATTTGAGCATCTTATCTTTTTGGTAGTTGGCCTTTTTGGGGTTAATTATGAAATTCAAGCAAGGGAATCATACAAATATAAAGTTATGTGATCATAATAAAGGGCCAAACATTGAGCATTAGCTATCACCACCTAAGGTTGCATCCATCACACATCTAAGAGCTCCATTGCATCCATCTGAAGCACCATCCAAGGGACATAAGGAATGGTTATTCTGCATACACTTCATAGGAGGGGAGTTCATTTTATTCCATGCACACATCTGTTACATTTCTTTACATCTAGCTTACTTTCTTGTTATTAAGTTGACACGCATAAGAGCCACTTAGGGAACAATTCCACACACACACGTATAACTACATTGGGTCTGAGATGTAGTTCAACACTCAGTCCTAAGATCACCATTATGACAACTGAGGATAGTCTGACTCCTCGTTCTACATCTTTATTTTTTAGGATTTGATGTCTCTTTAAGGGTTTTGTAGGTCATTAGTTCATTGCAGGTTTGTGGCGCCTTTGGTGATCATTGTGTGACCAAATGTGAACAACAATGAATACCTCATGACCACTAAGAGGAAGTTTTATGAGAATTTCTACAAACATAGGCACCTAGAAATAGGTCTAGGGCACCCGCAAGAACCCCTATCCCTCTCCACACACCCTAGTCCGTGCAAATCGTTAGCTCGTACTCTTTTTCGAGATTTCGTGTGACACTCCTTCCTCTCTATTCATCCAAAGTCAACACTTTCGGAATAGTCCATATTTCACTGCGAACTAGCTAAGGCTCTTCTTACCCTTTTTGTAACTAGGGTTTCACATTTTATTGCTTAGTTTGCTTGGGTTAATTTTTGTACTTAATTGCTACATTTATTTATTGTTGCAATAACAATCAAATTCGACTTATATATCCATATTTCGCTTAATCACCTAGCGCTAGAGTCCCGAAGGTCATTAGCGTCTTCTCCTCTCTTGCCCAGTTAGAAATGCTAAGAAAATTAAATTTTTTTTTGTAAAAATTCACGAAAAACAACCCAATTCAACACAATTTTTGAAAAAATCACACTTACTAGCTCAGTTGTCATATGTGACGCCACAACTATCGCCACCATCTCAAATCAACTCAATTCGGTGCTCTCACTTATGGCATCTTTTACACTCATAGCTCAAAATCACACTCGCGTAATGATCAAATGACATACCTATTCACTTTTTCTTATTACTATTTATAGTAAATTTCAATTTCCTACCTCGCTATAGTCATTATTTACACTCATTCTCCTAACTAATATACATCACATGATTTTCATCATATCTTGAGCATTAATACTTCGATTCTTGTTCCATTTGTGCCATTTCTCTTGAGAAATCCACCTCATATCGTATCATACACATTACATAAGCATTATATTCATACTTGATACAACTCGACTCAATATACACATAATTTTACAACATCACCAATATTACACTTCGATCACGAGTACATCCTCACACATTTACTTTCGGCTTAATGTCCATTATCATCATCACTCTTCCTTTCACCGAAAGTGGGGCATACAATCGGGGTCATCCTACAATTCCCCTCACATTGTTACGTAATCATTCTACATTTCTAATTCGACATTATCAAAAAATTCTCATACATCATGCGACATTTCACATAATTCCCCCTAATGACCTAATCTGGGGGAAACAAGTGTAAAATATCTCTAGGAGTAATCAATCAAACACATATAATCTTAATAACAAATCTTCCACTATTTGAAATCACATCAATAAATCGACACAACACAACACATTTTTCCTCCCAAATGACCTAACTTGGGAGTTACATCACCACTTTCCCAGGTGACCTAACATGTGAAGTTATCTCCACATTTTCTATCGCTTCTAGATGACCTCGGCATGGAATCCATGTCATACATATTACAACACCCTGGAGTGGGGGAAATGAGATGTCGTTATCTTTAATATATTACTCCTATAATGGGTTATTCACATTTGATCAAAAAGTATCAAAATGAACAAATTTGGTCTTTTGTCATTGTCTGTAGTGCCTAGAGCTTTTGGGGATGTAGTTGAAGTTAGAGGGTAAAGCTAGACCTCTCTCCCTACACTCTTTCTTTGGTGGCAGGACGACCAAATCCTCAGTTTTTCACACACATAAAATTAGGTTGGGAATTGATCACTCCCTACCCCCAACAAATCTCCATTAGTGACAATATCAAAATCTCCAATCACTTAAAATCAAAATCATAAATCTTTCTTAGTGCTCCTCATAATGGTTTTTCATCTCTCTTTATGTCGTATGGGTCGACATGCCAATCCATGGTTCGCCACGCCATATTTTCTTATTCTCGCGTGGTACTTCTACAACATCTCGTGCATACTTCCACAATGAGGCTTCTATAGACATATCATAGGTATGTTCCTTACTTCCTTTACACTAGTTGAATTTCATTCAATCAACATAAAGGGGGAATGTAGACACAAAATCACACACTTACTACTATTTACTATACCGCCAAGTATGTTGTTTTATATATGGATCTTGAGTAAGAAAAGTATTCACTAATGGCACACTTCCTAGTCCATCCGTTTGTGTTGTTGGTTTCTATTACTTTTATCTTTCAAACTTGTCACTCATACACCTAGTTTTGGTCAGGTCACAGGGATCCCTATCTCTCAGTCTTCAGACATTTGTCATCAGTTGTCTTTGGACACTAGCTCCCAGGTGATTTTGTCCATCTTGGGTGCTCGTGTCCTCTTTATTTTTGACATTTTATGTTAGTCTTTGTAGTTTTCCCACTCATATCTCGAGGTCATAGTTGGCATGTTGGGAAATTAGTGTTGAAATTCAAGCAAGAGATCCCTATATAAACATAACATACATACCATTATTATGGCAGATAATTCTTATCAAGGGTTATCTATCTACATATCTTAAGGGACTGCATTTGGGTGCATTTTTCTACATACACACTACATAGGAAGGGAAAGTTCATTTTTCCATCCCACACATTCACATTTTATCTAGCTATTTCCGCTATCTTGGCATCATCCGCGTAAGGGCAACCTAGAAGCACTATTGCACACACAAGCACATAAAACTACATTGGGTTTGAGATGTAGCGCAATGCTCAGTTGCAAGTTTAATAGTTGACTATTGAGGACGTTATTGACCCCTCATTTTGCATATTTATTTTTTAGGATTTGATGTCTCTTTGAGGGTCTTGTAAGAGGTTATTTTTGTTGTAGATTTACAGGTACTCCCGTAGTCAAAGTGTGACTTTTAGATGATCAGTGGTGAATAAGTACAAAACCCTAGCGATACTTTCAAAACTAGATCCCAAGCTTTTTTGTAGTCTATGGAGCCCACCAGAGGTCTAGGGCACCCAAAGCGCCCCTACCCATATCTAGGTGCCTGTGTCCAGGAGTTTCGAGTATCTATGCATTTTTCTAAGTGGGATTATGATGATCTATATTTTTATTCTATCACATTCTCCAGTCTAGACACACTTCAAGATAAGTGAAATCAAGGTAAGTGCCCTATCTCTTGTATTTATTTTCATAAATAAATCAAATAAATTGCATAACACCTATATTTCATTATATATCAATTGTAGCAATCATTGCTTTCATATTTTAATAAAATATCTAGATTTTATTGAATCACAAAGGCCTGCATTGATTTGCATACACTATATAAGAGGGGAGTCTATTCTATTCCATCATACACATTACACATATTTGGGACAATCTAGATCTAGCCCACTATCATTGTGTAACTTGCACAAGGGAAACCTAAGGCACGCGGCATTAATACACACACACAAAGAACTACATAGAGTCTAAGATTTAGTGTAACACTCGGTCGCAAGTTCACTCTTCAGGTGACCATCGGGGTTAGTCCGACTTCCCATTCCGCATATTTTCATTAGATTTGATCACGGTTTGTGGGCATGTGTAGCTAGTCATTTGTTTTGTAGGTTACAGGTGTGATTAGAACCCTAATAGTGAATTCAGAGTGATAAAGTGAATATTGGAGTGAAGACCTTCCAACCTAGAAAACTTTGGACTCGAGCATATAAGGCACACTAGCACCCAAATTAGTCACTAGCGCCTATGACTCTCCCGCCTCCTCATGCGGTGCTTCTATCCTACATATTTATGTTCTTCTGAATCTTCATCAAGCCATTATGACGTTGTTCCTAGCTTGTTACAATAGATACATAGTCCCGATCACTCCCAGATCACACAGAATCAATTGAGTCTTCTTCTTCCCTTCACTTACTTAGGGTTTTACATTATTGAATGTTTAGTGCTTGCACATTATTGTATGTAATCACTTGAATATCATTTGTTATAGTAAGTTACTATGAAAAGAGGTGTAATTCAATTTAGATTAAATCAACAATCCCTCTTCCCCTTATTGTGGGATCTTACACTCTTGATGTTTTATGTCAAGTTATGGTTCATAATGTCCCTTATACTATCCTTTTAGGCCATCCTTGATTACATACTATGTATACAGTTCTTTCTATCCATGCCCTTGTTACACCTTCTTCCATGGATATTGCTATAGTAGATTTGACATCTCATGTTGTTACTCCTCGTGATATTCCTCAGTATATGATGTTGTTGACATTACCTACTTTGCACATCCTTCTAATCTTGGGATACACCCTAGTGATATTGATAATCCTCCTATTGGTACTGTGATAATCCTTCCATTATGTCTCACTCTCGATGCACTTTTATTGATCATATACTTAGTGCTTCCAATGTTACATCTCTCTCGTAACCTTCCTCATCAAAATTTATCGCACCACATGTTATTTGCCAATGATTCCTAATGCTTTCACTTTCCAAGATTCTATGCATGATTCATTTACTATGGTTGCACCTTATCTTGTTACATCCTTGGGGAAAATCAATTCCCCTCTTTACACATTTATGTCTACGGTCATAGGGGATAATTCATACTAATTTATCACTACGATCTTCCCAAATTACATGTATTTCTTATAATGAGTCATGTCTCTCTCCCTCCATCGATTGTCATGATACTAATGATCCTCCTAGAATTACATATGCTACACATATTTTAACTCATATAATGCTCCTTATGTTTGCACTTGATTTTTCCACTATTACCATCATGCACAATGTTATACCTATTACATTTTCTTCTAATGGGTACATTTTTATTGTTTATATACTTCCAATTCATCTAGTTGGGATCATGGACTCTAAAGGGTTTTCCCCTCACCATGTTGACATTGTTCTTTGGTAGCTCTTATGTTTACCAATATTCTACCTATTATAGTTTATCCACATGCATGACACAATCCTACTCTACATGCTTAGTCCATACCTATTTCCTATACTTGGCCTCATGTACTCTCTCGTGACCATCGAGTCATGGATCATGTTCACCGCATAGTTATTTTATATCAATGAATCGTGGGTCCATGCCTAGTTCTTTTATTGTATACATCCTTTTGGCATTCACATATGGGGGCATCCTAATCCCCCACACCACTCAATGATACACTCTTGTTCCTAGTTCATACTTGAATATTGAGGCATCCTTACCTACATGAACCTCACTTTGCACACATACACCGGGGCATCCTTATTCCTCCCTTCTAGCTATTCTCTTTCACATATTTGTAATAAAAATCCAAAAACATGTTTTCTTAGATCTTGATTGTACTCTACTCTTGCCTTATACTACTATATGTTGCCCCTTTGTTTATCATGAACTACTACTGCTCATAATATGTTTTATCATTTTTCATACAAGCATGAACATTCACATCATATCTTGAGGTGAATGTAAGTCACTTACAAGTTATTACACGATGTATGATGTTTGGCCCTATCCATTACCAATCCCACTAAGGCTCTTAGGGGCATCTACCTTTTCCCACTTACTATCAGGTTCTATCATTGCAATATTTAACATTTTCATTCTTATATTCAAATCTTACATTGTGGCATACTATTTATCTTTAGTAACATGCTAACGGGTGCTTCTTTTGTAACATTCACCTTGCAAGACTCCTTCTAATCTTGGTTGTCTACTTTGCTTATATCTTGTTTACTTTTGTGTACAGGTTATGCCCTATGTTTGCTTGTTTCCTTGTTTACACAAGCCATGATGAATTTGATTGGCTTAAGACATCCCGAGTGGTGTCCCATATATGCAACCAACTCCTTGTTTGCCATAGTTTGTTTTTTTTTCGTATATGCTTTTACTAGTTGTTTCTATACACTTGTATGCTAGCATTTTTCAATTCCTTTCCTTATGCCATCAGAATTACCATGTGTAATCTTTATTCCCAATGCAATAATCCTTGTATTAGATATGTACATATCAGTTTCATCCTTCCTCATTTGGGCTCCATTTTCTTTTGTTCATCTAACGCTTCCCAAAACAAGTGGGGAAAACATTGGGTGAAACTTTTCACCCTCCCAACAATTATAAGTAATAGTTATAGAATCACAATCAATAGGAACAAAACAAAAATTAGTTATAGAATAGGGGAAAAAATAAACTTGGCCACAAAAATAAGCCTAGATAAAACTACCCAGTACAGGAAAGAGTAGTGGGCACTAGTGTCTCACTTGGGCACTCCTGTCTTGGGAAAAAGTAGTTGGTAGTAGTTGCTCAATTATAATCTTCTCCAATTTCAACAGTTACACAGTTAATTTCAGATTCATTCAGTTACTAAGATAAACTAAAGTCAGTGGCAGGTCACAAATCACTAACTTAGGAACCAAAGCATGAAAAATAAGGAAGTGGCACCTAGGGCATATGTATAATACCGATATGCCTGGAATAATGTGTCACCTGAGGCAAGTTACAAATTGGGTTTGTGATCATCTGCAGTGGCACTTATCCATGGGGAAGTGTTAATGGTTGGAGGGTAAATCCTATAATCTCTCCCAATACACTTTCCCTTAGGGGCGACAAGATGTCTAAATATAAAGTTTAGGTTAGAATGCTCAAATCCCTAGTTTGATGACATGATACCTGTGTCCTTCGTATTATTCCAACTAGCTCCTAAGCTACACGTTGATAAGAAAGAACAAATTTCTACCTCTTTCTCTTTCAACATTTTAGTTATACTCAAACCCCTCGGTTTAACTTTTCTCGATACGATCCAATTTTACATATTGTTCAAGTTAAAGTTTAATTTCATTTACCTAGAGCATTGACTACACTTGTTTTCTTTTGCAAGTCTTATCCTATCCCAACAAAGGCAAAGCACACAAACAACCATGAAGAAAATCTCAAGCGCACTCTATCAAAGACGATACTCCAAGGAACTACATGTACACATCATCATCACTCCATGCACATAAAGGTCACCCTAGGATCATTATCCTTCCCTTCCCTTAGAATTCCATGGTACACATTTTGTACTATTCTATTTGACACACTACAACATACATTCGAAACTTTATTGGGAACAATATTCTTTCGACTCTCCAAGGTACACTTTTCTTTTCTACTTTATGCTACCAAATCCTTATTCACTAGCATCGAGTGGGGGAAAATGTAGTCACTAAATCACACACTTACTATGTACATCTTGCCTTTAAATACTTAATTTATATGCATGATTCCTAAGCAGGAGAACTAGTCATTAACAACCCTTGTTTTTTTTCGACATTGCATTTTATCTTTCTTATCTTTATACCTTGTTGTTTCGGACTTACACCTTGGGTTTTGCATACTAGGCGATATCATACTCTGTCTGGATTTCATTGCTTTATCATCCGGCACCTTGTACAAAACATCTCCGCAGAAACTAGAAAGTGCACTCGCGCATAAGGTACCTTATCTAAAAATATACCAAACATTATAAAACACCAAAACACCAAAAAAATCATAAAACCCCATAAAATGGAGCTAAAAGACAACTCACCACCCATTTACTAACCCTTACCCACTCACATTTAATTATGTCCATCCCACCTACCCATGTACATGCCCAATGCACTATGGACCCTATCATTGCACCCATATGTGTCCCACTCCCATATACACTCCAAATCTATAAAAGCACCCTCCCCCTCATTTTAACCCCGGCTCTTAGTGCACAAAGACTATACTTGAGTTTTCTTGCTCTCTTGCTTGCATATCTTGGTTTTGCAGGTCTTAAAGAAGGAAAGGCAAAGCACAAAGGATAGATCTTACTTGTCGTAACATTGTTTTAAAAATTCCAACACATGTAGGAATCACAACTACGATTGGCTTCGATTCTTCGCGAAATGTAACTACGATTACCTTGTGATCTGAGTCAAGTATAATTGTCATTTCATTTATTGTTTTGTCATTTTACATCAATAAAATGTATTTTTATCTCCTTAACAAGGTTCGGGATCCGAGTGAGGCATGTCCCCTAACCACGAAAAACAACTAACATTTTTCAAGTGTGCTTATGTGTAGGATTCCGATCTAAAAGAGTTTGTACCCACTTTATTCAATGAAAGAAACTATAATTGTCTCTGTCTCTTATCTATGGTAGCATAAGCCAATTCTATTTAAGTAGCATTGATTTGGTTGTTATTATTTGACTAATCCATCTTACAAGTGATCCAAATCTAGGCATACACACCCATTATGGATAAGAGTGCCCAAGTGCTATTGTTCCCTCCGAGAGATTTTGTTCTCCTCCCTTTTTCTAAATTTTCAAATGTTACATATTTCATATCTTTGTTTACTACCATGGGTCAACCTTTCACTTATTAACGAAACTTAAGCAAAGGAATCATATATATACATGTCTTATTTAACCTCATTATGGGGGCAAGCATTCAAGAGGCACATACTATTACAAGGAGCTAATATTTTCTATTTACTACACCAAGGACTACATTTTGGGACTACATAATTCATTGAATAAGATGGTTATTATGAATTCCAAACCACACATTTTGAATTGGGACAAAGTAGTTGTAGCTCGCTATTCTTTGTGTGAATGACACTAGGGAATCCTAGCTTAAGGTACACTATCCTAATCACACACACACATGAACTACATTGAGTATGAAATGTAGTGCAATTCTCAATGACGATCACATTATGGTGATTGCCGAGGTCAGTCTGACTCAAGCATATCCATATTTTTATTCAACTAATGTGTGCTTGAGTATTGCGCATGTAGCTAGTTTCTTTTTACAGGTACATGTGTGACTAAGAAAACTTGTAGTGAACCAAGCACGACCTACAATGAATAATAAGTGACACAGAAAGAACCATAATTGAATCTATATAGCAAATACCAATGCCCAAAACAAATGTTAGCTCCCCTATGGCTCTGTTCTCTCCCGTGAACTCATGTCCCTAAGATCGTCATATTCAAGTTTTTGATACAAAGCTTATATAGTCCAAATTTTTCCTTTCCATTCTTCATCACCCAAAATCGCTTTAGACCTACAATTATAAGTTGAGTTGTCTTTATCTCCTATCTTTCACTCTTACTTGTACTTCTTTAGCTAAATCTTGCATATTTATTATTATATCTATATGATTAGTAGTGTCCTTATATAGATATAAATTTTTTTAAATCAATAGGTACACATAGTTATAGGATGCTAACAACTTGCCATACACCAAATGATTTTATATATAACCGATATTTTCATCATTGTTTATGTTGCACCTTAAAAACCAAAAGTGAAGCATATGCATACCATTTTTAGTCCTTTAACCCCTTTACCATACCCAAACTAGCTTTTAAACCAATCAAATAATTAAGTGCATCTTTCCTCTGTGTCTTAGATTCCATTCAACACATGTTCATACGCTTCTATGCTACAAATTGCTAATATATATGTATTATGAGATGTACATTAATATTAAATTAATTAATTTAAATATATCTCATGTTTCTAACCCCGATCATGGATTTAAATAAGAATCCACATTTATTTTTCATGTGTAATCAAACTCCAATCTTATGAAGATTCATATTAGGTATGGCTTTCTAGATTTCCATAATAGATTCTTGATTACTAGCTTCAAGTGAAATTCATCTCTTAGAGTAGGCCATATAATCTATTCCTAGAGGTATGCAAAACATATATAAAATTACCTTTATGCCTTTTTTAAGCAAACCAAGATTTTAATCCATAGGACATGATAAAGGGAACATTATAGTAAGAAAAGAACATGGGACCACCAAATGGAATGTGATTTGAAATCGAGGTCCGATTTGAAATTATCTCTATCCCATATTAAATGTCGCTTCAGCAATTTCCAACATTTTCAAACACTTTTGGCCTTCAAAGTACCCACAAATTATACAAAGACATGTGAGAGAAAAAGAGATTGAATATTCAACCTTTTTCAGTTCACTTTCGCATGGGGCTATTGAGGATTATGTAAATCCCGAGAATAATTTTCTGGATTTTTCATATTCAAGGGCTCAAATGATCATTTAACACATAAGGTTTGATCTTGGATTTAAATGCCAAGAAACCCGAGACCACCAAGTTTTTTAGACTTGCAATAGATGTCCCAAACAACTTTATGAGAGCCTCTATCACCCTCAAAATATCCCAAAGGAAGTCTCTCAAAATATTTTCTAGTTTGGAACAGAAACCTTAGAGGATGACCAACAAAAGAGTAATATATAAAAGCATGGAAACTAAGATGTTATAATAGACTTAGAACTTTTATGGAATAGATGAAGGTTTGGAATCCCAATAATCAACTTTTTTCGAACTCATTGGACCACATAAGCCCATACATCATAGGGGTGGATTAAGCAACGAACATAATGTCAATGAATTTAAATTGTTCACCGGGATAAATTCTATGCCTCTTAGATTTGTTGAACCAATTGGACAATGGAGTGTAAGACTTGCGATAAAGGTCCCAAATAGCTTTACAAGATCCTTTGTTGCCCTCAAAATTAGTCTCAAGGAAGTCTCTCAAAATATTTTCCGATTTTGCATAAGAAACCTTTGAGTGAGCCCACCAAGAAGAGTGGCATATAAGGTGTTCTAATAGACTTGGAACTTTTATGCAATAGGTGGAGGTTCGAAACCCAATAATCATTTTTTAAGTCATCAAACCACATAAGACCATAAATCATAGGGTTGGATTGAACATCAAACATGAAGCCATGGAATTTGAATTGTTCATAAGGTTGAAATCAATGCCACTTATCTTTATTAAATCAATTGGGAAATGGAATGCAAGACTATATGTAGCATTGAGTTTTTTTCCACCGTATAAAGGATTTAAAATCTAGGCAAAAACATTAAGACACTCCATGACATTATAAATAGAGGACTTCGGAAATCTAGAAAGTGGAATCAAGAGCCAAAAATGAACTCTCTTGGCAATTCTATGATAGTGGGTTATCATTCGAGACAGGTAAAAAGAAAAACAACATCAACCAAGGAACAACAAAAAGCAATCAAGAAAATCTACAAAGGAAAAAAACAAGAGAAGAATTTGCTTACAAAATTATGATATAAAAGGCTATGCGTCAAGCTTGAGCTGGGTGTAGCTTATCAGATAATTACTCTTCCCGCAATCCTCTCTTAAAGAATAGAAACTACAAGCAAAAATATGAGTAGGAAGTGAAAGATTTGGGTGCATTGCATGTTGAATTTGATAATGTTTCCTAAGAGAAAGGTTGGTTATCGATTGAGAAACGCTACATAGCTGACACTTTGAAATACGTGGAGTAGGTGCGAGATTGTTACAAACGAGCTTTTAAGAAGGCAAAGAAGGATTTGAGCACACTCGAAGAGAGTTGGTAAATGTGGCCCAGAGAAAGCTCACTTATCAAGGACAAATATCGGTTATTTAATAATCTCAAAGAGAGCTAAAAGAGAGTAGAATAGTGCAAACAAGATTATGAGGCAACGATGAAAGATTTAAGCAAATTGAAAGTAGAGATGAATGATAAGGAGATTGTTTTTTCCAAATTTGAATAGGAGTTTAAAAACACAAATGCAGTACAAAAGACGAGGATTTCGATTGCCATATTTGCATGGAACCATGTAATGAATCGGGAAAGCATAACATTTGGTATGTTTGGGTGTTTGTGCAGATGTGAAGAGATAAAATGCATGAGTGATGAGACTTTTGCAAGTTCTCAGATATAGTAAGGTGCGTATCATCACAAAATTAATAAAAACTTAAATTAGTCCATTTCTTAATGCAAAAAAATTGTTCACTTAAAATTTGTTTGGACCAGGAGAAAAGCATTAATGCTTTGGACTATAATATCAATAATGTTTGCTTTGCAGACAGGTCAAGTTGAGGTACAATACTTTGATTGAAAAAAAACCATAAACAAAGGTAAATACCATAATTTCCCACACGCTTTACATATATGTTAGCATTATCTATTTCACAAGTTTTGTGGATCTAACTTCAGTAGTGCTCAATCCTAACTTCGACTTTGACATTTACCATTTCAACACCTGAAGTCAGTAGCTTCTAGGTATACGATCGCATTGTATATACTCAATAAGTGGTTCTTGTTTGTGCACCATCTGTTTTCCTACACTTACTTGAGCTTACTACTTGAAAGGAAGACTACAAATTACGACAAGATGCATCCATGTAGCTCCTGGTTTTCAACCCTAAAACTTTCCAAGTTTCCCCAATTTTTCTTGTGTCGTCTTTGTGAGATTGAAATGCTTATGTGGAATATGCATATTAGATAATATTTGGGCGGAATCGAGGGGGAATCTTTATCACATTCTTCAAATCTAAAGAGAAACCATAATCATACATGATCATGAAATCGACAACATAATGAACCCTCAATGCAAAATTGCAGTTTTTAAACATATGTAGACTTCGAGATTGAACCAAAAAATGCAACTTTGCCTTTCAAGTATTCATTGACTACACCTTGCTTTCTAAGATATCTCCAAACTATATTTCCACGATGCCTTGCACACCGAATCCCCTTTCCCCTGTCGAACAATTGGTCAACACAAAATACACATAATACATTTGTTGCTCCTCGTAATAAAGATAGCTCCCACAAAATGGTCCCCCACATTTTCCTCTCCCAATTCCTTCTCCTCCTCTAACACCCTCTTCTCGCAACCCTTAACCTCCTTTTATGTTTTGGTCCCTCAAAATCATCCTCGTCTTACAATGCCCCTTTTGGCGTTCAAATCACACATTTTCAAGTGCCATTGCTAGTTTAGGTAAAATTAGGAGATGTATGAAAACATTTTAAATATATGTGTTTAGTATTGTCTTTTTAATAGGATTATAATTAATGAGATTAAATAAATTGTTTTTAGATGTAATAAGTTTATTTTTTTTTAAGGTATTTTTAAATTTATTTTTATCGAAACATTTTATTTTATTGCATCCAAAATCAAAATTCAAATGTTCTTAATTTTTTTAAAATTTATTTAATTTAAATATATCTTTCAAAACGTATATGAAAAAGTTTCTATAAATTAAATAAATTTATATTGAATAAAATAGTTATATACAAGTAGGACTTATTCTCACAAGGGGACAAGTACCATATTCGTCCTACAAACCCAGCATTTTTAATAGGAAAATTAAAAAAGAAACCATGCTTAGACGAAGATTACATACAGTAGTAACAAACATCATTTGAAGGCGGAATAGATAGTCAACATGGCATGGTGGGGAAATCTCTGTGCCTGCGACTGAGTAAAAACATTTTGACATATGTTCTTGGAGTTTGGTGAAAGACAGAGATGGCTTATGAAAGCCTCTTGTATTCCTTTCTGCTCGCTCTGGTAGTAGCTCTAATCACATACAACATTGTCACAACTACCACTGCTGTTCATCAAAATCCCAGCATTGAAGATGACTTGGATCCCATTATCAGGAAACCCAATGAGGAGAGGCTTTTCCACACAGCAGTCACTGCAACAGACTCTGCCTACAATAAATGGCAATGCAGAGTCATGTACTATTGGCACAAGAAGCAGAGTCAGAGGCCTGGGTCAGACATGGGGGGATTCACCAGAGTACTTCATTCTGGAAGCCCTGACAACCTCATGGATGAGATCCCAACATATGTGGTAGACCCACTTCCTCAAGGAAAAGATCAGGCAAGACAATGTTTTAGTTTTGTTGCAAATTTCATTGTTTTATGAAGACTAGGGGGTGATTTTTCTGAGACTTTATTTTGGGCATATTGAAATTCCATGAAAATTGTTTGTTTGTTTGGGGTCGAGGGCGAGGTATAGGGAAAAGTGGGTATGCAGGTAGCAGGGGAGGCTGGTTCTTTCTTTTATGAAGACCAGGGAGGACCCAATGAGTTTTGTGAGTCCTAGACCCGAGTTTCAGCACATTGAAGCTCCATGGAAATTGAGCAGAGATGAGTTTTTGGGGTTGTAGTTGAGACGGTGAAAATGGCTATGTGAGTTGCAGTGGATTTTATTTCGTTGTTATGTGAAGACTAGGAGGACCCACTTAAGTTTTGTGAGTATTTTTCCTAGACCTGATTGCAGGTAGATTGAAATTCCATGATACTCGTGCAGAGATAATTGTTTGTGGGTAGAGGGTAAGTGGTTATGTGGGCAGTAGGAGATTTTATTTCATTTTTTGTATCGAGAGCACCGAGGACTGAATTAATTTTGAGGCAGTTATTCTCATTTTCCTGTCTTGTTTTTTGTTTCGTGTCCTCTGAAACTTGTCTATAATAACTATTTCATGTAGAGGGTAATTGCTAGGGGCAGGGGATTTGAGAACCCACGAACTGTTTTTATCATTATTTTTAAAAAGCACTCAAGTTTCAAGAATTTTTGTTCACTACTTTTCTATATTTTAAATTCATTGATACTTACATTATAAAATATAAAAACCATCGATACTTGATTGTAAAGTTTGAACAGAGAGAAACCCCTGAAAATTGTTTAGAGAGTAATTGATAGGGTGAAAGGGTTTATGTGGGTGGCAGGGGATTTTGTGGACCCATATTCGCTTTATTTCATTTTTGGGCAAGATTGGGGAGGATCCACTTAAGCTTCGAGCATTTTTCCTCACTGATCTGTTTTTTTTGTTAGTGATTAATTTTTCAGACATGGTTGCAACTAAAGTGAAAATTCTCCTGATCTGGGGTGGAGGGTAATTGATAGGGTGATAGAGATTATGTTGGCAGCAGGGGATTTGAGGACCCACTTTCATGTTAGTTCATTGTATTAATACGAGCAGAGGGGATCCATTCAAGTTTGAAGCACTTTTCCTCTCTGGTCTGTTTTTGTTTTGTGATTAATTTTTTTGGTTCTGTTTATAAGCAAAGTGGAATATTTCCGTGAAAATTGTAAATAGTTGGTTATTGGGCAGAGGGTACTTGATAGGGTAAAAGGTGTTATTTGGATGGAAGGTTATTTAATGACCACTTTAACTTTGTTTCACCGTTTTATTAAGAACAAGGAAGATCCACTCGTGTTTCAAGCATTTTCCCTTGGTGGGTTTTTTTAAAGTGATTAATTTTCCCAGATCCAATTGTAAGCTGAGCGAAATCCTATGGGATCAGCTGGAGTGGTGGGTAAATGACAGGGTTAACGGGATTATGCGGGCATCAAGAGATTTGACGACCCCCATTTTATTTTTATTGTTTTTTGTAAGAGCACAGATGGACCACTCAAGTTTCAAACACTTGTGCTCATTGGTCCGCTTTTGTTGTGTGATTAATTTTCTCAGGCCAGATTGCAAGGTAAGTCAATTTCACAGAAAATTGCTCAGAGACAATTAGTTAGAGTGGAGGGTTATTGATAGGAGATTTGAGGACACAGTCATTTTATTTCATTGTATTGAAAGCAGGGAGAACCCAGTGGAGGGTAATTGATAGTTATGTGGTTGATAGGAGATTTGAGGACCCACATTCATTTTATTTCGTTGTATTGAAAGCAGGGAGGACTCGCTTAAGCACTTGTCCTCACTAGTCTCTTTTTGTTTTTGAGTAATCTTCCTAGACCCGGCTACAAGCAAAGTGTACAAATCCCCTGAAAATTGCCTATAAATAATTAATGGAGTGGAAGATAATTAATAGGGTAGAATGCATTATCCGGATAGCAAGGGATTTGAAGATCAGATTTCATTTTATTTCATTGTTTTGTTAAGACTGGGACTCTTCATGTGTGTGCACTTTTCCTCAATCGTCTGTTTTTTTACAACTAATTGTCCCAGACCTTATTGCAAGCAGAGTGAAATTTACTGAAAATTACTTAGAAATGATTATTAGGAGTGGAGATTGAGTGACTGAAAAAGGGATTTTGTGGGGAATTGAGGAATTCCCCTGGGGAGTTTGGGATTTTATGGAAACTGAAACCAAATTATTTAAATGAATCTTTGAATTGTTTGTCGTTTGTCTGCAGGGATATGTTGTATTGAACAGACCCTGGGCATTTGTGCAGTGGCTGAATCAAGCTGACATTAAAGAAGAGTAAGTGTGACATGCAAAATTCAGCTTATCTGACTATTATGATTGTTGACCTATCATTTTGTAGTCTACTTCAATGCAATACATCACTTTTTCTAAGTTCTGATACAGGTAACATTTGACATTAGGTTTTTCTTCTGAAAATAAGTGCCTACACCTCTTAACAAATGAAAACATTGTCTTGGCTCATGTGGGATGCTCGTTGATGGAGAAAGAATTCTGAAATACCAATTGATGGATTTTGATAGGTACATATTGATGGCAGAGCCTGATCATATCATTGTCAAGCCGATTCCAAATTTGGCAAAAGGTTTTTGCCGGCAGCCTTTCCTTTCTTTTACATAACACCAAACAAATATGAGAAAGTCATTGAAAGTTCTTCCCAAAAGACAAAGGCCCCATTACAAACATTGATCCGATAGGAAACTCTCCAGTCATTATAAAAAAGGTATGCCCTATTGTGCCTTTAAATTAGCACATCAACCTTATTTTAAGAGTAGATATTATAAAACTTAATTCATATTTCCAAAGGAGTTGCTTTCAATTTTTTGTCTTAGATTTATGTTCATGTTACATGTTTTTCATATGCGACTGAAATGCTTTCAATTATTTGATATCACAGTCTTACTTTTCAGATATGATTGAAACATTTTATATGTTAAATGAGAGATTCAAATGAAAGAGTATTTGTTTCTAAAACCCAATGGTGTGGCAACTTAGGAATCACTCGAGAAGATTGCACCGACATGGTTAAATGTCTCGTTGGCAATGAAGATGGATTCGGAGGCAGACAAAGCTTTTGGATGGGTTCTTGAGATGTAAGACCGTTCTCCTTAGGTGAATGTATTTTGAGTTTAGATGTTTAACTTTGTTTATTGCAAGTGTGTTTTTTCATTGCCATTAATTTTCTCTTTATTTTGCAGGTATGCTTATGCAATTGCACATCAGCGTTACATGGGGTGCGACATGCCCTTCGAAAGGATTTTATGATCCAGGTACCAACTATTAGCTGCTTCCATTGTTCTAGTAGGCTAGTAGCTACTACTAATATGTCAAAGCTTTTCTGGATAAATCATAAACCACATAGAAGCTGTAGAAACTTTTGTCCAAATAAGGTTATCTTTGAAAGAAACTTTTAGGTCTGATGCTACTTCTATGATAAAAGGATGGATGCACATGTGTAAAGTAAGATTCATCTTTGCCAGTTTCAATTCATCTTCTGACTGGTATATCATTGCCTCTGAAATCAGCCCCCTTGGGATCTGGAGGTTGCTGAAACGTTCATCATCCATTATACTTATGGTTGTGACTACGATATGAAGGTTTTTATTTCTTTTTCATTTTTCAATTTATTTTGCATTACTTGTAATACAATGAAAGCAATGCCTCATTTTTTTAACATTTAGAACATAACTTATTTTGCAGAAAAATCTGATTCCGCTTTGCACCAGTAGCTTTTAAGGAAATATATTCTAGTCATGCCTATCTTTTATAGTCTGGCACTAACTCATTTGATTTATTGGTTGCTTTAGGGTAAATTGACATATGGAAAAGTAGGTGAATGGAGGTTTGATAAAAGGTCATTTGACCAAGGTGCACCTCAAAAAAATCTGCCACTTCCACCCCCAGGAGTTCCTGAAAGCGTGGTATGTCACCAGTCTTCACTGTTATAACGCATGGCATTGGTTTAAGCATTTTTTAATTGCCAATTCTGTTAATGTGTAACATATTTGAATAGTTTTTTTCTTCTTTTGCCGCCTTTTGGAGAATTTTTATTAGACTACAGAAAGTTTGCAAAAGCAGGTGGTGAAATCCAGTTTCTCCATGTGATGTAGCCATATTTTCATATTCTTGTGCCCATTTCTCCTACATTTATCTGTAAATTTTGTATGTCACTACAAAACAGTGACAATTAGTTGCTGTTTTATAGTTTGTCGACCCTGACACTATTTGCATTCCTGTATACTGCTGCAAAATCTGTACACTGTTATTAGCAACACAGAAAGCTTTGGCCCAAACAGTAAACCGAAAACAACGAAGTAAGAAGAATACACAGGAAAAGATGTAACATATAATTTTATACATTGTTATGTAGTACGACCAATATCTTTGGCCATTTTTCGATTTGTTATTTTGGGTCCTTGTTCTCCTCTCTAATTTCCTTCACCCCCTCATCATCAGAAACTCTTGTATTTTAGATAAAAATTTGAAATTTCTGATGACCACTGAGGACGGCTTCTTAGCACCTTCTTGCACACTTTATCCCATAATTCATCTCATCTCCCCGTCTCATTCTGTCTTTGACCTTGTCATTTTTCTCCTGCACCAATTTGTAAATATATGTCTCCACATTCTGGCCAGAGTTCCACTTTATCAATGTAGCTCTACCAATCCATAACTGAGCAGAGACGGAATAGGGGAGGAACTGGTCTGAAATGACCGGAGCAGAATTGCAAAGCATGGAATACGCCCTATTTTGATCAGTTTTCCTATATACCTTGAGCTATCTCTGGAGTTTGATTCCCCATCTTTCTACTAGATAACACTTTTTATTAATTGCAAATCCCTTTATCTGATTTCCAATTGTGCTATCTGTGTTACTTTCCAATGCCCATTAACTCTAAGGTTCATTCTGCCTTTAAATTTATCAAGTGATCTCATGATAAACACTTTCTCTGTTACGTAGATGATGTGTTTGGCCCTTAACCTTCGAGGAGCAGATGCTCTAAACGTCAAGCTCTACAAGGGATTTCCACAACCACCAAACTGATTGCTTCCTTCTTTATTTCATACATTGGGGGTGTCAATGTTATGTATGTGTGCCCATGCCATTATGATGTAATTAGGGCTATGGAGTAGCCGACATATGGCAGCATAACGTTAAGTTAGTTGTGGGTCAAATGGGTAATTTGTGTGTTAGGGTTTACCCTGCCTCAATGCTATTTGTTAAAGGATATATACATATAAATGAGACATATAATTTCATTATCATCATGTGATTGGGAACACATTGTAGAGGTATTTTTGTTTGGCACTTAATCTTTGATGGGCAGTTGCTTTCACATGCTGAGCTCTACAAGGGACTTCCATGACCACATAATTAATTGCTTCCTTGTTTATTTCAGCAAGTGGGGTGTCATTGTTATGTATCTATGCGCCTGACATTATGATCTATTTAGGGTTATGGCATAGACAATGCGTGTCACGTTACCGTATACCCTAAGTTATTTGTGGGCTGAATGGGTAACTTGTGGATTAGGGGTTTGCACTACCCTGATTTTATAAGTATATATGTATAAATGTGACTCATATCAGTTCACTATCATCATGTGATTAAGAGCACGTTGAAAATGAATCTTCTACCATTTCTATTTGCCCTCATGTTTTGCGATTTTGATAAGTTTCTACCGCATTATTTTGGCAAATGTGAGTAGAATGAGGAGATTGACATGCGAATCAGTCAAATGGGGGAACATGGAGTGTAAGCGGGGTGGGTGGAGGCGGAAGTTCCATTGGTATTGGTTGTGCCCCCAATTTGAGTGCCCTTAGTTATTTCAAGAAGTAGGTAACATTTGAACCCCCATCCTAGATTGTGACTGTTCTTGGTAAAGAAATTTGTGAGAACATACCATTACATTTACCATGTCTATAATTTTGGTCCTAAGGAGAGCTACGCCAAGGCTATTGTGTTAGGTTGTGGAGCTTGTTTTCATGTGTGAAAGTGTTGAAGACTGTACACTAAGAGTACTGTACACTTTTCATGTATCCTCGCTGCCGGGGTTCGGGGCGCAGCCCCCGGAATTTTTTTTGGGCCTTAAAATGTGCCCGATATATCGGGAAACATGATTTTCTCATATGGGCGGGATTTTGACCCATAGGTTTATGGGATGGTTTTTGCCCATGGTTTTGATACCCACGGTTTTGTAAAACTGCTTAAGCAGTTGTCTATTTATATGGTTTTATGCATATGATAGATGTATGAAAAACATTGCAGATGTGCTTTGAATTCGGGTGTGAATTCTGTAGAGTTTGTTGAGCATAGCTCCAAACGGATATGGGTATTGTATTGAGAGAGCGGTGGCTTGTAATAAAATCGAGCAAGTGATTCTTGGTGGACGTAGCCCAAATTGGGTGAACCACGTTAAATCGTCTCTTTGTGTTGTGTTATTTTATTCTCGCAATTTTATTTGAGATCTGTAATAATTTCGCATATTAGTTTTCATTGCGATTCTCGTGAGGGATTATTCCGTATATTTATCCCTTATTTCCTAACAATTGGTATCGAGCCTGGTTTGGTTTCTTTGAAGTGTTGAATCGCAGGGAAAGTTTTATCTTGAGTGGGAGCTATGGCGAGATGATGGAAGATCTAGGGTTGATAAATTCAACGAGCAGAATTTCGAGTCTTTGGAAGATGCGAATGGAAGATTACCTTTATCAAAAGGATCTTTATACTCCGATTTATCGAGAAGGTGAACAAACCTCGAGCATGTGAGATGCGGAATGGGATTTCTTTGGATAGAAGGCACTTGGGACAATCCATTACGTGTGTCTTGCATCTTGGTATTATTTAATGTTTCAAAGGAAAAGACTACAAAAAGCGATGGATGCATTAGGAAGTTGTATGAAAAACCCTTTGCCTCTAATAAGATATTTTTAATGAAAAAGTTGTTTAATATGAAAATGTCCGAGAATGGTTCAATAATAGATTATCTAAATGATTTGAATACGGTTGTAAATATGCTAGCTTGATTCTGATAGAATTTGATGAAGAAGTTAGGGCTTTATTAGTTCTGTGCTCTTTACCTGAGAGTTGGAATAACTTGGTAATGGTGGTAAGCAACTCGGTTCCAACTAACTCAAAGTTGAAGTTTGAGGATGTTGTAGGGGTGATTCTAAGCGAGGAAATGTGAAGAAAAAGCTCTAGTGAATCTTTTACTTCAGGGAATGCTTTGACAATGGAAACTAGAGGGAGACAAAAGAATAGAGGAAGCCGTGGAAAATCAAAGGATCGGGTAAGGTCAAAATCCAAAAGCAAGATAGTATGCTGGCATTGTGGAAAGTCTAGGCATGCAAAGAAGGACTGTTGGGAGCTTCGGGACAAGAAGAAACAACAGGAAGAAAACAAGGAGACAAATGTGGCAACGGGTAATGTATGTCAGGATGCTTTGATTCTTTCTTTGCACAATATTACTGAATCTTGGGTTTTAGATTGGGGCTTCTTTCCATGCTTCTCCACATAGGCATTATTTTGTTGATTATGTTCAAGGAGATTTTGGGTATGTTTTTTCTTGGTGATGATGAGCTCTTGCAAAGATAGTTGGAAAAGGTTCTGTTTAGGTTAAGATGCAGAATGAGAATACTTGGCTATTCAAGGATGTCGGACATGTGTCTACATTAAGATGAAATTTGATATCGGCGGGCGGTTGGGAAGTGATGGTTGTCTTGTGATATTTATGTTGACTCTTGGAAGGTTACCAAGGGTGCTCTTGTGGCAAGAGAGGTAAGAAGGTTGGAACCTTGTATTTAACCACTTATAACACTAATGTTTGTAATCTTGTGGCTCGTGTAATAGATACAACATTGTGGCACTATAGGCTCGGTCATATGAGCCATAAGGGCATGGAGATCATAAAGAAGGATTTGCCTGGATATACAGAAACAGAGTTTGGAGTTCTGTGAGGATTGCATATATGGGAAACAAAAGCGAGTAAGGTTTCTCAAGGTTGGACCTACAAAGAAAGAGAGTAAGTTAGAGTTGGTGCATTCTGATGTGTGGGGGCCGGCTCATGTATCATCTCTTGGGGGTTCAAGTTATTATGTTACTTTTATTGATGATGCAACAAGGAAAGTTTGGGTTTATTGTATTAGAAACAAATATGATGTATTTGACACTTTTGTTAAATGGAAAGCCTTGGTAGAGAATGAAACAGGTCTTAAGCTAAAATGTCTCAGGTCAGATAATGGAGGGGAGTATTGCAACAATGAATTTGATGATTACTATTCTAAGAATGGAATCGCAGGAAAAAGACGGTTCCAGGAACTCCGTAGCAGAATGGGGTATCAGAAAGGATGAACAGAACAATAATGGAATGTTAGGAGCATGAGGTTACATGCAGGATTTGTCTCTTTCTTTTTCAAGGCGAAGCGGTGAGCACAGTTGTGTACTTGATAAACAGAGGACCCTCAAGTGCCTTGGATGGAGGCATACCTGAGGAGGCTTGGTATGGTAAGAAAGTTGATTATTCATTTCTTAGAGTCTTTGGATGTGAGGTGTTTGTTCATATAGACAAGGATGATAGGACCAAGCTAGAGGCTAAGTCAGAAAAATGTACTTTCATTGGTTATGGTGGTGATGACTTTGGATATAAATGTTGGAGTATTAAGGACAAGAAAATTATTCGATCTAGGGATGTGGTCTTTAATGAGAAAGTCATGTATAAGCAGCAGTTGCAGGAAAATAGGGAATAATCCAAGAAATAATATATAGTGGTAGAGGATCTTCCGGATGGGAAAGTGACACATGAATCGGATTCAGAACCCTTCAACAGAACCCCAAACTTCTATATTGAGGAGGTCTTCTAGGGTAAGAAGAGAACACGAGAACGTTTTTCTTCTTCTCTTTATTATTTATTACTCACCGATAGTGGAGAGCCGAGAGCTTTGATGAAGCAATGCAAGTAGATGTCGGGAAGAAGTGGGAGCAAGCCATGGATGAGGAGCAAGAGGCTCTCATGGAGACCTGACATGGGATTTGGTGAAGCTACTCGAAGGCAAAAGAGCATTGAGAACAAGTGGGTGTTGAGTGAAAGAGAAAGGAGGCAAGAAAAGATACAAGGCCCGGTTGGTGGTCAAGGGTTTCATGAGAAAAAAGGTATAGATTTTGATGAGATTTTTTCTCCTGTAGTAAAAATGACTTCTATTAGAACTGTTCTAGGAATAGTTGTAGCAGAAGACTTTCACTTAAAACAGCGTGATGTAAAAACCGCATTTCTCCATGGTGATTTGGAGGAGGAACTATATATGCAGCAGCCTGTGAGGGCTATGAGGTAAAAGGTAAAGAGGAGATGGTGTGCAAACCGCGAAGAAAAACTTGTATGGCTTCAAACAAGCTCCACGTCAATGGTATAAAAAAATTTGATAGCTTCATGATGGAGCAAGGTTATATTAGATGTCATTCTCGACCATTGCGTGTATACAAAGAAATTTGAGGATGACAGGTTATATTATCCCATCAGTATGTGAATGACATGTTGGTTGCAGTAAAAACATGCAGGAAATAAAAGTACTCAAAAAAAGCGGCTAAGTGAATCCTTTGTTATGAAGGATTTGGGGGTAGCAAACAAATCTTTGGTATGAGGATATCTCGGGATAGGAAGGAACGGAAGTGACTTTATCTCGGAAGAGTACATTAAGAAAGTCTTGAAGAGTTTTAATATACAGGATGTTAAACCGGTTGGGACTCCTTTGGCGTGCCATTTCAAGTTATCAAAGGAACAATCTTCTAAGATAGAGCAGGAGAGAAACCAGATGTCCAAGGTACCTTACTCATCGGTTGGCGAGTTTGATGTATGCCATGGTGTGCACTAGGCCGATATTACCCATGCGGGGAGCGGTGAGTAGATTTATGAGTGATCCAGGTAGAGATCATGGCGAGGCAAGAAAGTGGATCCCTCGGCACTTGAGAGGGACCATGGGGACAGTTTTGTGCTATAGTGGATCAAACACCACTTTGTGTGGTTGTGTAGATTCGAGTATATGGTGGAGATGTAGACAACGGGAGGAGCACAACAGTTATGTTTACACCTTGTAGGTGGAACAATGAAGAAGTGGATTTCACGACTACGAAGTTGGTGGCTTTATCAACCACGGAGGTCGAGTATGTTCTTTGCCACAGAGGCAAGCAAGGAAATGATTTGGTTACAACAATTACTTGAGGAGTGGGGCATAGCAGGAGGAAGAAAAGTTGCATAGTGATAGTCAAAGTGCTATACACCTAGCTAAGAACTCGTTTTCCACTCTAGGACAAAGCATATACAAGGTTAAGGTACCATTTCATCAGACAGCTTTGGAGGAAGAGAAGTTGAAGATGGAGAAGATTCATACACGGTCGAGAATCCTCGCAGACATGATGACCAAGGTGGTCATAAGGGAAAACCGAAGTTTGTGTTCGGCTTTGGTTGGTCTTCATAGAAACTAGTGAAGTGTTGAGAAGCTTGCTCGAGAGGAAAACTAGTCTCGAAGTGGGAGATTGTTAGGTTGTGGAGCCTGTTTTCATGTGTGAAAGTGTTCAAGACCGTACACTAAGAGTCTGTACACTTTTCATGTATCCTCGTCGTGGTTCGCTTTAAAACGTGCCCGATATATCGGGAAACATGATTTTCTCATATGGGTAGGATTTTGACCCGAGAGGTTTATGGGATGGTTTTGCCCATGGTTTTGATACCCACGGTTTTGTAAAAGCGCTTAAGTAGTCTATTTATATGGTTTTATGCATAAGATAGATGTATGAAAAATATTGCAGATGTGCTTTGAATTCGGCTGTGAATTCTGTAGAGTTTGTTGAGCATAACTCCAAACGGATCTCGAGTATTGTATTGAGAGAGCGGTGGCTTGTAATAAAATCGAGCAAGTGATTCTTGGTGGACGTAGCCCAAATTTGGTGAACCACGTTAAATACTTGTCTCTTTGTGTTGTGTTATTTTATTCGCAATTTTATTTGAGATTTGTAATAATTTCTGCATATTAGTTTTCTGTTGTTGATTCTCGTGAGGAATTATTCCGCATATTTTATCCCTTATTTCCTCACATATTGCTTCTCTCTTACACATACATGGAAAAGGGTTGGATGTTGTGATAAACTCTCTTCAAGAGAGGGCCTTAATTTCCAAGTTGTATACAACAAACCGCACCTTTCTACTCTAGTTGTAATGGTATTGTTCATGCCTTCTTCTTATGCTACTAACGCGGGTGCATCTAGGGAGTTTCATGTTAATGCGAGAGAAGGAAATGGGTCTTCCAAAGCTAGAAGGAAGGCCACATGCACCGTTGAAATATATAACATACAAGCACATAAAGAGGTCAGAGGGCAATCGATAATTTTTCTTTGCCATTGCTTGTTCGGTCTCCTTATTATAAGGAGGCATTTAGGGATGCGCAGAGTCTTGCAGTGCCTTCAGACGTAGCTTTAGGGAAACACAAATTTATAACATCAATTCGCAACAAAAACTTTTCAAAGGTGAATTTAACGATGGAGATAAATCAAACATGGGTGAGGATAGGGTGCTCCATTGTCATTATAGGGTGGATGGATATTATGTACCAACCACCCATCAAAAGAATTTTGGCTCATTGTTCAACACAAGTGGGACAAGATGAATGCCCGTTACACATGACAACATATACGCAGCTAACCCAAAGTGGCCTATTGCAAGGTCTGGAGATTAGCTATAGATTCATGGAGATCATTAGTGAGATGTACACAAGAAGTGGGGCCTCAAAACTTTGGGTCAAGTGGGTATAGATTGCAAGTCTCAATGGCTTCAAGCAAGTGGTGAGAGGGGTAGATACTTATTGACCATTAGGTACCCGCTGGTGGCAACAACTACATGTCCATGTGACTCAAGTGCTATTGACATTACTTGTTCTCCTTGTTGCTTAGGTTGACAATCCTCTATTATTGAGAGGAATTGGTCCCCTTATAGCTTCATCTACACTATCAAGAGGAATAGGCTTATGTTTCTCTTCAACATGCCATTATCATAGAGGAAAGCAAAGCCTTAATGCACACACTAAAATGGCTCTCAAAGTCTATGTATATTTACAATCTGCCATGTATGGTGTATTTAACAATAGGGAGTCTAGGAGTATATAACGTGGTAAGTTTGTTTCACAACAACAAATTATTGTTGTGAACACATTAATATTAAAGTGGCTAAATTTGCACTCACTAATTGTGCATGCAAGTAATGAGTTGTCACTCATAACAAATAACCAATCTCCTAAATCAAGCTTTACTCTCTTCAAGTGGGAGCCTAGGCAAAACAAAGCTACTTGAAAAAGCCCCGCTAGCCTAGTGTGAATACGCCAACACCAACACCCTCCCTTAATCACAGAATTAGGGAGAGAGAAAAGAGAAAAGAGAAAAGCAAGGAGACAAATCCTTAGATGCGGGTTTGGGCAACTAACCCGAGATCAAGTACCCAATTACAAAAATGGAAAAAGTAGTCACCATGGATAAAATGTGTCACTGCAAGGTTATCCAAAAATCATCAAAGCAACAAAAGTGGAGGAACTAACATATGCAACAAGGCGCCCCAAGAAGCGATCGCTCAAGACTCAAACACAATGCTAAAGAAGATGTTTGGTAGGTAGGAAGTCACTTCAAAAATTGAATTATACACTAGTGGTTTGGATCCATGGATTGATCATTGAAAAACAACCGACACTATTCACCAAAATAGCTCCATTCAAGGAAGCCGTTCAAGCAAGAGTGTCAAAATTGCAAGAATTCACCAAACCGAATTCAATCAAATGCCGAAAGTAGATGCTATAGGGTCCCAAGGGCTTAAGATGGAACATAAGACCGAAGATGCAAGATCAACACCACACCCTCCATATTGTTGATTGGGTGGAGCGATGCAAAAAACTTGTATGAGTGGATGAAGCCCATTACTCGAATGTAGACAAGCTAACACCGTAGGCAACAAAATAGCCCTTTATGAAAAGAAGACTCTCGCCTATCAAAGATGCGCCAAAGATACAAATAAAATATATTTCAATAAGATGGCCTTGGTGGTGATGGAAGAGTCAAACAACTAAAGTAGAGAAAAAAGTTCTCAGAATGGAGCACACATGCTTGAGGGTAGATCATGTGATGAAACAACAAACCCTTCATGGCTCAATAGACTCAATGCAAAGAAATCCATAACAAAAGAGTCAGCTCTAAGACAACCCGTATAAAAGAGAGCTCAGCTATAAAAATGAGCAACAAAAGATAGGAGTAGTGAGTAGACTAAAGAAGTTGAATATTTTAGGTGCCTCGCTTGTAGAGTCCTCGTCAAGAATTCTTATGATGCCACCACAAGTGATCTAAAATCCATCCCGGATGAATACAAATGGTCAACGATGATGCCCTGCATATGGGTGCGTGTGAAGTGCACAATTGGTGCATGTGAGGATGCATCCGAATATGTGTCGGGTTGATCATGTTTGATAGTCAGTAAGCGCAAGACTCTCATACCCGAGTGCGCAGTGTGCAACAAAACTTATGTGTTGCTCAATATCCTCATGAAGAGTAGAGCAAACAAAAACTAAAGCTTTGTATCAAGTGATCCCAGTGACATATCTCGCTTCAAAACTAGTGTCTTTGTGGCAATAATTCAATGAACAAGATGGATAGGAGAAATAATATCTTGTGAGTGCATGCGAGAATGCATTTGAATATGTGCCGGAGTTGATCGTGTCTAATAGCTATAATCTCGGAACTCTCATACTTGAGTGTAGGTGCAACAAAACTTATGTGTTGCTCAATATCCTCATGAAGACTAGAGCAAACAAAAGCGGAGCTCTATCTTCTTCAAAACCAAAGTGCTATGGCAATAATTCAAATGAAGGATGGATAGGAGAAATAATACCCTGTGAGTGTTTGCCAATACGTCCGTCAAGATAACCCATGGAATGGAGTATGCGAGAACCAAAGACAATAATATGCTTTTGATTCATAGGGATCCAAAATAACTCTACTTCATCAGATCAATCAGCACCAAAGAAGGAAAATGAAGAAACGGAGGTTCTGTCTATATGTTAATGTAAGCGCGCCCAACCAAGGTGGTGGTTCAGAATCGCTTTGCCAAAGAAGGGCGGCGGTCCTCGAACGCCGGTGCATTGGGCGGCGGTCCTATCACTTTCAGACAGAAAATAAAATTGAAAGGAACAGTCCTAGAATTGTGAAGGCTGTCCGTGTTTCTTCTCCTCCATGACCTTTCCCATCCTCCAAAGTGCATGGGAGGACATGAGAAAGGTTATAAATACATGTAGGAAGGAGAGTTTTGATTATCGAAAGCAAGAGACTTCATGGGAGTAAGTGCAAGAGTTCTAAAGTCTTTGGAATTGAGTTTGTAGAAGAAAGAGTTTGAGAACAAAGCAGTCAAGTAGTTGGGAGGAAGTGTGAGACATTGTCAATTTCCTTTCTCACTTATTGTAAAGTTTGTATCTCTTTATTTGTATTGGCCAATAAGATAAAAGGGAAGAAAGAGTTGTTTGCCCTTCCCGACTGGTTTTCCTCCTTTGGAGGTTTCCAGGATAAAAATCCTTGGCGCATATGTGTGTGTGTTAATTCATTTCTCTTTGCAAATTTCAGTTCTAAGGCATAAACAATTCAATCACTAGCTCAACTGTCATTTTCTATTTGAAAGTAGAACAGCAAGTATAATTGTGATTTTGTGAACGAATTCCAAAGTAGATAGTTTATAGATCATTTTGGTATCAGAGCTAACAAGTATCCAAGACTGTGGTATTCGTTCTTGGATTTGTATGACAAATGATGAGATCTAAAGGCGAAGAGGCTTTACCTTGCGATCCAGATATTTCTACAAGGAAGTGGAAACAGAGAATTTGGGGACAAATGGAGGAAGAGAACTTGGTCCGTAGAATCGAGACCATGATGGATAGGATGTTTAGAAGACAAGAAGAACTTGCAAATTTGCAGAAGATGGCTTTTGTTAAGCAAGACTCCATGGACTTAGTGGTTCGAGGCTTAGCCGAAAAATTTGGCATAGGGAGGAGCCACGATGAGGAAGAATATGGGAAGAGCGTGAAGAAGAGACTTCAAATGGCAAGAGAGAAGGTAAAATCTGATCATGCTCCTTTTAAAGTTGAAACGAAAGTTGAAATTAAAAGCTTTGAAGGACAAGTAGATGCAAAATTGCTTGATAAATGGTTAAAACAATTGGAAGTCTACTTTAGCGTCCATAATGTCACTGAGGCACAAAGGATCACCTTTGCACGTCTCAAAATGGAGGGACACGCTCTGGTTTGGTGGGAAACCCATCTAGCCACTTGTGAAAAGAAGAAACACCTATTGTGAAATCTTGGCAAGAATTTAAAGAATTACTTAGAGCTAACTTCTATCCTATTGGCCACAAGACTGACCAAATGATTAAATGGCAAGTATTTTAGACAAGGCAGTGGTCAAAGTGTGTAGGACTATACTACGGAGTTTCGGAGGCAGCCATGTTGTTGAATATGGACTTGGAGGATGAGGATATTCTGACTAAGTACTTGGGAGGACTTCACACTCACCTTTGAAGAAAATTCATCTCCACAAAAGCCCAAAGATCTCAACGAGGTGTGTGTGGGCATACTATATAGATGATGAAAAGAAGCAAGGAGAAGCAGAGCCAAGGGCAAAGCAGTCGACAAATCAATGAGAAGAAAGAACATGGGCAAACAAGTAACAAAGGTAAGTGGAAAGGAAAAGGTAAACAAGCTGCCACTACTTTAAATACTTGTAAAGATCCCAAGAATTTTTCAAGAACTGTGATATCAATGGTCATACTGACGCTACATGTTGGAAGTTGCATCCGGAGTTACATCCGAAGAACCGAACCAAGGACTCAAAGAAGTCCATGATAGTTGTAAAGATAGAAGGGGAGGTGGAAATCGAAGATGACTCTGATGTAGACGAGAGGCTTGGATGCACGGCCACCAACATGGACAACCAGGAAGAGGAGATGAGTAGACTATTCAGATCAAAATCAGATCAAGAGAACTAAGGTAAATGCTTTGGTTGATACTTGGTTCTCGTCTAACTTGATTTCTGAAGCAGTTGTAAAGAAGCTTGGTCTTGAGACTTACGAGCATCCACACCCTTATCCTTTGGGTTGGGTGAAGAAGGGTGTTGAAATTTAGGTAACAAAAAGATGTAAGGTCAAGTTTGGGATAAATTCCCAAGTATATTGATGTATTGGAAGCTGATGTTATTCCACTTGATGCATTTGATGTTGTTTTCGGGAGTCCTTACTTGTATATCAGGGATGCTTATCTTCATGAGAAGGGAGAACCGATACAGATGGGTCAAGGATGGGATCAACTACAACATTCGGGCACACCAACGTAAGACACACGGGTTACTATGGTGAGTGCTAACCAAGCAAAATGACTTATTCAGGCAAATCATAATCAGTTTTGTTTACTTTTGTTAAAGGATAAACAAGATGGGGTAGAAGTTTCAGAGATTTCTAACCAGGGAAAACAAGATTTGGATAGTATTATTCAGTCTTTTTAGGAAGTTTTTAGGCTCAGTGGGTTACCACCAAAACGGGAAGTAGAGCATGAGATTTAGCTATTGCTGAGTCCCCTCTACCGAACATCGGGTTGTATAGGCAATCCTTGTTGGAGAGTACTGAAGTAAAGAAACAACTCAGGAACTACTAGACCAAGGTGTGATACGTCCGAGCACCTCACCATGTGGTTCACCTATTGTGATGGTGCCGAAGAAGGATGGTTCTTGGAGAATGTGCATCGACTACCGCGCTTTGAACAAGATCACCATAAAGAACAAATATCCACTTCCCCGCATAGATGATCTCTTGGACTAGCTTCAACATGCCAAATTCTTCACGAAGTTGGATCTCAAGTCAAGTTATCACCAAGTCAGAATGAAGGAGGAGGATATATGGAAGACTTGCCTTCAAGACAAAAACAGGGTTTGTATGAGTGGTTAGTACTTCCATTTGGTTTATGTAATGCACCCGCTACATTTATGAGATTGATGAATGATGTATTATGGGATTTCATAGATTCATGTGTCATTGTTTATCTGGATGATATCTTGATTTTTAGTGCCACATGGGAGGAACATCTAACTCATTTGTAGCAAGTCTTGCAAGTTCTCAAGGAGAAACAATTGCTTTGTAATATGAAGAAATGTGAATTTGCCAAACAGTCACTTGTCTATCTTGGGCACGTGGTTGGAGGAGGAGAGCTATGAGTGGATCCAAAGAAGGTGGAAGCCATCACCAATTGGCCAACACCAACAAGAGCCACAGAGACTAGGAGTTTTGTGGGAGCAATACAATACATGCGGAAGTTCATTAGGGCTTCTCCATGATTGCAACACCTCTACACACAAGTGGCCGCAAAGAGTAAGGGTTTTGATTGGGGTAAGGAACAAGATAAATCCTTTGAGTTATTAAAATACAAGATTAGTCATGTGCCAGTACTTGCTCTTCCTAATTTGCAGCAGCCCTTTGAAGTAGAGACGGATGCCAGTGATTATGTTATGGGCGCAATGTTGCTTCAGGAGGTAAACCCGTATGCTATCATTCTAAAACTTTTACTTCAGCGTAGTTAAAGGATATTCAATATATGATAAGGAAATGTATGCACTAGTTCAGGCAATTAAAAAATGGAAGCATTATTTGTTGGGTAAAGAAACTATTGTGCACACTGACCACAAACCTCTCCAAGTATTTGCAAGCACAGTTCTAAATTGCATCAGGCAAGGCATTACAAATGGATGGGATTCCTTCAGCAATTCCATCTGGTGATCAAATACAAGAAGGGTAGTACAAACTTGGTGGCAGACATGTTGTCTAGGCCTGCCTACATAGGAGAAAATCTCTCTTGGCCACTATCTCTCAGATCGAGCCCTTCATGAAGGAAGCTTACGGAGAGGCATATGCCAGGACAGAGACTTTGGGGTGACATTTCAGCAGTTGTAGTCCCAAGGGGCTGAAAGGATGGGGATTGAAGATTGTTATCTCAAGGATGGGCTGCTCTACCGATGGGGAAGCTTTGTGTGCCTAAAGAAGAAAGACTTCTATTGATGAGGGAAGCACATACCTCGAAAGTAGCGGGACATTTTGGTGTTGGTAAGACCCTAGCCCACTTGCAAAGGTACGTGTATTGGCCCAATATGCAAGAAGAAGTATCAAAATTTATACGTGGATGTAAACTTTGTTGTACCAACAAGCCTAAGACTAGGAAGGAGGGTTTGTATATGCCTTTGCCAGTACCTACTCGTTCGTGGGAGGACATTTCTATGGACTTTGTAGGAGGATTACCTATGTCTAAACATGGCCATGACTATCTCTATGTTGTTGATAGATTCAGTAAGATGTGTATTCTTATGGCATGTAAAAAGACAGTAAAAGCACATGAGGCAATAGCAAATCTTTTCTTTGCTAATGTATGGGTGCATTTTGGCTTGCCAAAGTCTATTGTTTCTGACAAGGATTCCAGGTTCTTGGGAAGTTTTGGACTACTTTGTGGGACAAGATGGATACCAGAGTTATAGAGGAGCACGACTTTCCATCCACAAATAGATGGACAGATAGAGGTGGTGAACAGACTTTGGTACAGTTGATCAGAGGGTATAATAACAAATATCCAAGGACTTGGGATGAGTCCTTAGCCTACATTCAACATTCCTACAATTGGGCAATACACACATCCACTATGAAGTCACCATTTGAAGCATGCTTGGGATATCTACCTACAAATCCATTGGACATAGTAGTTGGGCAACAGGATGAGGAGGAGACACGAGACATAGAGGTGACTAGAGAAAACAAATTCATTGAGAGGATCCAACAAATCCATCTCAAAGTCAAAGAACAATTAGAGAAATATCAAGCCAAGTACAAGGCTAGACACGATCAACACAGGAGAGAGCATAAGCTTCATGTTGGAGATAGAGTTTGGCTTTACTTGAGCAAGGAGAGACTACAAGGTCAAGCACGGAAGCTCAAGCCACTACGATATGGACCCTTCACCATATTGGAGCAGGTTGGAGAAAATGCCTTTCGACTTGATTTGCCGCCATTTATGAGGATGTACTCAGTAGTAAACTGTGAGAATTTGCACCTATATGAGCCATCCATGCTAGATGAAGATGAAGGATTACAGTTGCTACCTTCCATTGAGGATTGCGTCTTGGACTCACGAGGCGAAATTGGAGGAGGATGTAGTGTTGCAACAAAAGGTTAGAGAGACTAGAAGAGGTCCGCAGGAGTCTTGGTAGGTTGGACTGAAAGGGAAGACACCAAGGCAAGCCCGGTGGTACTCGAAGGAGCAAGTGAGGGAATTATTTCCTCATCTACTCCCCCACTAATCTTTTGTGGGACCAAAAGCCTCCTAAGTAGGGGAGGTGTGATCCATAGGGATCCAAAATAACTCTACTTCATCAGATCAGTTAGCACTAAAGAAGGAAAATGAAGAAAAGGAGGTTCTATCTATATGTTAACATAACCGCCGCTCTGTGTAGAGTGGCGGTTATAGAACCGCTGCCCAACCAGGGCGGTGGTCTGTAACCACCGCCTAGCCAGGGCGGTGGTCCTGTGACCGACGGTACCGGTCTGCATTGGCGGTGGTCTTGTCACTTTCGGACAAAAAATAAAATTTGAAATGAACAGTCCCAGAATTGGAAAGGTTGTTCGTGTCTCTTCTCCTCCATGACCTTTCCCATCCTCCAGTGCACGGGAGGACATGAGAAAGGCTATAAATACATGTAGGAAGGAGAGTTTTGATTATCGGAAGCAAGAGACTTCATGGGAGTAAGTGCAAGAGTTCTAAAGTGCTGGAATTGAGTTTGTAGAAGAAAGAGTTTGAGAACAAAGCAAGTCAAGTAGTTGGGAGGAAGTGTGAGACATTGTCAATTTCCTTTCTCACTTATTGTAAAGTCTGTATCTCTTTATTTGAATTGGCCAATAAGATAAAAAGGAAGAAAGAGCTGTTTTCCCTTCCCAACTGTTTTTCCTCCTTTGGAGGTTTCTAGGATAAAAATCCTTGGCATATGTGTGTGTTAATTCATTTCTCTTTACAAATTTCAGTTCTAAGGCATAAACAATTCAATCACTAGCTCAACTGTCATTTTCTATTTGAAAGTAGAACAACAAGTATAATTGTGATTTTGTGAATGAATTCCAAAGTAGATAGTTTTAAGCAAGTGGATTTGTAGTGGGATCAACAAATTGTAAAACAATAGTAGGCAAAAAAGTAGAAAGAGTAATAATAGGATCATTAGATACGGTGGTTAGTCTCAAAAATTAACAAATTAGGGTTAGTAGGGGATAGTAACTACATGTGGACTAGGAGCAGGGGAATGCAAGTCCAGTGTATTAATCTGATGCTATAGGCTAGCAAGTTTGTTATGCATGGAGTGAATGAGGGCATCTTTGCTAGAAATAAAAGAGAAGAGAAGGGAATTTCGCTTCTTGATCTTCCTATTCTCTTTTGCAAACTTGATCATATCTTCTTGAATTGCACAAACTTTGGAAAAAAATAACATTTTCCAATTGTAGAGCATGGAGGTTAGGGTGGGAAGTCATTACAAAAGGCAAGAAGGAGCAAGAATATAGTTTATTTGTGATGGAGTATGACTGCCTGTCAGACCGGGCCTCACCCATTTCTCTTTGTCAAGCAAGATTGAAACAAGAAATAAAGAGTGTATGTGCCAAAGGCAGTCAAAAAACCCAGATAGGGTGTTGCCAAAAATATACATCCTTTAATATTGCCTATAATATTGAATATGAGACCCTTTAAAATGAATCGCCTCTTACAAAAAAATATCCCCTTCTTTATAAACATAATTACTTTCTTTATAAATGAATCCCCTCTTACAAAAATATCTCCCTCTTTATAAACATAATTGCTTTCTTTATAAAATATAACACCCAATTTAAAAAAAAAAAAGGACTTGCCCTCCCTTTTTAAAAAGAATATCCCTAAAAATGTCTTCTTTAAAAATAACCCCTCAATATTTGAACTCAAGACCTCTTGGATAAGGGACTTAGCAAATTTTCATAGCCAACTTGCCATTCAAGTGTTTGTCAATTTGAATTGAAGATATTCTATGTGAATATTTCAAAGAAGGCAAATTGAATTAAAAATATAATAAAGCACCTCTTTTTAGAAAAATCTTAGCATAGTTATTCTTTTTGGATCTGATATTTATTTGTATTGCTGAATGTTTTCCATATTGGCATTTGGATTGCTTACAGCTGCCTTGTAAGATGTTGGAAACTTTTTTTGTTATCACGGGTGCTATAGTTTATCACTACTGGCTTCTCCCTCAAGCTTGGCGTTCCATTTCATAGAGTTGGTGTTCCAAATAATCACATCTGGCCTGGCACTTCCCTGTTCAAACAAAGGCTGAATCTCAATTAATATATAATCTTGGCGCTGTTCAATATTGGTGTTTCATTTTATGCATGCTGAATGATATTCATACCAAACAAAGTGTTGAACATGATTGCCTGGTGTTGAAAATATGAGAATTGGTGTGAACTGCTAGTAGGTGCGTCCCATTTCTATTGGAGAGGGTTGGAGACAACATTACGGGGTTGCTGGCAAGGTGGGCTTCATTGGTGGAACACTGGAAGCAGACGCGGGCAGTCAGCTTGTAGCAAGAACCATACAAGGGCCAAGCTGGTGGCTACGATGGATCCGTAACACGCAGGCTACTCAGTGGGAAGAAGTCTGAATGGATTTTTGGAGCTATGTTGGGACATCTCAATGCTCCATAAGAAAACATGTGACTGTTAATGCACATTTCCTCCACTTGAATTAATATTATAAAATTATAAAATTATTACTTCAACGATAATGATGCTAGTGCCAGATGTAGATGGTCACATTGGAGAAAGGCCGGTGGAACCAAATGCAACACAACTCCAAATGTCAAGGTTTGGGTGGTGGATCGAATGATCATGTTGACTTATGAAGGCTTTACTCAAACACAATTTAAATAACAATAGAAAATAGTCTATCTTCATCACAACAACATAATTGCGGTATTAACCGATCTTTATAAATGTTTCGCTGTGACGCTTAGCTACGCCACCTGAAACTTAGTTCAACCTACCAATTATCAAACTCGATTCATTGCTTGGAAATCCTAGGGTTTCCATTAGTGTGCAGTTGATTGGAGAACGACGATGAGTAGAACATAGGCTAAAGGAGATCTGATGAGGTAGAGCATCAGGTGAATCTTTGATAACCAAGAGATTGCCAAATTGAAGGAAACTGTCAGAGAAGAGCAATCCGTGGAGGTGGAGCCTACTGTCAACATAATGAAATGGCAATAAAACCAACACCTCAAAATAATACAACTGCCAATGCCTTGTGCAACTGTGTGTTTGGTGATGAGGTTTTTCAACATATCAAATAATTTCAAGTTCTCCAATTGTAATAATTTCCAATGGTGGGCGGCCATATGGCTGAAATTTAAAAGCAAAATAAAAATTTCAAAGCTTTTTGTTGAGCAATGGATGTAGAAGGTAGCTTTGATACCATATAGGAGTGTACAATACTCTCATACCAAAATCACGTCAACATGCCATTACCATAGTGGAAATCCAAGCCATTATGCACACACTACAATGGATCTCAAAGTCTCTGTATATATTTACAATATGCCATGTGTGATGTATTTTGCAAGGAGGAGTTTAGGAATATATAGCCTGGTAAGTTTGTTTCACAACAACAAATTATTGTTGTGAACAAACCAATATTAGAGTAGCTAAACTTGCACACACAAATTGTGCGTGCAAGTAATGTGTTGTTACTCATAACAAGTAACCAACCTCCCTAAATCAAGCTCAACCCTCTTCAATTGCGAACCTAGACAAAACTAAGCTAGTTAGGAAACAACCACTACTAGCATAGTGTGAATCGCCAACACCAACAGTGCCTTGAAGATCAGAGAAGCTAGTTCTAGTACACAATGCTTTACATCTGTAGGATCCCAAAACTCCTGATATCAACATAATCCCACAACACTTTTCAATGTTAAACCTAAGAAACTGAGATAAATAGATGAGTATGAGGAGGTGAAGCTGAGATTGACTAGGTTCCCATTGGAGCAAGCAAGCACACGACTTAGAATTTAAGAGTGACATTGGCGAGGATGGGTTATTACTTATTGGGGTGCATAGGTGATGATTTAAAGGACGGCTCTGCTCCATGTTTAACATTTTGTCATTTTAATTGATATGTATTTTTGATCCTGATCATACTCATAGATGCCTTTTTCATATTTTTTCATTTTGTGTCTCAATGATACTTAATATTTTATATTCATGGATGAATTGGGACGAGCTATTCATGGTTCTTGCTTATGGATGCACAATATGTTTATGTTCCCACTTTCAATTGTTGAAAGTGCATTCCATGGATATGGATGTCTTTAGAATGTTTAATGGTGCTTAATCAACAAAAGAAAACTATGATATATATCGTGAACACACCAACACCAACACATTATTTATATATGTATATATAAATAATTTGTTGGTGTTAGCGTCTCACATTCGGCTAGCATTGGCTAGTTATATATATAATATAAATAATTTGTTGGTGTTATATATATATATATATATATATATAACTACCTTGGTTTTGTCTAGGTTCACACTTGAAGAGGGTTAAGCTTGATTTAGGGAGGTTTATTTGTTGAGCGAGAACACATTATTTGCACGAACATTTGGGAGTGTAAGCTGAGTCACTTGAATAATAGTTTGTTCACAACAATAATCCGTTGTTGTGAAAATAACCTTCTCGGATATTTTAAACCTGGATTTCTTATTGTAAATTAACAACGCACAGTAAAATAATGAGACTTTGAGATCTAATCTTGATTGTTGTGTGTGCATGGCTCATATACTGTGGTAATGGTTTGTTGAAGAGATCTTGTGGTTGAGAAGCTTTCTCTTCTCCTATATGGTATTAGAGCAAGAATAGAACATGCATTGCTCAGTTGAAAAGTTGTGATTTTTTTTTTTACAATTCCAACATCAAGGCTATACAAAAAGCCATATACAAAAATCCTACCACTTGCTGTTCAAAGTTATTAAGAAAGGCTGTACTGCTTTGTTTCACATAGGCATTTAACATTAGCATTAACATTAGCATAGTATGATTTTTGAAGCATTGGTTTTATATCATGACCTCCTTGTCGTACGCTGTTGGATTATCCACCGTCATTGCTTGGTTGAGCACGTGCCCCCGAATAGTGCTCTTCCCGCTGAATAGTCACCTCCCCATCACTAAGTTCAATTTCAGGCATAGAATTCCAAACACCATCATGATCAAGTGCTAGTGTTGTATAATTATATTTGTTGCATAATTATATTTGTTGCATTGGAGATTGCAACTTGGGATTTATTGTTGCATTAGAGATTGCAAGTTGGGATTTAAGTGTTGGTAATACATGAGCGTTAATTTAAGCCGTTTGGATGGTTGCACCGTCATGCGCTCAGGGTGAGCGTGTCTATTGGACGGATCCGTCACGACACTCAACCAACCCTCCCGCCAACCTCCTTATTGCCTAATTCAATCGCTAACCATTGGCTTTATTGAAGTCCCGTAAACTTTTTGAGTAATAATTCAAGCATCACGATACCAAACTAACTAGAGTAGATTGTGTGCGACATAGAAGCTAGATCTTCCTTTGAGGGACATTAGAGCTCTTCTACAACGCTTTCAACAACTCACCGCCTTCCTCATTGTTGCGCCATCCTCCATTCACTTTGGTTGATTTATTGGCTTGTGCTTCACCACCTTGGCTTGTGCTAAGCTGCCCACGATCTATGCTGCTCTGTTGGGCTCCTCCTTTTGTGGCTATCTGTTTTTTTGTCTCTGAGTAGTGCACGTCAACCTTTGCGCTTGCACCGCCTTTTGGCCATCGCCTTATGCCTTTGCCGTCCTTCTTGTAGTGGTCTCCGCCCAACCCGTTCAGGTTTGTCATCTATGTCGGGCCTCTTCCACTTTGGCCTAACTTTAAAAAATGTTCATTTTAATTTTCTTTTGAATTTTTAAATTAATTTTGAAAATTCAAATAGAGGTTTGCTCATATGAATGGCTAGAGCTAAACTATGGTGCATTGGCCACAAAGATTTCACTAAAACCCATTCATTCCCTCAAACTGCCGTCACTTCTTCCTTTTGAAAAGTTTTTGCATATAGGCGGACTAATGTTAGTTTATTTTTTTAAGCGGAGGCTTTTTTAAAGAGGGGGTTAAAAATCACTTTTTTGGGGACAATCTTGTATAAAGGGAAGACAATATACCTTTAAGGCTAGTAAATTTTAAGTGTAGGCACATTGTTTATATGGGAGCAACATTATTTTATAGGGGTTCTTTTTTTTTTTTGAAGTAATTGTAATTTTAAGAGGGGTATTTTTTTTTTGTAAAATGGGCGTTGTATTAAAAGGGCATCTTCTCTTTTTGCTTTAGGGGCACTTTTTTGTGAGGGAATGAATACGCAAGCGAACAATTTTTTATGGGAAGGGAAACGTTGTATAGGGAACCTTCTTTCTCAAGAGGCTCATTTTTGTGCTATTCGGGCACATGCCCCGCACTTGGAGCACATTTTTCATCATTTTGATCATTTTTGTAGAAGACTAGAGGGTGAGGCCCACCTTGATAGGCAATCAAACCACCTTATAGTTAAACACTATTATTGCTTTTGTTTTGCTTTCTATAATGGTTTCTTGCTTAGGCCTCCATGTTCCTCGGTCAAAAATGAGGTGCTCTTCTTTGAGGTATGCAAACTTGGGGAATATGATCATGTTTGTAGAAGAGAACAAGAAGATCAAGAAGCGAATCTCTCTTTTGTGCTTCCTCATTTTTGGCAAGGGTATTCTCATTCACTTTGTGTAGAACAAACTTGCTAGCCTACAACAACATATGAATACGTTGGACTTACATTTCTCTGCTCTTAGTCCACCTACAGTCACTGCTCCTACACCTATTGATCTTAATTTGTGTTTCTAAGCCAACTCCTGTATTTGATGCTCATGTTATTGCTCTTTGTGCTTCTATGCCTGCTACTCTTGTTTGTTCTGCAACTTCGCTTTTGCGCATGCTATTTGTCCCACTTCAAATCCACTTGCTTATTTATCTAGCTCTTTTGAGAAGCATGCTACTTCCTTTAGTTCTTGCATGCTCCATTCCATGGGTTATCTTGGTAGAGGTATTGCAAACACTCGCAAGGTATTGTTTCTCCTATCCAACATTGAAAATTATTGACATGACATTGGTTGTGAAGTAGGTATTTCATTGGGATCACTTTAGCAAAGCACCAATTTTTGTTTGCCCTACTTTGCTCGTGAGGATATTAACACACGAGTTTTGTTTCACTTTCACTTGGGCCTTAGAACCCTAAGATTATTGTTGTTAGACATGATCTATTGGCACACATTCAAATGTTTCCTTGCATGCACTTTGGTTGTGCATTTTGAACCCAATCATATGCACACATCTTTTCAACCATCCGTATTCATGTGGGATGGATTGCGATCACTTGTGGAGACATTGTAAGCATTCTTTACAAGGGCTCTACAAGCAAGGTACCTCTACCATTCATTTTGTTAGTCCGCTCGGTGCTCCTGTCTTTTGATGCTCCTTTTTAGTTGAGTTGTCTTTTTGGTCATTGTCTTAGTTACTGCAACTCTCTTGTTATTGATGGCGTTTTCTCCAGATTGACAACATTCTCAAGTATTTTGCATCATTTGGCGGGTTTGTTTGTTTTACAAGATCATTTTGTAGTCGAACCGAGTCTGAGCCATTAAGGGTTTGTTGTTTCATTATTGCAATCCACCCTCATGTGTGTGTGCTCCATTTTGAGCACTTTTTCTCTACTCAAAGTGGCTTAACTCTCCCATCACAACTAGGTCCATCTTTGTAAGATATCTTTTATCTATCTTCAACACTTCCTCGACAGATGGAAAATCTTATTTTCATAAGGAACGACTCTATTTCCTCTAGTGTTAGCTTGTTCGTGTTCGAGTAGTGGCCTTTGTCCACTCATACAATTCTTTTTCGCGTCACTCCACTTGATCAACATTATAGGGGTGTGTGTGTTGATCCTATGTCTTCGGGTGTTGTGTTTCATGCTAACCCCTTGGGATACATGTACTTCAGGTTGGTGAACTTTTTTGCACTTTCGACACCACCGACAACCCTTTTTTGTAAGGAGCTATTCAATTACTTACAATGTCGGTTCATTTTCTTTAGTGATCGAGCAATGGATCCAAACCACTCGTGTAGGATTGAGTTCGTAAGTGATTTTTGTTTACCAAACACCTTCTTTAACAAAGTGTGTTTGAGTCTTGAGCTATTGCTTCTTGGAGCACCTTGTAGCAATATGTTAGCTCTCCACTTTCATTGTTTTGGTACTAGGTTTTTGAGAAACCTTGCGGCAACATTTACCCACAACGACTTTTTTCCCTAGTTTTTCGTAAATGGGTACTTGATTTGGCCTAGTTTCCCAGATCCATATTATGAGGATTTGTCTCTTTGCTTTTCTCTTTTCACTCTCCCTAATTCTACGCTTAAGGGAGGGTGGCGTTGTTGGCATTTTTCACATTAGGCTAGTAGTGGTTTTTTCCTAACTAGCTCGGTTTTGTCTAAGGTCGCACTTGAATAGGGTTAAGGTTGATTTAGGAAGGTTGTTCATTTGTTGCTAGTGACAACTCATTATTTGGACGAACATTTGGGAGTATAAGTTGAATCACTTTAATATTAGTTTGTTCACAACAATAATTTGTTGTTGCGAAACAGACCTTCTAGGCTATTTAAAACTTGGAATCCCAATTGTAAATTAACAATGCACAATAAAGTAATGAGACTTTGAGATCTAATCTTGATTGTTGTGTGTGCTGCGGAAGAGATCTTGTGGTTGAGAAGCCTTCTCTTCTCCTTTGTAATTCTTTTTTAATTTGTTGTCCCTTAAGTCCAGGATTTTTTTTAAAGCCCTCACTAAAACTTGTCCCTCCATTTCTTGATATCCTTGTCCCATAAACCTTGTGTACTATAGATATTTATATTATTTGTTGAAAGAACAAATGCTCCACATCCGTTGCTAAGTATTACTTTGTTTGTGTAAACCAAGGTATAAGACAATCTAGAAAGTGCCTCTTCAAAGTAAGTGAAGATGATACCACCTCTACCCACTACCCTTTATATGTCTGATTACTTGTGGACTCTTCCTTCTTGGACATATTGAATGCCATTATCTTCTGTCTTTCCAAGATTAACTTGAAGGACATGCTCATTTTAAAATGAACCAAACAAACCAAGTTGTTTTTGAAGGTTTGCAGTCCATTGAGATAATAGAACAATGTTATTTGAAAATCAAAATAGTAATATGACATGTAGACGCCCAAGAGAAAGTAACCACTTGTACCTCCCAATGTTTTAGAAATAAGATCCTATAAGTCATCAATATATAAAGCAAAGAGTGTCGGTGACAATGGGCATCCTTGGTTTACATCAATTATGACTCGAAGGTTGTATGTGGACCCAATTTAGTGAATCCAACCAATAACCGTCTCACATAATGCCATTACCAAGGGGATTACTGAATTTGAATTGCCCAAATCCTTGTCTCCAAATCAGAAGATGCCTTGGAACTGTATCAAAGGACTTATAAAACTACACAACAGAAATAGACCTAGTGTTCATTCTCAGTGTTTGACCAATTAGAGATATGGTCATCTAAAATTGTGGCAAACTTAGCTAGGGTGTGTCCAACTATAGTGGTTTAACAATTTTTTATTCATATTGATCGTTGGAGTTGAAAATAGGGCAAATGATGTGAGTTGTCCAAGTCAAGGGATAACCAAAATTAACAATGTGATTGAAAAGATTGACACAACAGACTGTAAGGACACTTGTGCTAGGCTTGAGAATTTGGAAAATTAGCTTTAATACTCGTCACATCTTGGGCATTTGATGGATTTGAGTTTGAAGATGTCTTTCAAAATCATGTAATCAGTGAAAAATGACATTCAATGTGCCTGTGACCTGTATAGGCTGGTTGAACACATCATAAAGGGAAGTGACATAGGTGTGGCATGTCTTGGGATTGATAACAACACAATCAAACTCGGCCAAAACATGTTATAACTGATTTGTAGTTTTTGATGAATGGTAGTCTGTAGATGGGCATGTGCATCTTCTAGAGAAGTGTCTCCTTTTTCTTTATATGTATGTGTATGTGTGTGTGTGTATACATATATAGAAAATAAACAATTATGTGGGGAAATTATTATCCTCCCTGTTTTTTCTACACTACTTACCCTATTCATGAAAATAATTTGTTATTTCGCCAAGCATTGTTTGTCTTGCTGTCTGAATGTTTTAATAATAATACTAAACTATAAATTTTCAACTTCAATAAAATTACTTATAAGATATTCTACCTTAATAATTCATAATATTCACTGCTTTGGCTTATAAATTTTAGTGGGAAGTTGTCCTAGTTTTTGTGACTACCCTTCAATAACTTGTTTGTATTTCTCTGAGTTACAAAATTAGTTCCAGTAGTGAAAGTTCACATTCTTTGCAGTGAGGGGACCAATTCAAACAAGTTTCAGATACGTCAAACCAACCAAACCTAATCTACAAATCCTAATCAACTCAAAGGCTGAAAACCCATGGGTGTGTTTGATACAAAAAACACCTCACACAATTTTGTACAAAAACAGGTTGATGAACAAATAAAAACAGTGGTGGGACACGGCTATGGTTGTGTAGCTTTTGCAATAAAACAAAGGGAGTTTATTCTAGATTGAAACAATACCTTCCTGCTGTTACTGACAAAGGGGTTAAAGTATGCAAGAAGATGACACCTGGACACCTTGTCCCCAACACTAGTACGTACCAGGGACATGGTACGGGGACAGTACCTCTTGGAGTACGAGTACGGGTACGCCGGGTATGTTTGCAGACGTACATTATGCCCAGGACATACCCAAGGGGGTACCCACAATCAAAAAACGGATTTTAAATTTTTCTTTTTGCTTTTTCAATCAGAAGTATGGACAGTAAAAATTCGGGTCAGGGGCTCTGCCCCTGAACCCCTGACAGGGGGATGACTAGGTGGCCCCCCCTGCGATCCCCCCTATGCTCCAGTCATCTTTAAATTAGAGAATTGTAATTGTCGAAGATACTGCTTTGATGAAATAGATTGTTTCCAAGATGAACTCCTGTGACTTGAGGCATTGAATGTGCATTCATGCCACTTGTTTGAAAAATAAAATACTATCACTTTTCTTGGGTTTAGTTTGGCTTTACTTTCATTTTCGAGGTACTAATATTCAATACACGAGCAGATTGGCATTGACAATTTCACATGGTTTGTCTCCATTGGAATTATGTTTGGATTTACTTCTTTTGAAATGTTTGGATGTCAGCATGATTTAAGCTATGCAAGATAAATATTCATGGATGTGAAAACAGACAAGATTATACTTTCAGAAATTATTCTGTGTAGGAGAATAGTTGAGAAGTAAATTAATTATTAAGAGTGCAACTACTGCTGCTTGTTGGGTGTTTGTATTGTGTTCACAAATAACAACGGAATCTTCTCAAAAGGGTGCACAAAGCTTACCTCTGTATTCATAAAAACTGTTCTAATGCAACTATTTATTGTTTTAGTCTGCAGAATTATCAATTTGTCAATCCAAGTAACTTGGCAATCAGACGGGTTTACCCTGCAAATCAAGAACACATAAATTAAATTATATTTTTGGAGTATGATTCTTGTGAATTCAAATAACTTAAACTCTATGGTTATAAGTTCTAAGACTCTCGTCTTCTCTATTAGAATGTTTCAAGTGTTTTTATGCATCTGCCCCTCTTATACAAACTACAAGCATAGGCAAGACATTTTCTTTGTAATTTACCCCTGCAATTATCCAGGTCATATATTTTGGTGCTTTATACTAGGAATAGTATCCTATCGTGGTACATAGCAAGTGTAGTTGAACTTGGTTTTTTCTATTTCATTAGCCATGATTTTTCCAATGTTTGCAGGTGACCTTGGTAAAAATGGTGAATGAAGCAACCTCTAATATTCCAAATTGGAAGGAAGGAGAGTAATTAATTTCACATTCATCTTTGACATATGCACATAGTTTTATGTGCCAAAATCTGTATACCAGAGCGTTACTTTCTGATGCACCTTTTTCATTGACTTCCCAAAATCGGAAGCTGTCAAAATTAGTTTTTTTGCATTTTAACGTCTGGCATGGGATGGCTGATTACAATCAGAGCTGATTTTCACTATCATTTATCAATTGGTATCAGTGCCGTTGTAAATCATGCCATACTTAGTTTTGCTACAAAAAAATGTATGATATGGCTGGCAGAAAATTGTTCAATTCAATGGTTTTGGTGCACAATAAGTACATAGGATTGAATGATTGCAACTTTTAGTACACTCATTTGAGATACAAATACATGGGATCAAGATGATACAAATGCATGGGAACTAGATATTTGTAACTTGGTCAACTGTATAAATGATGGTTTATAATGACAGGAATGTTACAATTGGAGAGTAAACCTGGTTTTCATTCTTTCTTTTTACCCCCTTATTTCTGTTTCCCAAGATAGAATTCGTGAATACAGCTACATTGCAAAGGTAACTATATTTTTTAATCTCAAATTATCTGAGCAGATACTCGAGCAAGGGCAATGAATGGCACACGGACAATAATTCCTAATGTCAGTGTCTGTAGAATATCCGAACTCACATATTCAATTATACTTATATTTCTGATATAAAGTTCACGGCAATGAATTTAAGAATTAGAGATCTCAGAGATTTCAGGTAGTGTGAAGCATGAATTTCAAAGCAAGAATACTGACTAATTAAATATCTTTCATATTCATTACAAGAACCACGACAATTACAAAAACAGAATACTGATCCAAGGTGGTCAATTGTTTTCCAACCAAGGCCACAGAATAAGACTTAGATTATCCGAGCATAAGACATGGAAGAAGTTGCAAAAGAACTAGGAGTTTGTATGATTGTTTTGACCGAAGATTGTTCCTAGCTCTTACATTGGTGGCATCATGCATAAATTTGTGTTTCCTAATAAAAGAGCGTAAATATATGGCATGGGTTATAAAATAGAAAAATTAAAATAAAGAATTTGGGCCTATATTCCCCTGTTTGACCTTGTGTGGTGGATAACAATTTGGGATTGGCATTCATAGTTGCACTGTCATTTTGATTCAAGCACAGTCCTGTTTTGGGATAGCTGGCAGCAAGTGTGATGGCAGGAGAAATCGAAGAAGTTTGCTGGTGAATACATAAGAGAATGGTAGAAGAAATGGTGATGGCATTTTTTGCTATACACCAACCACAACCTTGAATGTAAAACCATCAAATGCCTTGCATCTTTGTCATTTTCTTTCACAAAAATTGATTTTAAAGCTTTAAAACTCTTCAAATAGGCTTTATATGGTGTTACCTAAGTGCAGATATGGTGAATGATGGTGAATTCTAAAGCTGGAAATGAGTGGAATGGTTGACAAGATAACCAAAACATTCACAATCAGGCCCAAAATAAGTCAGATATTGTCAAGAATGAACACATCTTTTTGTCACAAGGTCCCATTATTCCAATAGTTGTGATACTTGAAAAGCGAGAGAGGAGGAATGGTGCCGATGGGACTCTTGAGAGCAATGGTCGGAAGATGCAAATGCCTAAAGACTTGTCACCTAAAAGAGAGGTCGAGTATGAAATACAACTATTTCTTGAATTGTAATATCAAACATTGGTTATAAAGATAGTCCATTTTGGAGTCTAACAAGGCCTAGAGACAACTCCATGGTTTCTTGGTACAAAAAGACATTGACTTGAGTGCATTGATTTAATAAAATTAAATCTAAAATAAGGACACTGCTTATTAAATAGATATAATAGTATTCAAGCAATGTTATGCAAACAAGAGTGATAGATAGGATTTGGAAAATGACTTAGATTGCCACCGTAAGTTTGGATTGATTCTTGGTTGATGAATGACCTAGAAAGACAGATTCTGCGCTGATGAATGACCTGGAAAGACAAATTCTGGACTGTATTAGCTCTGTGACTGCTTCTGGACTGTATTAGCTTTGTGTTGTATTCTGGAAAGTGACGATCTTAGGGACAGGAGTGCTCGGAAGGTGACGATGCTCAAGCGCTAGCATCTGATGCAGGTGTTGATGTCCGTAGAAGTGCTTGGAATTTGGTTCTTTTTGTGTCCCTCCTTGTTTGCTTGTGCTGCATCAAATTCGTTGTGTTACACATGCAACTTACAAGATAAACCCTAGATACTTGTGCAATACTCAAACACACATTAGAGGAATAAAATAATGCAAATGCTCGAGTCAGACTGACATTGACGATCACCCCATTGTGATTGTCACCGAGTGTTGCACTACATTTTAGATTCTATGTAGTTCTTGTGTGTGTGTGATTGAAATAGTGTCCCTTGAGTTAGGATGCCCTAGTGTTAGTCATACAAAGAGATAGCGAGCTACAACTATTTTGTCCCAAATGCAAATGTGTGGTATGGAATTCATAATAAACCCTCATATGTAGTGAAGTATGCAGTCTAAAATATTAGCTCCTTGTAGATATGTGTCTCTTGAATGCTTGTCCCCCAATGAGTTTAAATAGGACATGTATATATATGATTCATTTGCTTAAGTTTTGTCATTAACAAGTGAAAGACCCAACTAAGAGGGATAAAAGAAGACAAGAAAGAAGTAACATTTGAAAGACCAAAAAAGAGGTAAAGAGGACACATACGCCTAGAGGGGATAATAGCGCCCGACGCTCCTGTCCCTAATGGATGGTCCATGTACAAGGTGTCGAAAGATAAAACAATGAAATTAGAGCTGAGTAAGATGTTGGCTAGTGTGCAAAACTATAAGTTGTCAATTAGAAACAACAACAAAAAGATGAAAAGGATAAAAACAATGTCAAAGTAAAGTAAAGAGGTGTTAATGAGTAGTTCTCTTGCTTAGAAATCATGCATATAAATGAAATATTTAGAGGCTAGATGTACATAGTAAGTGCGTGATTTAGTGACTACATTTGCCCCCACTTTATGTTGGTGAATAAGGATTCGGTAGCATAAAGTAGAATAGAAAAGCGTACCTTGGAATCTGAATGAAGATTGTACCCAATAGCGTGTCGAATGAGTGTTGTAGCATGCCGAATGGAATAATGCAAGATGTGTACCGTGAAATTCTAAGGAGAGGGAAGGATAAGGATCATAAGGGTGACCTTTGCGTGTGTGGAGTGATAGTGATGTGTGTGTGTAGTTCCCTTTGTCGAATCGTGCTTGAGATTTGCTTTATGGTTTGCTTGTGTGCTTTGTCTTCATTGGGATAGGATAAGACCTATAAAAGAAAACAAGTGTAGTCAATGCTCTAGGTAAATGCAATTGAAATTTAACTTAGAAAATATGTAAAAATGGAAATGCTTGATGGAAAAGCTAAACCAAGGGGTTAGAGTACACCTGGAGTGTTGAAAGAGAAAGGGATAAAATTTGTTCATGCTTGTAGACCTGATGCTTAGGAGTTGGTTATAAGAGTTGGTTGGAATAACACGAAGGATTTGGGCGTCCTATTTTCATTGTGTCGCCAAACTAGGGATTTGAGCGTCCCAACGTTAAACTTTGGATTTAGGCGTCCTGTCGCCGCTAAGGGAAAGTGTATTGGGAGAGCGGTCTATTTTGCCCTCCAACCATTAACGCTTCCCTACGGATAAGTGCCACTATAGATGATCACAAACCTTGATTTGTAACTTGCCTCGGTGACACAAAAGCAATATGCATATCATTTGTCTTACATATGCCCTAGGTGTCATTCCCTTATTTAGTTCTTGCTTTGGTTCTTGAATTAGTAGTTAGTTCTTGTTAGTGACTGATTGCAATCTAAAACTAGTTGTGTAACTATTGAAACTAGAGAAAATTGTGACTGTGCAGCTGCTGAAACTACTCTATAATTGTTTTTGCCTCTAGAATATGAGCGCCTAGATAGGCCACTACTACCCAAGTGTTCCTGTCTCGATATAGGCGCTTGTGTCCATGCTGAATTTTGTGACCATGTTTGTTTTTGTTATGTTTTGTGTAAGCTGATTTCTGATTGTCTGTTGTTGTCTATGTGTTATAATAACTGTGTCTGTGCATTGCTAGGAGGGTGAAAAGGTTCACCTAATGTTTCCCCCACTCATTTGGGGTGTGTGAGATGAAAAAATGTGAACAAGAGCCCAAATAAGGAAGATTGAAACTAATGTGCACATTTGATATAGAATCCTGCAGGGGAATAGGGATTATGCTTGGTAGTTACCATGACACAAACAAAACAAAGGAAAATGCTAACATATAAGTTTTAGTGACAAACAAACAATGCACACGGAAATAGCAACTAGTAAAAGCATATAAGAAAATAACAAACAAGGACTCAACGAGGAGTTGGTTGCATACATGGGACACCACTCAGGATGTCACAAGACAATTAGAGCCATCAAGGCTTGTGCAAACAAAGCAATCAAACAAACATAAGACATGACACACAAACAATGACAAACAAAGTACAACAAATCAAATACCATGATTGGAAGGAGTCATGCAAGGCAAATGTTACACATGAAGCACCCATTAGCATGTTAGGGAAGATAAATAGTATGTGACAATGTGATATCTAAATATAGGAATGAAAATGTGAAATATAACAATGATAGGACTTGAAAGTAAGTGAGGAAAGGTAGATGCCCCCAAGAGCCTTAGTGAGACTGGTAAGGACATGGCCAAACATCATACATCGTGTAACAACTGTAAGTGACCTGCATTCACCTCAAGATACCATGTGAATGCATGTGTATGAAAAATGATAAATCATACTATGAATCGTAGTAACATGTTAAACAAAGGTGCAACATATAATAGTATAAGTAAGGAAGAATGTGTCCAATCAAGATCTAAGCTAATATTTTTGGATTTTTGAATGTATATATGTGAAAGAAAGTAGCTGAGAAGGGAGAAATAAGGATGCCCCGGTGTAGTGTGTGCAAAGTGAGGTCCATATGAAGAAACCCTCAACAATCAAGTATGAACCAAGAACAAGAGTGCATCATCGGGTGGTGGGGGAATTAGGATGCCCCCAAGTGTGAATGCCAAAATGATCTATGCAATGAGAGTACTAGGCAAGGGCCCATGATTAGCTGATGTAAAAAAGTACACGTGAACATGCTTTAGGATCCAATGGTTACAAGAGAGTGCATGAGGCCAAGTATATAAAATAGGCCTAGATCGAGCATTTGGAGAGATAGAGCTCAAAATATGTCTAGATGGAGCATGTGAAGCATGTGACCTATGTGAAGAGCTACCCCCATGAGGTGGGCTATGAGATCTACAGATGGGATAATGCCTATGAGTAGTAGCCATGTGAAGGAAATTGAGATGGATGTGCAAAAGGTGCTACAAGAGGAGCAAGGGCTCCAGATATACAAGAGAGGTGTAAAGGCTAAGGAGCCATCATGAATAGGAGAAGATGCACTAGGAGCATGAGCAACTGAATATGGGATGGCCGAGGAGCCAAGGACAAAGGTGTTTGTGATATGTAAATCTAAAAAGATGAACATATGTGAACATGAGGCAAGGACCTAGTCATGTGAAAGTGCATGTATCATAACATGTGGAGTAGGATTGTGTCATGCATGTGGAGAAACTAGAATAGGTAAAACATTGGGAAAACACAAAAGCTACCAGAGAATAATGTCAACATGGTGAGGGAAAAACCCTATAGAGTCCAAGATCCCAACTGGATGAGTAGGAAGTGTATAAACAAGAAGAATGTGCCCATTAGGAGAAAATAGAATATATGTAACATTGGACTTGTTGGCAATAGTGGAAGGAGTAAGTGCAAACATAATGATCAATATGTGAGATAAAAAGATGTGTAACATATAGTGCTACGAAGACTTGGGACCAAAAGATCAACATCAAGCAATGGGGGGAGAGATACAAGACTCATCATAAGCAATATGTGCAATTTGGAAAGATTAGAAGAATTAAAGTAGTATGAATTAGCCCCTATGACCATAGAAAAAAATGTGGAAAGAGGGGAATGGATTGCCCCCATGAATGCAACAAGATAAGGTGCAACCATAGTAAATGAATCATGCATAGAATCTTGAAAAGTGAAAGCATTAGGAATCATTGTCAAATCAGCATACAATGCTCTAACTTGTGATGAGGAAGGTGCAGAGAGAGATGTAACATTGGAAGCACTAAGCATATGATCACTAGAAGTGCATCAAGAGTGAGACATAATGGGAGGAGTATCATGGGTGCCAATAGAAAATTAATCTTGTAAATCAGTAGCACTAGGGTGCATCCCAAGAGGAGAAGGATGTGCAATGCAAGTAATATCATGAGCATCATGTATGAGAGGAATATCACAAGGAGTAGCAACATGAGGTGTGAAATCTACTGTAGTGGTATCCATGGAAGGTGTAGCAAGGGTATGGGTAGAAAGAAGTGTATGCATATTATGTAACCAAGGATGGCCTAGGAGGATTTTATAAGGGACATCATGAGGCATAACATGAAATCAAACATTAAGAGTGCAAGGGCCTACAATAATGGGTAGAATGATTTCTCCCAACACTTTCTTAGGGTGTTATCAAAGCCATGAATATATAGGTAGATGGAGTCAGATTAGCAACAGAAAGGCCTATTTGATGGAGAAAGGAAAAATTGCATATATTAAGACCGAGACAAGATCAAGTAGGACACTTAACAAGCACATTATGAATTTGAACTTGAATATAGAATGGGGAAGAATTGGAATCAAAGGCATGGGAAGCCATGAAATAATTTTGCACAAGCAATCCAATCAAACAAATAAATTTGTATGGAAAGTGATGTTGATAAAAAAACAATTGTCATCAAATTAATAAAACGACCATATCTCAAAATGGAATTTGAATTTTGTAAAACAAAAAGAGGATTTTTTGAATGTTATAAATTGAAAGAAAAACCTCCAAGGGATTTTTCCAAAAGTGTATATTTTTCAAATTAGGCCTTAATGACCAAAAAGTGTAATTTTGAATTTCTGAAAATTGTGCTAAAAAATAGGGCAAAAAAAAAGAGGTTTTTGTTAGATATGGAAAAAGGAAAAATAACCTCAAAGGAATTTGAAAATAGAGTCGTTATGCTCGAGATATGAAACAAAAGGTGATTTGAAAATTAGAGCCCTAGAAAGTGACCTAAGGGTAGGATGAAGCATGAAACCCTAGGAATTTTTGCAGATCTGATTTATGACAGGTTATAGATGAAAATCAGGTTTGGATATGAAGATAAGATGTAGATATGAACCCTAATGCAACTAGGGTTTGAGTTTGGAGAAGAATGGATTTGATTAAAGAGCATGTAAGGGATCGAGTTCACCAAATGATTTAATAAAATTAAATCTAAGATAAGGACGACATCGTTGATTAAATAGATATAACAATATTCAGCAAAGTCATGTAAGGAAATGCAAGCAAGAGTAATAGATAGGGTTTGGAGAATGACTTAGCTTGCCACCGTAGGTTTGGATTGATTTTAGGTTGATGAATGACCTGGAAAGACATATTCTAGACTCGTATTAGCTCGTGTCTCGATTTTGGAAAATGACGATCTCATGGATAGGAGCATCCAGAAGGGGACATGGCTGCACATGTGCTAGTGTTTGTTTTGGGCGCTTTGTTATGTAGAAATGCTTGAAATCTAGTTCTTTTTGCGTTGCTTAGTTTCACTCCTTGTCATTGTGTGTTGCATCATATTCGTTGTGTTGCACATGTAACTGCAAAATAAACCCTAGATACATGCACAATACTCAAGCACACATTAGATGAATAAAATAATGCAAATGCTTGAGTCGAACTGACCTCGGCGGTCACCCCAATGTGATTATCACACAGAGCGTTGCATTACATTTTCAAACTATATGTAATTCTTGTGTGTGTGTATGATTGAAATAGTGTCCCTTGAGCTAGGATGCCCTAGTGTTAGTCACACAAAGAGATAGCAGCTACAACTACTTTGTCCCAAATGCAAATGTGTGGTATGGAATTAGAATAAACCCTCCTATGCAGTCCAAAATGCAGTCCTTGATGTAGTAGATAGAAAATATTAGCTCCTTGTAGATGTATGTGTCTCTTGAATGCTTGCCCCCCTAATGAGGTTAAATAAGACATATATATATATGATTCCCTTGCTTAAGTTTCATCATTAACAAGTGAAAGACCGACTAAGAGGGATAAAAGAAGACAAGAAAGAAGTAATATTTGAAAGACCAAAAAAAAGGTAAAGAGGAAACAAGCGCCTAGAGGGGACAATAGCGCACATGCGCTCCGTCCCTAATGGAAGGACTCGTACATGGTGTCGAAAGATATAACAGTGTGAAATACGAGTCGAGTAAGATGTCGGCAGAGGGGAGAAGTAGTGCTCGGGTGCTTACGTCCCTAATGGACGGTCTTGTATAGGGTGTCAGAAAGATATAACAATGAAATCAGAGTCGAGTAAGATGTCGACTAATGTGCAAAACTCTAAGTTGTCAATTAGAAACAACAAACAATAGAGATGAAAAGGATAAAAATAATGTCAAAGTAAAGTAAAGAGGTGTTAATGAGTAGTTCTCTTGCTTAGAAATCATGCACATAAATAAAGTATTTAAAGGCTAGATGTACATAGTAAGTGCGTGATTTAGTGACTACATGCATCACCAAGTGGCTCTCTTATCAGTAGTAGCTTCGAATGAAAATGAAACATGGAGAATATGCATTGACTATACGATACCAAACAAGATCACAATGAAAACATATATCCTTCCAAAGTTAAGTGCATTTTTGGATTAAGTTCCCCTCAATTGAGCTACAACAATTTACACAAATTCTTGACCACACCACCAAAATGTGATCTTGCTTTTCTCAATGAAGCGAATGGATCATTGGCACGACGAGGAAGGGAGCAACGATGCCTTTATCCATGTCCTCACAAACTTGCCCCATTCTACTACTTTAAAACTCATTCACGCACTTGCTACTTGTCTATTGCTAATCTTTAAAATCACCTACAAGCTCAATCACCCAACCATCACATATAATCTATTTGTATTCTAGAGACTCGAGAGTCAATTCAAGGTGTTCTCATGTCCTTGTATATAAGACAAAGGCTTGTTCTTGGGGACATTATAAGCAATCTAGACCAAGGAGCCACTTGTTTATTTAAGGGAAACTTTGCAACGCAGCTGGCCACTAAGCAATCTTCACCATTAAGAACACTAAACAACATCCTATCCATGTGGAGGATGATGAAGCAAGAAATATGAATGTGGATCAAGTGTAAGGTAATCATCAAAACTAATTTCCCAATGAAAGAGGTTGGTGCAACGAGACTTGACTAAGGTATGATCTCTCTACTTGCCCGACCTTCTTCTTTAGCTCATAACAACCATCATGGTTTAGTGAATCTCGTGGATTTTTACTATTAGAATTCACCTTCATTCCATCTCCACACCCATTTCTGAAATCCTTCCTTTAGGAACTTGGGCTTCACTCGAGAGAGTGCTATTCTCATACCCATTGTTGGCCCCACCCCTCAACTCTTGTACACCGCCTTCCCTTAACTCATTCATGGGAGTTCGATGTAAAACTAGTCCTATGCCTTCCTTCCCCTTAATTCACCAACTCCAACTCCCATGATAATATTGCCCTATAAGCATTGTTGAAAATTGCAAACATGCTTTAACAATCGATGGCTACTATTGAGAACAAAGGTATCCCCAACCCTAGCTTAGAGGAAGTCACCTCCACCTTGACCTAAATTTTGCTCCTCCAACATACCCATTTGGAGGCATTACAACCCATGTGGAAAGTCTTATTCAATTGGGCTGCAAACATAATCAAATGATGGACATAGTAAATGGGATCATGCTTTCGTAACATGGTAAAAACAAGTTAGTGTTTTCACTATTTTGACCAAAATAACCTTAAACATCTTAAAACATGAACAATTTAGATTCTAATAATAGACAACGAAGTATGGTAATTCATAATCTAAATGATCTTTGAAAAAAGGCACACATAATTGATCTAAGACATGACTACCCTACTGTGTGAGAATTAGACTTGGAAAAGCTTAGAAAAGGCTTAGAAGACAAAACACAAGGGCTCTTGCAAATGCACTCATGTTTCGTTGTGTCTAGGACAAAATTGACATCGGGGATAATATTGGTTCCAGAATCTATCATAGGATGGTCTTAGACACAAATTTTGTACTTTGTTTGTCGAAATTTCATATGCTACTCATGATTATCTATGATTTTATGTGTGCCTTTAGTTGCTCTCGAATAATAATATCTTGTTTTAAATTTTTGCAATGATGTGTGAGGTTGTTGTAGTGTCTTCCGTTTTCTTGGAAACATAGCAACTCACCAAAGGAACATGGGGAAAACAACCTAGACTAGACCAAGACTACCCTCCCAGGATTTTAATGATGCTCTACATATCTACCGAGGATCATGGCTTATGTAGTTCTATGTAGATCTGCTTCCCATGCAAGTGAAGTGTTGGTCCTCTAGTCTAGCACTAGGTATAATAATAACTACATGAATTTAGCTTAGGCCTTCTTTTGGTACAAACATGTAGAATGGATCATTAGAAAATATAGCCAAATGAATAGATAGAGCAAATTTAGTGTGATAATGTTTGTTCGGATGTTTGGTACTTGTTATTAAAAATGCCTTTGATGAATTGATATATAGACTTATTGACTTTCAATCAAAAACCTAATGGTGTGCAAGTGATCGTGTTGTTTCACCTCAAAGTATGTGATAAAACAAATAAAGGTAAAGGGTGTAGGAAAAATACCTGTGAATAGTCGGGAGAAGGTTGTTGAACTTGATCAGACTGAATGTGAGAGCTTCCTTTTGGCTGGGAGGAACTACCTGTAAAACACAACAAGACCACAAGAGAGATTTAAACAGTATATGACAGTGGACTGCCTAGCGAATGCTAGTTCTGGGAAGTGTGATACTTCCTAGATGGTTGTCAATCCACTATTTTTATCAAATTAATGAAAATAAATATGGGAAATAAAGGTCTTATTGCTAACACTTTTAGTTAGGTGTCTCAAGACATTATCAATATAATAGATTAAACAAAGTACTGAAATGCAAACTAATCTAGCATCAGGCAAGGTGTGGTTCTAGTTGGGAAAGGTCACTGGGGTGTTAGGCAAGGTCTGGGTGAAGTTTGGTTACATTTTGGGTTGTTGGGTGAAAGTTATAAGCTCGTTGTTCTAAACAAAATTACCAGTCACAGAGACCGGTATCGGTTAGGTGACTGATGCTGGTAATGGAAAATGACCGACGTCGGTTGGGTGACCGGTGTCGGTAGGGGCAATATGGTGAAAATGTTAAGAACTAAGTATTTGGCTCTCTCTGTGGTTGCACAGAGAGTTGAGAAGGTCTAGGGAGGGTGGTAGGATTTATATGAAGACTTAGTAAGGGTGATGGAGGTGATAGGATGGGTAAAATGGTTGGGGTTGGTAGAATAAATGGTAGATGGGTGAAGGGTGGTATTCAAGATAGAGGAGAGTCGGATAATAGAAATGAATAAAGGAATTAAGATCAAAACTTGAACTAACAAATAAGAGTGAGTTACTTATCTAAGAACCTGGTAATCCGAAGGTCGTGGTGGTTGATGAGCGTTTAGAGATGAAATGGGGAATTGTCTAATGCCACGGCAGTGGAGCTTGTGTGCCCTGCGTAGGTGATCCAAGGTTGTGGAGGAAGATATTGGTTGCTTGGTGAAGACCTGATGTGCTCTAGTTCGTCGTTTGGTAGCTTGAATGCTCGAGAGTTAGAATGCCAAAGCTTGAGTGAATGAATGAATTGAAGAACCCGTGCAAAGAGTTAGAAACTCTTATTTAAGGTAACCGACGATCGTTAGGGAACCGGCACTCGACCGAGGGATAACTGGCGTTAGTTAAGGAGAGTTGGTCTAATTTGCCAAAAATAGGGTTTTTCACCCAAATTTGGCGTGGTCTTTGGCTTAGTCGTGTATGGAGTGTTGAATGGTGTAAATTAGAGTGTGGAATTAGTTAGAGGATTAATAGGTCATGAATAGTTAGGATTGGAAAGAGTCCCACTTGGTTAGGATAAGTGGGGACTTGGTCTAGGGTAATTAATAGGCTAGGAATAGGTCTAGGATGAGGTGGTGAGGCAAGGTGGCTTAGTCGATGGATATTAGTTTAATTAAGGTAATTAAAATAAATAATGGTGTGAGGATGAGGATTAATTTAATTATGGGTAATTAAATTAATACTAATGTGTAGAAGGGGTCATGGCTAGGTGTATTTGTCTAATTACTTAATTGAAAGGGGCTAGATGGATTGTGACCTAAATTTGGTGTCTACATTTGCCCCTTTTTGTGTGTAGCTTGTATTGATAAGTGACGCTGACAAAAACATGAGTGGTTTCCCTAGGTATGGGTGGAGGTGATCCCCCTCAAACCGGGAACTGATGAAGTAAGAGACTGAATCGGTGATGGGTTTGATAAAGTGGTAGGTGAGGTGAAACTAAACTAGGTAAGGTGCGGGAACAAGCAATGGTGATATGGGTGTAGGTAATAGGTGGGGGCATTCAAACACACACACACATGCATAAAATGCGACAAGGCACTAGGATGAAGAGTTCACAAATTCTATGTTATCAAAGGTTGATAATCTATCCAAACAAGGTTGATGAGGTCTAGGTATCCAAGGTATAAGATATGGTCCTGAAACACAATGAGGTTAGGTGTAGGAATGGGCATTAGGCGGGTTCAAAAACACCAAAAGGTTTGGTCTAGTCAAGATAAACATCATAACATCATGCAAGGAAGGGTTTGTGGGCTAACTAACACAAGTAGCGTTATCGCAAGGTATAACAAGTAGGAAAATTCGAGTGTCTAATAGGTGGTTTTGGGCTTGGTGTATAGGCGAGGTCGTGGGTAAGGCCGATGTATAGGCAAAAACATGCCCCAAATGATATTGAGGTCGGGTGTGAGGTAATATGGCAATTAGGTGGGGTTGTAGGGCTGGGGTGAGACTTCATTGTAAGAAATTGGTATCCGGCATCGAGAATTTTGAGTAAATTATTTATAAGTGGGTTGGCGTGGTGACCGACACCAGTTGAGGGTGAATTGATCTTGGTTAGGGTAACTAATTCCGGTTGCTTAGGGCACGAGACCGATGTTGGTCGAGACAAAAATTGGGTTAAAAAGAAAAATCCGTGTGAAAATGACTCATTTGAACCTTTCCAAATTGAGAAAACGACATGAGAGAGCTTGATGAGAAAAAAAAACACAAGGTGAGGTAGAAATATGAGTTGGCGAGTTATTAGTGGATGATAGGAGTGTTGTTGATGGCCCCGCGAGATCGATACGAGCGATTAGATTGGTGGAGAGGTGAGATCTTGATTGGACCATGACAGCGGCATGATAGGGTGCATGAGGACCTCCAGTGCAGAGGCCAGACATCCCACTGAGGAGACGACGTGTAGTAGAGGTAGGGCTCAATCCCCATTTGTGTTTTTGAAAAAATTAAGGTAGAAAATGAAAGAATTTGGTTTGTAGATTTAGAATGAAATTCGGGTAAAGAAATGGCTAATTTGGGTATGGGGAGGATCAAAGATAGATTAAGTAGGTTGGTAAATGAATGTAGGTGGAATTTAGAGGGTTTTTTGTAAGATTTTTAGGTGTTTTTGTCAACTTTTTGCAAAATGGGGATGGTGGGGGTCGAACTAAAGAATCGAACGCATGGCGGCGGTGAGCCGAGGTTCAACCGTGTCAATGGGGCTAAATGGGGACCGATATTGGTCAAGGTGACCGATGTCACCATCGTTACAAGTGGCTAAGGCCTAAAAATAGAGGGTTGGAGGTCAAAATAAAGCAAAATTGGATGATTGAGAGTAGAGGGAGGTAGAAGTAGATGGACTAGGGGTAGGTAACAAAAGAATTGGGTGGGTTTAGAGTTAATGTAGGTACGAATGGGTGGTTCTAAGTGTAAGTTGGGTAAAATTTGTGAAGAATGGAAAAGGGTGAATTAGGATAAGTGTAATTGTTTAGGAAAGATATAATATATAGTAAGCGAGTGAATGGGATAGAAGGTAGTTAGGCTTGGAAAATCGCAGTGGGGTGTGACTAGGTAGGATAGAATAAATGATCAAAAGAGCTAGGTGATTGACAAGTGTAAATGGTAATGATGCAGGCACATCAACAATTGACTATGCGAGACAGGGTGCCACCTCTTTTGGTATAAATGTGGCCTAGTGTTATAAATGAGGAGTGGACGCATATGTAGGATGTTGGGCTCGGTCGTTGTGAGGCAATATTAGTGCATCGTACGAGATCACAGTTTGATGGTCGCTCTCATCGACATATGGGATTCAATGAACAACACCTTTCATTTACCTACTGATGAGATGACCATCACGCTGGAGGATGTCTACCGGATTTTGTAGCTGCGATTGTGGGGGAGCCATTATATCAGATTTCTTCAGAGGCATCTGTTGAGCCGATAGTGATAATATTTGGTGAGGCGATGGGTGACTTGAGATATCATAGTGCAGTATCGATTCTGAGGGATATGTATGCCGCACATCCTCAGGAGATGAGATTGGAAGTTTTGATGATGGTGACAGTTGGTTGTTATGTGCTCATAGACTCAGAGGGTCGAAGATATCCATGAGCATTGATGGGGGTTTTGTAGGATATAATTGAAGAGCGAGTCCGCTTTTCTTAGGCACCACTTATCTAGTACAATCAGATAGGGAATTATGGGCATATCGAGGATTCAGGAGTTTGGTATTTGTCATGACGTATCTACCGCACTATTGGGCATATGAGCACATAGTATGTGTGTGCCCGGGGACTTCCACAACAGGATTGACACATAGGTGTCTACAAAGGAAGATACACGAGGTGGGTACTAGTAGGGGCACATCTGTTAGTAGAGGAGGCGTCACGTGATATCATATGGTGACCGTATGTTACGGATATCGTATGGAGGCCGTATGTTGATTTTCCTTCCTATGGGGCATGACCGAGGAGTTGGCAGGATTACAGTTGGTGAGGTGGATACATGGATGAAGGGCTGAGGAGCATGAGATGATTCCAGTGGACCAGGTTAGCGACAGTTTGGGCTTCGATAGGATGTGCCTCCACCATTTCCACAACATCACGGGGATGATGCAGAGAGACCTTTATCTCCACCACACCCGATAGGACAAGCAGGCAGGGAGGAGAAGGTTTTAGATAGGCGGATTAATGACCCCGATACGACCGATGGTTATAGACGGTGGTGGGAGGCTCGAGCACAGAAGCACCGCCACATGCATGAGAACTAGACTTAGCGACCGTCATAGTGTAGAAGGATGTATTAGAGGGGTGAGTGACTGCATTACATGTACAACTTACTCGATCCTTGCCCGGTGATAACTCTTTAGGGACAAGTGACTGGATTACATGAGAATTTGGCATAGGCACATGCTTAGATTCTCGGTTCAGGATCCGCACAACCACCAATAGAGGATGGGGTATAGGTAGTCGCATTACAGGCATAGATTGCTACTCTACAAGGCTAGTTGGCGGCAGCCCGGCATGAGACGATGGGTAGGTTGCAGGTTACTGAGGAGCAGTTGGGACAATACAGAACATGTTGCCACTTTACAGGGCCGGTTGGCACAAGCACGCACACATGCATATACACTAGTTTAGGCATAGGGCCCTCCTCCACGAGCCTTTCGGGATAGGATCTGTGTTATAGATAGTAGGACATGGACCATTGGTACATGCACATGGTTTCAGTGTAGGTGTCGAGCTATGACACCGCCTGTGTGATCTCCATGGTTAGTTACAAAGATGCCTTGTCAGCGGCTCAATATTATCAGGACATGTTGATGGAGGTTGGTATCCAGTATGTGACCTATGGCTTGTATCCACTTAGAAGAGTTCTTTTTGTATAAGACTCTTTTAATGGCCACCGTATTTTGTCACCTCGACCTTAGTTTCTTTTTGTTTGTTTGAGTCTAAAATCGACTAAGTATGAAGCTGAATACGGAAGGTATCTACGCATCCCTTTGGCGCACTTGGGACATGGAGTGGAGAAGGGATGTTCTCAAACTTGTACCGCATCGCTACGTGCTGACTGATAAAGCTGCCCCGATGGGGTTGAAAATTCAAAAGCATAGAAGAGATGCATAGGGCCTTCACGTGTCACATGGGCGCACTTTCAAATAAAGAAAAAGAGGAAGGTCCCTCGAACAAGCGCATGACCTCCACGTGGAAAAAAAGGATCATCACCGATCGAAGAAGCGCTAGTTGGACGAATTAAAGGCAATAAAAAATATCACCAACATGTAGTTGAAATATTGACCCGAAATGAAAGATCTTGTAAGAAAATTGAATGATGTCAGTGAAGGTTATGATTCTAGACATCGAAGAGAGTGCCAAGAAGATCTATAAAGGAACGTTCCAATCTAGGAGTAAAAAGAGGAGAAAATATATAAAAGAAAACAGACTGGGGTCATGGAAAGGGAATTTAGACTCAGTTATTGTATTGGTTAGCCTTAGTAAGAATCTGTCATAGAAAGGATTTGTAATCTATGTCGTATCGACCTTATGTATGATTTTATCTATGAATAAAGAGTTCTTGTTCTGTGCATATTAGCTTTCAATCTTCCTTGTCTTTCTTCTTTCATTGTTAGTAGTTTTAGATAGATTTGAATATCGATCGTGTTATATGCCCTTGGATTTTCTTTATGTATCTATTATCTGCATATGGTTATGTTTTACACCTTCTCGGCCTATGATAAATATAAAATACTTCTAAAAATAGTAGATCATGCTAAAACACTCTTCGAACTATTCTAAGTATTTTCCCAAGATATATCTATGTGTCTTTTAAGATCTGTTCCAACGTATCGGCTTAGTTAGTTTTGCATTTCATTTCAGTTTTCTTCTAACCTTATCTCACACCACATAGAAGAGCCAATTTTTTTTTTAAATCTGGAGGTTACCTTAGGGCGCACATCCCACTAACCTAAGGTATCTAATGACTCTGATGGTTCATCTGCAAATATTATCGTCAACAGTTTTCCTAGCATGCTCGGGGGACGAATATCTACATACCTTGATATTTCATCGACAAAGATATACTGATTTCAACATTACTAAGTTTGGTTTGCCCTAGTTTACAAGATGAATGTGAACAAGAGCGAGGATAAGGGAGGAATATGTGTTTGAATACTTACAATTATCTCCACCATGCAACAAAAGAGGTAGACAGATCCAGAGGTCTCCGTCTCCTCCGAACGAAACTCTCTCAACACCTCCGCCAGGTAGGCCCTTCTTACTACTGATCAACTAGAAGCTTCGGACCTATTATAATGGCTCACCTCGAAGCTCAACCTACAAGATAATTTGTTTCATGGAGCCAAGGGAGTCCGTACATCCTACCCATGCCCCGGTGGTGTGGAATCCTATTCCGACTTACATGCTAAAAACACTACCCAAATTTAGTGGAGAAGACTTCAAAACTTTGGAGGAACACCTCCAAGATGTAGCAAAAATATGCGGTACATTATATCAGGGAACAAGATGTTACCTTATGATTGCTAGTTGCGTCCTTCAAGGGAAAGGCTTTGGATGGGACTGGTCCGTGACTCCTAATACTATCGACACTGGGACCATATGGGAAATGTATTGGTGGCGAGATTCAATGATAAAGGGATAGATTCTCGCTTCTACAACAACTTATCAACATCAAGAAGGGCCCGCAAGAGCTCATGACAAATTTTAACACCAGGTTTCATAAAACATGGCAAAGGATTCCTGCTCTAGCGAGGCCACCCACAAGTATGGATATCATTTTTTAATCTAAAATCTCTAAATTCAGACATTTTTGTAATGCTTCAATCATTAGGAGGGGATTCTTTACCACAATCATACGATATTGCGGTCCAAGCCGAGAACAATCTAATAGATGTTGGTAAGCTTCCCTCGAGAGCCCCTTTGCTAATATACCCCAAATTAGCTCCTATCCCGTAAGCACAAGTCTTAAGCTCTACTCAAGCCCCTACGTCCCTGTATAATTACCCATCTCTCTTCTCTGGCACCAATTCCCAATACAATATCATCATCCTCTTCTCCGAAATGGAGGAAGTAAAAATATCCTTAGAAACTTCTCTAACGAGATATTAAATCTTAAAAGGACTTAGGCCGCCTATCCAAGACAAAATTATCAAAGCTATCAAGGTGGCAGGCCTCCCTATCCCTCTCAACATCAAAATACCTAGAGACTTTCATTTGCGCAGTCATCTAACCAACTTGTCCCGGTGCCAACACCACTCCAAACTATCCCACCCAATAGCGGAAGAGAAATGGTACTTGGGAAAAACAATTTGGTAGAAGATCCCAATGCATGGTGCTTCCTTTGTAATATATCCCACATGCCAAGAGACTGTCCACAAGGAAATTTGCAACAAAAGGTAGCGAACAAAGAGCAAGAGAAGATTTTTATGTTAATGCATCAAGACCTTACTAGTCCATGGGAGTCCAAAATGTGGCCTTTGTTGTGCATATTCAAGGGATGTCCCTGGAACAGAAGTAGAGATCACACCAAAACATGCACTTTTCTCTTGGATAGAAGGAGAAGAATTCATATCTACGAATGAGGTAGCTGTTTTCTAACCTATTCAATTCAATTACAACACTCGCTTCAAAAAAAGATGATAGAGAGATACACTCCTTTCTCAAGCATGATTAGCAAGATGTAAAAAGAGTCTCGACCATCACGGTTTCACCACCAATGGTTGTAAAAGAAGCTCGAGAACTGTCCAAAATCAAGAGGCTCCCACCCCGCGGTTGAAGGAACAAAGCACCAACCATCATCCAGAACATCATCACCTGGACCAATCAACGTGGTTCAACAACTCAAGAAAGTGTCGTCTAATGCATCCTTGTGGGATCTTCTGGGCATTCCAGAGAAGAAGGAGTTGCTCGAAGAAGCACTTAAATCCAATGACGACCCAACTACCTCCGAGGAAAGAGAAGGAACGTGTAAAAGTGATTGAGCCCCAACAAAATCGATTGTTGTTAAATCAAAAGGAGAAGTAAGTAAACCATGACCCAACCCCTTTTTATGACTCTTATCATAGGTAAGAAATTATTGCATAATTCCATGATAGAATCCGGTGCAAGCACTATCATACCCAAAGTGATTGTAGATTCTTTGGGAATTAAATTTGAGCCCTTAAAGAGAGGAGTCATGCAACTGGATGGAAAGTCATTCCAAACCATAGGAGCTATCAAGGAACTCCCATTGCAGCTCTACTCGTGCCCAAACATAACCATTCCTTAGGATATAGTAGTAATCGACATTCCAGTCTTTGGACTATGTCTCTCCGTGATTTCATAGCTAAAATAGAGGCTATATGTCTCTTGATTTGTCCCATCTGATTTTGCGAACCAAGTATGGATCGAAGATGAAGGTGTTATTAGAAACCCTTGCCAAGGAACATATAACTAACCAAGCGGTCTCAAGATTCGAGGCTTCCCACGCTATGATCACCAGAGAAGAGGAATCATATACGGAGGATGGTGATCTTCAAAGTGGAGGTCATCTAGCCAACCTTCCCGGGTGATCCCTTCGGGAACTTTGATTCCAATGGTTTGGGTACTTATTTCATCTTTGACGAGGACTCTACGATCCAAAGGTGGTAAAGGAAAGGATAAAAGAGAAGGGAATCCCATTAGAGATTCCCATATATGGACCCTACATTTTGATGGGGCTAAAAGAAAAAATGGCTCAGGAGCCGAAATATGCTTGCTATCCCCAAGTGGAAGGATGATATTCTAGGATTTCTAATTCTAGTTTCTCTGCGCAATGAACGAAGCAGAGTACGAGGCCTTAGTACATGGCTTGGCCATGACAGAAAAGGAAGGCATCAAATAGTTGAGAGTATTTGGAAACTCAGAATTGGTGGTAACACAGGTAAGGAACACCGCCACAAAAATCCGAGAATGCGGTCATATCGACATAGAGTGTGGGATCTCATCGATGATTTTGAAGCCTTCAATATCAAGGTTATTCCCAAGATCAAAATACAGAAGCTGATAGGATGGCCTTAATCGGGTCACAATTCGACCCAATACAGGATTTGATAGTAAATGAAAGTACCATAAAATTGATCATCCGCCGTTCTATACCTGATAACATTGATCATTGATAGGTTTTTAATAGTGACGGAAGATTATACACTTCCTCCAATAATCTGACTAGTTCACAAACCAACTTCAACCCAAGATCAAAGAAGCATATGGAGATCAAATTATTTAGTTAAAGATGAACAAACTTCTGAAAGGGTTAATAACCCTAGAAGGTCTTTTTGATTCAAATGATGCTAGTACCGATCAAAGGAAGTTTACAATGATAAAGGAAGATTATGTCGAGATGGAAGTGACTAAAGAGAGAAAGCTAAAAGTTGGGAGACTAGTCACTTAAAAAGAAAGGGAAAGACTCGTGGCTCTATGTCATACGATAAGGTGATGGTTTGGATGTACGGTGACTTGCATCGTTATGAAAAAGATATTATTCAACACACCATCAACCTCAAAGAAGGGACTAAGCCCGTGTGTAAAAAAGAGGCTTGTGAACCCAAAAATAGAATCCCTCATGGCAGAGGAACTGAGAAAACTGCTAGAGGCCAACATAATCTTCCGATCAAGCATACAATTTGGGTCTCCAACCTAGTTTCGGTTAGGAAGAAGAATGGTTAAATTAGGCTCTGTGTAGATTTAGAGACCTAAATAGGGCTCCCTAAAAATCACTACCCTTTACCCTCCATGGAGCAGATATTGTAGATAGTCACATGCTTGAAAGGTTCTCTCTAGATGGTTTTTGGGCTATAATCAGATAGGGCTTGTAGAAAGGGATCAACATAAGATGACTTTCATGAAAAAATGGGGAACCTTTGCATACAAAAAGATTCCATTTGGGCTCACAAATGCTGGAGCCACCTTTCAAAGAGCCATGGACTTTGCATTTGGAGATCTGATCAATAAGGTAATTCTCATATACCTAGATGATCTCACTGTGTTTTTCCCAAGACAATGGAGGATCACTTTGACGCCTTGGAAGCTGTGTTCAAGAAATGCCAAGAGTTTGGAATCTCTTTGAACCCAAAGAAATGTGTTTTCGGAGTGCCCCAAGGCAAAATCTGGGACACATTGTGTCAAAGGAAGGGATCTCAATCGATCTTGAAAGAATTGAAGCCATTCTGGGGCTGCCTTTACTAGTCAATAAGAAAGCGGTCCAATATTTCTTGGGAAAGATCAACTTTGTTAGCAAGTTTATCTCAGACTTTGCCGAGATAATGCCCGATCACTCTCATGCTCAAAAAGGACCTTAATTTCAAGTGGACCATTGAAGGTCATCAGGCCTTTGAGATAATTAAAAGGGCTATCGCATCCACCCCAATACTACGTAACCCCGACTTCTCAAAATATTTCATCATATATGTATATGGGGGAACATAGTGTAGCATCTGTACTTAAGTAGAAGGGAGAGTCTCAAGGAGAAGAACATCCGATTGCCTTCTTTCAAAAACTCTCCACAACTATGAAACAAGGTACAACTTTGTAGAGAGACAAACTTATGCTATAGTGAAGGGTCTGAAGAAATTCAGGCACCTTGTCACTCATAGTAGAATCTAAGTTATGGTGGCTCACTCTAGTGTCAAAGAGTATATAGCAAAAGGTGAAATCACCGATAAAAGAGCTAACTGGATCACCAAGATCCTTGAATATGACATCGAGGTAAAACCTAAAAAGCTAGTATGGGGTAGGGGCCTATGTCAATATCTAACACAGGACCCCATGCCCCTGATTAACAATGAGCCTAAAGAAATACTCTATATCCAAGAAAGTGACTCAGGTGGATGGGTCTCGGATAGGATCCACTTCATGCAGATGGGGAAATATCTGAGCCATCTCCCCTTAAAAAAGAGGAGGTATTATAGGCAACATGGATCCTATTTCACTATAATTGACAATTTCTGTTTAAGAGGAACTTTAATGGAATCCTACTAAGGTGCCTCGAGAATGAAGAAGTTGAGAGAGTCTTACACGAGTTGCACCATGGGAATTCGGGGGTTCATTTTTCAGCCCAAACCACAACCATAAAAATCCTGCAAGCAAGATACTTTTGGCCAAGCATGTTTTCTTGATAGTCAAGTAGAGACAAAAAAGATGCAAGGTTTGTCAAGTTTATATGGGTTTTAGAGAAACGCGAAACTTCCTCTTAATCCCATCCTAATAGAGGAACCATTTGCATAATGGGGTCTAGACTTCATCGGAATGGTCAACCCAACTTCTAGTGCTTTGGACACAAATGGATCCTCATGCGAAACTGATTACTTCACCCGATGGGGAGGTAGTTCGCTAAAATAAGCCACCGAGAACGTAATCCTAGGACTCTGCATGATATCACTACTCTCTTTGGACCCCTCCACACTATTATATCAGATAATGCTAAGGCCTTTTTGGGGGCCAAAGTATCTGAATTTGTGGTAAAGCATGAGATCTATCTGAAAACATCCTCCAACTATTATCCACAGGGAAATGGTCTAGCAGAATCTACTAACAAAAACCTGATTAGGCTCATAAAAAGAATGGGGAATGAGCATAAGAGGCTATGACATGAACATATCAAAACAACCTTATGGGCTGATCGGATCACCCCAAAAAAGATCTTGAAAGCCTCACCATATGAGATAGTCTATGGGAAAAGTGTCGTAATGCCAATTTATCTAGAAATCCATGCGTTACAACTGTTGAAACAAATTGAGATAGAAAATAATGGGGTGATGCAAGTAAGACTCGCCGAGATATTAGAGCTCCAAGAGAAGCGGGAGTCCGCTCATGAAGCCATGATCAAGCGCGGCGCAGGTGGTCAAAACTTGGTTTGATCAAAAGACATCGGAACCAGACTTCCAAGTTGGAACTATGGTTTTGAAATGGGATGCGAGGGCTTCAAGCCCGGGAATCATGGAAAATTTGACCCATTATGGACACGACCCTTCAAGATTAATACATGCAAGCAACACAATGCGTTCGAGCTTGAAACCATGGAAGGTGACCCCTTAGAAATTATGGTAAATGGAATTCACTTAAAACCCTTCCTGTGAGTCTCTTCATTTTAATGTATCATATGTATAGTCTTGTTTCCCCTATTTTCTTTTTGCTTCGTTGTTTTGTCCCTTTTAATAAGTTTCTCAGACATGTGTCCTTCACGGATCCCCCTTGCCTCTTTTGAAATTTTGGAGGGAGTGTACCTTCCTAATTCTCCCGAAATTAATGATCCAATGACTTCCTTGACACTGGAGAGAAAAAGATTTAGAATTGATGCAAAATATCTCAGAAAAGTGCGAGTTTGGTAGTTAGGGTTATTAATTAGAAAGGGGCCGTTATGTGAAGTGAATCTATATAAGCACGAGCCATTAATCTCAAGATAGGGCGGCTATTTAAGATATTGGGAGTGTTCAACAGGCTCATTTCAAATGCTAGAGTCTTCCAAATTAGTTATCAAGTGTCGAAGCTAAAGGAATCCGAGCCTTCTCCTAATTCGAGAACCACCATGGAAACTTCTAGCTCAACACCACCAACAAAGTCTTACGCAGACAACCCGGCACCCCACGCCCTCTTCAACCAAAGTTGAGATTCCCGATGGGGGTCTCGATTGATGACCCTTACGTGGTTTTGATTTCATAGATGGCATCTTCGACCTGTTCTCAACAAGAAACCAAAATATCTATGAGAGGAAACCTTTGCTCAGTTTCTTAACACTGGGAATTTTGAATCTTTTGGCTCGAGAATCTGGGACACTACACTCGCCCAATATATGGTGCCTCTTGTGCACCCATACCCATAACTCATACATATGTGCACAAGTTGTTTTGTATCTTTCACCAACACCATCCATGACAGGAATATAATGGTGGTGATTTAACCTCAAGCTATCAGGGACATGTTGGCTCTAACCTACGACCCAACGGTTAGTTTCTATGAGATGACCAAACTCCAAAGCGTCTGGGCTCAATGCCAGAACAAAGCTTCATTCCTTAATAGAGGGTTGAGACAGAAAAATTCAAGTGGTTCAGAACCGTATGACATGACTCCCCATTTCCTTGAAGTTATTATTAGAAGATTCTCGGGATGCACTGCTCAATGCGATGTTCAGATTCGGGAAAGATTGACACAGGAATGTCCAAGATTGGTAGATGGAGACCTTGTTTAGAATGAGGTTGTAATGAAAGAGAAATCATACCGCTTCAAATTCACAGAAATTCATTGCGGAATACATCATTGAATGACAGCAGCATCGGTTTCTAGGAAACAACACCTTCAGGTATTCCTCATATCTATTCCACATATATGTTCCGATTACGTATTAGAATGCATAGTACTTCAGTCAATTCATGACTCTGACTCTTTGGGATGCGGAGGTTGATCCCTAAAAGATCATTCTAGTATCCTCTTAAAATCATATATTGTCCCACTCATTGGATGTATATGAATTCTTTAATTCTTTTATAGAGCCCAACCTACTTGAAATTGACCCTGAAGGTGTCGATAATAGAATGAATGACTCGGTGAAATCCATCCTCACAGACCCCTTGCACCCTTGTGATTATTTCTTTGTAAAAGGACATTCCATGATTTGGTTGCATGGTTTCAGATATGAATCATTTATTCTCCCGAGGGTCCTCACGACATGGGTGGTGGGTCTCGAGATAGCCAGGTAGCTAGTACTCCTGGACATTGAGTTTAGTTCCGGCTGAAAAAAAGAAGGCACTTTTGACCTCCCTTTGAGGAAGGGACAAATCACTGTAATAAAAGAAAGGAGAGCATAGCCTCGCATAGAAATTGGCCTCCTACGGATTCACCTTAATTCAAGACTCATGGAGATACGACCTGGATGGGACAAAGGCCGCGACTCTAGTTCGTAACAAGGTTTCAAACTCCTGCAAGCACGAGTCTAGGGAATTTTTTGAGGTAAGGTGGTCCCCTCGGGAAGAGTCACCCGATATATTCGTCGAGCTCAATGACATACCTATTCCAAATCGGGAGTCATTCCACCTAGTTAAACATAGATATGGCCCCACCCTAACCATGACAAAAGGACTTCAAGAAGCCTTGAAGAAGAAATATTGGAGCACAGAGAAAATTAAAGCCTATTAGAAGTATAGGTAGGAGATTGGCCAAACCACCCTCAATTTTGAGGTCGTCTCTAGTGATGAGACATGGGAGGAGTTCGGGATGCGGACCATGGATTTGACATGGAAAGTGAAGACACAATGATAATCATCTAGAGCAGCCCGTGGGATCGACATAGAGTCTTCCTGTCCCTCCCAATAACAATCGCTAGTTCCGCCTCCGCCCACTACTTCTTAGCAAGGTCCACCGGTCTAGGAACCCACACCACATCTCGCATCAGTTCCATAGTGCGGGTAACCCATGGAGGGATCGACGTCGAGCCCCCGCACAAAAATATAAAGTTAGCCGTGACCCCTGTGTCCCCTCATCCTCTTCATCCTCCAGGGCTCCATCACAAGATCTCTCCTCTTTGGTGCCCATATTTTGCCTCATACTCCCTCCACTATCCCAAATTTCTCCCCCATGTTGGGATATGCCCTTCTTTTGACCCCCGATAGCTTTGATTCCTCAACCACAAGTTACAATTCGTTATGGTCTTTCACCCGGGTTCCCATTCACGGGTGGGGTTGTCCCTTCTCCCTCCAAATTTTTAAGTCAAACCGAGTCTGCTAAGGTCTAAAAATAGCAGAAGGGAGAGAAGAAAAGAAAGGGAAAAGCGAAGAAGAAAGAAATGTCAATGGGATATGACAAAGCTCCTTAACTATCACCCGACTTGTCCCCCAAGTATCCAAACCCACTGAATAGATGCAAGCAGATGATTATTCTATCAACACTGTCATGGTTGACCTTTTTGAATTTTAACCTTAGGATAAGGTCGAGTTGATGAATGAGACTATGGTAGTAGTCACTAGAGACTACCTTAAGCTTAACAACCAGGTCAAAAAGGCACAATCTAGCGTCCACAAGGCAGAGACCACCTGTGGCCAATCATCAGTGAGATAAATAGCAAGGAAAGGATATAGAACAACTCTGCAAGGAATTGAAGGAAGCTCTATCACAAGAAGTCCATGTGGCCTCTTAGGTGGAAGCTAAGATTCTAGTGGCTGAACTCGCCACATCCGAGGCCTCTGCCAATTCACTCGTGCAGGAAAAAGGAGCCCTCCAATAGGAGGCTGATTCAAGAAAGGCAGAGGTAATTGCTATCCAAGCCAAGTTGCGCAATGTGGAGGCAAAAAGGGTAGCCTCCAAACAAAGCTGAAATCATTTGAGGACTTGGCCAAGGATTTGACCCATAAGTTGGGACAATAACCCCAGAAAGGGGGAATTGTAACATTAGTGCAAGAGTTGTATGCTTCTTGCTATGACCGAATTGCCACAATGGCAATAAATTTAGCTCCCGCACTTGGATTTATATCGATGCACAAGGATTGTGCTCAAATGTGGAGACCACAACCTCCACCATCAACAATGTAGTATCCACCAAGGTCCCTGAATCATCACTGTTGATTCAAAAATTTATGACACTTCCGACTCCGCCCTATAGGGCGATAGGAATCACTAACAAGCGGATGATTGCTACAAAAATCAATGAGATCCTGAGCTGCAACAAGGCCTCCATCAAATGCCATAATCTCTTGGGTCAGCTCTTATAGGGGATCATAGAGCGGAAGTAGATCATCAATGAACTAGTCGAGTTAGGCTTCCCCTTCCATGATGACTCTATAGTCCTATCAAAGGACCAAATTCAACAAATCTTGATCGCTAAACGCTAAGATAAGATTGTCTTTCAAAGCATTTAAAGGAGATCTCCAGTGTCACCGAGGTGGAAGCTATTTTTAAATCCATCATGTATTTGGAGTTTTGCTTACACGTAGTAGTTCGAGTCTCCAAAACTTTTCCCATAAGAAGATAATCGATTTGGACCGAGCCTTCCAGGCCTTGAAGAGAAGGACCTATCCTACAGAGGCGGAATGACTCGAGAGATATGACTTTGCAGCAGCTTTGAGTGGAATTTTGTGAGCCACATTTTGATTTTTGAGGCTAAGATATTGTTGGATCCTTCCATGGTTGGCACAGAGTCCCTTGGTGAGTCACCATAACTATAGAGTTATTTTTGTATAAGACTCTTTTAACGACCACCATATTTTGTCACCCCGGCCTTAGTTTCTTTTTGTTGTTTGAGTCTAAAATCGAATAAGTATGAAGCTGAATGCAAAAGGTATCTATTTGTCCCTTTGGCACACTTGGGGCATGGAGAGGAGAAGGGATGTTCTCAAACTTCGCACCGCGTCTCCACGTCCCCCAAACCCGATAAAGTTTCCATGACGGGGTTGAAAATTCAAAAGCATAATAGAGACGCACATGGCCTCCATGTGTCACCTGGGCGCACTTTCAAATAAAGAAAAAGAGGAAGGGCCCCAAACAAGCACACAACCTCCACATGGGAAAAAAATCATCACCGACTGAAGAAGCGCCAGTTGGACGAATTAAAGGCAATCACAAATATCACCAATAGGCAGTTGAGATATTGACCCAAAAATGAAAGATCTTGTAAGAAAATTGAATGTTGTTGGTGAAGGTTCTGATTCCAGACATCAAAGTGAGAGCCAAGAAGATCTATAAAGGAACGTTTTGATCCAGGAGAAAAAGAGGAGAAAATATAAAAAGAAAATAGACTAGAGCCATGAAAAGGGATTTTAGACTCAATTATTGTATTGGCTAGCCTTAGTAAGACTCTATCGTAGAAAGGATTTGTAATCTATGTCATATCGGCCTTATGTATGATTTTCTCTATGAATAAAGAGTTCTTGTTCTGTGCATATTAGCTTTCAATATTCTGTGTCTTTCTTCTTTCATTGTTAGTAGTTTTAGATAGATTTGAAGATCGATCGTGTTATACGCCCTTGGATTTTCTTTATATATCTATTATTTGCATATGGTTATGTTTTACACCTTCTCGGCCTCTGATAATCTAAGATACTTTTGAAAATAGTAGATCATGCTAAAATGCTCTTCAAACTATTCTAAGTAGTTTCCCAAGATATATCTCTGTGTCTTTTAAGATCTTCCGGCATATCGGGTTAGTTAGTTTTACATTTCATTTCAGTTTCCTTCTAACCTTATCTCACACCACAGAGAAGATCCAATTTCTTTAAAATCTAGAGGTTACATTAGGGTGCACGTCACACTAACCTAAGGTATCCAATGACTCTGATGGTTCATCCGCAAATATTATCATCAACGATTACCAGCTCACGGTGATAGAGGCCAGGTGAGGGTATTGGGGAGAGCAGAAGGGGTGTCGACTTGTCACATAGATGATTTGAGAGAGATGAAGACATTGTAGTTTTATTTTTGATATATATATTTGCCTCGCATTCTGACAACGTGAGATGTATATGAGAGTTTTGAGATGCTTTTATTTATATCTGTATATTCAATGCATTGATATACAAACTTTCGATGTATAGATGGATGATTATATTTATATATGATGAGCTTGGTTTTATTTCCAATGTATTGTTATTATGGAAACTAGATATGTAGGCATGTATGGTTATGGTTGTAGGATGTGGTTATACTTCTATTATATTGATGTCATGGAAAGTAGATGATTAGGCATGGTTTGGTTTAATTTCCAAGTTTTTGATATTATGGAAACTTAGATGTGTTAGGCATGGGTTGGTTGATATTTTTAATAAAAATGAGATGATGTTATTTTGATTTCCAAGCTATTGTTCTCATGGAAACTAGGTATGTAGGCATGGTTGAGTTGTGTTTGTTTTGATTTAATTTCCAAGTTATTGGTATTATGGAAAATAAATGATGATGTAGATGAGTTATGTATGGTTTGTTTTTGAGTTAACTTCCAAATTATTATTTTGATGGAAAATAACTAAGTTTTTGTTTGATGGGGAAATGATGAGGGGAAAAGAGTGGCCGAGCTAACCTCAGAGGGCCCCATGCCTTAATAGTGCTACCTCCATAGCTCTTGCGTAAGGGCCCGAGGCCGATGTAGTTCTCCCATAAACCGTGGAAGAATATGGTTGGGTTAGGTAAGGTGAATAAGTGGGTTGGGAGGTAGGTCAGTTGGGTAAGGCATGTTTAAAAATAGGCAAGGTTGAATGTTGAATAGGTAATAGGAAAGGTAAGTGAGGCGTAGGTATAGATGAAGGTGTCATTGTTAAATCAATTTTGATGATCTTGTCTTGTTAATCAAACAACAAGGTAGGAAGAGGTGAATGGAAAAGAAGCGAAACTCCCAAGTTGGCAGAGACCATAAATGTCGTACCCTTAGAATTATTGAACTTAAGTCCCTAGATACATTGCATGAGGTGATAGGTCTTTAGGTGAAATAAGTGGCATGATTACTATGTGTGTGTACACACACATTGTCCTTTGAATATGTAAAAGAGAATAAAAAGAGGTAAGGTGGAGGATTATTTTTAACATAACCTTATTATGGGACAATGTGCCCCTTCTACAAGATACTCAAAACCTAGAATAGGCAAGTCCATGACCAAAAGTTTTTATTTTTCTTGAATTTTCTTTTCTTTTTGCTTTCATAGACTGATCGATGCGGGAATTCTATGTGGGAGAAATAGAATATCTCCTTGATGTCTTTGTGAAGTTGATCGATGCGGGAAGCTTCAAGATAATTTTTATTTTGCTTTTTCAGAAATAGTCTTCTTTTAGATAGACTTTGAACAATAAGTGGCTAGATTTTTATATCTGTCCTTTGAGGGAGCAGTCTACTTATAGCAATAAGAAAGAGAGGAGATGTCCTTTTGAGGGATTCATCTATTTGTGAGAATTTTGACTCAAGGAGTAGAGTTTTGGCCATCCCATATATTTTTTTCTTTTGATTGTTGAACTCGAAGTTATGGAAAAGACTATGAAGGAGTATAGGTCTCTTGTGTGAAGGAAAACCATAAAGCACAAAAGAGGTTAGCTATGCAAGAGAGGTTTCAAGTGATGAATGACCATGGGATTCCATCCTGAAAAGGATGAAAAGTATCCATGAGAATCATGCCATGAGTAGAGTCGTGATACTCATATTGAAGATAGGTGATTGATGACAGATAATCACACAATTCTGTTTGATTCGTTTGTCCTTGAAATAGGTAGATAAAAGGAGAGGTTCACTCAAGGGACAAACATGTAAGTGACATAAAGTGATGTAGTACTTTATTCAATAATAGAACGGTTGAAGATGCAAGGCATTTAGGGGCTCTCAGTTCGGGTTTACCTTTAAGAGAAGATAAACGATAAGCACCTGATCCATAGGTATGGGTGGCAATGTAGGGTCCAAGATAATTATGAACAAACATGCCTCGTTTACTTTTCTCAGCTTTGGTTACATGTTGATTTTATTTTAGGACAAGATCACGACCTTGAAAGTTCATTCATGAACACATTTTTCATAGGCACGTTTGATACATTTTTGGTAGATTTGAAGGTGGTCGAAAGCATTTAAATGCCGTTCAACTAATAACTCAAGTTGTGCCAAATGGTGTTGGTGAAAGTCATCATCATTGAGCATATCTTTACGTGAGATACAAAGAGATGGAATTTGGACTTTGAGAGAGGCATGGCCATCTCGTACCATAGACCAAAGAGGAAGGTGTGGTAGCGGTTGAGGTACAAATCTTTGGTATGATGAGCCCATAAGGTGAAAGGAATGTGTGTATGCCAATCCTTACCGGTATCAACGACTTTCATGAGAATTTTATTAGTTGATTCGGCTTGACCATTGGTTTGAGGATAATATGGTGAAGAGAAACTGAGTTGAATACCAAAGTTATCATAGAGTTTGCATAGAGTCTTGTTTTTGAATTGTTTACCATTGTTAGTGATGAGGTGATGAGGAACACCAAAATGACAAATGATGTGATGATTGAGGAATTCACATATTTTCTTGGCTTTTATAGAAATGAGGGGCCTGCTTACACCCATTTAGTGTAGTATTCGGTTGCTGTGATGATCCATTAATGACGTTGAGAAGAATGAGGGTTAATCTCTCCGAAAAGATCTAAACCCCATTGGGAGAAAGGCCAAAAGTCCTTGGTGACTTGAAAGGTGTGACTTGGGGTGTGGTGAAGGTTAGCATGCTACTGGCACTTCACACAAATTTTGACATAGTGACAACAATAATGGTTAACGGTTGGTCGTAATAGCCGAGGCGAAGAATACGTTTGGCAAAAATGTGACCACTGAAATGTCCACCACAAATCCCATCATGGATTTCTTTAATGGTGTACGGAATTTCAGAACTAGTGAGGCATCATAAGAGGATACCGTCAAATCCACGCTTGTAAAGAAGACCCCCCATGATGATGTAATGAGAGACCTTTTGGAGGAAGGATCACTTACCATTGTGAGTGAGATCTGGAGGTAGAATTGATTGGGAAAGGTAATCAACGCATCTTGCTTAAGGAAAATGTCACGTGGGTCGGTTTTGATTCTTCCCACAAAATTTATGTCACAGTTGAGATACAAAGGTGTCTTTAATCGTTGTATTGCATGACAAAGATTTTAGAGTCTGAAGGAGAGGCATGTATTTGGAAGGTGAGGCATGTATTTGTGAGGCGAGGCAAGCCATGGTATCCGTAAATTTGTTAGTGGATCGCGAAAGTTTGAATGTCGTAATTATCAAAGGTAGTCAAAAGCATGTCGATGTGATGCTTATAATTTTGAAGTATTTTGTTACGACACTGGTATAAACCATTGACTTGGTTGATGACTAGTTGAGAATCGCCAAAGATATTAATGGTCTTAACATCTAGGGAAATGGCATTTTGGAGACCTAACATGAGTGCTTCGTATTCAGCCACGTTATTGGTACAATCGAAGTCAAGTTTGAAAGATAAAGGCATAGGCTCGTCATCAAGAGGAATGAGGATAACCCCCTGCACCAACCCCATGTTGACATTTAGAACCATTGAAGAATATGGCCATCTAATACATGGTGTTGTCAAGAGAGAGGGAAACAATGGATTCATCAGAAAATTGAAGTTAGAAGATTGATTTCCAGAAAGAGGTGCATCGACAAGCTGATCTGCAATGGTTTGTCCCTTAATGGAATTTTGATGGATGAATTCAAGGTCTAGGTCTGTAAGGAGCATTAGCCAACATGCGACACATTGGTGTTGGTAAGGTTCAACATACATATAATGCAAGGGGTCAGTGTTGGTGACAACAATTTTTTTTTGGTTGAGTATTTAATGACGACGTTTGGTGGTGATGAAGAATAGGGCTAAGCAAAGTTTTTTAGCATGGGTATATCTAGTCTCATATTCTAAAAGAGTATGACTTATATAATAAACCGCTTGCTCCCTATGTTGCTTGTTGTGATGAGTGAGCATAGCATCAAGGGATGATCAATGACAGAAAGGTAGAGGTAAAAGGGTTTTTCATCCTTTGGTGGGATGAGTACAAGTGGTTGAAGGAGGTATTCATTTAATGCTTCAAAATATTTTTGGCACTCGTCATCCCAATTGAAGGAAACATCATTTTTAAGAAGATGACAAAAAGGTGACACCGAGTTAAAAAGTTGAGAAATAAAGTGTTGAATAGATTGAAAATTGCCTTGCAAACTATGAAGCTGCCGAAGGTTAGTAGGTGGAGGCATCTCAAGAATAACCTTGATTTTAGCAGGATCGACTTCGATACCACGCAAAGAAATGATGAAACAAGGAGTTTTCTAGAGATAATGACAAAGAAACATTTCATCGGTTGAAGGAGAACATAGTATTTGATGAGATGATCAAAGATGATTTTGAGAACGGGAGGTGCTCGACGCGATGCTTAGACTTGACGAGAAGGTCGTCGACATAATATTTCAATATGCTATGTATGATGTTGTGGAAGCTATAGGCCATAACACACTGATATGTGGCACCAACATTTTTAAGACCAAAGGGCATTACGATAGCAGAAGGTCCCCCAAGGAGTGATGAAGGTGGTTTTGTGTTGATCTTCAAGAGAGATTAATATTTGATTTTAACTTGAAAACCCATCCATGAGTGATATCATCTCATGGCTGACTGTAAGATCAACAAGTTGGTCGATAGTAGGAAAAGGAAAATCATCCTTGGGGCAAGCAAGGTTAAGGTCATGAAAATCCATGCAGATGCGGAGTATCCCCTGTCACTTTGGTGATAGGAACGATGTTAGAAATCCATTGGGGATAGTCAATGGGTAGAATAGAAGAAACAAAAATGAGGCGATGGAGCTCCTCTTTGACAAGAAAGAAAATATGGATGCATTTTTTGTAGCTTCTATTTCACAAGTTTGGCATCGGGAATAGTAACGATATTGTGGACCATGATATTAGGGTCAATAATGGGCATATATTGTAAGACTAATTAAAAGTGTTACTATGATCTCGAAGGAAATTATTGAAGGCATCTTGTTCAGTGGGATCTAAAGACTGACATATCTTTAGAATTAGAGGGTCATCTAGAGTGTGAATATTGATATCTATAGGTGATTCATTCAAGCATGGTTTGTGTCTCGAGAAGGTAATGATGTGGTCCACACCTAGATAGGTGAGAATAGAATCATCGTCCTAACATTGAACAACATTTATAGAAGGTGTGTCATCATTGATCATGTTAGGATATAAGAAGGGAAGGGAAGAAGGAGCCTCATCATCGCATTGATAGGTCGTCGAGGCCCCAAATAAATGGTGTTCATGACAAAAAAATTTTAGGAGGGATGGATTTTGGATCCATGGAATTCGTGGGGGAAGGTGGTGTGGTAGGTGAATGAGGTGGAGAAGGTGTACCTTTCCTCTACAAGGTTGATACGAGCCTTCTTAGAAGAAGGTTCCTTAGAAAATCCAAGACCGCTGTGGTCTTTGTGTTTCGAGTGGTACAAGGTATGACTGTGTGACGACCATGTTCGTAAAGACCAAAGACAAAGCCTTTCCAAGCACATCGATGAAGAAAAGTGTGGGCGAAGTGGTGATTGGTAAGATATTGGAAATCAAATGAGAATGGATAGGTTTGGGTAGGTGGTTCAGGGTATATGAAGAAGCGTCAAGTCCCCATACGTAAAGTTAGTGTGAAGGTGGGGTAGACCATATGGAAAGGCCTCACCTACATGATGGTTGTAATGTGGGTGTTGATGGAGGCTTCCGTAATCTTGAGGAGTAAGGAAGGTGTTGATGTTGTAGAGGCGATACTCCCCTAAGGTAAGACATTGAAAAACACATACCAAAGGATCAGAAGTTGGTATTTTCTCAACAGGAATGGAAGAATCACCAGAAGCCTGAGAAGGGGAAGTGTTAGGTGTTTGTGAAGTAGATGGGTTGGTTGATGGGCCATATGCGGAAGTAGTGGGAATAGAGAAGTTGGTTGTGGAAGGTGTAGCAACAAAAGTGGTGGATGAGGCAGCAACTGAAGAAGAAGTGGTAGTGGTGGTAGATAGGATAACAAATAAAGAATACATATTAGTGGTGTTAGATGATTTAATTGGTATAAGGACATAATTAGGTCGATGGAGCATATTACGTAGGTTTTGTATGGTGAAGGATCTGTTGGAATGGTGTAGTTTCGACCTTCATGTTCAAAGATTAAACAATGGTGCAAGGTTGAAGGTACACAACCCATGGCATAAATCCTAGGGTTGGCCAAATAACATGTTGTATTTGAATTCCCCCTCTAGGACATAGAAAAATTAAGGAATGGTACGGGGGCCCACGCAAATGTGGAGGATGAAGGTGCCGAGAGTGGAAGTCATGACATCGTTAAATGAACACCACATAACTAGGTTATTATGCATGCAATTGGAAGGGATGCACATTTTTTTGTATGCATGGGAAGAAATGATGTTGATACTGGAACCTCCATCAATCATAACACATCGAACACGTGTATTATCAATGTAGGTGGAAATGAATATGGTGGTTTGGAGAGGGACAATCTCTTTTTTAGAGACACTAATAACATAGACTTGATGAAAGGTAATGGGAGTAGAAGATGGAGGCAGAGTAGTGAGGGAAGCTACATGATGTGGGGTAATGATGGAAATAATGGGTGTGGGGTCATTAGGTGAAACCTCAATAGATTGCAGGACCTCGATGAGGGCCTGATGATGAGACTCAGAGGTTTGGATGAGATCATACAAAGACATTTTAGGGGGATTGGTGAAGTTGTTTGATCATGGTACGATGTGTGACTCCATTAGAAATGGGATATGCCGGTCCATGGATGGTTACCTTGGGTGCAGGTGTAGATGGAATGTTGGGTAAAGGTGTAGTGGATGGGTTGCCTATCTTCTCTTTTCCTTTATCTTTCTATGCTCTAGTGGAAACTTGAACCATATTGATTTGAGGAAAAGAGGGAGATGTGTCGTGAAAGGTATAACGATAGGAGGGACAAAAACCTAGTGCGGGATAAGAGCCTTATGAAATGAGTATGGCGCATTGAAATTTCTAAGCGGGTTGGGCTAGATCCCTAATCCAGACCATATTGATCTCAAAGGTCAGAGGAGGAAAAGAGGGTTGTAGAGGTAGAGGTGAAGGCCGCTGAATAGATATGGGGCGAGGTTGTGTGGTAACAGGTGAAGGTGGAATGGGATCTTCATCCAAAAGGTCATCTTCATCAAAGAGATCTTTAGGAGAACACATTTGAAGAAGAATATTTTTAAGTGCCTTATAATTTTCAACATCATGCCCTGACACATGATGATAAACACAAATCTTAGTATCGTCGAACCCTTCTGGTTTAGGTTTGAGTGGTTCGTAAGGCCTGAGAGGTGGCAATGTAATGGTAGAGGTTTCTAATAGCTAAGCGAGGATGTTAGAGTAAGAACTTATCAAGGGATCGCAATGAGAAGTGAGAGTAGGTTTGCATGAAGGTGTGGGTCACTTTTGTGGAAGAGGCACTATTGGAAGTGGAGTTGGAGGTTGAGTAGGTTTAACTACATTTTTGGTAGGTAGTGTGGTTTTGGGCTTGGGTTTCATGTTTATGGGTAAATGTGTTAGGGTAGTGCGTGAAGTAGAAGGGAATGCAGAAGATGGAAGTGGACGGGTCAACCAAGGTGAGAGTGGAGGAGCGGTGAAGATAGTAGGAGGAGGCAACACATGAAGTGTAGGTTGAAGGGAAGGTAAAGGCATGGGTAATGGAGTAGGCGTAGGTAATGTAGAAGGCTTGGGTGGAATGGGAGGTTGTGATAAGGATGTAGGTTGCTTTGTTTTAGTTTTACCTTGGGTAGGAGGTTGCTTGACCAAGGTTGATGGATGGGGGCCTAAGATGGATGGAAGTGGTGAAGGTGAAAGAGGAGAAGTGGGAAACTGGGGTATGAGGCCTAAGAGGTTGGGTCTTCCTCTTAGGTGGGGGATAGGCCTGGTGATAGTTTGGGAAGAGGTGGTTAAATCGATCTTCATAGGAGGATGGACTAGACTCGGTGTCGACACAACCCCCAATGTAGTGATAAGTTTGGGTGTAGGTGAAGGTATGGGTGTAGGTAGAGGTTTGGGTGTAGGTGGTTGTTGGGGTAATGGTAAAGGTTTGGGTGTAGGTGAGGATGATGTAGAAGAGGCTACTATAATCAACTCATGTGCAACGGATTTAGTTGTTTTGAACACTTTAAAATAAATCGTTGAAGTATCTGTGGACAACATTTTCATTTGAGTCGATACGAGAAGTGAAATGCGTCCCCAAAGTATGGAATAGTTGACATACTCCAAGCGATCGGCCAAAAGAGATAATGACGTAGAAGTGGAGTGGGATGATGATGATTTGGTAGTAATACTTGTAAAGAAATATGACATTTGTGAGACAAGGAAATGGTTGGCTTCAGACTCTGTGGGTAGAAGAGATGATAACAAATCGACAGGGTCTTTAAAATCTATTGGGGAGTTGTCACCAACAGGAAGAGATGCTAAAAGTGGATCCTCTATGGGAAAAGGAGGGGGCAAGGTGGATGGTGTAGACTCTTCAATTGGTGAAGAAAAGGGTAAGTTGGGCTCCTCCATGGGTAGAAGAGTGAGTGATGTGGGTTTCTCATCGGGTAGAGAGACGAGTGGGGTAGATGCCTCCGTAAATGAAGGGATAGATGAAATTGGCTACTCGGTAGACGAAATAATAGATAAGGTTGAATCCTCCATGGGTAGAGGAGAGGATGAGGTGGAATCCTCTACGGGTGGAAGAAATCGCGTAAGGATTTCCTCAACTGATGGGATGGGAGGAAATTGACTAGAAGGGGCTGGTATGGTATAAAAAAAAACATGCACCTCTCAAATGTTGGTATCATTAGTTAAGGTTTCACCGACTTGGTTGGATGATGGAGTGTGATTTAGAAACGGTTTCTTAAAGATGTGGAGGTTTTAGTCAACCTATGTATTAGGGTTATCCAAGACAAGATCTCCGTCATCCAACATTTCTTGGATGATATTTTTAAACGTTTTTCAATTACCGTCACTATGACCTCTAACACGGTGATAATTGCAGTAATCGTTCTCCTTGTACCATGCGAGACACAAGATGGGAAGGATAAAAAACAATATGTGGTTTGATGGGTGAAGAGTTATGGCTCCTGCATTTAGAATATTTTTAAAACCGAGGAATAAGGTTCTCCTATGGGAGTATATCGTCGTTGTTCATGCGTGTATTGAAAATTATGGACATGAGAAAGAGTAGAAGATGATTTTGGTTGGTTGGATGGATGAGATTGACCAGCTTTTAGGACCATCGCGTTGGAAAATCCTTTAGGTTTTGAATGATTGGTTTATGGTTTGGAAGAAGAAGAGTCAATTGATTTGAATGGAGCGCTCTTGCTTTGCACAATTTTAATTTTTTCTCTTCGATAACACGTATTTATAAATTGTGAGCTATGGTGAATGCCTCGTCGAATGTTTGAAAGGTTTGAACTTTGAGAGTTAGAGAGATGTGCCTGGCACAAGCCTTAGTAAACAACTCTATCAACTTGGTTTGTGGAAGTTGAAAGGTGAGCTTATTGGTAAGGCTCTACCAACGTGTGAAAAATATGTGATAAATTCATCTCCGTCTTGGTGCATCAAATACAAATCAGTCATGGTGACCTTCTTAGTGATGTTGATGGAGAAATGATCGAGAAAGGCTTGGGCTAATTGATTGAATGAAAAGATATAGTGCCTAGGTAACGCACTATATCAGTCTAAGGTAGGTCGTGTCAAGGATATTGGGAAATTTCAAAGAAGCAAGGTGTCATCATGGGTAATCAGATAACATACATGTTTAAAAGATCATAAATGTTGTTTTAGATCCTCCTTGCTATTAAATCTATTAAAATTTGGCATTTCTCGATGTGCGGGATAAATATGAATTGGAATAGAAGGGTGAATAGGCTCATTACACATCTCGTTATAAGTCAAAGATTTATGTGAGCTAAAGATAGATGCTTCCAAGGTTTGCATCTTATCCATCATCATTTTTATGAGATCGGTTATAGGATTAGATGAAGGAGCACCCCATGCGGTATAAGGAGGTAAATAAAATGAATAAGGAATGAATGCCCCTCCAGTGTGAAGTGGTGTCGAGTAAGAAAAGAAAACCGAGAAGGGGGATATAAAAACGGATAAATGATGATGGCATATACCTTGAATGGGAAGCGTAGGTGATAGGTGGTGGTTGAGATAAGGTATAGGTGGGTGGGACCTGTGTAGAGACCCTTGTAGTAATAGGTGGTAGAGTAGTAGGTATAGACATGACCAAACTCTAAAAAGGGGTCGACGCAACTGGAGGTTGTGAGGTAATAGTGACTGATGATGTGGGAATCCCTACACTAAGAGTCGTAGATGATGGTGAGGTGAACATCGAAGGTGTGATAGATGCTTATAGGTGCAATGAATATTGAAGATGTGGGGGTGATATGAGAAATGACATGTGGTAAGGTGAAAGCAACTAACGCTACACTAGTGGTGGTCGATACGGAAGTGGGGGAAAGGGAAGGAGGAATGGAAACATGCATCCCGTATAAGGGCTGTCCTAACGAGTCGTGGGTGGAGGAATGAACAAGATAATATTGCAATCTTTGTGGGATTGTGATCAATGATTTTTTGAATTCCTTGTCACTTACAGATAAAGCGATAAAAGAAGTGGGGTCCATGGGTGAAGAAATAGAAGGTGGTGAAGGACTAGGAGGTAGTGGTTGACGATTAGCGTGAAAGACTAGGAGGTAGTGGTTGACGACTAGCGTGAAAGACTAGGGATTTGACTTGTTTATGAGTCAAAACCATGTGAATAGTGGTAGGATAGGTGGTATGAGCTCTGCAGATGGTGTAGAAACATAGGAAAAGAAGATAGAAGAAATATGGAAAATGAAAATTGGTCACGTTGTTTTGATAGAAAAATCAAAACACAGAGACCGACATCGGTAGGAAAACCGATTCCGGTCACCTGGACCGATGCCACCGATCGAGAATAAATGACAATTATACATTTGGAGATGAAGAGTGTAAATCAGATAAACCTAAACTCTGTTAATGGTAATAGAGACTCGAGAAATGTGTAAAATGACAGAAACAAGTCACATAAAATGAATGGATATGAATTGAATACTATTTTGGGAAAAATAACCAAAAAAACAAGGAATTGATGTTGTCGAGTGTAACCGATCTTTGGTATGAGGAGGTAATGATGGTGGTCGTTGGAACGATGCGATTCTTGTGGAATATGAGAAGATGATGAAAATTTGAATTTTAAAGTGATTAAGTCCAAATAAAACACCAACCCAAAAACTAAGTATGGCAATGATGAGTCCTAACACACCCATAATGAACCAAAATACACCAGTTATGATGGTGGGGCATGAAGGAAAAGAAAAATAAGAAGAAACGACCTCACTCCTCAAAACACAATTTAACAAGTCAAAAGCTAACAAAACACATCAATCCTATGCTTCATATTTTAATGTTATGTGGCTTATGCCATTTAAAACTGACTATGAATAGAGTAGAGTTTTTGGTCAATGAGGGTACCCTATAAGTAGTCTATGGCTGGTTTCAGGTATATTTTGGCTAAGTGTCCCCAATATATACTTCACAATACGTGAGGTCCAACTTTGATATGATGATTGGCGAACACCATCTGGATCCACCGCCAATCCGATTGTTAATCGTTGACGACAATTTCTAGAAAGGAAGATGTTTAAGAAATGAGTAAATTATTAAAGTGATTTGGATAGGGGAGTGTGTGCACAAAGTGTGAACTACGCTTAATTCCCACCAATCATCAAATGGTCATGACCTCCAGTATATAGATTGCAAATAAATTTAGGTGATCTAATACAACAATCACAAGGATGAAATGCACAGATTTTTAAAACCCAAATTGACAATGAAATTTGATGTAGCAAGTGATGAATAGGAAAATAAAATGCTCTTTCACTAAAATGCATGTGTAAAAGAAAGGAAGAAGAATTCTTTTTAAACACCAAATGAAAAGTTTCCTTTAGAAAAATAAAAGAACATAAGATTTACCAGAGAGTAATTTAATGTGAACTTTTATGAAAAGAATGAAACACATGATTCCCTATATGAAGCAAAGTATGTGATAAAAAAATGAAGGTAATGGGTGTAGGAAGAATACTGTGAATAGTGGGAGAAGGTTGCACACATTTATTAATTTGATCAGATAGAATGTGAGAGATTGCTTTTGGCTGGGAGGAACTACCTATAAAGCACAAAAAGACCACAAGAGAGAGTTAAATAGTATATGGCAAATGGACGCCCTAAGCGAATGATAGTTCCAGAAGTGTGATACTTCTTAGATGGCTGTCAATCCACTGTTTTTATCAAATTAATGAAAAGAAATACGGGAAATAGAGGTCCTATTGCTAACACTTTGATTTAGGTGTCTCAAAACACGTTATCAATACGCTAGATTAAACAAAGTACTGAAATACAAACTAATCTAGCATTAGGTGAGGTGTGGTTCTAGTTGGGAAAGGTCATTGGGGTGTTAGGAAAGGTCTGGGTGAAGTGTGGTTACATTCTGGGATGTTGGGTGAAAGTTATAAGCTCGCTGTTCTAAACAAAATTACGATCCACAGAGACTAGTATCCATTAGGACCAATCTTTGGTATTGGTAAATGACCGATCTTTGGTTGGGTGAGATGGTGTTGGTAGGGGAGGTATGGTGAAAATGTTAAGAACTAAGTATTTGGCTCTCTCTATGGTTGCACAGAGAGAGTTGAGAAGGTCCAGAGGAGAGTGGTAGGATTTATATGAAGACTTAGTAAGGGTGATGGAGGTGATAGGATGGGTAAAATGGTTGGGGTTGGTAGAATAAATATTAGACGGGTGAAGGGTGGTATTCAAGACAAAGGAGAGTCAAATAATAGAAATGAATAAAGGACTTAAGATCAAAAATTGAACTAACAAATAAGAGTGAGTTACTTATCTGAGAACCTGTAGATCTAAAGGTGGTGGTGGTTGATGAGCATTCGGAGATGAAATGAAGTTGTGTCCAGTGTGCCATAACAACGGAGCTTGTGTGCCATCGTTGTAGGTGATCCAAGGCTATGGAGGAAGAGATTGGCTGCTGGTGAAGACCTGATGTGCTTTGGTTCGTCATCTGGTAGCTTGAATGCTTCGAGAGTTAGAATGCCAAAGCTTGAGTGAATGAATGAATTGAAGAACCCATGCAAAGAGTTAGAAACTCTTATTTAAGGTAACCAACACCAACTAGGGAATCGCGTTGTGACAGAGGGATAACAAACATTAGTTAAGGAGAATTGGTCTAATTTGCCAAAAATAGGGTTTTTCACCCAAATTTGGTGTGGTCTTTGGCTTAGTCCGGGTTTGGAGTGTTGAATGGCATAAATTAGAGTGTGGAATTAGTTAGAGGATTAATAGGTCATGAATGTTTAGGATTGGAAAGAGTCCCACTTGGTCAGGATAAGTGCGGACTTGGTCTAGGGCAATTAATATACTAGGAATGGGTCTAGGATGAGGTGGAAAGGTGAGGTGGCTTAGTGAGATGGATATTAGTTTAATTAAGGTAATTAAAATAAATAATGGTGTGAGGATGAGGATTAATTTAATTATGGGTAATTAAATTAATACTAATGTGTAGAAGGGGTCATGGCTAGGTGTATGTGTCTAATTACTTAATTGAAAGGGGCTAGAGGGATTGTGACCTAAATTTGGTGTCTACATTTCCCCTTTTTGTCATGTAGCTTATATTGATAAGTGACGCTGACAAAAATAGGAGTGGTTGCCCTAAGTATGGGTGGAGGTGATCCCCCTCAAACTCGGGAACTGATGAAGTAAGAGGCTGAATTAGTGATGGGTTTGATAAAGTGGTAGGTGAGGTGAAACTAAACTAGGTAAGGTGTGGGCACAGGCAATGGTGATATGGGTGTAGGTAATAGGTGGGGGAATTCAAACACACACACACGTATAAAATGTGACAAGGCACTAGTGAAGAGCTCACAAACTCTATGTCGTCAAAGGTCGATAGTTTATCCAAACAAGGTTGATGAGGTCCATGTATCAAGGTATAGGATATGGTCCTAAAACACAACGAGGCTAGGTGCAGGAACAAACATTAGGTGGGTTCCAAAGCACAAAAAGGTTTTTTCTAGTCAAGAAAAACATCACAACATCAGGCAAGGAAGGGTCCGTAGGCTAAACAACACAAGTAGCGTCATCGCAAGGTATAACGAGTAGGTGAATTTGAGTGTCCAATAGGAAGTTTTGGGCTTGTTGTATAGGCAAGGACATGGGTAAGGAAAATGTATAGGAAAAAAAATGCCCCAAATGATATTGAGGTTGGGTGTGAGGTAATATGGCAATTAGGTGGGGTTGTATGGCTGGGGTGAGGCTTGGGTTGCAAGAAATTGGTATCTGGCATTAAAATTTTGGGTAAATTAGGTATAAGTGTGTTGGTGTGGTGGTGACACCGGTTGAGGGTGAACTGATGTTGGTTAGGGGTAACTAATTACGGTTACTTAGGGTACGAGACTCGACGTCGAGTTAGGAAAATTCGGGTTACAAGGAAAAATATGCATGAAAACAACTCATTTAAACCTTTCCAAATTTAGAAAATGACAGGAGAGAGCTTGTTGATGAGAAAAACCACAAGGTGAGGTTGAAAGCTGAGTTGGCGAGTTATTAGTGGCTGATAGGAGTGCAGTTGATCGGCCTCGAGATCGATACGAGTGATTCAATTGGTGGAGAGGTGAGAGTTTGATTAAACCATGGCAGAGGAAGGAGAGGGTACAAGAGGACCTCTAGTGTAGAGACCAGACATCCCACCAAGGAGATGATGTCGAGTAGAGGTAGGGCTCAATCCCCATTTGTGTTTTTGGAAAAAATTAAGATAGAAAATGAAAGAATTTGGTTTATAGATTTAGAATGAAATTTGGGTAAATAAATTGCTAATTTGGGTATGGGGAGGGTCAAAGATAAACTAAGTAGGTTGGTAAATGAATGTAGGTGGAATTTAGAGGGTTTTAGGTAGGATTTTTATGTGTTTTGTCAATTTTTTTCAAAATGGTGATGTGGGGTTTGGCCCTAGGGTCGAACTAGTAACCGACGCTAGTTGAGGTTTGGTCGACGTCGGTGGGGCTAAGTGGGGATCAGCACGGTCAAGGTGACCGATCTTGATGTCTGTTGAAAGTGGCTAAGGCCTAAAAATGGAGGGTTGGAGGTCAAAATAAAGCAAAATTGGATGATTGAGAGTAGAGGGAGGTAGAAGTAGATGGACTAGGGATAGGTAGCAAAAGAATTTGGTGGGTTTAGAGTTAATGTAGGTACGAATGGGTGGTTACGAGTGTAATTTGGGTCGAATATGTGAAGAATGGAAAAGGGTGAATTAGGATAAGTGTAATTGTTTAGGAAAGATATAATATATAGTAAGCGAGAAAATGGGATAAAAGGTAGTTAGGATTGGAAAATTGCAGGTGGGGTGTGACTAGGTAGGATATAATAAATAATCAAAAGAGCTAGGTGATTGAAAAGTGTAAATGGTAATGACGCAGGCACATCAATTGTTGACTATGCGAGACAGGGTGCCACCTCTTTTGGTATAAGTGTGGCCTAGTGTTACAGATAAGGAGTGGTCGCATATGTAGGATGTTGGGCTCGGTGTTGTGAGGTGATATCAACGCATCGTACAAGATCATAGTTTGATGGTCACTCTCATCGACATATGGGATTCAATGACCAACACCTTTCATTTCCCTACCGGTGAGATGACAATCACGCTTGAGGATGTCTACTGGATTTTACGGCTACCGATTATGGGGGAGTCGTTATATAAGATATCTTTAGAGGTATCAGTTGAGATGATAGTGACAATATTTGGTGAGGTGATGGGTGACTTGAGATATCATAGTGCTAGTATCGGATTATGAGGATTGTATGTTATACATCCTCGGGAGACGAGATTAGCGATTCTAAGGATGGTGGTAGTTGGTTGTTATGCTATTTCAGATCGAGAGGGTTGGAGATATCCATGAGTTTTCATGGGGGTTTTACTGAGGATATTATTGAGGAGCGAGTTTGTCTTGTTTGGGCACCAAATTATCTAGTACAATTGTATAGGAAGTTATGGGTATATCGGAGGATTCAAAGGTTTGGTATTTTTGTCGACGTATTACCGCTGACTGGGCATATGAGAACATAGTATGTGTGCACCCGTAGGGACTTCCATGACAGGATTGACATAGAGGTGTCTACTGAGCATGATAAAAGAGGTGGATGTGAGTAGGGGCACATTCACGAGTACATGAGGCATCACGTGATCTCGACATATTATCAAAAAAACTTTAGGGGATTGTATCAGATGCTATGGATATCGTATAGGGGCCATATGTTGATTTTCCTTCCTATGGGGGCATGGCCGAGGAGGTTGTAGGATTAGAAGCGGTCGGTGGATACAAGGAGGAAGGGTGGTGAGCATGAGATGATTTCAGTGGACCAGGTTAGATGATAGTTTGGGCTTCGACAGGATGTGCCCCTGCCATTTCCACAATATTGTTGGGATGATGTGGAGAGACCTTTATCTCCACCACACTCGATAGGACTAGCGAGGAAGGAGGAGTAGGTTACGAGCATGATGCATTGATGATGCCGACATGGTGATGGGTATAAATGGTGGTGGGTAGCTCAATTGCAATCAACACCGCCACGGGAAAGAAATCCAGACTTAGTGACCATCATAGTGTAGAGGGATGTATTACATGGGCATGTGACTACATTACAGGTACAACTTACTCAGTCCCACTCCCAAGTGACCACTCTTCGAGGACATGTGACCTGGATTACATGGGGGCAACACATAGGTGTAGGCTCGGATTCGGTTTAGGCTCCTACATAGCCACCGGTAGGGGATGGGGATAGATAGCCATATTAACGACATAGATTGCTACTCTATAAGGCTGGTTGGTGGTAGTCTAGGCAGGAGATGGGGGTAGGTTGTAGGGTTACGGGCACATGTTAGGACACTATAGGCACATGTTGCCACTTTACAAGGCCGATTGCCACTAGAGAGAAAAAAAAAGGACAAAGGAAAAGAGAAGACATGTAACCCATCCACTACACCTTTACCCAACATTCCATCTGCACTGCACCCAAGGTAACCATCCATGGGCCGACATATCCCATTTTGACAGAGTCACACATCGTACCATAATAAAAAAACTTCACTAATCCCCCTCAAAATGTATTTGTACAATCTCATCCAAACCTTTGAGTCTCATCGTCAGGCCCTTATCGAGGTCCTGCAATCTATTGAGGTTCCACCTAATGACCCCACACTGTTGTTGCCATCATTACCCCACATCATGTGGCTGCCCTCACTACTCGTCTCCATCTTCTGCTCTCGTTACCTTTCATCAAGTCTCTATTGTTAGTTTCTCTGACGAAGATATAGTCCCCTGTCTAATTAGATGATCCCGACTGTCCTATTCATTTCTACCTACATTGATAATAAACGTGTTCGACATGTTATGATTGATGGTGTGCCCAATATAAACATCATTTCTTCCCATGCTTACAAACAAATACGCATCCCTACCAATTATATGCATAATAAACTAGTTATGCTATGCTCATTAAATGATGCCACGACTTGAACTCGACACCATCATCTTCCACATTCGCGTGAGCCCCGTACTATTATGGAATTAAGCTATGTTCTAGAGGGGGAATTCCAATACAACATGCTACTTGGCTGACCCTAGATTTGCGCCATGGGTTGTGTACCTTCAACCTTTCATTGCTATTTAAAATTTAAACATGAAGGGCACAACTATACTATTCCAAAAGATCCTTCACCATTCAAAACCTAAAATATGCTCTATTGACGTCATGATGTCCTTATACTAGTTAAGGCATCTAACACCACTACCACTTCTTCTTCAGCTTTTATCCCATCTACCACCACTACCACTTCTTCTTCACCCACCGCCTCATCCATCACTGCCGCTATACCTTCCATAATCAACTCCTCTATTCCCACTCCGTCGTAGCTTCCACATCGACCCATCAACCAACCCATATTCTTCACAAACACCTGATGCTTCCCCTTCTTAGGATTCGGTGATTCTTCACAAAATCCTTTGGTAGGTGTTTTTCAATGCCTTACCCTAGGGGAGTATTGCCCCTACAACATCAACACATTCCTTACTCCTCAAGAGTACAGAATCCTCCATCAACACCCACATTACGACCATCATGTAGGTGAGGCCTTTCCTTATGGTCCACCCCACCTTCGCACTAACTTGACATATGGGGGACTTAATGATTCTTCATATACTCCTGAACCACCTACCCAAATATGTCCATTCTCATATGATTTCCACTATCTTACCAATCAACTTCACCCACAATTTTCTTCATCGATGTGCCTAGAAAGGCTTTAGATTTGGTCTTTACGAACAAGGTCGTCACACAGTCATACCTTTCACCACTTGGAAACAAAAAGACTGCAGCGGTCATGGATTTTTGAGGAACCTTCTTCTAAGAAGTCCCGTATCAACCTCATAGAGGAATGTACACCTTCTCCACCTCATTCACCTACCACACCACCTTCCCCACAGAGTCCATGGATCCATAATCCATCCCTCCTAACTTTTTTTTTTTTCGTGAACACCGTTTCTTTGGGGCCTCGACCTATCAATGCGATGACGAGGCTCCTTTTTCCTCCCCTTCCCGTATCTTGACATGATCGATGATGAAACACCTTCTATAAATGCAAATTTGGTGTGGTCATTGGCTTAGTCTAGGTCCGTAGTGTTGAAAGGCATAAATTTGAGTGTGGAACTAGTTAGAGGATTAATAGGTCATGAATAGTTAGGATTGGAAAGAGTCCCAGTTGGTTAGGATAAGTGGGGACTTGGTCTAGGGTAATTAATAGGCTAGGAATGGGTCTAGGATGAGGTGGAAAGGTGAGGTGGCTTAGTGAGATGGATATTATTTTAATTAAGGTAATTAAAATAAATAATGGTGTGAGGATGATGATTAATTTAATTATGGGTAATTAAATTAATACTAATGTGTAGAAGGGGTCATGGCTAGGTGTATGTGTCTAATTACTTAATTGAAAGGGGCTAGAGGGATTGTGACCTAAATTTGGTGTCTACACATGCAATGGGGTAAGAAATGACCTACAAGTCATGTTAAAAAAATCCAAACAAGAAAATACTTAAAAAGATAAGGGGACAATATCTATGTCTAATATCTAATACAATACTCACCCAATGGGTGAAGGGGAGAATATGAATGTCTAGTAATGATCCATTTAGTTTGTCACTAACCCAACCGGTACAATAGTGACAGCTTATCAAATTTGCAAGGCTCCTTATATTTTAATTTGAAGGGCTAGGCTAAGCTTGACCCTTCATAAGTGACAAATTAAACAATATATTGCTTTTCAATTGAAAAAAAATCTTAATTACCTAAATATGGAAAAAGTAAAAATTATTAAATATTGGAAAATCAAGTAAAACTCTTGAAAGGTAGTTAAATTAAATAATCAAGATTCAAAAAAGTAATTACATGCTCAACTTGCATCACTCAAAGGAAGAGATCTGTGCGATTTCATTCTTTTCCATTCCTCATATACCTCATTCCAATCTACTATATCCAACTTTTGAGGCATAGAAAGAGATACAAATATTAACGCGTCTAATGTATCTAAGCAAAGTCTACACCTCTCAATAGTTTGAATGTGATTTAACTTAGAAAAACTTCTCTCACTTGATGATGTACTTGTTGGAATTGTGAGATCTGTTTTCTATAATTTCATTAAATTAGGGAATGGATCTTTCCACATTTCATCTTCACCACATTAATCTCATGCCTTGAACATAGTCTTCTTAGGATGTGTTTTATTTAGATTCACAAGAGTATTTATATTTTACTTCTCATATATTTTTAGTCTTAAATAAATTTTAGGGCTATAAATAAAATGTCGTTTGACATTCAATACAAAATTGTTGGTATCAATAATAAAAGATTCAAAAAGAAACAAACTCTTTATTATTTATGAATAAGATTTGTTAGATAATTTAGAGCGATCAAAGAAATTGTAATTTTCTGAAGCCTATTAAGGCTGCAATAATAATCACAAGACATTCATTACATACAAAACAAATGTAAAACATATGAGTTTTTCAGACCTCAAAAAACTAAATGTGGTTTAATATTACATACCTTAATCTATTTCAAATACAAGACTAATTTAGAGCATGGAGAAATCTTTAAATAATGCGGCTATCCATTGATTACACATTATTGAAGTTGTTAACTTAGAGGCATAACAATTGGCATTTTTATCTCAACAACAATATGAATACAAAATCCGGGAAACAACTAATAGTTAAGAATCGAATTTGTAAAATAAAATAAGGGAAAATCCCCGAATTGATTTAATAGCTAGACAAAGCTAAAAAACTAATATTGCTCTTATGAAAATAGAAACACTCAACTAATTGCTTATTCTTCTCCCTAGATTTTGTGCATAATTTGTGTAAAGTGAATGTAGATTTATTTTAACACAGAAAATAGGAAGTAAGTATGATTCATGCACAACTACAATTATTCATTTAATAATTAATTTATTAAAATGAATCCAATATTTATAGAAATTAACATAACATTTATATTTGTATGACAAGTTATTTTTTAGTCGGTCCTTCTAATGAAAATTTAACATAAGGGACCTCATTTCAAGTATTGTCGTGTAATTTTAAATTTCTTTTGAAGTGTAAATTTTTAAACACCCTTCTATGACAAGTTGAAATACATTTGAAGGGCATTGACAACTTCAAATTTGATGCTTGATAGTGAACAATCTAGAAACCCTTAACAATGTTGTAGACATTATGAGAGCATATGAAGTTGGACATGAGCAAATAAATAGTCATTGTAGGATTTCACGCATTCCAAATTGAATGGACATATTTTCATTGACCCAAAGTGAGTAGAAAGTTTAGTTTCAAGGAAAACCTAAGGCAAGGAAAGAAAATACAAGGCTCAACACAAGGGGAAAATGAGCAAAGATGATCTTAATTCGAACCAATGATCATATAAACAAAATCATGCTTAAAACATTGCAATAACAAGGCCTTTACCAAAGTTAGGCATTTGCGGTTAGATGCCAAAATGACTGGTTTTGATATTCTTACTATGAAAATAATGATACCACAAACCACAATGACACTAATTTTTTCTCCCTCAAAGCCTCTTTTTCAAGCCAAAAATTCCATTAGGCCTATCTTGGAGGATAACTTTCCACTTTTGCTAGGTCGTGACTACCAAGGATGAGTAATTCTTTGTTCTTGTGTATAGTGTTCATGGGCTCTCTATTCGTGGCTCTTTGTTTCATTCGCTCTTTTGATTTTTTTCTCTAAATTTTTGTAGTATTCTTGAGCTCCTTCCCATGTGAGCTCTTTTTGTTGTGTTTTTTAGTATAAATATATTTACCATTTTGTAAAAACAAAGTTAATGCAATCAAGGATAGGGGTTAATTTAGTGAAAAATGTGTACTTTACCCAAAAACAAATGTTGGAATTGAAGACCCCTAAGGTTGTTTATTATTCAATATAAATATGAAGCAATTTGAATGCACATACATTCTCAAGCTTTACAATAGTACCAAAGTATTTGAGTTTATTTTAGGAATAATTCATTTCCTTCTAGCCAATCATAGTTGGGTAAGAAATATCTCACCCAATCACGAGCGTTATAAAGTTCATTTCATGAAGAAGGCCCGTAGGTTGTAAGATGTGTTTGGCGGTGAAATCCACAACAAAGGGAAGTCGGGTGATTATTATATGGTAGAAAGAAAAAAATTCTAATTGTTCTCTTCATCTCACAATGTAGATGATCACGCTTATCAAAAATAATATTAAACTTGTGGGCTTCAAAGCTCAAGGAAGAAATAACACATATGAAGCATATGAGCATGCATGCTTCATCATGCAATCCAATGTTGGCTCGAGCTTATAAATAATATATAGTGATTCTCTAATGGAAATTTCCTTTTGGCATGGACAATAAAATACAATGACATTTTTGGGTTGATGTAAGATTGCAAAAAATCCAAGGATACTCTTGCATTAAACACCCTAGGAAAGATAAAAATAAGCTCTTGTGCAACGACTTAGATTGACATCCTCCAAAGTGTGATCACAAGATTTTTACGGAAGTCTAGTCATAATAATTTTTGTTCCCACAACAATCATCTCAGACAATGCATTAGATTTCCTTGGCACTAAAATTTGTACATGGGTATTCAAGCTTGGAATTCATCTCTCAACATCATCCAATTATTACCCTCAAGGGAATGGCTTGGCTAAATCAACTAATAAGAATATTATTAGAATCATCAAGAGAACTATGGTGGAAAATCAGAGATCATGGCATACAAAGTTGAAATCAGCCTTATGGGCTAATAGGATTACTCCTAAAAGATCAATTGGAAATTCTCCTTTCATGTTTGTCTATGGTAGAGAAGCAAGGTTTCATATTTCTAATGAGTTACCAACTCTAGACCTCATTAAAAATGGAGATGATGGAAGAAGATTCGATGGAAATCAGATTTGTAGAGTTAATGGAGTTGGAAGAAATCAGAAACAAGGAAATGACAACAATGGAACTTCATCAAGCGCAAGTAAAGAGGTATTTTGATAAGAAATAATCTGCAAGAACATTCAAAGAGGGTGATATTGTTCTTAAGTGGGATGAGGAGAGAACTAATCTTGGAAGACACACAAAGTTTGATTCTTTTGGAGTGTGTTGGCTCTCAAAATAACACCCCTAAGAGATGAACAAATAACATGAGTGGGTTGGCTTTGAGAGAATGATGAAAATAGAAAATTCTTTGTCATTGATAGCTGAGGGTTTGATTAACACTCAACTCAATGAATCAAATCAAGGAGGTGATCAGGAGGCACCTTCACAAAGGGGATGGATTTACCCTGCTACTTTTGGCTCTTCCTGGACCAAGGTGAGAGGACCTAGTTGTGGGATATGAATAAAGGAAAATATTTCATGGCTTGGTTTCGTTTATAGTTGGCATAATTTAATTTGAAGCATGTGCAACCAAACATACAAAACTTCTCTCAAAAGAGTTGTCACTTGATTTATTGTAAGCACTTGATAGTCAAATATAGATCTAAAAGAAAGATAATGAATAACTTTAGATATTGCATTTGCATAACATTATTGACCAAGGATACTTTGAATGATATTGGATGACAAAATTTGCTGGGATTCTTGACAAATATTATTGGTAATAGACAAATTTTAAGCTCAGCTTTGCAGAATAAACATATGTATGGTTTTAGGAATGATATGCTTGGTAGGTATGAAGGTCACTTTGTTTGTTTGTTATTGAGATCTTAGGGGGAAGGGTAGTTTATTTTATGACCTTGGTGTCTTAATGTTCTCATGGAATGAATCCATCCTTAACTGAAATACTTGGAAAGAACAATCAAGTTAACACAATCTGTGAAATAACATTTGCATTCATTGATACTCAATGTGCACAAAAGTCATCTACAGTCTTCACAATCCTAACTACAAATCATGGAGTTAGAGCTGAGATAAAGCACTTTTTGTATTTGTCTTATACACCCAAAATACCCTTAAGGGATAACAAAAGCTATTCAAAAGTGATGTTTCCTTTAGGATTTTACAACTGAGTGAACCACTACAAAATATACACTATTCTACAATGCCCATAGTGACTAGAAGAATGCAACAACTAAGAAATACCCTTGTGTACTTGACAATGTAAAGCTAATGCAAGATAGTAATAAAACTATATTTCCTCATTCATTCATTCAAAACATAAGAAACGAGAAAGTATAGCTTGATCAAAACAATCATAATCTATTCATGTAAGTTTTGGCTAGGGGACAAACAAATACCTTCAAAACCTGCTAATGGATGTACAATGCAACCACCTTAGCTCTTCCTCACAAAATTAGACACATACAGTCTTGCAAGAAACTAGAAACTAGAACTAAAAACTGAACTTGATAAAAATTCTACAACTACCCCCAATCCGTCTCCTTGCCAAAATGGTAGTCCACATTACAATATATAGAGAGAGAGAGAGAGAGAGATAGATAGATAGATAGAGAGAGAGAGAGAGAGAGAGAGAGAGAGAGAGAGAGAGAGAGAGAGAGAGAGATATGATCTCCTTCTACAACCACCAACAAGATGCATTAAAAATCTGAAAAGGAGCATGGACATCCTACCAAAGTCATTCATTCCTTCTGTCTTGCATGTTTGGAGAAGAAACATACACCATACTTCATTAAGATGGGTGGTTGACCAACACTAGGATTGCAACTTGAATGTAAAATATGTTTTCTACTTTTTCTCCCAACAACTACCATCAATTCTTGAATCGATGATGCCAAAGTGAAGGTCTTGAAGAGACCTTTCCAATAATATAAATTTTGTAAGATTTAGAGCTCTAGATCAAAAGATATGGCCCTATGAAGTTTTGCATGTCGGATAAACGTGAATGGACACGTGGCAAATTTTGGTTGGTCTTGTAGATTGAATATGCTTACGTGTGCTTTTATTTTCCTTCACCACATGTCGATATTTGGTTGGCTATAAGTTTGGGCTTCACTTACGCATCTACTTGCTTTGTTTTTGACTACTCCTTTCTTAGGACTCGACGCCTTCTACTAAATTTCATTCACTTTGGGGCTTGCGATTTATCGAGTCTATCGGTTTGTGGTGTGTCCGAATGATACCATGTGTCTTCCCTGATACCATTGATCTATGCTATGATGAGTGTGAAGTGCAAGCGAATAAGAAAACTCCACAGACCTTCCCAAAGGTGACTATTCTTCAACCTATTTTGCTCGCTACTGAAGCATCCAACATTGAGGAAGCTCCAAGATATTTTTCATTCACCTTTGACATTCCCTCAACTAAAAACTACGAAACATGAGCCAATACAAAAGCTCCACTCAACTCGGATTTTTAAGTCCTTCTTGCATTTGTGCTTTATTTTGATTGGCCACGCCTTCGCATCATAAATTTCAACTTGAGCGGACTTAGAAGCTTTTGGGATTCATATAAATGTTGCCATATATCCATGCTTGACCACCCTTGACTTTCCAGAACTGACATTTTTATTGAGCTCATCTTATTCTACGGACTTGAGGTCCGCTAGAGCCCATCTGCTTGAAGAGTGCCGAAATGCTGACACGTGTCCAATTTTTGCTCATTGATCATGTGCCATTTGTCATCTTCTTCATCCACCACATGTTCTTTTACCTTCAAAGTGACTTTTTGACTTAGTGCATCGCCATGATATATAACCAAATAATTATTTAACATGATTTAATCCGGGGACTTGAGGTCTCAGTGCGGAAAATGCATTGAGGAGAGATGGAATCCTGCCACGTGGCCCCTCCTTTCTCCCTTGAGATTTCGCCGCGTGTCCCCTGCTGACCTAAACACTTTGAATTTGATGAGTAAATGGACGTCAAATGTATTTTAAAACATAACCCACTAATGAATTAGCCTTAATCTCCCGCGGGTTTTTGTATGCTAACGACCGGTGCTTTTGAGAGGTGGAATTTGATTGCCATTTGAATGTTCCAGTTTTCATTAAAATGGCTAAGTCTATTTTAGCTAAGTGTTTTAACCATTCCTGTAACTTTTTCCTTCGTGGTGGGTTACATATATTTGAGCCTTCATAACTTTTGTTATGGAGCAGTTTAGATCATTTTGGTGTTAATTATAGGTTCTTTGTGAAAGAAATAAACATAGTCCTGACCACCTGGGAGTTTGAAGCTTTTATACTTTAATTTATTAGTCCATTGAACTAGTCCTTAAACATTTCTGTTGAATCTTCTCTTTTTTCTTGCTAAGACATGTGATTTATCACAAACTGATGCTTCTTTGATGCAGACTGATATTTAAAGCATGAGGAACAATATGATGCACAAAAAAACAATTAAATGCATGGGGAGTTTATGAAAAATACCAATTCAATCCAATGAACTGGATTGAGCTCCAACATAGGCTCCTATTCGGGATGGCCACCCCCTTGTGGGTGCAATAAGAACAAAGACTAGATGCCTAGTCTATTGGGCAAGGAGTCGAGTAAACAAAACACACATGGCTATCTCGAGTAGATGTAAAACGGGCTGGGGAAAAATAGACAACTACGAAACCCGATCACTATAGACCGAGAGCAAAAAGGAAAAACAACAAAAACAAAAAAGGACAAAACAAAACAAAACAAAACAAAAATAAATAAAACAAAACATAAGAACAAAATCGAAACAAAGTTGTATTTTATCTGTACAAAATCATACCCGACCCTTTGGATAAGACCATGCCAAACAATCTTGATATTTCTTTAGAAATTGAGCATAAGATGGTTTTTTTTTCTCATGCTACATTACAACTAAGAATTTATTAGATCTTGAGAAATCCTAGGCTTTCATGCAATTCTTAAACCAAGGAGCAAGGCCTCATATTTAGCAATGTTGTTAGCACATTCAAACTTCAATTTGAAAGAGAAATTAAAAGAATATTGATTTGGAGAAATTAGAATAACTCCAACTCCATTTTCAACACTTGAGCCTACTCCATCAAAGGTCATGGTCCATGGGACCTCGTGGTCTTAGAACTAATTAATTACATCCAGACTTTGGTCTTTGAAATCAGCATTGCCTATAAAATTCTCCATGTCTACATCAGAATACTTCATAAGAAGCATTGTTAGGATCTTCAATGAGGTGTAGCATCTTATCTTCTTTGTATAACTTGACCAATTTTCCTTCTAATGGTATGGAAGCATATGACATATCCATTTGGACACTGCCTCCCACACTAGCTTCCCACCTTCTTGACAACAACATTCCCCACTTGGCATGGTAGTCAACAATGACAATGTTCATAGTCAAGTACTTCCTTGGATGTGCTACCATTTGTACAATCAATAATTTCACATAGCCCTACCGATTTACCTCCCCATAATCCATAGCATAACATCTACCAAAGGAAGTAGTTATCTTAAGTTCTAGCTCATTCATGACTGTAAGAGGCATGATGTTACATGAAGCTCTAGAATCAAACATACAATTGTGTAAGAGCCACCCATTTATAATAAGTGATGTGAAAAAGGGGTCAACATCCAATTTTGTTTCTACCAAAGAAGTTCCCAGATATACCTTAGAGAGATTTTCCATATCTTCTTTAGTTTCTTATACCTCAGCTTCAACAATTGTGGGAGATGATTTCTCATCAACATGCTCTTTATTGGAAACAACATCATCTTATTTAAAGCCTAAATACTCAAAGGCCCATTTTTTATGCTCAAGGATTCTTAATAGTTCCACAATGGGAACTGTAATATTTATTTGACTTAAAATATGAGCCATATCACATACATTATATTTGGGAAGAGGAGCATTGGAAGGCACTATTACAATTTTTTCAGATGGAAAAAGGTTCTTTTTAGTGGGGTTTTGGGAAGAAATTCTTGGCTCAAGATGAATTATAGGAGTTATATTTAACACATTTTTTTGAGGAGCACCTTTGGGGATATTAGAAAGAATAGGCATCCTTTCTTTGGTTGCAGGAGATGGTCCTTTAACTTGCCTATTTATGAGATTGTACTCCTTTTCTTGAGCAACTACAACATTGATCAATAATTTTATATCCTCACTAGAAGGAACATCACCATCATATTTCTTGATCATCAAAGCTCTTAAATACTCAAAATCATGATTAGGCAATTCAAAATATTGGGCCATATCAACCTCAACATTAATTTCAACAGGATAGACTTAATCTTGTCAACACAAGTCCAAAAATCAATTATAGTTTGGGCAAAAAGGAGGTCCGAGAAGATACATATTTCTCACATTTTGGTTAACATTCCATCATGCATACATCACTAAAATCATCTTCATCACTTTCATCATCTGTAGGTGGATCACAAGGCACATGGGGTAACAAGCATTTGTCACACCAATCAATGACATGTTCTTCTTCAATAACAACTACTCTTCCCACTAAAGGGTCAAGGAATGCTTTGTTATCTCTATAATTTTTCTACTTGTTGTTAGAACCCATATGTCCTTTTCCTCTATCTTCATCCCTGGTGCTCTCCTCTAGCTTGATTGCTAAATCTATTGTGTCTAATGTTTTGATGTTGATTATGAGGATTGGGAGACAATCCCTTTTCAACTCTTGCTAACTTATAAGAAATTTCTTTAACAACCCCTGCCAAAGTTTTGACAACTTCTTCAAGGTCAACTGTCTTACTAGTCTGAGGATTTTCTGGGTTAACTAACTTCACACCCTCTCTTTTTGGTGGCTTTCAACAGCTTTAATATTATTCTCAATGGATAGCCATGATAAAATCCTGTCTCAAAGTTCTAGGATTTTTGTCTCTTAAGTAGTATGCTGCTTTCATATCAAATGCATCTGAATACTTAATAAGACAAGATTCATCACTGGGTCTTATACTTTTGGGAAATCTTGTCAAGGTTTTATTGAATATGGTATTGAAGTCTTAGACACACTCATTGGGATTCTTCTTAATGTTCTCAAACTTAGACAATAGAAATCTTGGATCAGTTCTATCACCATATGAAACTCTGAATGCATTTTGCATCTCTTGCCATGAATCAATTGATCCATCAAGAAAGGATTTGAACCAATCATGAGCATCTTCTTCTAGAGTGTGTACAAAAAAATTCACACATACATCCTCAAACTCAACCTCATAGTCCTCCATTAGATTTTGAAATAGCTTTAAATGATGATCACCACTAATAGCATTATTTCCTTGAAACTTGGGCAATCTCATTCTAATCTCATTAGGGACCTCATTTGGATAACCTTCCATGTCATCAAAATTAATAGGTTTATATGTGTTAACTCTGAAAGATTCTCTAAGAGGGGGTTAGCCATGTTAATCTTCAAGAGAGATGTAGGTGGAGGATGGTGTAGCCATTGCTAAACAAGAGTTTTTACGATGAAACGAATCTTGAAAAGTATGATGAAAGCTTGAGGGAGGAATATATTCTAAATCAAATCCATGGTTCTCCTTAGTAAATGAAATAATAGGATTAGGCTTACAGACACTTCAAATTTTAGATGTGGTAGAGAAGTCCTCAACTAGTGGAATATCAAGCTTATTATCTTGATTTCATGCTTCGCTTCTTGAACTTTGATTAGTTACATGCTTCCATGTTTGCTTTCTTTGCCAAAAAGAATCTAACTCAGGAAGTAACTTCTTTGTTGAATCATACTTGAAATAATACCGCTATCCTTCAAGTGTGCAAAAATAGAAATTAGATCAATAGTTGTAATGAGATGAAACCAATTTGTCTCAACTTTTCTTTAGGGAGTTGCCACTAGAATATCCAGTTATAGAAATAAATGAGACCTTTTAACATGTAAATTGTTTGTAGATATCTCGAGTAACACAAAAATCAAATATATTAATGAGATAGTTGCAAATATCCCCGAAAATGGCGCCACTTGGGTGTTGGCTCCCAAAATAGCACCCCTAGGAGATGTGCAACTAACCTAAGTGGGTTGGATTTGAGAAAATGATGAACAATGGAAAATTATTTGTCATTGATAGCTAGGGGTTTGTTTAACACTAAAGTCAATGAATCAAGTCAATGAGGTGATCAGGAGGAACCTTCACAAAGGGGATGGATTTATCATGCTACTTATGGCTCTGCTTGGACCAAAGTGAGAGGACCTAGGTGGGGATCGACACAATTTACTTTGAAGCAAGTGCAACCAAACATACAATACTTCTCTCAAAAGAGTTGTCACTTGATTTATTGTAAGCACTTGACAATCAAATATAGATCTAAAAGATAGATAATAAACAACTTTAGATATTGCATTTGCATAACATTGTTTACCAAGGATGATTTGAATGATATTGGATCACAAACTTGGTGGGATTCTTGGCAAATATTACTAGTAATAGAAAAATTTAAGCTCACTTTGTAGAATAAACATATGTATGGTTTTTAGGTATGATATGCTTAGTAGGTATGAAGGTCACTGGTTTTTTGTTATTGAGATTTGAAGGGGGAAGGGTAGTTACTTTTATGACCTTGGTATCTTAATGTTCCCATGGAATGAATCCATCCTTAACTAAAATGCTTGGAAAGAACAATCAAGTTAACACAATATGTGAAATAACATTTGCATTCATTGATACTCAATGTGCACAAAAGTCATCTACAGTCTTCACAATCCTAACTACAAATCATGGAGTTAGAGCTGAGATAAAGCACTTGTTGTATTTTTCTTATACACCCAAAAGACCCTTAAGGGATGTCAAAAGATATTAAAAATTGATTACGCCTTTAGTATTTTACAAATGAGCTGAACCACTGCTAAAAACACTATTCTACAATGCCCACAACAACCATAAGAATGCAACAACTAAGAAAGACCCTTGTGTACTTGACAATGTAAAGCTAATGCAAGATAGTAACAAAACTATATTTCCTCATTCATTCATTCAAAACATAAGAAACGGGAAAGTATAGTTTGATCAAAACAATCATAATCTATTCATGTAAGTTTTGGCTAGGGGACATAAAAAAACACCTTCAAAACTTGCTAATGGTTATATAGTGCAACCACCTTATCTCTTCCTTATAGACTTAGACACATACAGTCTTGCAAGAAACTAGAAACTGGAACTAAAAACTAAACTTGATCAAAAATTCTATAACTACCCCCAATCCGCCTCCTCACCAAAATGGTATACATTACAATATATAGAAGATGAGAGAGAGAGAGAGAAAGAAAAAAAAATATGATATCCTTCTACAACCACCAACAAAGTGCATTAAAAGTCGAAAAGGAGCAAGGAAATCCTGCCAAAGTCATTCATTCCTTTCTTCTTTCATGTTTGGAGAAGAAACATACACTATACTTCATCAAGACAAGTTGTTAACCAACACTAGGATTGCAAATTGAATGTAAAATATGTTTTCTACATTTTCTCCCACCGACTGCCATCAATTCCTGAATCTAATGATGCAAAAGTGAAGTGATCAAAGAGACCTTTCTAATGATATAAATTTTGTAAGATTTAGAGCTTTGGATCAAAAGATATGGCACTCGGTATTTTTACATGTCGGGATGAACAAGAACTTGACACGTGGCAACCTCTGGTTGGTCTTGGAGATTGACTCTACCTACGTGTGATTTTATTTTCCTTCGCCACATGTCGGTCTTTGGTTGGATGTGAAGTCACGTTTTTCTTACACGTCTACTTATTTTTTCTTTGACTACTCCTTCCTTCTTCTAGACCTAATGCCTTTTACTAAATTCCATTCACTTCGGGGCTTGAGATCCATAAGAGTCTATCGGTATGAGGTGTGGTGTAATGACGCCACGTGTATTCCCTAATACCATTGATCTATGCTATGCTCAGTGTAAAGTGTGAACCAATAAGAAATCTCCACGCACCATCGCAGTGTCAGAATGTTCTTCAACCTCTTCTACCCATTACGAAGCATCCACCAATGAGGAATCTCCATGGCTATTTTGAATTCACCGTTGACAGCCCCTCAAATGACAACTGTGAAACATGAACCAATAGAAAAGCTCAACGTAGCTCAGGTTTTTTAGTCCTTCTTGCATTCATGCTTTCTTTTGATTGTCCGCACCTTTGCGTAGCAACTTTAAACTTGAGTTGACTTAAAAGATTTTGGGATTCATAAAAGTGTTTCCAATTATCCATGCTTGACCACCCTTAACTTTCCAAACCTGACACTGTTATTGAGCTCAGATTATTCCACGGACTTGAGGTCTGTCGGAGCCCATTTTCTTGAAGATTAATGAAATGCTGACATGTGTCCACCTATGGTCGTTGATCTTATGTCATCTGTCATATTCTTCAGCTACCACATGTTCTTTGACCTTTTCTGACCTTTTGAATTAGCGCACCACCACAATATGGACTGAAGAATTATTTGACACAATTTAATCCAGGGGACTTGAGGTCCATGGAGCCTAAATGTATTGAGGAGATCCAAAATCTTTCCACATGGCCCCCCCTTTCACCTTTAAGATTCTGACGTGTGTCACTGTTGGCCTTGACACTGAATTTGACGGGTAAATGGATGTCAAATGGATTTTAAAACATAACCCACTAATGAATTAGCCTTAGTCTCATGTGGGTTTTTTGAATGCCAACGAATGATGCTTTTAAGAGGTGGAATTTGACGGCCGTTTGAATGTTCCAATCTTCTTTAAAATGTCTAAGTCCATTTTAACTAAGTTTTTCAACCATTCTGTAGATTTTTCCTTCGTGGTCAGGTTGCATACATTTGATCCTTGATTGCTTTAGTTTTCTAGAGCAATTTGGATCATTTTGGTGTTGATTGCAGGTTCTTTGTGAAAAATGTAAACATAGTCGACCACGAGAATCGAAGCATTTATACTTTGATTTATCAATCCATTAAACGTGTTCTTCGACATTTCTACTGAATCTTCTCTTTTATCTTGCTAAGGCATGATATTTATAAAAAATAGATGTTTATTTTACTCAGATTGATCTTTAAAGCACGAGGAACAATATGAAGCACAAAAAAATAGTTAAATGCATGAGGAGTTTATTAAAATACCAACTCACCCCAATGAAGGCTGGATTGAGGTTCAATAGAGTGGACCATATTTGATTACAAGTTGTAAGCAACACAATGCCTTTCAACTCTTCAAGCTGAATGGTGACGAGATTCCCATCTCGGTTAATGGGTTGTGCCTCAAATTTTGCTATTAAGGTCATGTTTGACCCTTGTACATAGTAGGTTGGTGTGTTTACTTTCCTCCAAGTACTTTATGCAATTTTATGTGGTAGTTTTTTTGCATACCTTGTGAAATTTCCTGGTGTGCTTGTGTTTTCTAATAAGTGCTCTAACATGGTTTTTTTGTTTCCGGAAGGTTTTTTCAGTGCTCATATTGTTTCCAAGAAGTTTTAGCAGTTAGTACACATGAATCCATGCCCAATGGATGCTTTAAGGCTACTATATTTTTACATCTAATAGGAAGATGTCCCCGAAAGTTGCCAAATTGTTATCCAAGTAAGCCCCCATGCTTATTTGTACAAATTGTTCAAGTTTTAGACTTAGATAGATTTGGATGGCGGCCCAAGAATCAAAAAAACTAGAGATTTTAGTGTCTCGCGGACTTGGAGTATGAAGGAATTTTTACAAAGTTTTCAAAATCAACAAAAGATGGTATGGTAGAAAAGAACAGAGGCCACCATGCATGGAAAAGTAGCCACACTAGGCCAAAAAGCTAATTAAAAGTTAGGAAAGAACAAAGGTAAAAAGTACCTAAAAAAGTTGCGCAATAAAGGGAAAAGTCCTTGGAAAAAGCCGCACAACAAAGAGAAAAAGTCCTTGGAAAAAGTTCATGCAACAAAAGAAAATTCCCTGGAAAAATCCTCTCAACAAAGGAAAATTCCCTAGGAAAAACCACTCTACAAAGGGAAAAAGTCCCTAGAAAAATCCACACAACAAAGGAAAAGTCCTTGGAAAAATTTGTGCAACAAAGGGAAAGTCCCCGATAAAATCCGCGTAACAAAGGGAGAAGTCCTCGGAAAAGTTGCGTAGCAAAGGCAGGGAAAATTTTAGTGGTGAATATTCATTAATTCATGAATATTCCAGTTTTTGAAATTTGAAGTTAGCAAATTTTAAGGGTGGGAATTAGGACTAGGTCACTAAATTTTTCATGGAACAAGTTAATTTTAGGGGTCAATAAGCCATCCCCACGAAATAGAAATTCACAAAATTTACCTTAATAGAGTTGGTGGGTAGCAATTTTTATGATGTCGATGGTAGCATAAACTATGCTACCAGTCGAGAGCGTATAAAAAAGTTATCATCGGGTAGCATTTAATAGTGATATTGTGATGTCTTCATATTCACCATTGTGCGAAAGAGAATTTTCACTGATTTGCCAACGAATTTCCAAGAGTTTTTTTTGGGGGTCTTAAAACTTTCCTTGAATAAAGGAAAATTCCCTAGAAAAAACAACACAAAAAAGGAAAAGTCCCCGTAAAAGACGTGTAATAAAGGAAAATTCCTTGGAAAAAACTACGTAATAAAGGGAAAAATCCTTGAAAAAAGTCACGTAATAAAGGAAAATTCCTAGAAAAATGCATAATAAAGGGAAAAGTCACCAGAAAAGCGCACAACAAAGGAAAAAGGTCCCAGGAAAAAGCCGCACAAAAAGCCACGGTATAAAAGAAACTAAAAAAAAAAAGTTTTTCGTGCGACCCATAAATGACCCAAATTTCATTTTTAACCTCTTAAATCCATCTAAAAGGAAAAATTGGAGTTTGTAAAAGCATGGGAAGGTTAGAAATAGGTGAAAGATCATTATTAGAGCATCTAAAAAATGGGGAAAACCATTCTAACCATGAAAACATTTATTTGTTTTTTTGCTAGACACATGATGTTATTTTTAGCACAATTTGTCAAAAACGAAGCATGGAGAGTTAAAAATAGATGAAAGCATGCAAGGTAAGTTTGTTTCATCATCTAGAAGGCTTAATAATTGAAGAAGGCATGCAAAAGTAGAAGATACTTTTTTTTTTGGGAGTGTAAATTTTATTTTGGGCACAAAATTGGATAAAACAAAGCATGAAGACTATTTTTAGAGAAAAAGGAAGAAAATAAAGAAGAATGCATGCCCTTAACTCAAAATGAGTTATTTTTGGAGTAAGGAGACAAACAAAAGATGATTTTTTCTATTTTTACAAGTCAGACTTGCATGTCTAGGATTTTTTCCATCTTTCCTCTCTCAAAATTTCTATTAAAACTCCATAATGCATTGTAAAAATCATCTTGGCCTATTCATTCATGTTTTTGGAGCGATTCAATATTATGAGTGATAAGTGAAGAATCATGAGTGATTATTTGTTCTTATTCCACCTCTTGGAGTAATAAAGGAGTTGTTTTACCTTTCTACTATCTTGTGTTTAGTGCATATTTTGATTTAAACCGAATTTATCTTCATGATACATGTTTATCCTTAGTTTAACAATTTAATCTTCATGCCTTCATGTAGTTTTGTGTCAATTTACAGGTCATAGATTGTGTTTAACAAGTTGTATGCAAGATTTTGTTGTGGAGCCATTTTCGCCCCTTCTTTATCTTGTCACAACTCAACTCCAAACCCTTCTATGAAACACTTTTTCTTTGATATAGTCACTTGTAGTTAGTGTATGGTGTACATATCTCATGTGGCCCATCTATGTGGTGTTAGAACTATAATATTAAGTGAATCATAATATTTAGTTTATAGTTAAATAATATAAAATAACTTATATTCTTATTATTTAAATATAAACTTTATATTAGGTGGTTAGTTATTTAATTAACTAAACACTAAATCAAGGAGATGTGCCCCATTACTTAAAAATGTCACAACTCTTCATGTTATTAAAATATGACTATAGGTCATATTCAGATTCAATTAATGGATTGGGTAAATACATGGAGTAGAAATGAGGAGGGAATTACTAGGCTGGATGTAAAAAGTTTCTCATATAGTGGAAATTATTCTTTCGTGGTTTTTACCCCATTGGGGTTTTCCACGTTAAATTCTTGTGTTATGGTGTTATTTACTTTTATGTGTATTTATTAATTTATTACTATGTGAACATTTATATTTATGTTTATTAAATAACCTTAATAAATATTTCATCCCCTCGTCTTGACATGGTGCCCGAGTGAGATAAAATTTTGGTTAAATAATTTATTTAATCCTAAAGTCATATAAGTTTTGAAGTTAGTTAGTTAGTTGGTTAGGAACCTATTTAACCCACCCCCTTCCCTCTCTGATACGACTTAATGTGGTGTGCACAGGTGAAGGAGTCTCCGAATATTTACCTGCGTGAAAATCACATACGAGAAAAGGTAAGGATTTATTACTATATGAAATAATTTCCATGTTTTGTATAGTTTCAAATGTTTGTAGGTTAAATATTTTGGAAGGTAAATTCAATTATGAAAGTTAAAAGAGGAGACAAGTTTCATAAAAATAGGGATTATAAATTATTTCATTCGCTAGGTGAAATTGATTGTGCCCTATATAAAATTCGATGTTACTTGTATTCATATGTGGAATCATGCCCCTGGTAAAATTTCTCTTACTATTTTTACCTTATTGTGTTTTTTCAAAATAATATGCCCGTGTCCTTTGGACCCCCTCTAATAGGGTTTGATTTGAAAAACTATAAGTTTATAGCTAATCTATAACAATATTCTTTAAATAAAAAAATATAATATAGGATAAAGTTTATATAATAGCTTATATAAACATCATATTAAAATCTATATAGTTTAAAACTATATATTAAAGAACCTAATTTATATAAACTATAATCTATAGTTTTATAGAACCAAACTATACTATATAAACCTAAAAATGCGGAATTAATTTTCTATATAGTCAAATTTTTTTAAAGGGGGTGGCCCCATTCCCTACCACCCCCATCTTCCCTTGTGCCAGTGGCACACACTGCTGTGCCTTCACCCACCCCGATCTACGTGACCTCAAGTGCCCTTGTGGTCCCCCTATCGTCGATCACCTCCTTCCCCTATACAGCGAGAGACCCCCTCCCTTCCTTACCTAGGGGCGTATTAGTCCCACATGGGGAAGGTCAAAATTTTCGAGAGGCTTTAAAACCCTTGGGGATGGGAGGATCTAGTGTGACTTCGGTCACACCACCGTGTTTTTCTCAAAGAGCATAGTGGCTCGGCTCACCCATTGCAGTGTTTGGCTCGCCCAGGTGGCTCGCCCTCTAGGTTGCGCAAGGTGAATAGTTGGTTTAAAATTACAAATAGAAATATGGCTTGGCAGTGGCAAAATAAAATAAGGCTCGATTATATGGTTTGGCATAAGTTGATTGATAAGTTTTAGTTTAAATTACAAATTGGAATATGATATATACATTGGTTCGATGACATAAAATAACATTGATTAATGTATCTTCGTGATAAACTTGCCGATTTGGCTAGCCCAACTCGAGTGAGTTGATAGAGATTCAAATCAATAAGGAGCAATAGCTCCCAAATTTTTTTAACCATTATTGTTTTCGCGAAATATATAAACTATTGTTTTGATTTTTCAAAAATATTAATCGTGAAAATTATTTCTTTTGAGAAAAATTGTAAAAATAATATAATCATTTTTTTGTTTAAAATGATATATTTTGTACGACACGATGACTAGATCGTTGTCATTTTGTTAGAAAACTAAAAACATTTTCACTTACATTTTGATTTATTTTTTTGATATTAAACTAACGCATTCGTGTATAGATTATTAAATTAAAAAGACCTCCTTTTTTAGCGTAAATTGATCATTTTTTCGATTGCGAGGGTTAAACGAAAGCAGGAGGATTTCTATTAATCTCTTTTTAAATCCTCATTAATTATTTATTTATATTTATGCAAAAATGGGGTCTAATCATTTTTCAATTGATAAATCTTAGATGAAGATGATGAGAATAATCATAGTGCTAATATAATAACTTTATAATTTACTTCTAAATGAAAAGTATATGGTTTATTTATACTGTTGAAAAAGGAGTTGGTTTTTCATTAACTCAGATGGGTTAGTGAAAATGAAATAGAAGTAACTATAACTGAAAATGGCTTATATGTGCTTTAAAAAATTTCTTCGTTTTTGATAGTTTATTCAAAAATAGAAATTGTTCATTTTTGGCATGAAAAACTAATCATATATGACATGTATAGGATTCAATTTACCACTTATGAAATGTATTGAAATATACTTACATGATCATTGTTTGAAGCAAAATCCATGGGAAGTGTCCATAATTAGTGGATCATGTTTTCAGTGAATTTTGTGATTATTCTTATATGGTTTGATTATTTTTAGATATGTTATCTATCAATTCTTATCTCATTTTTAAAGGCTTATAATAAGATAATGAAGATATATATGTTTTTGATAAAACATTTTTAGTATGTGATTACTAAAATATTATTATATGCATATCAAATGACACTTGGGGACACCTTTGTGTTTGTATTGGAGACGTCCAATACCGATTGTATCTAATATATATTTTACAATAGTAGTATGTTGAAATTTTCAACATAATTAACATTTTAGTTATTAAACATATTGTTTTATTAGTTGTTATACAACTAGTGTTTAACTTTTATAGATGGTTAAAAGTGAAATCAATAATGATTTATATGCTTATTATGATGTCTATATGGATATTGTAACTTTAACCATGATGATGTTGTGTTAGATATAAAATATATTGGATATGTGTTCAAAGTTTTTTTGGGTGTAGGAACCATTACTTGGAACAACAAAAAAGAAACCAATAGTCTCGATTTTTCTACTAAGGTAGATAAGTACAATGGAAGCAACAAAGAAGCCATGTGGTGAAGTGGTCATTGGAAGAGATACACATGGAAGTTGAAGGAAGTATTCCTCTTTTATGTGGTGGTCAGAGTGGTATTACTCTTGCTAAAGAATCTAGTTCAACATTAGAGAATGAAGCATATTGAATTTCATATGCGTGTTATCCGAGAGAAGGTTCTCTGCAATAATAGAGATCTCTAGTTCTTCCAGATTGAAGATTATATTGCTAGATATGTTTATGAGCCATTGTGTGCTATAAAATACTTCAAGTGTGTGTAATGCTTAGCTTTCAGAGTTTTCATTGAGGGAGAGTGTGCATGCAATGTCACCTCCTAACGGTCAATCCGGTTATTTGACTCCTCCTCTATACTTATACTATGGTATAAAACATTGTAAAAAAATCTTTTATGATTTATGTAAATTAATAGAGTTTATGGTAAATTGAAAGAGTTTATGAAAAATATAGTCCATTGTGTGCATCTATTTGTAAATGAGGTCCTTGTGTTATAAAAGGCTCCTAGAGATGCGGTATAATAATTTTTCCATGAGAAATAATGGGATTTAGTCTCACAAATACATATGCTAGCCTAAACCTTTGGGGTTTATGGATTTGTAAATCTTGATGTACAAACAGGTAATGTTGGCATATGGATCCCCCTTAATATTAAGGGGGAGTGTTAGAACTATAATATTAAGTGTATCATAATATTTAGTTTATAGTTAAATAATATATAATAACTTATATTCTTATTATTTAAATATAAACTTTATATTAGGTGGTTAGTTATTTAATTAACTAAACATTAAATAGGGGGTGTGCCCCGTCACTTAAGAAGGTCATAACCCTTTGGGTTATTTAAATATGACTATAGGTCATATTGATTCAATTAATGGATTCGAGTAAATACATGGAGTAGAAGTGAGGAGGGAGTTTTATTGGATTGGATGTAAAAAGTTTCTCATATAGTGGAAATTATTCTTATCGTGATTTTTTTACCCCATTGGGGTTTTCCATGTTAAATTTTGTGTTATGGTGTTATTTATTTTTCTATGTATTTATTCATTTATTACTATGTGCACATTTATATTTATGTTTATTAATTAATGTTAATAAATATTTCATCCCCTCGTCCTGACATGTGGTTATAATAAGTCTAAGATCCTCCAAACATTTTGGTATATCACTATCTTTTTCAAATTTTTTCTCTTCCTTCCTTCTCCGTTTCCATGTTGGTTTGGAAGAATAAAGTAGTCTTATAAATATAAAATAATTTAGGGGTTTCACTAGGGGAACTAGCCCTCTTTGGAGACTCACTCTAACGTCATGGGTCACCCATAACCTAGGATTGTTTTCATTTTGTCAATTGAAAAGGATGGTTATCACACCATTATCTAAAGTGTGCATTTCAAATTGACAACAATAATGATGAAAAATATGAAAATTTTGATAGGACAAGAGAAATCACCCATGTGAAAAAACATATGGTAGGGTCAGAACCATCATGCGGTCTTGACCATTTTTACTATTTTGATCTTGTGTAACTTTAGCTGATTTTATTCATCTGAAAATGATTCGAATCATTTTATCTACCCCCGCACATGTCGTGCCTAGAAAGATTCCTTTGTTTTCTAAAAATATAGAATAAATCCCTAGATTATTGCCCCCACTTTTGAGGCATGTGCAATGAAGAAATTGACCACATGGATCAAAAAGAAATATGCATACTCATAGATGACATACCGATAACCTATAGATAACTTCTAAAGAGATGATGTAATGACCACCAAGAAGAAACAACACTTGTAAGAGGGGATGCTCATGGTAGAAACCATGCCACAAAACAATACCAACGAGAATAATAAGCATGATAACAAGGATAATAACAATGCAACAAAAAGTAGTAACAATAATAGAAATTTATGTGTCAAGTAGAAGACAAGTGTATACAATAGAAATCAATGTCACACTAAAGGAAATAATTCCTGCAAACATGGGATACCCATGGTGTCATGAGAAAACCAAGTCACGTGTGTCTATAATAAGAGATGAAAAACCAAACATTAGGCATTACGCTGTAAACATGGAAAACCCACAGTGTTACAAGACAATTAATGCCCTTAAGCCACAATAAGAGAAGAGAACAAGCATACACATACACAACTAACAAACATGTATGAAAAGAAAGCATAACAACATGGGATGAAAACCATATGATATATGATATATGAAGAGGATAACAACAATCGTAAATGTTGCACAAGACACGTGTGCTATTCACGTTAGTCAAAAGATATCAAATGCATGAGATAGATATTTAATAAAGCATAATGAGGAATAAAATTTACTATAACGAAAATATAGCACCCATATGTAGTACGTAAAAGGAAGATACCCCTAGATGTTAACAATCTAGGTAAAGGGAAGGTTGGCACCTATAATCGTGTACCACTATGTGTATGTCCTAAATGATGCTCAAAATACCATGTGAATTCATCTATGTAAAGAAGAAATGATATCAATCAAACCAAAGGAGAAAACACCATATATAGTACGAAGAGTAAACAAATATGCTAGAAAAAGAGGTCCTAATTTTGATTTTTGCAAATATTTAAATGTTTTGAATTTTTAGGCCTCGATAAGGGTATAGATTAAAACCTATTCTTTGAAGAGAAGTAATGGTGATCCAAGAATGCCCCATGGAGGGGAATAGATAGAAATGATACAAATAAAGGGTGCAAGGAAATATTTCCCCATTGTGCGCATGTGTACATGTGAGCGTACGTGCATGTGTAAAGTCAAGTTTAAGAGTAAAAAGTGCTCCCTCAACAATCAAATTGAACCTATACACCGAGTGTGTCATCGAGGTAGTGAGTGGTGGATATCATGAGAACTAACCCAAAAGGACCTTATGATGAGGTGAATCAACTATGGAAGATGGTCGAGGGGTCAAGCCTCAAATGTGTCATAGAATGTGACTCAAGTGCAAGTGAAACCATGGTGGTGATATGTGTTACAAAAGGCATATGAGGAGAACTAGAAATAGAAGAACACTAAGTAGAATGTAATGTTTCATATTTGTGGGGTGGAATAGAAGAATGAGAAGTCCTAAAAGAGAAATACGAAGCAAGAGTGTGTGCCACAGAGCTAGAGGATCTGTGTAAGATAAGATGAGGATGTGAATTGTGAGAGATAATTTACACAAAATAAGGCTTAGTTGTAGACCTAGAGGCCATAGAATGATGTGATGCAACATGTGCAACTAAATACCTATCAAGATACCTATAATTAAATCTAAACAACCAAATGCCTAACGGGATACCTATGAGAACTAGTGTTATGTGAAATAATAGGCATATTTGTAGATACACTAGGAAGTGAGGTGGGGCTGTAGAAGATTGAGGCACAAGAGGAGAGAAATACCTAAAAGGAATAAATTAGATAGTAACAACTTTTTTATGACTAATAAACTTGACGCACTAATGAACGAGAGATGAGACAACCATAAGAGCATGTAGCTAAGGGAGACCTAAATGCAACACACAATTAGTGATATATTTAGAAATTAAAAATGAAGTATGTGTAGTGGTGATTAGAAGTGTGATACATCTAAAATTGGGATCAGAATCAAGTGCAAGAATCTCAAAAGAAATACCAAGAGATTGAAGTAATGTCCATGCAAAAATGTTATCTACTCAATGTGGGGTAACCAAAACACCATGAATAGATCGATGAATAGAAACCAAATAGATATTATATTAGAGGCAAGTGTAACATCTATATCAAAATCATTGATTTCTGTAGAAGATGGTGTGCAAGAGATAGTACCAATCATAACATCCAATGGGCAGTCATAAGAGTCTTATCTATTGGTTTCAATTTCATGTAAGGAAACCTCCTATGAGTTTGGATCAAGAAGAGAGTTGGAGAAAAGAATAGAAGAAGCAACCGCACTATGACACTTGTGAGTAGGAGGTGAAATCTTAAGATGCTCAATAGATTTATTATAAGTCGAGGACTACACCTTGATAGGGCATATGGAAAATAAGAAAAAATCAGACCTAAATTCCATATACAAGACTAAGGCCACTAGGGATAGGGATACAATGTTTGATTAGGGAGTTGAGTTCACCAAATGATTTCACTTCAATTGTGAATATATTATTTCATTCCCTTTAAGATTTATTGTGTTCCTAACATACATAAAATGATGAAATATTGCAACGAGAGGCTATTATGATTTAATTAACTTCTAACATTAATTTCCCAAATCAAAATAACACTTTACAAAGTGACTATTGATCTAACAACTATCAAAAAAAAGGAAAATTTTCACTTAGTTGATTACGTGAGGATGTGGGAGATTCCGAGTGATGTAAATGCAGGAAGAAATTGAATGTAGTGCCCCTTTGCTTCGTAGAAAATTTCTTTTCTTTAGCCTTAACAGTTCTTTGGGAATTTTGGAAAAGTTCTTGTGTTGTTTTCAAGTCCCCATGTGCCGTGGAGATAAGGATAAATCTCTCTCCGTTTTCAATTAAAGGCATTTAAAATACTTTTCTAAGGACTTCAAGATGGTTGTTAAATTTTTGGATCATTTCGGTTTGTCGTTTTTGACCACATTTGGAGTAATTTTCAATTGTTCCCAAAATAAATTTAAATGCTCAATGGATGAAGATCCTTCTTTTTTTACCTTATCAATTCTCTCTGGAGAATGACTTGAAGGTTATTCCTAACCTCTTTTCGTGATCGTAAAATAATAATATCAATTAAATAAATTCAAAATTTGTGATAGTAAAAGGATATAAGTATTTTGAGATTAAAACTTAATAACAAAAGTCAAATTAATATAATTTTTTTATAATATTCTTATTATTCCCCAAACTACTTGGGACTTGGGCCAACCGCATTCCAAGAAAAAAAATGGAATTTGTGGTTATTGTGTGGAAGTATGCATACGAGAAGGATTTTGGTCAAGGATGTCTTTTTACAATTTATTGGCTTTGTTTTGGAGCTTTCATGTGTGAGCACATAATTGTATTGCGAGTCTTGTACAAATTGGTTTTGTTAAAAAGGCTCTATACCCTGTTAGAGGAAATTTTGTGATTGTAGTCCAATTCCCTTGACATTCATGTGAGCAAGATGTGGAAACATAGAAAAACATTTGATCTAGTTGTTTGCTTGCATAAGGATTGTGCCTCATGGAATATTATGATTTCAAGCTGCATGAGAATGGTTTTGTTAAAAAAATTCCTTGGAATCTTACCAAAAATACAATTAGCGGGTGTAGTGCCAAATTCCAAAACCTTTAATTTTGCTCCTTATCGGTGTAACCTTTCAAGTTTTGTGGTAGAGGATTGTACATGTTAGATCTCCTAAGTAAACTTTACACTAGTAAATTGATCATTTTGTGTGCATGGTTGATTTACGTCCCGTCTTGGCTATCTTGGGAACTCTAAACCCCATATATTTTTACCTATTAAATATGGGCCATCTGTGTGTTAGGATGCGTAGAAATGATACAGAGGCTGAAAAATGCTTGTAGAGGTGTCTTTGAGGGTGCAATGATTGCAAACATACACAAAATGGGTTTTTGGGAAAAAAATTCATGGTATATGTTGTTTGTTGCAAGTGCTCGGTGTTTAAGTATGCAAACATGGAATATTTTACTTGGCATAGGCAATGCATGTCATGTGAATTATTTGTTAAAATTACTTGAAGAAATGCGATCTCACAGCGAAAATATGCGGGATACACATAATCTGGGCTTGTTGAAAAGACTTTAGAAAATTTTAGGCAAATGTAGTATTTGTTAGGACAATGCGTTTAGAAGATGGGTGCCAAGTTTTGTTGTTACAACCTTGATAGATATGTTTGTAAATTGTGTCTTCTCATCAAATGCCATGGATGCAGTTTATGCGCAAATGCATTTTTGAAAGGTCAATTGGGCTAATACCACTCAAAATGAGTAGATGTGAGTCTTCCGAGAGCTGGTTGCGAGACTAGGGTTACGCATGCCGAGAATAGCAAATTCATCTACAAAGTGAGAGATATATTGCCATTAACGCATATATTCGGCCTCTAAACTAGAGCCTAGCTGCTTGGTGGGATTTAAATATGACTTCGCTCAACTCGGTCAGGTTATTTCAAGCTGCGACAGAGAGCTACGATTTTGCGAACAATGGCTCCGGGGAGACGCCCTTGCAAGTTCGTGCCGAAAGTATTCCACGAGGTAATGATACTTCCCTGATATTGTTTTACCGCTTTCAGAATTTGATTCTACCGTAAATGGCTAGAACAATTCTATTTAATAGGGTATTTTGTTGGAAGGACTCCCTCTAAAAGTATGCTTAAATCATGGGTCCAAACTGCTTGGACGGTGCATGGTATTAAACTGGATTCCATCCAGAACCTAACCCGTGGTTTTTTTGCCTTCGATTTGCTGATCCTAGTCATGCTTCCCTTATCTTGCATAAGCAACAAACCTGGTATGTAAGAAGCTCCCTGCTGGTTTTGTCACCCTGGACCAGAGACTTTGTTGTCTCGACTGCACGACTCTTAAGGTCTGTTTGGTTTGAGTTCCAGGGATTCTTATGCCTTGCTGGAATTTTTTAGAGCATATTTATACCACTCTTGGCCATGTTATTTACATGAGCCTAATAGGTTCTTTTGCACTCATCCAGTAAAAAGGGTTTGCATAGAACTGGATCTTTCAAGGACCTAAAAGAGTCTATTGCCATCTAGGTTGGTGATGTGTCTTTTACTCAGAAGGTGGTATACATCAATCTTCCAAATACTTGCTTTCGTTGTCAATCTTCTGAGCATAAAATTTGGGATTGTCCCTTGTTGGTCGCTCACCACGCCGCTTCAAAGCCTTTGGGTGATCCTCACCCTCAACTTGAAGAGGAGGGCTGGCACACAGTGGGTGGCTGAAAAACCAACAAGAACAAGGCCACTCATGTTGGGCCTTTGCAACATGGTTCAACTATTCAAGTCAGAAAGGTTCCTCCAAATGCTTCTAGCTCAACTGCAAAGCAACCTTCGATACCAAGTTGCCTCTGGTTCATACGAAGGTATTGGCTAGCAGTATGGTTGGTTCTTCAAGCAAATTGGCACCTTTGGCCTCAAACACTTAGCCTGCTCTTTTGTAGCATGAGGGTGGTCTTCAACCGTTACTCATTTCTAACAAAGTGGTTTCTCCACAAAAGCAGGCAGTTCGGCGTTCTCGCAGCCCTCCTCGTGAGCGTGAGGAAGGGGAGTATAGCCCTAACAACTGGCGGGCTACTCAACTATCTGATTTTTTTTAGTTAACCAACAATAGTTTTTGCAGAACAGTTTTGGGGCCCTTGATGGTTTGAGTGAGCTAGACTCAGAAATGCATCTGGACAATGTTTCCTCATGAATTGCTACTCATGGAATGTTCGGGGTCTCACAGACTCCACTCGCAAATACATAGTGTGAGATTTTAGGAAAAGCTTCCCGAGATATGGATATTCTGTGTTTACAGGAAATCAAAGTTATAGGTTTTTTACTTGATTTTGTCGCCAAGACTATTTGGCCTGACAATTTAGCTATCTCTAGCAACCATGCTGCTGGCAGAGGTGGAATGATCACATTTATTTCTCTGAAATGGTGGCCGCATTACGTCAATCATGGATGTGACCCTGACAACCGTATTCTCTGGGTGTTATTCAATATTGAAAATCTCTCCTTTGGGATTATCAATGTTTATGCGCCTAATGATGCGTCAGAAAGGACGATGCTTTGGAGGTGGGTGGCTGACGACCTTCCTAATTTACATTGGCTAATCAATGGGGATTTTAATATGGTGGAGCAACCCAACGATAAATTGGGCCTTTTACCCATGAGGTGGCCAGCTGGCGAAAGGGAGGCTTGGTTTTACATGTGTAATAAATTTGGGTTTTATGACCCTAATTATTTGCGCCACACCAACACGCTGCCATGGTACACTTGGTCTAATCTTAGAAATGACCAAGATTGGATTTTTAAAAGGCTAGATCGTGCCATGATCTCCTTACAACCTTTCTTTAAATTTTCCAACTATTATTCTCTTCGGGTGGAAGTATTACCGAATGATGTCCTTTCGACCACATTCTGATTCGGTTCTATATTGAATAGAATTTTCAACTGCCAAAGATTAAAAAGATGCAATTTTATTTAAATACTGCTTTACTGCATCATGATCCCACTTTGGCCCACATCCGTCAAATTTTGAACCTTGCACCTCGCCCTCTTAGTAAGGTGGGTTGGATAAATTGGTGGAAGGACGCTATAATTAGGATCACTAAATTCCTCCGGATGTACGGTGTTCATCTCGCTAAACTTCGGCAACGGAATTATTCCACCACCTTCGCGAGTGAGCCACTCAATAGTGGTGCTTGAACAAGATCCTTTCAATGTGGCTCTACAACTCCAATTTGCTAAATTGTGGCAAAAATTCACATTCTTTGATGATTACAAAGCTCGGGGTGCCCGGATCAAAGCTTGATGCATTGGCTTAAAATTGGAGACCGTAACACCTTGGAATAATTCACAAATCACCAAGGTTCTCCACTTAGGGTCCCTCTTTGCCCTTTTACTTTACTCATTATAAAATCCCTAAATAGAGAAAGCTAGTGAATGAATTATAATTGTGCTTAGAATCAATAATTGCTGATTCAAAGGGAAAGAACATAGAACTCAAACACCAACAATTTTATCCTGGAAACCTCCAATGGAGGAAAACTCAGTCGGGAAGGGAAATTGCTCTTTCTTCCCACTTCTATTGGCCAATTCAAATCACAAGTACATAATTTACAATAAGTATGAAAGGGAAGTAGATAATATCTCTCAACACTTCCTTTCAGGATTACTTACTTGCTTGCTCTATCTCAAACTCCTTTCTTCTACAAAAATACAATTTCCAGCACTAAGACTTCTTGCTCACTTGCTCTCATGCTTCGATGATCTTCTACACTTCTACAATCATGAATTTATAGCCTTTCTCATGTCCTCCAAACCCTGCACTGGAGAATGGGAAAGGTCATGAAGGTGAAGGAGACGGAACACCCTTTCAAATTGGAAGTTGTTCAAAGTTCCTTTCAATTTTAAGTTTTCTATCCGTAATGGACAGGAAGGACGCCTCCGCCTTAAGATGCCAAGTTTGCGTAAGAGAGAATCTTATTAGGAAGTTCTTATTCCACCCCGCCCTTTGAGCGGCTTCACAAAGTTGGTGTTGCCTCTCGGGCCTTGGTGGGGTCTATTATACTTAAAATTTCGAGAACCTCCCTTTTTAATGTTTTCCTTCCTTGAAAAGGTTATGACTATTTCTGATGAAGTAGAGTTTTTAGATCCTATGGATCACACCTCCCCTTCTTAGGAGGCTTTTGGTCCCACAAAAGCTTAGTGGGGGAGTAGATGAGGAAACAATTCCCTCACTTGCTCCTTTGAATACCACCGGGCCTGCCTTGGTGTCTTTCCTTTCAGTCCAATCTGCCAAGACTCCTGTGGACCTCTTCTAGTCTCTCTGACCTTCTGCTGCAGTACTACATCCTCCTCAATTCACCTCGTGAGTCCAAGATGCAATCCTCGATGGAAGGTAGCAACTGTAGTTCTTCATCTTCATCCAGCATGGATGGCTCATATAGGTGCAAGTTCTCGCAGTTTACTACAGAGTACATCCTCATGAATGACGACAAATCAAGTCAAAAAGCATTTTCTCCAATCTTCTCCAATATGGTGAAAGGTCCATATCGTAGTGGCTTGAGCTTCCGTGCTTGACCTTGTAGTCTCTCCTTGCTCAAGTAAAGCCAAACTTTATCTCCAACATGAAGCTTGTGTTCCCTTCTATGCTGATCATGCCTAGCTTTTTACTTCGCTTGAGACTTCTCTAGTTGTTCTTTGACCTTGAGATGGATTTTCCGGATCCTCTCAATGAATTTGTTTTTCTCTAGTCACCTTTGTGTCTCATGTATCCTCCTCATCCTGTTGTCCAACTGCTATGTCCAAGTGGATTCGTAGGTAGATATCCCAAGCATGTTTCAAATGGTGACTTCATGGTGGATGTGTGTACTACCCGGTTGTAGGAATGTTGAATGTAGGCTAAGGACTCATCCCAAGTCCTTGGGTACTTACTATTATACCCTCTGATTAATTGTACCAAAGTCTGTTTACCACCTCTGTTTGTCCATCTGTCTGCGGATGGAAAGTTGTGCTCCTCTGCAATCTGGTATCCATCTTGTCCCACAATGTAGTCCAAAACTTCCCCAAGAATTTGGAATCCCTGTCAGAGACAATAGACTTTGGCAAACCAAAATGCACCCATACATTAGCAAAGAAAAGATCTGCTGCCTCATGTGCTTTTACTGTCTTTTTACATGCCATAAGAATACACATTTTACTAAATCTATCAACAACAACATAGAGATAGTCATGGCCATGTTTAGACATAGGTAATCCTCCTACAAAATCCATAGAGATGTCCTCCCACGGATGAGTAGGTACTGGTAAAGGCATATACAAACCTTCCTTCCTAGTCTTTGGCTTGCTAGTACAACAAAGTTTACATCCACGAATAAATTTTGATACTTCCTCTTGCATATTGGGCCAATATACATACCTTTGCAAGTGGGTTACGGTCTTACCAACACCAAAATGTCCTGCTACTTTCGAGGTATGTGCTTCCCTCATCAATAAAAGTCTTTCTTCCTTAGGCACACAAAGTTTTCCCCATCGGTAGAGCAGCCCGTCCTTGAGATAACAATCTTCAATCCCCATCCTTTCAGCCCCTTGGGACTGCAACTTTTGAAATGTCACCCCAAAGTCTTTGTCTTGGGCATATGCCTCTTCGTATGCTTCCTTCGTGAAGGGCTCGATCTGAGAAATAGTGGCCAAGCAGGAGAAGTTTCTCCTGTGTGGGTGGCCTAGACAACATGTCTGCCACCACATTTGTACTACCTTTCTTGTATTTGATCACCAAATGGAACTGTTGAAGAAACCCCATCCATTTGTAGTGCCTTGCCTGCTGCAATTTAGACTGTGCTTGCAAATATTGGAGAGGTTTGTGGTCAGTGTGCACAATAGTTTCTTTACCCATCAAATAGTGTTTCCATTTTTTAATTTCCTGAACTAGTGCATACATTTCTTTATCATATACTGAATATCCTTTAATTGCTGAAGTGAAAGTTTCAGAATGATAACATACGGGTTTACCTCCCTGAAGCAACACTGCGCCCATCGCGCATAATCGTTGGCATCTATCTCTACTTCAAAAGGCTGCTGCAAACTAGGAAGAGCAAGTACTGGAGCATGACTAATCTTGTATTTCAATAACTCAAAGGATTTGTCTTGTTCCTTACCCCAGTCAAAACCCTTACTCTTTATGGCCACTGAGTGTAGAGGTGTTGCAATCATGGAGAAGCCGGAATGAACTTCCGCATGTATTGTACTGCTCCCACAAAACTTCTAGTTTTGTGGCTCCTGTTGGTGTTGGCCAATTAGTGATGGCTTCCACCTTCTTTGGATCCACTCGTAGCTCTCCTCCTCCAACCACGTGTCCAAGATAGACAAGTGATTGCTTGGAAAATTCACATTTCTTCATGTTACAAAGTAGTTGCTTCTCCCTGAGAACTTGCAAGACTTGCTGCAAATGTGTTAAGTGTTCTTCCCATGTGGCACTAAAAATCAAAATATCATCTAGATATACAATGACACATGAATCTATGAAATCCCTGCAATACATCATTCATCAATCTCATAAATGTAGCGGGTGCATTGCATAACCCAAAAGGAAGTACTAACCATTCATACAAACCCTATTTTGTTTTGAAGGCAGTCTTCCATATATCCTCCTCCTTCATCCTGACTTGGTGATAACCGGACTTGAGGTCCAACTTCGTGAAAAATTTAGCATGTTGAAGTTGGTCCAAGAGATCATCTATGCGGGAAGTGGATATCTGTTCTTTATGGTGATCTTGTTCAAAGCACGGTAGTCGATGCACATTCTCCAAGAACCATCCTTCTTTGGCACCATCACAATAGGTGAACCACATGGTGAGGTGCTCGGACGTATTACCCCTTGGTCTATTAGTTCTGGAGTTGCTTCTTTACTTCAGTACTCTCAAGCAAGGATTGCCTATACAACCGATGTTCGGTAGAGGTGACTCTGACAATAGTTGAATCTCATGCTCTACTTCCCATTTTGGTGGTAATCCACTAGGAGTCTGAAATACTTCCTGAAAAGACTGAATAATACTATCCAAATCTTGTTTTCCTTGGTTAGAAATTTCTGAAACTTCTACCCCATCTTGCTTATCTTTTAACAAAAGTAAACAAAACTGATTATGATTTGCCTGAATTAGCCATTTTGCTTGGTTAGCACTCACCATAGTAACCCGTGTCTTACTCTGGTGTGCCCGGATGTTGTAGTTGATCCCATCCTTGACCCATCTGTACCGGTTCTCCCTTCTCATAAATATAGCATCCCTAACATACAAGTAAGGACTCCCGAATACCACATCAAAAGCATCAAGTGGAATAACATCAGCTTCAAAAACATCTATATATTGGGAATTTATCCCAAACTTGACCTTACATCTTCTTGTTACCTGAATTTCAACACCCTTCTTTACCCAACCCAAAGGATAAGGGTGTGGATGCTCGTAAGTCTCAAGACCAAGCTTCTTTACAACTGCCTCAGAAATCAAGTTAGATTGAGAACCGGTATCAACCAAAGCATTTACCTTAGTTCTCTTGATCTAGATTTTGATTTGGAATAGTCTACTCATCTCCTCTTCGTTGTCCCCTGTTGGTGGCCGTGCATCCAAGCCTTTCATCTACATCAGAGTCATCTTCGATTTCTACCTCCCCCTCTATCTTTACAGCTGTCATGGACTTCTTTGAGTCCTTGGTTGGTTCTTTGGATGTAACTCCGGATGCAACTTCCAACATGTAGCATCAAGTATGACCATTGATATCACAATTCTTGCAAAAATTCTTGGGATCTTTACAAGTATTTAAAGTAGTGGCAGCTTGTTTACCTTTCCCTTTCCACTTACTCTTGTTACTTGTTTGCCCATAATCCTTTTTCTGCTGATTTGTTGACTGCTTTACCCTCGGCTCTGCTTCTCCTTGCTTCTTCTCATCATCTATGTAGTATGCATGTACACATGCTTCATTGAGATCCTTGGGCTTTGTGGAGATAACTTTTCTTCGAAGGTGAGTGTGAAGTCCACCTAAGTATTTGGTCAGAATATCCTCATCCTCCAAGTCCATATTTAGCAACATGGCTTGCCTCGAAACTCCGTAGTATAGTCCTACACACTTTGACCACTACCTTGTCTAAAATACTGCCATTTAATCATTTGGTCAGTTTTATGGCCAATAGGATAAAAGTTAGCTCTAAGTAATTCCTTAAATTCTTGCCAAGACTTCACAATAGGACGTTTCTTCTTTTCACAAGTAGTTAGATGGGTTTCCCACCAAACTAGAGCATGTCCCTCCATTTTGAGACGTGCAAAGGTGATCCTTTGTGCCTCAGTGACATTATGGATGCTAAAGTAGACTTCTAACTGTTTCAACCATTTATCTAGCAACTCTGCATCTACTTGTCCTTCAAAGCTTTTGATTTTGACTTTAGTCTCAACTTTAAAAGGAGTATGTTCAGATTTTACCTTCTCTCTTGTGTTAGAAGTCTCTTCTCCATGCTCTTCTCCATAATCTTCCTCATGGTGACTCTTGCCTATACCAAACTTTTCGGCTAAGCCTCGAACCACCGAGTCCATGGAGTCTTGTTTGACAGAAGCCGTCTTCTACAAATCTGCAAGTTCTTCTTGCCTTCTAAACATCCTATCCATCATGGTCTCCAGCATCTCGATCCTCTAGACCAAGTTCTCTTCCTCCATTTCTCCCTGGATTCTCTGTTTCCACTTCTTTGTAGAAATCTCTGGATCACAAGGTAAAGGTTCTTCGCCTTTAGATCTTGTCACTGTCATACAAATTCAAGAATGAATACCACAGTCCTAGATACTTGTTAGCTCTGATACCAAAATGATCCGTAAACTTTCAACTTTGGAATAATTCACAAATCACAATAATTCGTTGTTGTTTACTTTCTATTAGAAATAATAGAGAAAGCTAGTGAATGAATTATAATTGTGCTTAGAATCAATAATTGTAGCAAAGGGAAAGGACATAGAACTCAAACACCAACAATTTTATCTGAAACCTCCAATGGAGGAAAACTAGTCGGGAAGGGCAATTGCTCTTTCTTCCCACTTCTATTGGCCAATTCAAATCACAAGTACAAATTTACAATAAGTATGAAAGGGAAGTAGATAATATCTCAACACTTCCTTTCAGTTACTTGCTTGCTCTATCTCAAACTCCTTTCTTCTACAAAATACAATTTCCAACACTAAGACTTCTTGCTCACTTGCTCTCATGCTTCGATGATCTTCTACACTTCTACAATCATGAATTTATAGCCTTTCTCATGTCCTCCCATGCACTGGAGAATGGGAAAGGTCATGAAGGTGAAGGGAGATGAACACCCTTTCAAATTCGGAAGTTGTTCGTTTCGAATTTTGCTTTCTGTGTCCGTAATGGACAAGACCACCGCCTTGTGCAGACAGGCGGTTCTGTAACCACCACCCTGGTTGAGCGGCGGTTCTGTGACCGCTGCCTTGCATAGGGCGGCGGTCTTGTTACTTAAAATACAAAACCTCCATTTTAATGTTTTCCTTCCTTGTCTGAAGTAGAGTGATCCTATGGATCAGCAAGAACCTCTAAACAACCAGCCATGTTTGTCAAAATTGACTTTGAAAAAGATTATGATAGGATTGAATGACATTTCATTCTAGCGATGCTTGAAGCACGGGATTCGGTTCAGTTTTCATCACCTCTATCAAAATGCTTTTTGTAGATGCCACCGCTCTCTATCTGTTAATGGTCATACTTCTAAGTAGTTTGGGCTTTTCCACTCTATTAGGCAAGGTTGTCCTTTAGCACCTGCTCTTTATGTGCTAGCCGCTGAAGGTTTTGGGTTTCTCCTTGCCCATGCTTGGGATCAAGGGCTTGTGAGAGGAATTCAACTCCCTTCCCGACTCCCCTTCAACTTGTCAATGGGCATTTTGCAGATGACTCCTTCCTCACGCTCCTGGAGGAAGAAGCAAATATCAATAATGCCATGCAATGTTTGGACACGTATTGTTTAGCTTCAGGTTCCAGTATCCAATGGAGAAAGACCCAGTGCTTCAGGCAATATTTTCTCCCCAAGCTTGGTTGTCTGAATCGTTATGACTGGAAATACATCCAACATGGAGAATTTTTTTAATTTCTGGGTATCCCCTTTGCTTTTGATGCTGCTCCCAGTCAAATTTGGCAGTATTTTATAAACAGGTCTCCACGCAAGTTGGAGTACTGGATTACTAAACCCATTTCGCTGGCAGGAAAATTTCAGATTTTCCAAGATATTGGCTGCCACACATGTTTATTATTCTTCGTGTTGGGTGTCGACTAAATCCTCTTACAAGAAATTGGAGAAACTTCTCAGAGATTTCCTTTGGGCTAGCTCGGAGCTTGGAAAAGGCTTTCACAGAGTTTCCTGGGAATATTGTTGCCTCCCTAGGGATTCTGGCAGTCTTGGTCTGACCAACATTGGCCACTGGGGACCGCTGACTGCAGCCAAGTGGATCATTTGGGCCTACACTAGCAACGAAGCTTGGAAAGTGCTGATTCACAACTGTATTTGTCAAGGCTCCCCTCAAGGGCACAAAACTTGGCAAGGGCTAGATTTTCATAGTCTGCTCATTCTCAAATCCCCGGTTAAGATTGTGGGCACCTTTGTTGTCAAAAGCATATGGAAAGCTTGGGAATTTCTCAAACCCTTTTAATCTAGGCAGGGATGGTTTTCGAAATGGGTTTTCCATTAACGACCACAACATCGGTGGTATCCTCTCATCAATTTTCATGATGTGCTACTTGCCTAAGTTCCCTAGGTTCATGCTTTTAAGTTATATCGTCGAAGCTTGTGCACTCTTAAAGACATCTTTTGTAGGAATTTCATCGCTTCTCACTTGGCCTTAAGATAAAGCCAAGTTTCAGCTTGCTTCGACTGACAAAGAATCTTATCGGAAGTTCTTGATTCCATTCCTGTTGAGATGCTTCAAAAAGTTGGTGTTGTCTCTCTCAGGCCTTAATGGAAGGATTGGAAATGGTTTCCAGATACCTCTTTCTTAAATTAATCCCTAGAAAAAGGTTATGCTTTGCTCACCCCCAGGATGCCAATGGTGGCCTTGCTTAAGTCCAGATGGTCCATCAATTCTGGATGGTCCTCCTGGGAAGATTTTGGTCCCATAAAAGCTTCGTGGGGGAGTAGATGAGGAAACAATTCCCTCACTTGCTCCTTTGAATACCACTGGGCCTGCCTTGGTGTCTTTCCTTTCAGTCCAATCTACCAAGACTCCTGTGGACCTCTTCTAGTCTCTCTGACCTTCTACTTCAGTACTACATCCTCCTCCAATTCACCTCGTGAGTCCAAGATGCAATCCTCGATGGAAGGTAGAAGCTGTATTTCTTCATCTTAATCCAACATGGATAGCTCATATAGGTGCAAGTTCTCACAGTTTACTACAGAGTACATCCTCATGAATGACGAAAAATCAAGTCAAAGAGAATTTTCTCCAATCTGCTCTAACATGGTGAAAGGTCCATATCATAGTGGCTTGAGCTTTTGTGCTTGACCTTGTAGTATCTCCTTGCTCAAGTAAAGCCAAAATTTATCTCCAACATGAAGCTTGTGTTCCCTTCTATGCTAATCATGTCTAGCTTTGTACTTCGCTTGAGACTTCTCCAGTTGTTCTTTGACCTTGAGATGGATTTTCGGATCCTCTCAATGAATTTGTTTGCTCTAGTCACCTCTGTGTCTCGTGTATCCTCCTCGTCATGCTATCCAAATGCTATGTCCAATGATTCGTAGGTAGATATCCCAAGCATGTTTCAAATGGTGACTTCTTGGTGGATGTGTGTACTACCCGATTGTAGGAATCTTTGAATGTAGGCTAAGGACTCATCCCAAGTACTTGGGTGCTTCTTTACATTATACCCTCTAATTAATTGTACCAAAGTCCTGTTTACCACCTCTATTTGTCCATCATGTCTGGGGATGGAAAGCTCGTGCTCCTCTCTGCAATTTGGTATCCGGTCCAAAACTTCCACAAGAATCTAGAATCCTTATCAAAGACAATAGACTTTGCAAACCAAAATGCACCCATACATTAGCAAAGAAAATATCTACTACCTCATGTTCTTTTCTTGTCTTTTTACATGCCATAAGAATACAAATTTTACTAAATCTATCAACAACATCATAGAGATAGTCATGGCCATGTTTAGACATAGGTAATCCTCCTACAAAATCCATAGAGATGTCCTCCACGCTGACAGTAGTAGTCGATAAAGGCATATTCAAACCTTCCTTCCTAGTCTTTGGCTTGCTAGTACAACAAAGTTTACATCCACGAATAAATTTTGATACATCCTCTTGCATATTGGGCCAATATACATACCTTTAGATATTGGCTCCCACCACCACTCCCCACCTCCTATGTAGTGGGATGGGTGGGATTCTGGAAAAGTCCCCGGTTGGCTCTTGCCATTTCTCCTAATCAAGAAGGACGATAAAGACAAAGAAGTTGCTTCAGGATAGCCGCCCCTTCCAGATGGCAATGATCTTCTTGGTAGTAACCTGGAGGATAAAGGCCTCCACCGCCCCCTGCCTCTATGTTTGCTGCGGCGGCCTAGTTTGTTTTTCCTTTTGTTTTCTAGCATTGTTGTTATGTTTTTGTTGCCCCTTGGGCCTGATACATTAGTCTCCTAGCCGTCGGCTAGTTTGATCGTGGGGTGTGCCCTTTACCACCCATATTTTTTGTGGATAGACTGTAATATTTTATTAAGTAATATAGACTATTTCATCAAAAAGGTCAATTGGGCATTGAATGCCATTAGTAGTCCCAAATCTAAGTCTCATTCCTTTGAGATAATTTTATCACCCATGTGAAAATGGAGGTTTTGTAACAAGATCTTTGTTGTAAAATAGACAACTTGTGGATGCACGAGGATTGTTTGAAGAAATTTTGAACAACGAAATGTGGGTTCACGTTTAGTGGATATTAGGTATACACAAGCCGGGTATGCCTAATAGGATTTTGCTACGTTCAAGTAAATTCAAATTTTTGTATTTTTTAGTTTTTCCTTTCCAATGATATAGAAATTTAAGCCAACATAATATTATAATTTTGGTTGTTTAAAAATGAAAATGTAGCGCAAAATAGTAAAGCTTACCTCATGTTTTACGCAACTCGATTGATAGTTGGATTGTTTACTATAATCTTAAACCTCATTCTAAGATGTTTTGGAAACTTAAATAACAAGATTGGATAACCGTATCGGTGAGTTGAGTTTGAGTTCTATTTTAAACCTATCAATTGTTGCCTTGTAAAAGTTAATAAATCACGATTTTCAATGACACATGAAATACCTCTCTGAACCCCCAATCCAAAAATTCAAGGTTGACCTTGTTCCTTGTTGACATGAGATGTAGCAACAACTTTTACAACACCCTTATTTGATCGTTTGATCATTTAGCATAGCGCATTATGATCCATGTTGACCCTTTTTGTAGTGTCGGGTAGATGCTGAAAGTTAAAAGTCCGGTTTGGTTTTAGCTTTCCATTTAGGCCCTGAGTGGAGAAATGGTTTTTGGCCTCTACATACCTCTAGTATTTATTCATGACAATTACTACCAACCATTATTTTGGAGAAAATCACCTTGCAAGCTAGTTTTCTAAGTGGGTTTTGTGGGCCCCCAGATGTTGGGCAACAAGGTCATTCGAGAGGTAATTACGATCGATAGCTCTAGAAAGACATGATCCAATTGAACCCAATTCTACAATTTCAAATTTTGTAATCTCCGAGTGTTTTCGTGTATATAGGGTATTAGGTAGGGATTTGACTCCATGTGTGTTTAAGACTCAGAGATTATTTTTGAACACATATTTTTGAGCTACTCATCTAAATTCGACATTTTTTAGAAACTTGTAAAAAAATAGAGAAAACTATCGTATGACCTTATTCAAACAAAATATCAATCAAGAAATCCTATAAACACTAACATATGACCGTAGGAAAATTTCTTTGACACTTGTTTTGTAAAACAACTAATTGTGGAAAAATGGTCTCTCTCTCTCTCCTCTTTCTCTCCGAGTTTTGAAAATGAAATGAAATTAATATTTCTCTTCTCTCTTGTTGCGTGTTATATGTTGTTATCATCATGTTTGGAAAAATATGAAATCGATTAATTGTGCTAGATTGTAGGAAGATGCCATGCCAACTTTGTGTTGACCATGTTGTGGTTGCAGGTACCCTGGATAAGAGGATTTAATATCATGCTTAATATGTTGTGATGACAGTTTGTACTTACTTAGATGAATACAATGTAAATTGGTAATAATAACACTATTTGGTATAGATTTACATAATAACAATGTTGTATCAAGAAAGAGAAATATTCTTGCCTCATGATAAAATTATAATCATATTTGTTTTGGATAAATTATTGAGTTGTAATCGGTTGTACTAGATGCAGAAGCTCATGTTGTTTTGTTTGTATGTAAGAAATTGTTGACCATTGTAATTATTATAGTCCCCTCATAACTTGAGTCCAATATATGATAGAAATTCATTTCACTTAAACCATGGAAATTTAGATAAGTTTTAATCCTTCTACCATATCTTCTCTCTTAGTTGTGTCATGACTAGTTCGAAATCCCTAACATCTTTGGAGACATGACTTAGAGATAACAAGGGTGTCTTCCTTTCATACACCTAGAATTCTTCCAAAATACCATTTCTATAACTTAATTTTCCTTGCGCGAAGCAACAAATATGTTGTGTGACCTTTCCATTTATGGGGTAAATAGGACTAACACTTCTTGGTATCATAGGTCTACTCATATTCATGGATGAGTTAGAGTTCAATGTTTGCATTTGACCTTGGTATCCTAGTGGACAACCATATTCTTATGAAGATAGTTTGGGTTAACTTCATCATCAATTGATCTCTTTGTGGGATCTAGACGATGCAAGTGGAGTCAATGTACCAATTTTATTATGCATTAAACTCTTGTTAATGATCCCATTAATTCCTTGCAGATAAAGGTGTTACCTTGGCTAGTAACAACAAAACACCTTGGGCTTTTACAAAGGTTTTACGGGATAAATATGTTTGAACACTTTAAATTAATTTATAGTTGGGCATAGAGCCCATGAGTGCATTTGGAATTAAACTAAACCTAGGCCCATTAAGAGGTTAACTTGTGGGCGGAAATTATAACTAACTCTTAGAAAATGAAATTGTTTTTGGAAGTTGTTGACTTAAGAGAAATGGGGAAATTGAAAACTTGGTCCCTTAACTCCTAGCTAAGTCCTTTTATGACATTAAGGATAAAAGAAATGTTCCATGCGGGATCATGAAATACGGAAACATGAGCTCTTACCTTGAACACGAATCACTTGTGATTCATGTGTAGCTTAAAATACTTCCAATCATGTATAGATCTATAAGATATTGAGCAAATATTTTTGTAACTCATTTTTAAAAGAATGCCAATAAGAGACCAAAGTAACAATGTAAGTGTAATGAGAACAAGAGTAAATGAGATATTGGTTTAGGAATAAAGTTATACTTGAAGTCCTTATAACTTAATTAGGAATTCTCATGTTGTTAAAAATGAATACAAATTGTTCTTGGTGAGATCAAGATTCTGAGAAAACATAAACTCTTATATATTAAAAGGAAAATTCATGGTGTGTAAATGTTAAATTGACTCAAACTAAATTTTGAACTATAACAACTATAACATGAAAATAAACGTGCTCTAATGGAGGGAAGTTATAGGAAGAGGTAACTTGAACCTTAATCTCCTTTAAATCTTAATATTTCTTCCCCTTGACTTCATATTAGTTCCATTGCGTAATGAGTATAAAATTAAACATCAAATGAACATATTTTGTGAAAAGAAACCTTAGCATAAGAACTAGCATAAGGAGTTTTACATGTGTTTAAAATGTGTCAAATAACAATTGAGTTATGAAAATTATTGTAAAGGATAAAGAGCCAAATTAAGTGTACTTATATTAAGTTAAATCTTAAATGAAATTAAGAATATGTAGGTTGAGAATGAGAATTTATGCTCGTGTGATAAATGCTCTTGGAATTTTAATTGTAAATAAGATGTAACCATGGTAATGATGTGTTGTGGAACATGCCTATCCTTGAGCTCTTTTTGTGGTTGGGTCGTTATTTGTATCTGTTCATTTGGGGAAAGTGTGGCATTGATGTGCATATGGTGTTATCTTATTGTATATATGGGTTCATGTTTGTACAAACGTCTCATGTGATGTGGAATATTTTGAGTAAGCCCATGGGTTGTCTTGTAACAAGTAATGAAAGTCAACTTTTTTTTATCCTGGTTTATTTGGTCTTGTGTTTTGGTCCCACATGTATAGGCACTACATTTGGTATTAGAGAAAAGGTTCATACTATCAAACCTATGAGACAATTTGGTGTTGTGGTGGTTATTCATGATGGTGGAGGATTTAGAAGAGTAATGTGTTATTTTTTGTGATGTGAAAACATGTTACTTGTGATAATATGAATGCACCTATTATGCATACCACTTAGTGTGGACTTGTTATGATGTTGATGTGTTTCTTGATGAGAGTATTCTCTCTCTCTCTCTCTAATTCAACATGGATTTCATGTGTGTTACCACCTTGTTGTGTGAAGGAAATGTTTTTTTGTGAAGGACGAGGTGTTGTAGTGTTTCATTATCCTATGATATTGCATGTGTACCAATGTGTTGCATGAAAAAGTGCTTCGTAGTGAAATATGTCATATCATGTTAATTTCCACCGTGTTGTGTTGTATTATGGTGTTGTCACCATGTTGTATTGTATTTGAATGTATGTCATGATATTAAATCACTATCTTCGTTGTAGGTATATATTCATAAATTATGTGACAAATGTAAATCATGAATTGGGGGCATATGGTGATTTTATGACCCCTAATGTATTGTACTCACATTCTTGGTGCATTATGTGGGAACGTGATGTGTGGAAAGTTGTGGAATTATCATGTTGTCTTACCAAATAATTATATGATGAGTATGACATTGTGTTTATTGTGTGTGTACATCATTATTTTAGTAATGTAGTTATGTGTTATGTTGTGTACCCTACACTAATCGACCCTAAGGGAAGAAATCAATAAAAGTGTATGTGTGGAGAGGGAAAATTAAACGAGTTAACCATTTAACTCAAGCTAAGTATGACCCGTAAAGTGGAGACTACCATAGAATGAAAATCCATTTCTATTTATTTGGTGTGTATGACATTGATGAATGGGCGTCATGCATATTGTGTTGCGTGGACACCTTAAGCTCAGTGAATGGAAACCCGTACCTCTTTCTCTCTCTCCTTAACTAGTTGTCTTATAGATAACCTTGTGTGGTTAAAACTATGTTGAGTCTTTTGGGAGTTTGGAGGTGGTGATTCTAACATAGACTATGACACTTACATGATTTGATCAACTATTATATGTATTTTTTGAGCTAAGGTTTGATATCCGAGTTCCATCAATTCATTAAGTACCCCTTTGGTGGCGGTGGAAGGGCCACATAGTGATAGTAAGGTGATTTTTCTATGTTTGTATTTTATTCATAAATTTATCAGCCTCTCTTTTATTTAAGAACTAAAAACTTTCTTGATTGATGCATCCTTGAATTTTTGGGAATTTAATTTGATTTGGTGATAAAAATAAACTTTACATTATTGCGGTTGTTTAGCCATTTATCTTTCTTCATTTGAAAATTACTTTTGGAGTTTAAATTTTTCTATCTTAGCCCAAGGTTTGGGGTTTGATGCTACTTAGTGTTTGAAACTAATTGATATGTTGGTTCTAATTTTTTGGTTTGATGGAATAGGGTCATGGGATTCACCATGGATTGGTTAGACCTATGGACCTGATTTTTGTATAGGGGTACACCCCAAGGAGGTCATGGGGGCTGTGCAACATTGAGATATAGGTTACTATTCCACTTAGGTGGAGGTGACGAGGCTCTATGTACCTAGGGCCATAGGGTGACCGACCTCATTTAATTGAGAGATAAGGTGACATGGCTCTTGGTGAGTGGCCCACCTTATAGAAATAAGGTGATGTGTATCTTGGTGAGTGACTGACTTGGAGAAATAAGGTGATAGGGCTCTTGGTGAGTGACCTAACCTAGAGAAATAAGGTGATGAGGCTGGTGGTGAGTGATCCCACTTGAAGAATTAAGGTGACGGGGCTCTTTGGTGAGTGACTGGCTCAAAGAAATAAGGTGATGAGGATATATGGTTAGTGACCCAACTTAGTTTTGGTGCTATGATTATTGTCTCTATTGGGAGGCATGGGGAGTTGGTATGCATGATTCATGAGTTACTCTTGTGAGTCCTATTATGTATTGTGATGTTGAGGCTTGATGCGCCTCTTTTTGGCATGTTCTATGGATCTTGTCTTGATAATGTGTGGATACAATCATGGTTTTGAGTCATGTGAAATCTATTGAATATGTATTCCGTGACACCTTATTGTATGTTAGGCACACGTATGTGTTGGATCTATGCCTGGGTCATCTGTGTTGAGTACTATATTTCGTGGACTATATGTTTCTTCCCATGGGTGGGTTAGAGGTATTTTGTGGTACAGTCATGAAAATGTGTTTTGTGGTTAGCCAATGATGTGCTTTGGACCTTGTGTGACATTGTGATGTCAAGCATTTTGGGAAATTTGTTAGAAATTTAAAATTGAAATTCTTAATAACTGATAATATTGTGAACATTGAACAAGTAAATTGTGAATACACATATGAGAATCATAAAAGTAAATAGTTTGGACCAGTATAAAATTTGAATTAAATTCATTATGGAATAGAGAACTTCAAATCTTCACAGAACATTAATAAATTAAGAAAATTATAAAATGTCCCTAACCTACTAGTGGTTGCATTTGTAGACACCTAAAATTAACACTTTGCTAATTCTAGTATCGTGTGTCTGTCAGCCCCTCATTATCACATTACACCCTTCATATTTATTAAATATTAACATTAACATCATCACTATACTTGCATAATTCCACATCCATCATTAATTAAACCTAACCCACCACCTCACATTACCTAGGTCATATTTCCCCTCCCATGGCTAAAATAATTAATTAATTTTATCCCTACACCTCACTCATCCTAACTCACTAGTTACGACTAGTTTAACTAAACCTTCTAAATATATTTTAACCACCTCTAACTTATCCCTATAACCACTTCTCACTCCTCACTAGTTAGCACTAGTTTAAATTAGGCAACCTTCTAATTTATCCCTATTTTATCCTAACTACCCCATCCACCTCTAAACCTCACACTCAACATCTCTAACTTATCTAGCTATGATTCCCCTAAATCTTCAACCACCTAAGACCAAAATATAAATTTTATCCTCCAAAAATGAACTTCCTACAATCACCAACGATTCCCCCAATCACCAAATATTATTTCCTATTAACTCTATAAATACCAACTCCAAGCCTCCATTTTGAAGTAGGATAGCAGGTGGATGTGACCCAAGGACTTCATATTGTATTCTTCTTACATCATAGACCTCTCACAGAGCCAGAGATCATCCAAAAACAGTCAAAGATTCTTCAAACATCATTCATATGTCTAGAATCACATCAACAGTCTTCTTACATCAACAATATTCCTCTCTCGGGTAATATCACCTTTTGGTCCTCATTTCTCAAAATTATGCAAGCAATCTTTGATGATTTCCAAAATCACCAAAGATTGGATAATTCATTGGAGATTCAGCCCCAATTGCTATCAATTCTCTACATCACTGGAAATATATTGAAGTCGATTTCGACACATATTTCGGTTTACAAAACGGAGCTATGGTTCTCAAGTTATCCTCAAAACATTAGAGGTTGTTTTTTTGTCAGATCCAGAGCTTCACCATCAACAAAACTATCATCCAAAGACTTCTCAAATTTGGTAATATAATATTTTCAGTCTTATTAGTCCATTAGATTTAGATAAGTATCTTTCATTCACATCATTGTCTTAATAATTCATCATTTGATAGATCAAATCATTTCTTTTATTTCATTTGTTTACCATTTATTTTATCATTGATGATTAATTTCTTGAATGTGGATTGACATCCTTTCAAGGAAGTCCAATGAATTTTGGGGACTATCCTTTGCCAGGAAATCCGCCATAAATTTTACTAATTTCATTTTGTGTAGTATTTTTGATTTACATGCTTGCTTGCGGGAAAAGAAGTCTATTTCATTCTTCACAGAGCACAAAAATCCATCACATCTTGCGGGTATCCTAATAACCCCGCCATACCGAGGTTGAGCATATTTTACCCCTTGAAGTATCAAGCGAACCGCCAAGGTAAAACCGTGCTTGACATTTTGGCATGCCCGATGGGAGACCCTTTCCCTTGTTTCTTCGCTTCATTTCATCAATGAAATAGCATTTATTTTTCTGATTCCCTGTGTAGAAATTCTCTGTGATTAGGATAATCATTGGCGATTGGCCCAATCACCAACAATTGGGTAATGTTTTTATTTTTTTATCATTTACTTCATAATCTGTTATTTTCTTTTCCCTGTTTTCTCTAATCTAGTTGAGGGATTGTTCATTGGAAATTCATTTGTTGAACCTAATACTTGCTCGATTTAAAATTACTAAAAAGATAAAAAAATATGATCACTCTCACGGTAAGTCCTAAAACCTTCGTTTGATTTCAAGTTTTACATCTTTGTTTTTGTACTTATAAAAAATAAACATTTCGTTTTGGGTATTAAAACAAATCATTTCATACTTCTTGATCATCCAGTCTAACTAGGAGGAAAATTTGTTGTATTAACTTATTTATCCCCGGACACACAACCAAACCACTATCAAATCAAAAACACATTCAAACAATTCCTACCCAGGTGAAACTGATTGGGATTTCATCACCCAATAGGGAAACAAAATCGGTGTTCTGGCCGAGTATAATCTCCTGTATGTCGGTATATTTTGGCTCAACACCCAACTCCATTATCACAACGGGACTGTGAAGTGAGGGGGCATGCCCCAATATACACGCCCATCCCGACAATAGTACAGAGTTGTGCCTCATGTACCTTTGGGTATATCGAGGATACCACCCATAAACATACTTGAAACCAACCATAGCTTGCCATTTCCTAGGACCCATCATCCATTTTTCACATTTCACTTTTCTTAATTAAATCAAGAAAATTTAAAATTTATTTTACTTATTTTCTGTTGTTTGTAAATCCATCCATTTAGTTGCTTTTTATTGATTAGGAAATTGTGTGTTTGTTTGCTAAGAAATTTCATGATTGAACCTTAGAAAATATGTATGCATCATTATCTACACCAATACAACATTATAACCCATTTTATCAACCTATCACATCTCAATCAACTTTATTTAGCTCTGACATGTTTCTAGAATCATCTAGACCATCCTATGTTCCCTATGGAACTTCTACCTCTTATCCAATTCAACAATCCTATTATAACCGCATCCAAAAAACCTATTATGACTATTCTTCACAACCAAACCATTTGCAAACTATTACTTCTCAGTCTATGTCCCATGTATCTCATCAAGGGTCTTTCCAACATCCCCTTCTTCATCACAATATCATCAAAATCTCAATATCCCTCATCCTTCATCTAATCAATCCATCTCTTCTTCAATCCCATTTTCAGTACCTCAGACATCCCAAATCCATACACATATCCCTACTCAGGCCCAATCAACTCCTCTCATCCAACAACAACAACATACTCAACATTTTTCCACATCTCCCCACATCCCTTTATCACAACCCACTTCACAAACAATATCCTCTCAAGCTACCCCTCATCAATCTCTCGCATCAAGCCCATCTATTACAAAACTATACTACTTCACATTTTCATCAGTCAAATCAATCGCGTCCTCTCGTCAATTCCTTCACATTTAATCCTACAAATGATTTCATACAAGATATGTCAAACAAATTAGAAAATTTATAAACCGCTACCAAAGGATCCAAACAAGTCCTCGTCTATGATTAGGTTTGTAATGAACCCATCCATATGTCAACACCATACAATCCCTATCCTCTACATTGAGAATTTCCCAAACTTACCATGTTCCATGGCCAGGAGGATCCTCAAGACACATACTATCCTTTAGACATTCATGTTATCTCATCATCCACGATCAAGATCTCCTTTTAGAACCTTTCCTATGTCACTAATAGGACTCTGCCTTGGATTGGTATAATTCCCTTCCTGACATTCTTTGGTATATTTTAAACAGTTAGCTATGTTGTTTCTCAATCACTTCGCTATAAATATCACTCGTAAAATCACCATTTCTGACCTTGCTACCATCAAAAAATCCAAAAATGAATCCCTTGGAGACTTTGTCACTAGATGGCAGAGCACTATCAATCAATTATATTTTTCACTTCCACATTCGAATTAATCGAGTTGTTTACCCGATCATGTTCCCATCACATATCACCCACCCTTAAAATCCGCACATTACACACCTTCGAAGAAGCTTTATCCATGGCTAGGAAGTTAGAAATACAAGCCATCTAAGAAGGCCATTTCAATCCTCAATCCACACATGATCCATCTGATTCTCCTAGGTCTTCCTACAATTTAGATGAGACTACACATGTTCCATTTGATTCCCCTAGGTCTTCCTACGATTCAGATGAGACTACACATGTTTCATCTGATTCCCCTAGATATTTCTATGATTTAGATGAAACTACCACACATGATGACATTACTTGTCTTCCTGACCCAACACCTTCAATAGATTCAGTCCCTATAAATGTTGTACATCCTTTGTGTCACGTCATCAAAAATATTACATGTGATCTTCCCTATAAGAATACCTCGTTCATCACCAATGCTTTCTCCTGAAAATGTAGAATCACTAGATCCTCTTTTCGATGATTCTCACACATCGATATCACCCGTGACCACTTTGTCGAGTCATCCATTAACTCTGCACAACCCTTAGATTCCACTTTGGAAGTCGTTACTAAAGAATCCTTTATAATTGAAGATCTCGATATCCAATCACTTATTGAATTAATCAACAAACTAGAAAACTCACGTAATCCACCTCAATCATGTCTAGAAATAACACCTCCCTCATCCGAACTAGACCCAATCCTATTCTCAGATATTCACTTACCTTCCAGCTTGGAACATTGCCCTGAATCAAACACTACATAGTCAAATACCATCACACTCACAACCTCGCCCTTGTCATTTGACATGAGTCCCTCTTCTCTATCTAACGCAAACGTTATGAAATCAAAACCGATCACATTCACCGCCTCATCCTCATCATCTGTCATAAAACACCCTCCTTTACCTAAAATCAATACTACAAAATTTAAGTACACGCCATCTAAGGTATCACCTTTACCATCCATTTTGGGACCTCATCCTTTATCACAATCTAAGTCTATCAAATCTACAGTCCACCCTTACCATCAATTTTGGGACCCCATCCTTTAGCTCAATATCATGACACACAATCAAACCCTATCTCATCCATCAACCATCCCTCTTCCTCTATTTTGGGACCTCATCCATCATCCAATCTTATCAATCACACATGCTATCCCTTTCTTGGGTCATATTATCCCTCTTATCAACCTCACAACATCCCTATGATGTTCCAAAACCATACAACATCCATGAATCCACCCCCATCCAAAAATAAGATGTTTCCTCCTAAGTGCTCGGTAAGCTAATGTAGTGCCCACTTCCCTTTGACATTGTTTGACATCGATCATGACATCGCCGACTATATTATAGTTTTGATTTAGTATGATGTTAGATATTTGATCATGGATTATTGTTGACTTTGATTCTTATATGATGCATGATGATTATTAGAGACACTTTATATGTTGATGATGTTATATTGTTGGACATGGTCATATGATGGATGTTGTTCGAACTTGTGATATTTGGATATTGTGAGTAGACCTAGAAATGGAAAATTATTTGATCATGATATAGTTGTTGATAATACTATAATGATATTGTAGATTGCTTTGATGTTGTTATGATTCATATATCTAGATGATTTTGGAAATTTAATTATATTTATATTATTTTGGATGTTCTGATATGGCCACAAGGCCAAAGGAGGTATTTGTATTTTACAGTTAAACTATCACAACAAACATCGGGGATTGAAGACCAACCACATTGGAATTCTAGATGAATTCAACAAGGTCACCATGGCAACATGTTTTGTGTGTGTGTGTTGTTTTTGTTAGGGATTCCCATGGGGGGGATTACCTTTGAATGTGACCAAAGGGCTTTATGTATTTATTAATGTGGTTTCTTTTATTAATGTTTGCATGTGTTTATTTTGTGGTGCTTTTACCCTTTTTCATTAGTTATTAAATGTTGTGTTAATGTTGTGAATAATCATGTTGTTAAAGTAAACAAATCAATATGTCATAAGAAAGTAATTAGTGAAGTGGTTGGCTTTTGTATTAAATGTTGTAAGTATGTGTAAGTGACCTTGTAAGTGATGTGTAAGTTTACTTCTGAGTGTGAAACACTCCACCTTCTTAGAAATTCGAATTTGTCCTTAGAGGTTGATTTTGGAGGCTTGTGGGACAAGTAAAACTTGTCCCATACCTCTTAATTTTATTTACCAACCATACATATGGTTGGAGGGTTGAATTTATACCTTCTTTATGCATTTTGATATGACTAATTGTAAGTTTTAATTGCACTCTTCTTACATTTTATTAAATTCAGTCCTTTTGGGGTGTGGGCTTTTGGAGTGTGTAAGTTTATTGTCATATTATTCACCCACCTCTTTATTGTGCATTGGAGAATGAATTTGAATTTTGTGTTGGAGTTGAAGATGTGTGATGTGACATCCTACATGGATCCACCTCATCCTCTTCTCTTCCCTCTTCTATTAAATTATAACTCCTTGTTTTGTTTTGTTTTGGGTTTTTAAACATTTTGCATACTTCCTTTTGGGAAAATTTTTACTGTGTGGAGATTTTGCTTTTGGAAGGAGATTGGAGACACTTGCATGCTTGTTGGTTGTTGATTTTGTACAGTATTTTGGCATTGGAAAGCTTGTTGTTTTGGAACTTAGACAACTCCATCATGGAGAGGTAAGAGCTTGGCTCTTGAAATACTCTTTTTATTTATGAATGTACATGTTATTGTGTGAATGTTTTAGCATGTTTGTGGGCTATTTGGGTAGACTGCCTAGGAATGGTGTAGGAGAAGGCTATGGGGAATCCATGTGGGGGCATAAGGGAATGCCAGTGGCATCAAAATTCTTGTGGAGGGAGTTGGGATTGGGTTTCTACCTTGGAAAAGAAATGACATTACATTTCTTACTTTGTGGGGGCATAAGGAAATTTTTGGGGGCATAAGGAGGGATTGTGGGGGCATAAGGATATATGGGAGATGTTTTATATTGGTGGTTTGTTACAGGTGGATACCCAATTCCCATTGGGAGGCATAAGTAGCTTCCCCCATAGTTCCTTGCTCCTTTGGCTTGCTTGATGAAACCTTTGTCTTGTTTGTCATGTTTTAAATGTAGTTGTAAACCGCATTTTGTTTTGGACTGTGTTTATTGTGAAAATGCTACTTGTATGTTTTGTGGAAGCCTGTTGTTGCCATGATTTGAATCACACCTTCTATTGCATCATGGTTGGGGCTCAGGAGCCAATGAAGAAGGATGACTTCTACTCTTCATTGGATGTCTTGGTTGGGTGGAGAGCATTGCCTTTTCCCTACCTTTATTGTGATCAAAAGGAGAAATTCATGTTGCTTTGTTATGGAGCAAGGAGAAAGACAGTTTGATAGTCCCTTGTGAAATAAAATCTCATTGTAACCTTTCCCACTTTGAAGTGGATGATCTGTATATTATTTGTAATGGAAAGATACTTTGTATTGAGCTATGAAAGTTATGTATTCCAAATTGTGAAAGAGATATACTCTGCCTGTTCATTTGAAAGAAAAAAAAAAATATGTTATCTCGCATTCAAGGAATGAAAGCTGCAAAGTTGTATTTTTTTGAAATCAATAAAGGATTGCAATACCTTTCTTCATTTGCATTGTTGATTTGAATTGGAATATCAGATTGTGATTGAAATCCCTGTTTGGAAAGTGGAAAAGTGAAACACGTGAGAAGAAATTGTATTATTCTGCCTTGTTTAAAATATATGATTTTGGAAAGGATAGAAACTACATTCTTGTTTTAATGTTTGATTGAAGAAGGAAAAAAATTTAAGGCTAGCATGGAATGAATTCAATGTTTCATTGCATGGCAAAAGAGATAGTTTAATCTCTATTTCTGGAAATGTATAAGTTCTTTTACTTCACTGTATACCTTGTAAAATTCCTTAATCAAAATAACCCTGCAAATAGATAAGAGGCAAGTGAAATAATCAATTGGACTTAATGAGGTAAAAATGATCCCAAAACCAAACCTAAACACTTAAGGAAATGTCTTGAAAACCTTCCAATCAAGCCAAGGAAAATCTGCAGAGCTTTTTGCTGTTAAAAGAAACTTGTAATTTTGAAATGCAAACCAATCCAACAAAATTACACTTGCAATCTATCCTAACACTTTCCTAATGGAAATCTCCATGTCTATTTGACATGTTGAAGGAGAAAGAATGAAAAATTTGAACAAAATTTTATAAGTTAAAATTTACCAGCCTACACTGTAAAAGCTTGCAGAATAATTTATTGAAATTGAACCCTTAAACTTTATCTAAATCCTAAATTAATTTTTCCTATGCAAAGAGGGCGTTGAGAGATTTCCAGAAAGTCCTTGTTTTCCCAAAACCGAGCTCTTTATCAAAAGTTATGGCCTTTTAAAGTTTCTACTTCAATTCAGCATTTAAAAAAAATCTAACTGTTAAAAATTTAAATTTTAAACTTTGGAAAAAAATTCCCTAAGTTCCCGCAGCCCCTGCCATCCCACATCCAATCGAGCATCGCCATGTGGCATTGCGGAGGCGGAACCCTCAGTAACTTAACCATTTGAGAAAATATTTTTGGATTTTTTTATAATTTTCCCCGCAGCCCCGCCAACCCACAGCCAATAGGGTGCTGCCACGTGGCTCAGCAGAGGCGCGGGAGGATTTTGGAACTTAACGTTTTTATTCTAACTTTGGAAAAATTTCCTAAATTTCTCCGCGGCCCCGCATCCCCACCGTTTCCTGGAAAATCATTTTCGCGGATGCACGGGCCAGTAGCGTGCAACTTAACCTTTTTACCCCTTTTAGAAAATTTTCTTAAGTTTCTCCGCCACCGCCTCCCCAAATCCAATCATTGGAGGACACGTGGCATCACCAGGTGACGATAAAGGAGCGGAGTTGTTTTTGACTTTGAAACTTTAAACCTCTTTTAGGTGAAAATTGTAAAGTTTTCGCCGCCGCCCCGCCTCCCGCAACCAATGGTAGGTGACACGTGGCAACCTTAGACTTCAGCAGAGGCGTGGAATAGGTTTTAACTTTGAACTTTTAAACCTTAAAATCTTAAAACCTAAAATCGCTCCGATGGCCCGACTTTCCGCCCAAGCTTTTATAAGCCGACACGTGTCCCCTTCGGGCTCACGGGTGGGCGGAGGAAAATCACGTTTTTGGCCCCAAAGAAGGAAAATGTGCAAAAATCCTTCCCGCCCCGCCAGCCCGTGCATGGGAAAATTTTCTTCCCTAGGCCCGCAAGCTCGCCCTTGGGAAAATTTCCTCCCAAGGTCCGCCGACCCATAACTTGAGTTTTATGAGGAGTTAGAAGGACTTCTTTATATCATTGGAAAGGTGAGGAAATTTCCTATCTAATGGGAATGATTTAGGGAAGTTTTGAATGCATTAATTTTAAGAAAAATCAGGTTGAACCTTTTAGACCAGTTAGTGAGTGGGTATGGTGAGAAATTACCCTCTTAACCTTTTTAACATTCTAACCCTATGTTTTAACCTTATGATCTTTAATAATGGTTGATGTGGGAAAAATATAAGCTAGTACCTAGTATTGATCTTGAAACTTGTTGTAACATCTGTTGTCTTGCAACCTGGTTGTAGACACTTCTAAAAAAATAATTATTCCATAATTTTCCTAACTAAATCCTAGGTTGTTCTTGGGTCTCAAGTGGGTTGTTTTTAGCGGGTGTTACAGCCAAGGTCAAAATCCGTTAATCCAAATCCCCCAAAAGGGACTTACGTTGATATCCTTGATAGACTCATGCAAGCCTCTCTTATCACATTACCACCAATCAAAATGCCACATCTCCATACTGAAACCCGCATGGTACGGGCCAAGACAAAACTTGTGCCTACCATAGATGCTCAGGGCATAACACAAAAAGTTGTAGAACCCTTAAAGCCATAATCCAATGAATCTTTCTTATTGATGATCTTCCCTAAAAGAGGACCATCCTAAGCCATCATCGATATCATCACCCTTGTCAATGTCCTCATTGACATTTGTAGGACAAGGAAGACATCCTTATTTTATCGTCAACAAGCCTTCGTCAGACATCTCGCTAGCACCTTCCTTTGAAGGTTCATCAATATTATCAACACCTTCCTTTGAAGGACCATTATCCTTGTTAGCACCTTCCTTTGAAGGTCCATCAATCTCATCAACACCTTCCTTTGAAGGACCATTATCCTTGTTAGCACCTTCCTTTGAAGGTCCATCAATCTCGTCAACACCTTCCTTTGAAGGACCATTATCCTCATTAGCACCCTCCCTTAAAGGTCCCTCAATCTCGTTAACACCTTCCAATGAAGGTCCCTCAATCTCATCAACACCTTCTATTGAAGGTCTCTCAACCTCATCAATGTCCACACCTTCCCTTGAAGGTCTGTCAACCTCATCAACATCTATGCCCAAGCCACTAATAATGTCTTCACCAAAATTTGTAGAACCAAGGGGTCATCCTCAACCAAATCTCGACAAACCTTCCTCATGTATTTTCCCATCACCTTCTAGAGAAGGTCCCTTATCTCAAACCAGTATAATTCACCCACCTATACGAACCCAAAATCAACATACAAAAATAAAAGGAAAAACCAAAGCTTCGTCATCTACCCCTCTTTATCAATTGTCCTCTCATGCCCCATCCAAATTTCCCACAACCCCTTTGTCAAGGGCTCCTTTATTTACCATACACTCACTTAATCAAGACCAAAATTCTATCATCCTTAGGACATCATTCCTTTTAACACATGTCATTTCTATCTAAATTATTATGTTGGGAAGGCTCCTATCTACCGAGACTTCGAAAGTCTTATTTTACATGCGTTCCCCTTTCGCACGTCATCACCAAACTTATGCTATAAATCTAATCAAAACTTCATTACTTCAGAGTAAAAGTGGAATTTTATCCCTTAATTGATCGGTCTATATAGTATAGGTCAAGTCATCTACCCCTCTTTATCAATTATCCTCTCATGCCCCATCCAAATTTACCAAAACCCCTTTGTCAAGGGCTCCTTTATTTACCATACACTCACTTAATCAAGACCAAAAATTCTATCATCCTCAGGACATCATTCCTTTTAACACATGTCATTTCTATCCACATTATTATGTTGGGAAGGCTCCTATCTATTGAGAATTTGAAAGTCTTACTTTACATGCCTTCCCTTTTACACGTCATCACCAAACTTATCCTATCAATCTAATCAAAATGTCATTACTTCTGGAGTAAATGTGGAATGTTTTCCCTTAATTGATCGGTCCATATAGTACAGTCAACCCTTGAATGTCTTGCACTTGCAGCCTTTATACTATTAACAAATTGACTATCATGATAGTAGTCACACCAAAGAACTTATCCCATTATCAACCAACCATTTTATCATCGTAATGATTTGAAAGAATGTGGTTTTCCGTCACTATCCTAATACACCTTAAAGATGAGCACCACAGCTCTGTTCATCACATATTTCACATGGAAAATTTCCTCTTTAGTAGGAAATCATTACATCCATCCACCTTGTCTACCAACCAAAGACATGTCTTGGGGCACACGTGTAGTTTGTGTACACATATTTTACCCTCCTTGAAACGACCTATTAGGGTCTTGACCTCAGCTCAAAATAAAGTCAAAAATATCTATGGATGCTTCCTATCAAAGTCAAAAGCAATAGACTGATCCCTCAAAGGAAAGCTATTCAAACGTCATATTGTCAAAAATAAAAGTAGACTGATCCCTCGAAGGACAGATGTCTTTGTAAAAATCAAAACTGAAAAAAATAGAAAAAAAATGTAGATCATACCCTTAAAGTATGGCTACACATGTAAAAGGATTCCCGCATCGATCAACCTTCAAAAAAGCCAAAAGTCAAAGCATCCTAGGAAATATTCCCGCATCGATCAACTTTCCCATTATAACAAACTTCCCACATCGATCAGTTTGCATCAAAATAAAAATGTAAAGCTGGGGCATTTCCCTATAAAATTGTTGAAAGGAGAATCCTCTTTTTTCACACAACCTAATATGTCAACCCTTCTCATGTCCTAAGAAGGTACACTCTGTCATTTCAATTTATATCTAAGATCCTAAATGTGACTACCCATTGTTAGTCATCTGTTAACATTTTGTAAAGGCCAAAAGTGCAAGCGCCTTCACATTGTTTTTTCCCATCATATATGTATCAAATCCAATACAAAGAAATCAATCCACATTTTATCCACGGCCATGGTTTTGACAAAACATAAAGTCACTTTAACATCAATATCAAATACACATCATACCTAAAATGTAAATTTAACAGTTGTCAACCCTTCCACATCAACATCTATCAAAATACCTACCAAAATCTATTAATCACATCAACATAATATATCAACACAATCCTGAGCACATCTCAGCGTCACATCACTGTGTTTAAAACATCACATCTACTCATTAAAATCAAAATTTATCAACCAAATACCTCCTTGGGTGCTACATCCTTGATCACCGTCAGGACCCCCTCTAGTCCTCATAAGCCCACCTTTGTGGCAACATCAATTATTGGTCCTTTGACCTCATCAAAACATCCTGTCCATCGTTAAAATTCATATGTTTATAGGACACGAACCCTTTGGTTCCCCTATCACTTGACTTCCTAGTCTTGTAAGCCCACCTTTGTGGTAACATCAAATTCTAGTCCTTTGACCTCATCAAATTGTCATATCATATTTTTTGTCATTAAGTCATATAAGACACGAACCCTTTGGTTCCCCTATTACTTGAATTCTTTGCCTCGTAAACCCACCTTTGCGGAAACATCAATTCTTGGTCCTTTGACCTCGTTGAAACATCATGTTCGCTGTTAAGTCATATATCTATAGGACACGAACCCTTTGGTTCCCCTATCACTTGACTTCTTGGCCTCATAAACCCACCTTTTATGGAAACATCAATTCTTGGTCCTTTGAACTTGTCGAAACATCCCGTCCGTCATTAAAAGTCATATACTTATAGGACATGAATCCTTTGCTTCCCCTATCACTTAATTTTATGACAACACCCATATTTTTTTACCTCGTCATGGGGAATCAATTTATCCTTGCATCTTTCCATCGATTCCCTTTTCCATCAATCCCTAGTTTGAGGGGGAGCACCTCATCATGTAATCCTTCAACATTTATCTATCACATCTCATTTTTGTCTTGTGGCTTGTTTCAAAACCACTCAACAAAAGAGGCAAATGTAGACACCTAAAATTAGCACCACTAATTCCAGTGTTGGTGTTCGCCAAGATCCTCACTATCACATTACACCCCTCATATTTATTAAACTATAGTTTCATAAGTCCACATCCATCATTAATTAAACCTAACCCTCCATTTATTAATTAATCCCTCACCTCACATTACCTAGGTCATATTTCCCCTCCCATGGCTAAAATAAATAATTAATTAATTTTATCCCTACACCTCACTCATCCTAACTCACTAGTTACGACTAGTTTAACTAAACCTTCTAAATATATTTTAACCACCTCTAACTTATCCCTATAATCGCTTCTCACTCCTCACTAGTTAGTACTAGTTTAAATTCTAGGCAACCTTCTAATTTATCCCTACTTTATCCTAACTACCCCATCCACCTCTAAACCTCACACTTAACATCTCTAACTTATCTAGCTATGATTCCCCTAAATATTCAACCACCTAAGACCAAAATAGCAATTTTATCCTCCTAAACTCAAACCTCTAATAATTGTCGACGATTCCCCCAATCACTAGTAATTCTCTCCTATTAACTCTATAAATACCAAATTCAAGCATCTATTTTAAAGGAGGATGGTAGGTGGACATGACCGAGCACTTCATATTGTATTCTTCTTGCATCATAGACCTCTCACAAAGCCAGAGATCGTCCAAAAATAGTCATAGCATCTTCAAACATGATTCATATGTCCAGAATCACATCAACAGTCTTCTTACATCAACAATCTTCCTCTCTAGGGTAATATCACCTTTTGGTCCTCATTTCTCAAAATTATGCAAGTAATCGCACGATGATTGCAAAATCGCCAAACTTTGGCTCAATCACTTTCCGACGCATCTTTTGGTTTGCAAAATGAAGCTACGGTTCTCAAGTTATCATCAAAACATCAGAGGTTGGTTTTTTGTCAAATCTAGAGCTTCACCATCAACAAAACTATCATCCACAACCTTCTCAAATTTGGTAATATCATATTTTCAGTCTTATTAGTCAATTGGATTCAGATAAGTACCTTTCATTCACATTATTGTCTTAATAATTCATCATTTGATAAATCAAATCATTTCTTTTATTTCATTTGTTTACCATTTATTTTATCATTGATGATTAATTTCTTGAATGTGGATTGACATCCTTTTGAGGAAGTCCACTGACTTTCCTGGGGACTAGCCTTTTCTAGGCAATCCGCCATAAAATTTACTAATTCCATTTTAGGTAGTGTTTTTGATTTACAGGCTTGCTTGTAGGGAAACGAAGTCTATTTCATTCTTCACGGAGCAGAAAACATCCATCAAATCTCACGGGTATCCTGAAAACCATGCCTTACTAAGGTTGAACATATTTTACCCCCTTGAAGTATCAAGCAAACCCCAAGGTAAAAACCGTGCTCGACAACATCTTATGCAATAAAGCCTTTTCACTATTAAGAATTTGTCATTGTTGACTTTTCGTGCTTACTCATCCCTCTTAGTGCCTTGGAGTGTGTTGCATCATGGACAACGATTTTATAAGGGAGGGAGAATTTAGTTCCCCCTCTGATTCAGAGAAATGTTTCTTTGCTTGGGCCTTAATGATTTTTCGGGAATTTTGGAAAAGTAATCATGTTGTTTGCAAGTCTCCGTGTGCCGTGGAAATAAGGATAACTCTCTATCACTTTTCAATTAAAGGCATTTAAAATTATTTTCCAAGGACCTTGGAATGGTTGTTAAATTTTGGGCTCATTTAAATTTGTCATTTTTACCGCGTTTGGAGTAATTATCGATTGTTCCCAAAATTTAAACGCTCCATGGATGAAGAGCCTTTTTTGCCTTATTGATTCCATCCTAGAGGATAGATTGGGGGTCATTTATAACCTCTTTTTGTGATTGTAAAATAATAATAGCAATTAAATAAATTCAACATTTATGATAATAAAAGGATATACGTCTTTTGAGATTAAAATGTTAATAACAAAAGTAAAATTAATATAAATAAAATACATTTATATTCTAATTTTTCCCCAAACTACTTGGGGCTTGGGCCAACCTTATTCCAAGAACAAAATATGGAATTTGTGGTTATTGTGTGGAAGAATGCACACCAAAAGGATGTCTTTTTGTAATTTCTTGGATTTATTTTGGAGCTTTCATATATTGCAGGTCTTGTACAAATTGGTTTCGTCAAAAAGGCTCTTTACCTTATTAGAGTAATTTTATTGATTGCAGTCAAAGTTCCCTGACATTCATGTGAGTGAGATGTGGAAGCATAGAAAAACATGTGATTTGGTTGGTTGGTTGCTTCAGGATTTCGCCTCATGGAATGTTATGACTTCAGGCCTACACAGAATGATTTTGTTGAAAAAGGTCTTAGAATCTTACTATTAAATGCAATTAGTAGGTGTAGCACCAAATTTCGAAACCTTTACTAATGATCCTTATGTGTGCAACCTTTAAAGTTTTGTGGATGAGGATTTTACATGTCAGATCACCTGAGCAAACCTTATTGCTTTACACCAGAACATTGATCATTATCTGTGTATGGTTCACTTCTGGCCCATGATGGCATCCTTTTTACCTATTAAATTTGGAGCACTTGTGTGTTTGGATGCGTAGGAATGATACATAGGCTGAAAAAATGCCCGTAGAGACCCTCTCCCATCGTCCTCCTTCCAGCCTGTGCAAAATGTGAGCCTTTTAATCAGACATAAACACTTGTCAAGATTTTGAAGGATGGATTTCTTCATTTAAATTTTTAGTAGATGATGTTTGTTGCAAGCATTCTAGTTTTTAAGTATGCAAACATAGAATTTTTTTCTTGACATAGGAAGCGCAAGGCATGTGAATTTTTTTATTAAAATGCCTTGAAGAGATACGCCCTCACAGGTCAGCAATGATTGCAAGATGCACACAATTTGGGCTCGTTGAAAAGACTTTAAAAACTTTTAGGCACATGATGCACCTGTCAGACCAATGTGTTAAGAAGGTGGGTGTCAAGTTTTGTTGATGCTACAACCCTGATAGATATGCTTGCAAAATGCATCTTCTCATGAAATGTCATGGCTACAAGTTATGCACAAATGGGTTTTGGAAAGGTCAATTGGGCATCAAATCAAATTCCATTAGCAATCCCAAATCTAATTCTCGCTTCCTTTGAAAGCATTTTACCACTGTGTGAAAATGGGGATTTGTGACGAGATGTCATGTTGCAAAACGAACAACTTGTGGATGCACGGGATTTTTTTGACGAAATAACGAACAATGAAATATGGGTTCACATTTAGTGGACATTGGGTATACACAAATCAGGTCTAACCAAAAGGGTTTGGTGCATTCAACAAAATACAATTGGAGAGCATGCGAACCGAAGCCTCGTACACCCTATTTCATTTATTTTCAAGCATGGTTTTCTTATCTCTATCTTGTATGATTTTCTTTTTTTTAGTTTTTCCTTACAATAATATATAAATTTAAACCAACAAAATATTATACTGTTGACTGTTTAAAAATGAAATTGTAGTGCAAAATAGTAAAATTTACCTCGTGTTTTTGTAACCCGATTAATAATTGGATTGTCAACCATACTCTTAAACCTCATTCTGAGATGTTTTGGCAACTTAAATAACAAGACTGGATAGTCATAACCCCTTAAATTGGCGAGTTGAGTTTGAGTTCTCTTTTAAACCTATCAATTGTTGTGTTGTAAAGAGTTAATAAATCACGATTTTCACAAAAGCGTGAAATACCTCTCTCGAATCCCTAATCCAAAAATTCAAGGTTGAACTTGTTCCTTCTTGACATGAGATGTCACAACAACTTTTACAACACCCTTATTTGATCGTTTGATCATTTAGCGTAGCGCGTTAGGATCCATATTGACCCTTTTTGTAGTGTTGGGTAGCTGTTGAAAGTTAAAAGTTTGGTTTGGTTTTGGCTTCTTTGTTTAGACATTGGGTGAAGAAATGGTTTTGGTCTCTAAATACCTCTAGTATTTATCCGTGACAATCACTAACAACCCTTAGTTTGGAGAAAATCACCTTGTAAGCTAGTTTTCCAAGTGGGTTTTGTAGGCCCCAGATGTCGGGCGACGATGTCATTTAGGGGTAATTATGATCAACAACTCCGAGAAAGACAGGCAAAATTGAACCCAATTCTCTAGTTTTAAATTCTTTTAGCTCGAGTGTTTCCATGTATATAGGGGAGTAGGTAGGGATTTTACTCCTTGTGTGTTTAAGTCTCAGAGATTGTTTTTAAACGCATATTTTTGAGCTACTTATCTAAATTTGACGTTTTTTGGAAACTTGTAACAAAATGGAGAAAATTGTCGTATGACCTTATTCAAGCAAAATATCAATCGAGAAACCCTGTAAACACTAACATATGATTGTAGGAAACTTTCTTTAATGCTTGTTTTGTAAAGAAATTGATTGTGGAAAAATGGTCTCTCTCTCTCTCTCTCTCTCTCTCTCTCCAGTTTTGAAAATGAAATGAAATTAATATGTCTCTTCTTTCTCTTGTTGTGTGTTATATGTTGTTATCATCATGAATGGAAAACTGGGAAATCAATTAATTGTGCTAGATTATAGGAAGATTCCATGCCAACTTTGGGTTGACCATGTTGTGGTTGTAGGTACCATGGATAGGAGGATTTAATACCATGCTTATATGTTGTGACGATAGTTTGTACTTAGATGAATACAATGTAAATTGGTAATAGTAACACTATTTGGTGCAGATTTATAGAATAACAATGTTGTATCAAGAAAGAGAAATATTATTGCCTTCATGATAAAATGATAATCATATTTGTTTTGGATAAATTGTTGAGTTGTAATTGGTTGTACTAGATGCAAAATCTCATGTTGTTTTGTTTGTATGTAAACAATTATTGACCATTGTAATTATTATAGTCCCCTCATAATGATCACAATGTATGATAGAAATTCATTACACTTAAACTATCAAAAGCTAGCTAAGTTTTAATCCTTCATCGATGTCTTCTCTCTTAGTTGTGTCATGACTAGTACAAAACCCCTATCATCTTTAGAGACATGACTTAGAGTTAACAAGGGTGTCTTCCTTTCATACACCTAGAATTATTCCAAAAGACCATTTCTATAACTTAAGTGTCCTTGCATGAAGCAATGGATAGGCTATGTGACCTTTCCATTTATGGGGTAAATAAGACTAACACTTCTTGGTATCATAGGTCTACTCATCTTCATGGATGAGTTAGAGTTCAATGTTCATGTTTGACCTTGGTATCGTACGTACCCAAAATTGTAGGGTATCTTACCGCCTTAGGAATGATGTTACACATGCCCCAATGATGATACAGTCTCCTTGCAAGGTGTTCGGAATCCAGAAAGGCTCACCAAGTATATGCTTGTATCATGCATGCCCCGCTCAGCCTCCACATGCTTTGTTTTTCCCTTTTCCCCCTATTTTCTTGCATTTTAGGCTTCAAAGGATTTGAAACCGCCGCCCTTTTCTCGGGCGGCGGTCCAATGACTCGCCACCACAGCAGGTTGTGATTTTGTTCACATTTTCCAGATTTCTCGACGATTGCGTCATGGCCAAATGTAAATCTTGAGTTTTACACGGTTTCTTCAACAACTTTGGCTTGCATTAATGTTTTTGGTCCCCTGGTAATAGTGTTTTTCCTTTGTTTATAGTAAAAGAGATCAAATGGGAGTTACCCTCTGGTAAATGCATTGGTTATAAATAGCCAGCTTGTTTTCAAGCAAATGGCCCCTCATCTTCTCAATTCTCTTATTCATTCTTTCAATTTCTTGCTTAGAATTCTATAAATTTCATGCTTTGCTTCCATTGTTGGTCTTTTAGAGGTCATATAATCTTCTTGTTTCAGTCTTGTTCCATTGTTGCTTCATATAATCAGTTTAGCATAGAATAGCTTCATTTCTAGACTAGAATCCATTAAAGTTGCAGGTTTTGTTTTGTCACAAGGATAGATTCTAAAACTCTCGGTACACTTGTGTTGTATTCCCACAATAAATCTCGCTAGGAATTGCATAGTCAAGCTCTGTTCACTTGCGCTATCCCTCTCCTACTCGCATTATATTCGGTCTATATCCAAAGTTGCCATTGTTCGAATGCCATCTTCTGTTGATACTATCATATACACACTTTCTGGATTCACGAGGACACGAAGGAACGAGGAGATCACACTGAGGGGACGAAATCACACACAACTGGATTTACCACTGTTCTGTAAACGCCAGGTTTGAGCTATCAAAGTTCTAGTTACGACATATCAAATAGAGTAGTGAATTATTTCATTTCAGTTAAAAGCTCGCTCTCGATATCACCGGGGAAGCTGGGGTGATTGATAGTTTCGAGAAATCGTGATTCATTCCTCACTTTAGAGGTAGGATCCAGAGCCTTTCAATTTAATATATTTAGTTGCTTAGATATTTAGGATAAATTTGCAGAATGCGCACGGCAAATAGCCATACCAGGCTACCTTGCTTGTTTCTATTCTGTTACTAGATTAGTTGTCCATTTTATAAATACACTAAAGTAGCTGCTCTTCAATTTCATTGAAATACGTCATTAAAATACAAAAATAGAAGAATGCTTGCATAGTGTAAATACTCCTTTCATAATCAGTTTATTAAAGTTAGTTAAAAGTTGAATCATTTTGTATGACAATCACGGGACCTAGAGAGCCTAGAGAGTATATATTTGAACCCATAGTGCCTCAACCAAATCTACCCACGACATTAGCTGATATAGATCAGGACCTTAGGATACAAGTCTTTCGAGCAACAACAAACTTACAAGAAATTAGTGAGCAACTAAGAGGATTAAACATCGAAGACGACAAAGCTTACACATTCTGGTCAAACCATCCAAACTATAGATTGCCTTGATAAAACATCTGAATGACTGTGTAAGGATTCGAACGACGAGTAAAAATTTGGTTGCGATCCTTTGGTTCCACAAAGCCCTAACGCGGGAGACCTTCTCATCGACATAGACACTAGCTTACGTATTCAAGTTCTTTGGAACACTGTTAGGTACTCCGAGAAAATCATACAACTTCTAGTTCTAAACATAGAGGTGAAAAGGCATACAATTCTTGGATAGTTGGGAGAAGGGATTGATTCTTCACATGACCATAACAGTCCACAACAACCACAAACTCACGGTTGTGATCCCCAAGTCCCACAATACAACGGGCCTATAAATCGGTTAAGTATTGACACCGCTTATGAACGCTAGTATTTAGATCCTCACCACTCCCACCGAGATATTATAGTACAATTCTCCGTAATATACATAAAAGCCAATCAATCTAATATTTTCTCGAGCTAGACCAGAGAAAACCACCCATAGTTAATCTGCGAACCCACTAAATCGCCCATCACCATTTAATGACCTTGTCTGGAGATATATACGAAGCTCCCACAGGTCACTTCCCACGTATCCAACAACCAAGAAACAAGATCTTGGCAGAGCTTGACATTGATTGGAGCCTTCGAGCAGCCATTATATCCGAACGAACCATTACACCAATTTAGGTTAGGAGGGCCTTCTTCACCTTAGATTCACAGATTCCATTATTGCGTATTGAGGATATAAGATTACCCGATTAGCTTGTCTGTATCTATTCGCATTCAACATTCACCGGTTGTCTCGACACGACCTCGAGAGGTCGGGTACGAGGAAGAGGTACTTGTAGATTCCCATGCTCGCATGTCACTTTTCCATCGTACAAAATTGGTGAACCCGACGTGAACAAACAGTTCTTCCTTTTATTATTTTTCATTTCTCTCATCCACCTTTGCTCTTTCCCATTATTCTGCGGGTATTCATATACCCCGAATATGTCGGGATACGATGCATATGGCAGACCTCTCTTAGGTCTTGAAGCAAGTTATGGCCAAACAAATAGGAAACCATCACCCTCACTTTCTACGTGGGCTGATAACTATTCAAGTAATTACTTGTCATCACAAACTCCCCCTCAAAGAACTAGCTCAAATTCTTCGTTCGATTGAGGAGTTTGATCGGTTACACAAACACATCGCCTAGACCCATGTGCTCTAATAATATGACGTTTCTTGGGAATCGCTTCATCTCCTCGAGTCTTGTTCAGACCACATATTAGTAGACAATCAGACCCACTCCCTTTTTTGGATGAGGAATACTTAGCACGCTTCACTAAAAGTGAACAACGTTTCCAAAACATGTATCCACCAATAGGAAGTTTGCAAATACAATCTGATACCCTATTCCAAGAAAACACCCCCATTCCTCTACCTATGGGAAATTCCCTCGGTGAAGCCTGGTAGGGTAACAATCAATTCATAGTACGGTATCATACCCCCTTACAACCTCAAGCTATACAACAAACACCCCTAAGGAAAAGCACTGCGTCTTCACCAATGGAGGTCATTTCAGCCTTAGCTGAGAAGGTTAGAGGGTTAGAACTTGCTCAAGAAAACCAAAATTCATATTTTGGGAAGCAGGAGTCCCCAACCCTCTGCATCATCCCAGTCAGGTCGACCTCCTTATAGGAACAGGCACGTTAGGCATGCCTCCTCAAAATCCTTATAGTTACCCACAACAAACACCAACTAGGACCGTGTTTTCAAATGCCGTTCCAGTTGAAAACATGACACTGCCTACTGGTTTGGCACCAAACAACCCATACCAGAACAATGCTCCTCCTTAATTAAACATTTATTCAAAGTCACCACAAAGAGACATGTTCTCTTCTCCCGGAATGTTCGTTTAACCACAGGGATTCCCATATGTCCCTACAAACGTATATTCTATGTGATATCAACAACCCATTCCGCCTCAACCCCCTCAAAGAAGCCCCATCGATGGTCGATGCCTACGTAGTAGGGACTTATTTAGAATATTTAAAAGAGCCCCTAGACTTCACCATATGAAGTGTTATGCTTCCAAGACCTCTCCCCAATTTACCAAAATACAAAGGGGAAGGGGACCCAAACACACACATTAAGGCCTATGCCATACCATACATGAGTTACTCCTTGGGACGGGGTTGTCGCTAAAATATTCCCTATGACCTTCGAAGGTATTGCCCTTGAATGGTATTACTGAGAATCACTGAAGCCTCGATACACTCATTTAAACAACTCGTGTCAGAATTCATCAAAGCTTTCGACATGAACAAATTGTTAAGAACAGGAATCAGGGAGTTCTTACATATCAAACAAGAACATAATGAGTCCGCTGCTCATTTTATTCAAATATGGCGTATGGTTATCTACTCATCAGCAAGTGCTCTAAACATGGATCAAATGGAACTATGCAATTTATTCCTTAATTCTCTCAATAGAGAGATAAAGGAAGAAGTCCATAAATTCCCACTAAGAACTTACGATGAAGTACTCGAGAGTGCTCTCTGAATCGACCAAGAAGCGATAGATAGTGGTCGTAAGACATATGGGACAAATGGGAAAATAAACAATCCCAATCAAAACACCGCGGCCTATTCTAATATAGGAACACAAATCAAGGACCTAAAATCCTTAACAAGAATTGTGAAGTTACAACAGATGGAGTAACTGACCAAGTTAAAAGGGCAAACATTGTAAACATTTTTCCACCTGTTAATAATCAGTGAAATAACAATTTTACTCCAACAATCAACACAGTGGATTTTAATTGTCCACCACGGCAACAACAACAACAACGATGACAAATCCAAACACAAAGTCCAAATCGAAACCCCAGTTGGATATCAGAGTCAAAACCAAAGGCAACAACCTCAAAATTTTAACTCTAACAACCAAGAACCTTATCAGAATTTTAGGCCACAACAGGTTTTAAATCAACAACCTCGAAATTATAATCCCAATCTATATTGTGGCTTCCACAAGATTCAAGGCCACGATACTAGGACTTGTCGTGAATACAATAAATTCATGCAGTGTTTGCCAGAAGATCAAAAGCAACTCTTTATAGATATGTTTTTAGCAAATTCTGTAGTACCCACGCCAAATGCTTATGCAGGGGCAGTTTCCCCTCAAAATGCACCCCTTAAAATCTTTAATGATCTCCTCCCAAACTGCTCTAACAATAACATGCTAGATGCTAACGGAACAAACAAGGGTGTCATGACAGGAAACAATGATCATGAAGCTTCAACTTCATTAAATCCACCAGTTGCACCCCAATTAGGAACTCGACCTCAAACTAAGATAGTTGGTTTAGTGGAGTTAGACACCGAGCTACCCATAGAAACCATAACAAGAACACAGGATTATTCATCCCAACCTACTCCAAGTTATCCATTGGAACCAGACAACAATCAACAAACGTTGGTAAAACCCATAGGTGCCTATGATTTAATTAACGATTTAACTAAAACCTTCTCTCACATCTCCTTTTTGGATTTGTTAAAGAACTCTCCTACCCATAGAGCTGCCCTCTTAGAAGCGTTAGGCCTTGGTCATTTAATCAACATCACTCCTCCTTCAAACGCAAGTAAACCATGTGGACTTTGATGTTTATCCTTCGGGGCAGCTAGATAGGGATACAAAATTTATATTCGATATAAGCAAAATGCCAACAGATGCTGAAATTACACGAAGAGGCGACCCAACTTTACATTTACAAGTTTGGGTCTACAATAATTATGTTAAACGTGCAATGGTTGACGATGGGGCAGCAATTAATATAGTCCCCTTTGCTTTTCTTCAAAATTTAGGATATGGAGAGACAAACTATTCCACGATGTGAAATACGCTAAGAGGTTATGATAGCCTCAAAGCCACTTCGATTGGAACCATAGTTTTACCAATCACTTTAGGACCCAAGACGGTCCTCACCGAGTTTTATATTATAGATTAGGAAACCAATTATAATATGATCCTTGGTCGGCCATGGATACACCGCATGAAGGCAATCCCTTCCACGCTATTCCAAGAAATAAGATTTCTACACTTAGGGAAAATATTCGTGGCACAAGGTGACCCAAAACCCTTCGATATACACCTAGCTGATTTGAAGAAAAGACCAGGCGTTCACTCCGAGTTTGAACTCATGTATCTAATATAGTCCCCTTTGCTTTTCTTTAAAAGTGGAGTTCATGTATCTAATTTAATAAAATTTAAATTTTTACCAAGACCGAGATGAAATGAATATAACAATAACAAGAAAGATCTATCATGCAAGAAACAAGCAAATGTGAGCAATAGTGAGATAATAGTGACTTGGCTTGTATTTAGAAATATGGGATGATTTTGGGCTGGAAACTAACTAGAACAAGATGGATTTGGATCGAGTGAGCTTCTTTTGGAGAACTATAATATGTAAATACTTGGACGGGACCACCCAGAAATGGATAGGACCACCTGGGGGTTGGGCACTAGTGTCATGGAAACAAATTTGGATTTGATATTTTAGGGTCCGATGATGTCTATTTCCTTTCAATATTTGTTACATCCACTTTGTTGTAGGGTTTTACTATCACACCTGAACTTACAAAATAAACCCTAGCTACATGTATAATGCCTAAGTAAATATTATCTAGAATAAATAACACATATGCTTGAGTCGACCGACCTCGATGGTTATCCCAATGTGATTTATCACTGAGCGTTGCACTATATTTGAAACTCTATGTAGTTATGTGTGTGATTGAATTATTTCCCTTGAAACTAGGTTGTCCTTGTGTCCTTCGCACCAAGATAGCATGCTATAACTATTTTTCCCCAAGATGAATGTGTGAGATGGAATTCAGAAATATCCCCTCCTATGCAATGAATAATGCATCCCAAATGTAGTCCTTGAATGTTGTTTTTTCCCAAGTAGTAGATAGTAAGTAATAGCCCAAGTTTTCCAACCCCTAATGATAGTGAGTAAGTCATGTATATATATGATTCCCTTATTTGAACATCATAATTAATAATAAAAAGACTAACCCAAAGTTATAATAAAGGTTTAAGAAAAGATAACAAGTAATGTGGAAATTCATATTTGAAAAAGGGATGGAAAATGAGAGAAGTTACCAAAGGGGACAATGGTGTCTGGGCACTCCTGTCCCTAATGGGTGGTAGTTTTTGGATGCTTAGAGGATAAAACAAAAATAGAGCTAGGTCATATGTTGTCTAATGTTAACAAGTAAAGTGACCATTCCAAAAAGTAAATGATAAGATTATCAAAAGTATAAAGCAATGTAAAAGTAAAATAAGTGTTGTTAATGTCTAGTTTTATTACTTAGGAATCATGCATATAATAACATACTTAGAGGTGTGATGTAAGTATTAAGTGCATGATTTCATGTCTACAATGACAAAATCACTAAATATTCAAGAAACTACTCCATTTTTGGCTTCCATGCATGGTAGTTTGTCAAATTTAAAGGTTCAAACAAATGTAAAGATATTATGTTTACATGCACATAAGAAGAAAGCATTCTTTTGACATGGCAAGAAAAATACACTTCCTTTACCCCAAATATAGTAATGAACAAAACGGCCTCTTGGAAAAATTTCGTTCACCAAAAATGTATGCCACCTTCAAATTTTAAGTTGCATTGAAAAAATTGTAATCGATAAAAATAACAATCAACAAAATTCACCTTCAGAAAATTTACTAGCTCGAAGAGCTAGAAGTGAGATGGGTAAGAAGATTGATATGATTGATGAGATGGGAGAGGGCTCAAGTTAGTAAGTTGTATTTATGACTCGCGATCCAAAACTTGGCGCAATTTGAACTCGCTACTTCATGAGTGCAAATTGATTGCCTTGACTATCATTGTGCCACCAATCTTGCACATTGAAACCTATGGATGGTGTTGTGTTTGTATCTTGTTTTTTCATAAGACAACATAAAAAAGGAATGGACTGAATTAGGGTATAAAACCTAATTGACCAAGGAGTTAAGATTTGGGATGATGCCACCACTAGGTCTCCACCGAGCACAAAAGCTAAAAATTAGAATGGTCGAGCCGAGTTTAAACAACTAGGAGTTAAGTTGATCCAACAATTCATTTTGAATCATGCACAAACCCCGATTGAGAAAATGGAGGACTCCACAAAAACAACAACAGAGAGGTCGAGCCACCATGCACAAACAACTTGGGGACGAGATGCATCCAAATGGTGAGTGATAGGATGTAGAGCCGAAGAAAAGCCACAGGGGATAAGATGAGCACACCTAATTTGTGCTTTATTGCATACATGACAAAAAGAGGAAAGACAAGTTAGGCATAGAGAATCCAAGGTGTTTGATATTTTCATGAAAATGCCAAACCGATCTAAAAACATATTGAGCCAATGAAGAAGCTAGGCCAATTCAATGAAGAAGAAGTGATTGATATATTTAGTAGATAGGGCCTAATCGGGGATGATCTAGGAAAGGAGAGAACTACCAAAATTTTGTCACCAAATACACAGTCGAGATAGGAGTTGGGATAACGGCCGAGCACCTCGAACATGACAAGATATTGTATATCAATCCAATGAGTAGGTAGGACGAGCCAATTAATAAACATGTCGAGATGATGAGAGCTCCTAAGTTGTGAAGGATGCGAGGCTGAGTTAGAAGACGAGTTGGGGCCGAGCTAGGCCTTAACAAGCCTCTCAAAAACCTTTCCTAAAAAATCCTTCAATTAAGACCATATCATTAACCAAAAACCAGAGAAGAGAGAAGAAATAAGATCTAAATCTGTAAAAAATGTAAAGAAAGAGGTTGTGACATAAAATCATGCAAAAACCACATGGCTCTAATACCATGAAAGTGTAAGGGACCAGATCTTAACATGGAAACTCAAGACACGCCCAAACGAGAAAATGGAAGTTGCAAAAAAAAATGAAGATCAAAATTACTATTACACAGCCTTGTTTCACACATGGGAAAAACACAATAAATAGGTGATTACAAAACATATCCTCACCCAAATAATAGGTGGGATTTTCCAAACAAGGAGATGAGATTATCTCCATAAATCAAGGAGTGGAGAGAATCTCTCAAACAACTCCAAGAAGTTACTAGATTTACAATATCTCCCACAAATACATTATTTCTAATAAAAATATATGTGCTCCACAAATGAGCTTATTAGGTGTAACTAAATAACTAGTTCACATGACCTAGTGTGAACGTGTTTACACCAACATACAATATCTATAATTTTTCAGTTTCCATATTTTTCTTTTTCAAATTGGTATATAAAACTCATCAAGAAGATTTTTCTCTACGAAAATTCAAATTGAGGTTCCACAAATTTAGATTTTAGATTTCTCATATTTTTATATCAAAAATCCAATTTAGACTATAAATATATGTCTTTGATATCAGTAATAAGCAGTACAATGAATTGAGAAGGCTTGTAAGACATCTTGGAATTTTTTTCTTTTGTTAAGAACTTTTAAGTGACACAAAAGTTATATCAAATGACATTAGAACTGAAAACAAATACATGCTATCCAATATTTAAATGTTGTGATTGATTGTTCTAGTTAGCTCTTGCTAAAATGTAAGTTTTATGGTTTATTTTAATATGGCTAATTTTTTCTTTTAGTATAATACCATGGGATGTTCTACATATTACTCTTTTTCCAAAGCGAATTTGACATTGTATTAATGTATATAAATGTTTAAGGTCACGGGAATGGACTATGTGATTCTTAGTGTTTAGTGAAATTGAAATTGAAATTATATTAATACTCGCAAATGATAGGAAGTAGTTCAATGAGAGTGATGTGCATGCTCAATAATGACACCCAAATAGGGTACATTGATGTTAGCACAAATATAAATACTAAGGGTTGTCACAAGAAGTTATTGTTATGACCATTTATTTCTTGTACAAATTTAGTGCATTTATCAGTAGAAACATTAAGAAATATCTAAAACATTTTCACCATATATCCATAATGATTACCTTTGTGTCTAGCACCCTTTTATTATTTCTAATTATGAAGACTTTAGTTTAGACAATGTCTCAATTTCAAATTTCCATCACTTTTTTGTTGAATGTGTTATTTTGTATAATCCAACCATGAAATGTTGTCTGGTTAAATGAAATCATGGAACAACGGTCATTATTATCATAAATAAAAGTTGTTTTATGTTTATTATCTTAAATCTTTAACTATGAAAATTAATTTTATATATGTTTCTTCTTACGAAATTTTGATGATTTGTAATTTTTTTGGTATGTTGCTTGTTAAATTTTAACAACTATTTAGTTTAATTGATTTCCTAACCTAAAAATTCATTTGGTGAGACTAAATTATGGAACATTTCGTAGTCATCAAATTATATAAAAGTTGGTTAGAAGCTTAGAAGAGACTTAGATTTCATAGTTTGTTGTGTAGTATTTTCTAAGTTCCTAACTTTTTTAAAAAAATGTGTGTGCTTCAATTAGTTTCTATCGCGCTCACCATCTTGGGATTGCTTATGTGTATTTATATGTCCTCTCGAAGGCATTATAATTCTTTTGTAGATATAGTAGATTATAAAAATATGTTTGTAAGTATATAAATTATAAATAATACATGACACATTTTGTGCATTCAATAAGAATTTATTTTATAACTAAAATGCATCCTTATTGATGTAATGCCCCTGTCGTTACAACCTCTGATCATTGTAGTTGCATGGGGCTCGATTGAAATATCCCTTGTGGGAGACCACTTAAAAATGCACAAAATATAGAAAATTGCAGCAAAGTAAACTACTGATTTTTATCCAGATTTTTATAGTTGGGGCAGCGAACTAAAGAAACTTAATATTTGCCAAAATGTCCACCTGAAATACTTGAAAATTTAAATAGAGCTTGATATTATTATAAAGGACATAAGGAAATTGTTTTGGACTTTTACAGAGATTAAATCGCTGCCGAGAAAATTTCCGAATGCCTTAGGCGGTGGAAAATTTCGAGAGGTTCGTGACCCTCTAAATAAAAGTGTAAAAATATGGGTCTTTGGAAATAACAATGACAAATAAAGAAAATAATATTTCCACCTTTAGATCTGAAACAACCATCTGGAAAACCCCAAATAAAGGCTGCAAGTCGCCTCGCTTGGAATGGGGTCGTAAAATGATGGAAGTGCCTTCAACATGCCGCCACACCCACCCAAATGGCTATCATGAATCGATATGGAGCCCTCTCGCTATCTTTCCCAAATGCCCCCAAGACCCTCGAGATCTGCAAGTCGCCTCACTTGGAATGGGGTCGAGGAGATGATCGATGCTCCTTTAACGTGCTACCACGCCTTGACCTAAATGGTGCCATGAATTTGATCTAGAGCCCTCCGATTGTCTTCTCAAATGCCCCAAAACCCTCGAGATCCTTCCTCTAAAACCTTTGTTAATGTCTCTGCCACACAACCCTGAAAGTGGCTCCAAAATGACAGACTAGGGTAGATCTCTCACTATCGAAGAATGCCCTGCTAGCTAGGGACGGGTCTCTCACCACCAAAGCTAGGGTCCTTGTGAGATTTGACTCCACAGCCGTAGAAACGCAACAACAAAGTAGCTGCATGAGAAGGGGTCAATAAAATTTATATCAAAAGTGTTTTTCCTTTCTCACCCAACTCCTTATATACTTCCCATGGCAAAAGAGCCCCAATAGACCCTAGACGCATTTCTTTCCACGGAGGGGCCAATAAAATAAAAGTAACTAAAGTTACTTTTTCTTGTTTAAGTCGCCATGGTCCAAAGTGACCCCCAAATGCCAAACATGAATATTAGTACCATGCGGCCCCTTCTCAAAAGCCCCCAACGTCCACAACCCCTTGGGTATGACCACTGACTTGGACTCGATTTGACCCTTAGGCCTTTGGCGTAGGAAAGGGGACATTACATCGATTTGGCCTTGGTTTGAGTGAGTTTATCGTTCCAAAGATCATGCTTATGTTATGAATAATTCGTAAAATAATGGTAGCTTTTAAATTAAGCATTTGCAATAATAAGATAATAAGGGCAATTTTGAAGTGTCCTTTCATGGACTAACCTTTTGGAACCTTAGGATTGTCCCCGTGTCTCGATTTGTGAGGTGAAGTCATTCTTCTCGCGACTCATCCAACTCGGGATCATTCTCGAACCTTGAGTTTGAAATATTTATAAATTTCTTTATAATGTTAAACGTCAATCTAACTAAAATGTATTTTGTTATCAATTTAAGAATTATGCATAATTCTAAATGAAGATATTTATATGTTAATTAAAGGGAGTATCGGGAGTGGTGGAGGTTTGGATTAAAGAAAAAAAATTAAATAATACACAAAATGAGCACAATAAAGAAGTTTTCATTTAAATAAATAAATAAAATAAAATAAATAACTAATTCTTTATTATTCTTAAATCTCTCCAAATTTATTTTGGAGCTTGAACCAAACCTCATTTCAAGAAGAATTAATGTACCTTGGGTATTGTAATTTTGGTTTGTTGTGAGAAGATTATGAGAATTTTTCTTGAGGCTTGTGAGTTTGCTTAAGAGAGGAATTTTGGAAAATTCTTGGTCAGAGAATGTATTTTACAAACCCATGGTTTTAATTGAAGCTTTCTTGGTGAGGATTGCACTTGTTGCAGGTTTTAGAAAAATGGATTTTCTTAAAAGCATGTAGATCCTTTCATCAACTCCTTGTTTTCATCTAGTTGCATTTTGTTGTGGTGAGTTGGGTTGGCTTAGATTGCTTTGGAATTATTGTGTTTTTTCTATCCCTTTTGGTATGCAACAGGTGAAAGCTTAGACAAGGCTCATGAATTATCTGATAAAAATTCCTGGAATATTTGTAGACGCATGTTGAATGTATAGGGACTTTTTGACAGATCTGGATGCCTCTGAGCAGTTTTGCATGGCCCTGTGCATATGACTGTAGTTTGTTTGTCTTATGTCTGGGATAAATTCAATGCCATGGGCCAAAAATGATTGTAGGATACTGCAAAAATGAAATTATTGAAAATGCATTTTAAACTTCCAAGCAAAGGTACTTGGCAGGTGTATTCTTTTTACTTAGTCCTTTCCAGCATCTTCCAATTAATTTTTTTCCCAAGTATCAATTAAACCTGCAGTGGTTGCGTGGATTTGTTTGTTTGGTGCTTGTTGACTGTGTAAGAATTTAGTTTGCACACGAACCGTACGTTAAATTGCCTTAAAAAAGTAAAAACGTGGTCATGTGGACTGTGTTTTAGCTGGAAGCGCACAAATTGGTCATTTGAAAAGGTGTTGGGAGACTTCAGAGCAATTGAAATATGACAGGTATGATCGGGGAACCTTATGAAATGTTTGACAAAATGCAAAAAAAAAAAAAAGTGGGCAAGGCTTCAGTGACTAGAATTCTTGCTGGCCATAGGAATTCTTGTGGGCAAGGCTTCAGTTGAGAGTTTGTTTGTGTCACGGAATGGCTTTGGAATTGTATGATTCTTTTTTATTTAGCTCAACTGTGGACACATACAATAGTCCCTTGAAATCTTTGACATAATGTTTGAAGAGAATTGTGGTCATAGGACTGCCAATACTTGAGTATGAGGTGGCATGCCATGTATTAGTCTGGTATATGGGTTGGCATGATTATATTATATGTGGACTTGGGCACTTGCTGGGTAAATGCATGTCGAGTTGTGTAGTGAAAATAATTGGATTATTAGATGGAAATACCAAATAAATAAGGTGACTCACTAAATTATAAGCCTGGTGATGATGTGGAATATCGAGCTTGAGGACTGCGTGATGGGTTGAGAATTGAGGATGGTAGTTGGTTTGTCTGCAAAAATCCTTCAAGCTTGGACTCTTGTGGCTTTGGCCACGCTAATGCTCCCTTTGATGTTCATGCACCACATAGAGTTTGATTGGCGGTTGGTGGTTTGAATGTTGGTTTTAGCCTTCCAAACTATGTGAAATCTAGCTTCCCAGGAGGACCATCCAGAGTTGATGGACCACTTGGAGTTAAGCAAAGCCACCATTGGCAGCCTCGGGGTGAGAAGAGCATACTCTTTGCTTGGGGAGTAATTTAAGAATGGGGTATCTGGAAACCATTTCCAATCCTTCCACCAAGGCCTACCCACTTTGTGAAGCATCTCAGCATGAATGGAATCAACAAGACTCTTTCACGGTAGAAACAAGCCAAAATTTGAGGCCAAGTGAGAAGCATTATGGACTGCCTGCAAAAGATGTCATTAAGAGTGTGTAAGCCTCGACGATATAACTTAAGGGCATGAACCCAAGGCACTTGGGCAAGCGACACATCATGAAAATTGATGAGAGGAGACCACCAGATGTTGTGGCAACATGTTTTGCTTGGGGATTCTATTTCCATTCCCCATGCTTTTGCGCAAGTGTGGCATACTTTTTTTTATATGGAAAGAACGCAATTCGTTGTTTTTGCTAATTCCAGTTTCTTGCTTTCTTTCGCATTATGATAAGGCCATGCTTATCTCGAATGTGTTCTTACAGATCCAGGATCAGGCCCGCAAGGTTGAGTTGGAAGTGCGGCACCTCCAGACCCTCCTAGATCATTGGGCCAACGCTCCTTGCATTGTGGCACGGAGCCCCCACCTCCCCTTCTGGGAGTGTTCGTTTGAGAGGTCGCCGTGGCCGAGGCCGGTCGAATGAACGTACCCACCGTCATCGCTCTCCCAGGCGGCAACCCGAGCATCGATGGAGCCCTGTCAATCGGGGTGGTTGGGGGTCCCCGCACCACAGTGGTGGGGCTCCCGCCACCACTCCCCGCCTCCTGTGCAATGGGATGGATGGGATTCTGGCAAAGTCCCCCGGTTGGCTCTTGCCATATCTCCTAATCTGCAGGACGACAAAGAAGAAGAAGAAGAAGTTGGCACCGGCTGGCCGCCTTCCGGATGGAAATGATCTTCCAGGTAGTAACCTGGAGGATAAAGGGCCTCCACCACCACCCCCTGCTGCTATGTTTGTTATGCAGCTTAGTTTGTTTTCCTTATGTTTTGTGGCATTGTTGCCTTTTGATACTTTTGTCTCCTAGCCTTCGGCTAGTTTGAACGTGGGGTGTGCCCTTTACCACCCATATTTTTTGTGGATAGCTGTAATATTTTTATTAAGTAATATAGTCTATTTCATCAAAAAAATGTTGGTTTTAGCCTTGGGACACTTAATCACCGACTCTTGAGTTTATTAGGTAACTTGTCATGCATCTCATCTTCGAATTAACTAATGAAAATTGAGCTTTCCATGAGACTCACCATCTCGATTTGTAACTCGGATTCCTAGCTCGGATATCATCTCAATGGAGATAGCTTGGTGTTTGTCAACTCTTCTTCTCACGTTTACCATATCAACACAGAATGGTCATCTTACCCTCCTTGCATGATTTAAATTATTCTAGTTTTCTTATTTTAATGTGGTAGAAAATCAAACTAAAGTAGATTAAATTATCGGTGATCTAAATGAGACGTAGCGGCTTATAGAAAATTTATCTTTGTTTTTGTATGCATCTAGAATAGTAAATCTAAAATCTAAACTTTATCCCTAATCCATCTCATGAGATATTTGGACAAATATTATACTAATTTTGGTCTTGAAAGCCACGCGGTTGGCATGGTTGCACGGGGATTCACTTAGTAAAAGTGTGGTATAATGTTCAAGGGTATTAAAAATACCCTTAATTCTAGTTTTACTCTAATTAGTGATAATATCCTAATATATTGATTAGAATGAAAAAGCTATTTTTTCCATGTACCTTACTTACCATTTTTCAATTACAATTTTATTTACCCTTTTTAGCCCCAATATATTAGACAAAATATATTATATTTCTCACTCAATTTTTTTAATATGCATTTTTTCGAAAGATAGCGCCATGAATACATATTACAAGTCACCTTATATATGTTAAGCTTTATGCATTTATCAATAGTTCTTCAAATAATTAAGATGGTGAAATAATATCTCTTGTGTTGAAAAGCATACTCAATTCTAGTTTTCTACCATCTTATTATTTCTTGGTTAAGAATCTATTTAAAGATTTTATTTATTACAAAAGAGATTATAATTTAATTTATTACCACACTCTTTTTCAATTTTAAGGTATTTCGTTTAAAAACAGGGTTACAAACGTTTTAGTTTTATAAAAAGTAAACCTCTATTTCCTTTGGCCCATCTCTCTAACCTACCCCGATAGATTCAAAACATTAATAAATTAAACCCTTTCACCCTCATGTCTGGGCGGTATATTGAGTTTAATTTTATTAATTTAATTACCTCAATATGAACCCACGTGCTAGGATATTCCTAGCTAAAATATGAGTGCCATTTAGATGAGCTTTTGTAATGTTATAAAACAAACCTATTTACTTGGAAGTGCAAAATATCCTAATAAACCTTGATTTGTGAAAAGCAAACTTTCGTGAACTATTTTATGTGGAGCTCCCAACCAAACCGTGAGTTTCCTGGAAGCCAATTTGAAAGTTTTTTATAATGCGTTTAGAGCCCAACGGGCTAGTTTTCTCTCTCCTCACTCTATCCCTATCCTTTGGATTTGGAAATGAGATGAAATGGAATTTGTATTCTTATGCTCCTTAAAAGTAAGTTAGGTATTATTTCATTATTATTGGGAAATTGGGCAATCATATATCATGTTTGAGTGTAGTTAGATGCCATGCGAGTAGTTGTGCTGACCATGCGGTGGTTGCAGGTACGCAAGACATGAAGAAATTTGCAGCATTCTCTATGTTTTTGTAATAAAGGGCTATTATTGGAATACATATAATATTAAATGGTTGTATATCAATATTATGTTTGTGAACATGAATGTTGTTTATTGATTTTTTTGATGAGTAATAAATTGTATCATTTTGGTATTTTGGAAAAAAGGACATTCTTTTATATAATCAATTTTGATTGTAGGCATATATCTTGTTAATCGTTTAGATGTACATTTTTAACTAGGAATGAATTGATCATTTATAATGTGTTCTTATGTGAAAGTGTGAATGTTGTGGTAGTTAAGGGTATAGTGTCACCTTATGGCATGAATGTTTTCATGTTTAACACCATTTGTTTTAACGGTCATCTTATCCTAAGTCTCTCTGGAAGGGCTAATCAAGGTATGTGTATGAGACCATAACGAAAAGTAAAGAAGGTAGTTTCCATTCCTTTTATTGTGATCAATCAAAATTGAGTAAACCGCATAGTGTGGTGATCCCCTCATGTTGTTGAGTATCTCAAAGAAACTTGTCTCAAACTTGGTATAGGTTAATTAATCATTGTACGTGAGTGTTTGGGAGAGTCTAGGGTAACTCAAAAAGGGGATGCTCATTGAGAGATATCTTAGAAGTTTTAGTTGCGGATGTGGTTTGCATTAGGTTCTGTTGTCTACGTAGTGATCTCAATTGCAAAAATTAAAGTCTAAGGTGAATGAAATTGTTAATAACCTTTAGAACTCAATTTGCATTCATGAGTTAGTAGTTGTTGAAAGTAAGTAAAACTTAGACGTTTGTGAGGTAAAGGTGTTTGAACCACTCCAAATTGACTTTTAGTTGGATGTAGAGCCCTTGAGTGCAAACGGAAGTTAATTAAAACCTGGGACTTTTCTTTATGACATTGGTGTTTAAAAATTTACCAAACTATGTGTATCTAAGGGTTGTTCCCTAAGATGTTCTCCTATTGAGTAAATCAGAATATGAAACCCTTTTACTTTAGACCAATGTTAACCCTTTCATGTGAATAAATTTTCTTGTTATAAGTTAAACTTGAAATGGATTATATAATGTGCTTCGTTATGAATGAAAATACATGTTATCATGATTAATGGATTTGAGAACTATATGGTTAAATAAGGGAATGTAAATGGTAGTGAAGAGGGAATCATCTTAAATTAAGTGTTAGGGAAATATAATCTAGCGAAAAAGTAAAATGTATATTTTTCATCCTCTAAGATTTTCAAACCTTTAGGGCTTAAATTAGAATATGAACACAAAAAATATTGAACCGTGAAAATGTGATAGTGTAGAAGGTGCTAATTCGTGATGTTCACGTCGTGATTATGTCGTAGTCTCACACTTGTTCTTATACCTAAGTGTGACGTTGGTTGGTTCTGTTGTCGTTATGATATTGCATGCTCTTCATTTTGGTGTAAACGTTACTTGTGGTGTCTTGCACTCTCTTGCGAGTCTTTATGGTGTCGCACATTGGTATCCGTAAAGTAAAAGTCAACAAAAATATCCTAATTTATTTGGTTTTGTGTTTGGGTCCCACATGGGTGGGCGCTACAGCTTTGTATCAGAGTGAAGGTTCATACTCTTGAACCTTAGGGACAATTGGGCGTTATGGTGATTATGTATGATGGTAGAGGAGTAATGTGTTTCTTTTGTGTGATGTGACATATCTATAATTGTGATCATGTGAATGCACCTATTGTGCTTACAACTTGGTGTGGACTATCTGTGATGTTGATATGTTTCTGATGGGAGTAATTTCTCGCTACCTCTTATGAATTCAACCTTGAAACTCATGTGTATTACCACCTTAATGTGTGGAGGGAATGTTTGTGAACCAATAAAGTTTTGTAGTTTTTCATTCTTTAGTGATATTGTATATGTGGAACAACTTGTTGCATGACAAATTACTTCGTAGTGAAATATGTCACATCATGAATATCCCCACCGTGTTGTATTGTACTATGGCATTATGTCACCATGTTGCATTGTATTGAAATGTATGGCATGATGTGAAATCCTTATGTTCGTGATATATATGTACTCATATTGTTATGTGATAAATTCTAATCGTGAATTGGGGACATATGGTGATTCCATGACCCCTAATGTATTGTACTCGCACTCTTAGTGTGCTATGTGGAAATGTATGTGTTGTAATCCGTGGAATATTGTTATGTTTTACCTCGTAAATTTTACCATGTGAAGATGTTATGGTTTTGTGCAAATGTTTTATTATGCTAGTAATGTGGTTATGTGTATGTTGAGTACCCTACACTAACTGACCCTAAGGGAAGTAATTAGTAAAAGTGTATGTATGGAGTGAGAAAAGTGGACCGTTGACCATTTGACTTGAGCCGAACATGAGACAATAAGTGGAGTCTTACATATACTGAAAATCCACTTCTATTCATTTGGTATCTATGGTGTTAATCCACGGGAGCCATGCATATTGTGTTGCATGCGCAGATACCTTAGGCTAATTAAATGAAAACATGTACCTCTTTATCTCTCTCTGTAACTAGTTGTCTTATAGACAACCTTGTGTGATTACGACTATGTTGAGCCTTATGGGAGTTTGGAGGTGATGATTCGACAGAGACTATGACATTACTTGATTTTGATCAATTATTATTTATTTTTACGATTTGAGGCTCGATATCCGAGTGCCAATAACTCAATGAGTACCCCTTTGGTGGCCACAAAAGGGCCACATAGCGATTGTAATATGACATTTCTATGTTCATATTTTATTCGTAATTGACATTCTTCTCTTTTTTGTAAGAACCAACAATTTTCTTAAGTGATGTATCTTTAAATATTTGGGCATTTAATTGGTTTTGTGCTAACAAGAGACTTTTGCATTATCATGCTATTTAGCTATTTATTTTGCTTAGTTTGAAACTTGCTTTTGGAGATTAATTTTTTCTAGCCTAGCCCAAGGCTTGGGATTTGTTGCCACTTGGCATCTGAATCTGATTGTTATGTTGGTTCTAATTTCATTATGTGTTGGATTAGGGTCTTGGGATTCACCACGGAGTGGTTGGACCTTAGAACCCACTTCGTTGTATGGGGGTACGCCCCAAGGGGGTTATAGGGATGTGTAGTATTGAACTACAAGTTACTATGCCACTTGGGTGGAGGTGATTGGGATCTATGTGCCTATGACCATAGGGTGTCCCAACCTCATTAAATGGATAGATAAGGTGACAGACTCTTGGTGAGTGACCCGATATAGAGAAATAAGGAGATGGGCTCTATGGTGAGTGATCCAACATGGAGAAATAAGGTGATGGGGCTTTATGGTGAGTGACTTGGTTTGGTTTTGGAATTATGATTCTTTATCTATTGGGAGGCATATGGAGTTGTGTGGAAATGTATTATTCTTATCTTGAGACTTTGTAAAAATATAAATTCTCCCTTGTGATATCTTATCAATTAGAAACCTCGCATATCAAGTGAATATATTTCTGTATTGTGAAACATGACAAAACTTGTTAAAACCTTCCCATCGGACCCTACTGCTATGAGCAAAAGTATAAAAATGACCTTGTGTAAAATAATCTTACAAGGAAATGCTTGTATCCAATCATTTTTACCTTGTCTTACAAGACTAAAAAACCTCATATACTTGAAAACCACTTATCAATATTTGTGATGGAAAGATTCTTGTCATGTTAAAACAAATGGAGACAATTTTAGATCACACTCTTTGCATTTTAGTTTTATTTTATGTCTTTTCTCCCCACTATGTATCACCACATGTGCAAAATAAATTATCACCTCCGACCCTTCAACCAGTTGGAAACAATGAAAACTTGTTGGCTTATGATATTTGGTTATTTTGATGTATGATGATGACTTTTGTTTTTATGGTATTGGGAGGTGGTGGATCGTGTTTGGTACTTTGGGAGATGTTATGACTTGTTATGGCTTGGATCATAGATCCCATTTGGGAGTATTGATGTTGATATGCCTTATTATGGTGTTTATGTTGATCGATGAGTTACTCCTACGAGTCTTGTTATGTACCGTGATGTTTGAGGTTTGATGTTCCCCTTTGTTGACATGTGTTTTGGATCTATGTGAGGCATAATTTTTTAAATATATATGTTAGGTGACCTACTTGTTGTCTTTCCGTGGTGGAGTTAGTGGTCTAGTGACGTGATTCAATCACGAAAGTGTGCTAAAAATGTGTTTTGTGATTTGTTTGTATTGTGCTTCTTACCTTGTGTGACATTGTGAGGTCAACTGCTTGGGCAACCTATTCGAACTTGGAAATTAAAATCCTTAACAAGTGATAACATTTTAAACATTGAACAAGTAAACTGGACAATTCACACAACTAATAAATGGTGAATACCCTTATGAGAAAACACATGCAAGTGTGTTTTGAAATGAATATCAAAATTTGGATCCGAATCCACTACAGAATTGAACTGTCGAATTAAGAGGTTTTATAAGCTTTGAAAAAAATGAGTTTGAAAAAAACAATTAATAAGTTGGGTAATAAAATAATAGGTAATGAAAATCTTCACAAAACATGAAGAAAATGAGAAAAATTTAAAATTTGCTTAAACTTGTTGGTGGTTATGTCTTAAGCAACTTAGCTTTTCTTTTGTTAATCAAAAACTATCATTGTCGAATTTTCGTGCTTACTCTACCCACTTAGTGCCTGGAGTGTACCGCATTGTGGATGATGTTTTTGTAAAGGGGGGAGATGTAATACCCCTCCCATTACCACATCTTGATTGTAGTTGTGTGGGGCTCAATTTAGCCTTAATTTGAGTGACTTCATCGTTCTAGCGTCATGCTTACATTATGAATAATTTGTAAAATAATGGTAACTTCTAAATTATGCATTTGTGACAATAAGATAATAAGGGAAGTTTTAAAGCATCCTTTCATAGATTAACCTTTTAGAACGTTAGGATCATCCTTGTGTCTTCGATTTGTGAGGTGAAGTCATTCTTCTCGTGACTCATCCAACTTGGGATCATTCTCAAACCTTGAGTTGAAATATTTATAAATTTATTTACAACTTTAAACATTGATCTATCTAAAGCATATTTCGTTATCAATAAAATGATTCGCATAATTTTCAATGAAGATATTTTCATGTTAATTAAGGGACGTATCGGGGGCGGTGGAGGTTTGGATTAAAGAAAATGTTTTAAAAATTAAATAAAGCATGAAATGAGCGCAATAAAAGAATTTTCATTTAAAAAATAAATAACTAATTCTTTATTATTATTAAAACTCTCCAAATTTACTTTGGAGTTTGAATTAAACCTCATTCCAAGAAGAATTAATGTGCCTTGGATATTGTAATTTTGGTTTCCCGCTAGAAGATTATGAGATTTTTTCTTGAGGCTTATGAATTTTCTTACGAGAGGAATTTTAGAAAATTCTTGGCCAGAGAATGTATTTTGAAAACCCATGGTTTGAATTGAAGATTTCTTGGTGAGGACTGCCCTTGTTGTAGGTTTCAGAAAAAATGTATTTTCTTAAAAGCATGTAGATCCTCTCATCAACTCCTTGTTTCCATCTGGTTGCATTTTGTTGTGGTGGGTTGGGTTGGCTCGGATTGTTTTAGAATTGTTATGTTTCTTTCTATCCCTTTTAGTATGCAGTAGGTGGAAGCTTAGACAAGGCTCATGGATTGTCTGATAAAAATGCCTGGAAGATTTGTAAACGCATGTTGAAGGTGCATGGACTGTAGTTTATTTGTCTTATGCCATGGGCCTAAAATGATTGCAGGATGCTGCAGTGAATGAAATTGTTGAAAATGCATTTTAAACTTCCAAGAAAAGGCACCTGGCGGGTGTATTCTTTTTACTTAATCCTTTCCAACATCCACCAATTTTTTTTTTTTCCAAGTATCAATTAAACTTGCCGTGGTTGCGTGCATTTGTTTGTTTAGTGCTTTTTGAATGTGATTGAATTTAGTTTGGCACAACCATCTGTTAAATTTCCTCAAAAAATAAAAATAAAGTCGTGGTCATGTGGACTGTTTGTTTGCTGGAAGCGCACAAATTGGTCCTTTGAAAAGGCGTTGGGGGACTTCAACGCAACTGCAATACATGATAATATTAAATGTTTGTAAAAATGCAAAAATTAAAAAGGGGGAAGTCTTCAGTGACTAAAATTCTTGTTGGCCGCATTTTTTTTGGCGTTGAGAGTTTTTTTGGCAGGGAATGGATTTGGAATTGTGTGATTCTTTTTTATTTAGCTCAAGTGTGGACGCATATAACAGTCCCTTGAACTATTTGACAGAATGTCCGAATGGAATTGTGGTCCGTTGGAAGTCCGTTTGATTGTTTTTCGTAACGATTTTAGGAGTCCAACGGGCTAGTTCATAGCTTTAAACAGCTACTGAAAATAAAACAAAAACAGTTTGGTTTTGACCCATCATTTTGTCCCTGGGTGTTGAAACAGATTTTGGCTTTCACATACCTCTAATATTTCTATGAGACAATTGCTACAAAACCTCATTTTGGAGAAAAATGTTTTGCAAGCTAGTTTTCTTGATAGGTTTTGTAGGCCTTTGGTCATTGGGCGACAAGGCCGCTTGAGTGCATCTATGATTGGTAGCTCTGGAAAGATGAGCGCCATTTGAATTTTTTTACCACGTTGGGGTTCTGTCAGCTCCTGGTGTTTCTTTGTTTATAGTGGAGTGGGTAAGAATTGGTTTCCTTGTGTGTTTGGGTCTCGGAGTTTGTTTTTGAACGCTAATTTTTGGGCTACTTAGCTAAATTTGACATTTTTAGAATCTTGCGACTCAATGGAAAAAACTGCCATTTGACCCCATCCAAGTAAATTAACGATCAGAAAACCTTCTAAACACAAATATATGACTATAGGAAACCTTCATGACACTTTTTTGAAAAGATATTGAATGTGAAAATAAATGGTGTTTTCTCTCTCCTCTCTCTATCCCTATCCTTTGGCTTTGGAAATGAAATGAAATGGCATTTGTATTCTTACACTCCTTAAAAGTAAGTTAGGTATTATTTCATTATTATTGGGAAACTGTGCAATCATATATCATGCTTCAATGTAGTTAGATGTCATGCCAGCAGTTGTGTTGACCATGTGGTGGTTGCAGGTACAGGACATGAAGAAATTTGCAACATTCTCTATGTTTTTGTAATAACGGGCTATTATTGTAATACATGTAATGTTAAATGGTTGTATATCAACACTATGTTTGTGAACATGAATGTTGTTTATTGATTTTTTTATGAGTAAGAAATTGTATCATTTTGGTATTTTGGAAAAAGGACATTCTATTCTATGAGTAATTTTGATTGTAGGTATATATCTTGTTAATCGTGTAGATGTAGATTTTAAAATAGGAATGAAATGATCATTTATAATGTGCTCTTATGTGAAAGTGTGAATGTTGTGGTAGTTAAGGGTATATTGTCACCTTGTGGCATGCATGTTGTTAGGCTCTACTACGTTTTTTTTAATGGTTGTCTTAGCCTAAGCCTCTTTGGAAGGGCTAATCAAGGTATGTGTATGGGAGCATAAGGGCAAGTAAAAAAGGTAATTGTTATTCCTTGTATTGTGATCAATCAAACTTGGGTAAACCACATAGTGTGGTGATCCCCTCATGATGTTAATCATCTCAAAGAAATCTAGCTCAAACTTGGTATAGGTTCATTGAGAGATCTCTTAGAAGGTTTAGTTGCGGATGTGGTTTGCATTAGGTCATGTTGTCTAAGTAGTGATCTCGATTGCGAAAATTAGAGTATAAGGTGAATGAAATTGTTAATAACATTTAGAAATTAATTTGAATTCATAAGTCGTAGTAGTTGAAAGGAAGTAATACTTAGATGTTTGTGAGGTAAAGGTGTTTGAACCCCTCAAAATTGACTTTTAGTTAGATGTAGAGTTTTTGAGTGCAAGAGGAAGTTAATTAAAACCTAGGACCTTTCTTTATGACATTGATGTTTAAACATTTATCCAACTGTGTCTATCTAAGGGTTGTTCCCTAAGATGTTGTTTGATTGAGTAAATCAAAATACAAACCCCTTTTACTTTAAACCAATGTTAGCTCTTTCGTGTGAATAAGTGTTCTTGTTATAAGTTAAACTCGAAATAAAATAAATAATGTGTCTCATTGTGAATGAAACTATATGATATCATGATTAATGGATTCGAGAACTATAACATTAAACATGGGAATGTAAATGGTAGTGAAGATGGAATCATCTTAAGTTAAGTGTTACATGAAGTAAGGGAAATGCAATCTAGTGAAAAAGGAAAATGTATGTTTTTCATGCTCTATGATTTTCAAACCTTTAAGGCTTAAATTGGAATATGAACACGAAAATATTGAACCATGAAAATGTGATAGTGTGGAAGGTGCCAATTCGTGATGTTCATGTCGTGATTGTGTCGTAGTCTCATACTTGTTCTTATACCTAAGTACATGGGGTTTGATATCTTAGATATGCTGAGGGAATTTTACATCCATCATAATTGGGAAAAACATAGTGTTCTGCCTCCTCTGTAAGAGACCGGACCATATTTCACAGATGCTTGTAGGGCTACTATAAATGGCACACAAAATCTGTCCTCTTACATACCACCTTCATCACCTTTATCACCTAAGAAAAGGGTTACATTTGATATTATTCGTCATCACTTCATGTAAATACCACCCCCCTCCATTGAAATTAATAATTCAAGGTATTGCATGCATGGGTAAATCATATCTCATAAATACTATCAAATCACCACTCTAACCCACATATATTGTCAAAAGCTCACATCTTTTATTGCTTGTGCTTACCAATGTGGTGGCCTTCAACATTTTTTCATTGACTATACATGCATGCCTCCACATACCTATCTAGGAAATCAAACCTTTATAATTCCAAGACTTATCATCGTTCCAAGATTCCTTGAAGTAGGTTGAGTATATTCTCATTGATGAGACTATATTTGTTGTGTTGGGGCTAGATCACACAGTTGTGTGTGTGTGTGTGTGTGTGTGTGTGTGTGTGTGTGTGTGTGTGTGTGTATTAAAAATAAGCATGCAAGCAATAAATACATAAATAAACTAGAAGAACAATACAAAAGATATAATGTGGTTCACCCGGTGTGGACTACGTCCACCAAAAAATGATGAATCTATTAATCCTCATTGGCCCCGAGCCCCAAAAATGAAACAATAAGGGGTACAAGACAACCACAACCATTGACAACTTTACATGGCTTCCACAACAACATTAAAACAAGACATTCAACATAATAAACACAATACTAAAATAACAACAAGCATGCAAGTTCCCAAGCACAAAGGCTTCATACTCAAGCCAAGAAAGAGAAAGGAACATGGGGATCTACTTATGCCTCCCAAGGGTTTGGGTGCCCACCTTAAAGCCTCCAAGAACTCAATCACATACCCACAAAACTCTTATTCCTCCCTCTAAAAAAAACAACTCAACTCTTATGCCTCCTCAATAAAATAAACAAGATAAGCACAAATTTCACTTATCAACAAGGTGGGACACCCCAACCCAAATCCCTCCTAAAATACCCAATAATACTCTTATGTCTCCCTCCAAAATATCCCCATTTCCATTTTCTCCTACACAACCTAAAGGCCATTCTATTTCCCAAAATCACAAACATGCAACAATCATCCATTCACAAACATTTGCACAACAAAATAGCAAAAGAAATACATGGGTGAAGTCCCTACCTTGCCATTGCAAGAGTATCCAATCCAAAAGCACAAGCTCCAAGCATTTCCAAGTCCAAAAAGCAACTCAAAAGCAAACTCCAAACAAACACTCCAAAAGCAAGCTCCTCCAAAAAAATGCAAGAGTCCAAATAAAACAAGTAACCCCCAAATCATCAAACAAACTTGAATAAATAGAAAAGAGAGGAGAGAGAGGTGATGTGGCTCCATGTAGGATGCCACATCATTTCTCCTCCACTCCACATCACATGGTCAAACCCAATCCCCAAAGCACAATAAATTGGTGGTTGAGGGAATGACAACCCTCTTACACACTCAAACTCAAACCCACACCTCTAAAGGACAAAATTAAAAACATGTGTAAGAAAGTGCAATAAATAGCACATTTTTGTCTTACAATCACATAATGGGGTCTATTTTTGACCCCTTAACCCATAGGGGTAGTTGGTAGGTGAAATTAAGAGGTGTGGGACAAGCTTAACTTGTCCCACAAGCCTCAAAAATGGCCATTAAGCCCAAATCTGAATTTGACATGCAAGGTTGAGTACACAACACTCAAAAGCAATAAAATCCTTCCAAATCCAACACAAACCAAGAACCACCTACTCACATTAATTACTCCCTTTGGTCACATCCCAAATTACACTAATTAATTAAGTTTAATCAACTTAAATGGAGCACTTAACAAACAATAATAAAGGTGACTCACAATACTAAAATAATACAAATACTCACAAAATAAATAAACAAAAAGAAAAACAACATATTTACCCAAGGTCACATTTGAGGCCCTCCAATGGGGACCTCCTAACCATCTAACAACAATAAACAACATACATTTACACAAGTTGCCAAGGTGACTTGTTTTCAATACCCCAAATTCCTTCATTGTTGGTCTCCTATCCCTTTTGTTTGTTGTGTTACAAATTCCTACAAAAATCAAAACAATACCTTTCTGGCCTCGTGGCCATATTAACGACATCGAGATAATAAAACACACATATATACATATCAATTCACATCATCAAATATCATAACTAAACCATTGCTAAAATCAAGTAATTCACCAATTGTTCACAATTCCAAATATTTTGATTCTATCAATTCATCAATTAGCAATAAGATCACAAAACCAACTAAATCATCTAGAAAAATCCATATATCAAATCCAATGTGTCAATATACAAGTAGTAACTCTAGATCATCAAATATTGATATGTCAATCCATGCATATAATCCATCATATAAATCACATCATGTCAAAAGTCTAAAACATCCATATTGTCTATCAAATAGGCTAATCAAATATAGCAATGTCCATCTATTAATGTCTAAAGATCAAATATGATAACAATGTCTATGGCTCTAATCCAAAATAAGCAAAATCATAGTAATATCAATGTCGAAGAGGAGTGGGCACTATAAGTATTCATCATCACTTCATGTAAATACCACCCCCTCCATTGAAATTAATAATTCAAGGTATTGCATGCATGGGTAACTCATATCTCATAAATACTATCAAATCACCACTCTAATCCACATATATTGTCAAAATCTCACATCTTTATTTCTTGTGCTTACCAGTGTGGTGGCCTTCAAAAACTTTGCATTGACTATACATGCATGCCTCCACATACCTATCTAGGAAATCAAACCTTTAGAAGGCCAAGACTTATCATCATTTCAAGATACCCTAAAGCAGGTTGAGTATATTCTCATTGATGAGATGATATTTGTCGTGTTAGGGTTAGATCACACCAGTTGTGTGTGTGTGTGTGTGTGTGTGTGTGTGTGTGTGTGTGTGTGTGTGTGTGTGTCCAGAAATAAGCTTACAAGTAATAAATACAAAAATAAACCATAAGAACAATACACAAGATATGATGTGGTTCACCCAGTGTGGGCTACGTCCACCATGAAATGACGAATCTATTAATATTTTGCTTTACAGAGGAAGTACAATGAAGATCTGCAATCTTCCACACCTTACTAATGTACAATACTTTTCCTTCACAATCTTCTCTTTTATCTCTCCAAGAATTCCTTCTTACAATAATCACAATTATTATCTTCTAACCCTAGTTTCCTAACTTATATAAGCATATAAAAACTTAGGACACTTTAGCTATACATTTACAACCCTTAGATCACCTTTTAATCAAAGGTTGGATCTAATCCCGCGTTATAAATAAAAAATTTCATGCGTAGGTAATCGATGTCAGGTACCCCAACTGATGTCTTAGGTGACCAATGTCGGTCAGCCGACCGACGTCGGTTACTGTGTAAACTTGCAAATTGTAAAACAAGCTATTTGTGAAGCAATTCAGCTCCACAACTCAACAATCTCCCACTTATAGATAATTGTTGCACTGTACCGTACAACTCCATCCTTGGATCCTTTTCCTTGGCTGTTTCTCCTCTTCAAGTCTCAAACTTGAAGACCAATAGCAGTAGAGTGAAGCTCCAACTTCTCCTTTTCCAATGACTTCGTTAGCATATCTATAGGGTTTTCATTTGTATGAATTTTCTCTAGTTCACTGCCCATCCTCCAACACCTGCCATATGAAGTGATATCTCAACTGAATGTGTTTCGTTCTTGAATGAAATGCTGATTTTTTCCAGATGAATGAAACTTTGACTATCACTATACAATCTACAATCCTCTTGCTCCTTTCCCAACTCTTCCATGAACCTGCTCATCCATATCATCTCTTTGCTAGCCTTTGTAGCTATAATATATTTGGCCTCTAGTAGTAGACAAGGCCACAACCTTTGCAATCTCAAAATCTAGCTAACTGTCGTGCCACCTACTATGAATACATATCCAGTGATGCTTCTCCTACCATCCAAATCACTAACCATATCTGAATCAACATATCCACATAAAGAAGTATCTGACCCTTCATAGCATAATTGCATGTTGGATGTCCCTCTCAAATATCTGAGTATCCATTGGATTGCTTTCTAATGGTCTTTACCTAGATTGGCCATAAATATGCTCACAACTCCCACTACATGTGCAATGTTTGGTCTAGTACAAACCATAACATACATAAGGCTTCCAACTACTGAAGCATATGGAACCCGTGCCATGTACTTGACCTCCTCATGTGATGTAGGACACTGATCTTTGCTTAATTTAAAGTTTACAACCATAGGTGTACTTACAAGTTTTGAATTCTGCATATTAAACCTTTCCAACACCTTATTGATATAATCTTCCTGATAAAAATACAATTTCTGTTCTTCCTATCTCTATGAATTTGCATGCCAAGGATTTTCTTTGCAGCTCCTAAATCCTTCATTGCAAATGTGTGAGCTAACTTTTCTTTAAGCTCACCAATGTCCTGCATACTAGATCCTGTAATAAGCATATCATCCACATATAGTAACAAAATAATATAGCTTCCATTTTCAAGCTTCTTGAAATAAACACAATGATCAGATTCACATCTCATATAACCATGTTCATGCATAAAGCTATCAAACTTCATATACCATTTCCTTGGGGCTTTTTTGAGTCCATACAAGCTCTTTTTCAACCTGCACACAAGTTTCTCATTACCCTTGAATTCATACTCAAGCGGTTGATGCATATATATCTCTTCCTCCAAATCACCATGAAGGAAAGTCATCTTAACATCAAGTTTCTCTAAGTGTAAATATTCTACTACAACTAAAATCAATACAGTACATATGGAAGTCATTTTTACTACAGGAGAAAAAATCTCACCAAAGTCAATACATGTTTTCTGTGTAAATCCTTTTACCACAAGCCCTGCCTTGTATCTTTTTGTCTATCATCTTCTTCCTTGATTTTGTAAAGCCATTTGATGTGCAATGTTCTTTTACCTATTGGCAACTTAACCAAATCCCATATCTAGTTTTGTTTCAAGGAATCCATCTCCTCATCCATTTCATGGTCCCACTTCTTATGGGTATCCATCTGCATTACTTCTTCAAAACTTTTTGGTTCACCACTATTAGTTAATAATAGGTAAAATAAGGAAGGTGTAAATCTTTCTAGAGGTTTACTTACCCTTTGTGATCTTCTTACATAAATATGGGATGTTGGAGGCTCATTTTGTACATCTTGTACATTTGTATCTACCTCTTATATTGACTGACATTGGTCACCTGTAGCCAATGTCGGTTCACCCAACCAATGTTGGTTCTACTCTTCTACTACTGACATTGGTTCTGGCTACAGACGTCGGTCATGTGTCTACCGACACCAGTCACCCTGACCGATGTTGGTACCTGCAGAAATTTGTTTTAAATATGAGAATGCATTTTTTCCACAAACTCTTCACCTAGTTCATCGTTGGGTATTAAAGCCTAATCCTTGTACATTCTCTTTTCATTCCATTCAATGTCATGACTCCTAACAATCTTAGAATCATCTAAATCCCAAAAATGGAATCCAAAATCACTAGATCCATAACTAATAAAAGTGCATCTCTTGGATTTACTATCCGACTTCTTCCTATTTTATTTATCAACATGCACAAAAGTTTTTGAACCAAATACTCTAAGAAAAGAAAGATCTATCTCTTTTCCATTCTAAGATTCTTTTGGTATGCCACCATCCAGTGCACTTGAAGGCCCACGGTTGATTAAATACATTGTCGTGTCTACTGCTTCTGCCCAAAACTACAAGGGTAATCATGCATGTATCCTCATGCTTCTTACATGTTCCATGATAGTTCTGTTCATTCTTTTAGCAACACCATTCTCATGTGGTGTTCTAGGAACGAACCATTTTTTCTTTGCGTATTCCATTTGCTGAATAGTAATCATTGACAACCTTGCTGCAGTACTCACCACCATTGTCATAAATAAGGCATTTTAACTTTAAATTTGCTTCATTTTCAACAAGGGCTTTCCATCTTTTAAAAGTCTCAAAAACATCATATTTACGCTTTATACAATAAACCCATACCTTCCTTCTAGCATCATCAATGAAAGTAACATAGTATTGGGATCCTCCATGAGAAGCTACCTGGGATGGTCCCCACACCTCTGAGTGCACAAGCTCCAATTTCTGCTTCTTCTTTGTAGCCCCAACTTTGAGAAATCTCAATCTCTTTTGCTTTCCAAAAATAAAATGCTCACAGAAATCAAGATCTACATCTTTCAAATCTGATAACTTACCCTTTGCCTTTAAGATTTGCACTCCCTTTTTACTCATATGGCCTAGCCGACTATGCCACATGCTTGCATATGAATCTGAATTAGATAACACAGAAAATGAATCGGTAATATAGGTAGACAAATAAACTATTCATACCTTCTTGTCTCTTACTACAACAATAGATCCCTTGAAAATTTTCCAAGATTTGGCTGTGTTCATGTAACTATGGAAACTGCAGATTCACCTAGTCGTCATGCGAAAATTGTTGGTGTGTGTTATTTTCCACATCATTAGGTGAGTCATCTCACTTAGGTGAGATCGTAGGTCCACATGTCATTTAGGGGTCATTATGAGATTCCATTTTTACTTGTCAAGGTCGCAAGGCTCCAATTTGGAGGACAAGTTGGAGAAATTTATGCGGACCGTCTATCACGCCCAACTATATGCGTCATTGGGAGTTACACTTATATTTCGGGAATGTAACTCCATCTCTCTACTCGAGTTGTCATGATTGCAACATCTGGGGTTACTAAAGACCTCCTATATGTACACCTCATTTGATATATGAGATAGAGGAGAGTTTTATGGCTTAACCAGGTTCTTCCCGTGTTTCAAATCTTTGCATGCACATTCGGTTGATGCTCGCTCCTCCCGAGATCTCTTCACGTGATTCGTTCGTCACGTCCGTTGATGTGCACGTTGTCCCTCATGATCCTCACTTTCGGGTTTTCATCGCCCCTCTTTCAAATGGTATCGAGTGGATATTGTGGATCGTGCACTCTTCGGTGTTGATCGTGCATTTCCATTCAAAAAGTGTGTTCTATAGATTTCGTTGCATGTGTCGTAATGGATATTCCAACGCGTGCTCTACTTGCACTGATTTCGGGGCGTTTATACCTTTGTTTGTGGTTCATTTGGTCATGTTGGTGTTTGCAGATTTTCAGGCTTCTCAAGGTTTACATGCAGCTCTTGTAGCCGTTGTTGCAGTTCGAGGTTCAAATCTAAGTTTATAGTGCATTTTTTAAGGGTTTGTGGAGTTGGTTTTGAGCCCAACTCGACCTTAGCCCTTCGAGCTGGGAACCGAGATCAACTACCAACTCTCGTACATTGACTCACTCTTTTACCTATTACGACTCGATCTGTATTTGGTATTCATGTTTGGTCTTTTTTGCTTTGGATCTTCGACTCACGACTCTTCCGACACGACCCCTCTCTTTGCTTTCGATTTCTTTATTCTTCACCTGGTTGCATTTTTGGGCTCTGCCTTGGCTAGTTCTTCCATTCACCCCCACATCGTTGGATCTCGTTGACCCTTCCACGTTTTATATAACTCGAGCCTTCTCGGTTCGTGATTATTTGCATTGCTATGCTCGTTAATCATTGTTGTGTCTCGCATCGTTGGAGCTTCCTTCACTCGCCTGGTTCGTGAGCTCATTGTTGGAACTATCCTCCTCTGCCGAGTCTTGTGTTGTGCGTCTCTCTATGGGATGACCTCTACCTTGGCTGAAATAACCATTGCTCACTCGTGGAATTTGCTCATGGAACCCACCGCTCATGAACACAACGGCTCGGTCCTCCTCAAACTTCCACGAGCTACTACGTCTCTAATTGATTCAACACACCTCTGACACCTCCAAATTGCTAGCACTATTCAACAGTGAGTCCTCTGCTACTACAGTCGTTCTCGTCTCTCGGCATTTGTTCTCTGTGCAGATACTCCCAGCGTAAATTTTGTCGACCTTTGACCAGCTAATCTCTGCGGTTCCTTCAATACTGATTCTCTCCTCGGTGGTTTGTAGATATTCCCTCCCACGTACCTACTCCAGCACGTAGCTCCAAATCCACTTCAATTCTCTGCGGCAGACTCTCCACGTGGGCTCTCCTGCCGCAGCTCTGAGTAAGCATCTTTCCTCCACGTGGGCTCTCCTCTAGCTCCTCCACGTCACGTTCTTTTGCTATCCACTCTTCCAAACGTGGGCCCTGCCACCTCCTTTTTTAATGTTTTAAGGTGGTTAAATAAAAACATTTCTTGGCATTGTAAAAATTTGGGTTATTTGCTTGTTTTAAATCCCCCTCATCTTGTCGAAGACGGGAGGCGAGGTCAAAGGGGTTGGCATGAGGCTAACCCCCTTCATCAATCAAAACAAACCCTACCTAAAATTCACGTGTCGTTCCTAATGAGTACCCACACGATACCCTTTGCACCCATCTTGTGTACTTTTTTAATGCTTTTGCAGCATTTAGTGTTTTTTTCCATCAATTGCGGGAATCGTTTTAATGCAATAACTTTTGACTCATGCTGCTCATTTATGAGCACTTCTTTAGTCAAATTTGCATGATTTTTTACACTTTACATGATGGCATTACCAATTTTGTAAACGCACTACTTTTATAAAGTGCACATTTTTGGGCTTACACACAATTAAAAGACGCATTATCGACCAAGAGTCTAACGTCTTGGTTTTGTGCATATTGCATTTTTCATCATGGAGAGTGCTCTTTCCAGACTTGAGCGTCATAGGATCACTTTATAGCCTCTACCACTTCTCACCGGGAGAGGGAACTATTTAGCTTGGCGTGCTTCCATGGAACGTTACTTCGCCCACGAGAGTCTTTTACCCTTCTTGCTTGCGCCAGTTCCTACACCCGCTGATCATCATCATCTAGAGGACTTCCTCGACACTTGTGACCATGTCTTTGGTCACATGATGATGCATGTCTCTAGATCTCTCTAGTTTCACGTGGCACAATCAGATCCACCTCATCGTGTCTGGAGCATTCTTCAGTCCCTATATGGAGACCCTTCGCATACTGCAGTCGTTGTTCCTGCTGCTAATTTAGTTGTCTCCTTTTCTTCGTGTGATGAAAGTTCCACTGACATAGAATCATTTGGTTCTAATTCTAATGACGAGGATTGTGCATCCAGTTCTGATGTCGAGAGTACTAAAGAGGACTCTTCTCCTCTTTCTCTCACTATTCCAGAGAGTGTTTTCACCCCTCCCATCTCATCAGATATCGAGCAGTCTCATACTCAGTCTCATACCGTCATTACACCCACCTCCTTTCCACTTCCAGTGTGCGAGGCCCATTCCACTCCTCTACCTTCATTGGATGACTCATACCTATTCGACATCTCTCTTCTATTTGTTGGCCCCCTCATTGGGGACAGTATCAACATCGACCTTAGTCGTATTTTCATGTGAGTACACTTGTGACGCACTTTACTGGTTCCTCATCCATCTACTGGTGTTTGAGAGGAGTTCATCATCTCTATTGTTGGGAGTGCAAACAAATCTTTTGGGAATCATGTCACTTCCACATTTAAGAGACCTTCATTGATCCACCCTCAATAAAGTGGATCCCTTTTCTGTTGGGGAGGATGTTTTGTTCCCTTCACATCACTTGGACATCCTTTTGCGGTTGTTCCTCTTTTCACTCGCGATTCTATGCACGTGGCATTACCTTCGGTTCCTGGCACTCACTCGCTAGACCTATGTCACACTTTCGTGCACAGAATCGAGTTCTTCGTATTTCGCCGCCTTGAGTTTCCTTTGTGGATTGGGCGGACTTCCAACACGTTATTTCTATCCTTCCTAAGGGCGAGCACACAACCATTCGTTGCGGGTGGATCTTCTTCAGTCTAGAGGCAGATGATCTCATCATCGACATTCTTTTGGGAGACCTCCTAGAGCTGCAGAGTTCAGATCTGTTCATGGCATTTTCTGCATTCCTCTTGTCTCCCTCTTCTTCTCTCTTCTTCTTCTTTCCGAGAGATTTCCTCTTTGTACATGGGTACCCTTTCAGGCTCGTTTATGGCTGGGACCCATATTTGGCATCTTTCTTAGATTAGAGAGTGTGTATTTCTCTTGTGGTGGATGTTTTTCCCACTGGGTTTTCCTTCACTGCTTGGGATCTTCTTTTTGTACATAAGTACCTCATCAGGCTTTGTGTCGGGACCCATTTCTTATTTCAAAATGTAAAATTGCCACCTCATCCTAAGTTACGATGAAGGGGGTGTTGGTGTGTGTTATTTTCCACATCATTAGGTGAGTCATCTCACTTAGGTGAGATCGTAGGTCCACGTGTCATTTAGGGGTCATTATGAGATTCCCTTACGCTAGCGTCGGTCGTCGGCCAAGACACTCGGGCGTCAAGACGCGTCGGCGTCATATGCATCATTGGGAGTTACACTTCTATTATGGGAATGTAACTCCTCTCTCTACTCTCGAGTTGTCATGATTGCAGCAAAGAATCGGGGTTACTCAACACCTCCTATATGTACACTCCATTTATATATGAGATAAAGGAGAGTTTTATGGCTTAACCATGAGCTAGTTCTCGCCCATGTTTCAAAAATATTTGCATGCACATTTGGTTGATGCTCACTCCTCCCGAGATCTCTTCACGCCGGAAGTTCGCACATCCGTTGATGTGCACGTTGTCCCTCGTGACCCTCACTTTCGGTTTTCAAACCCTCTTTGTCAGAAATTAGATTTCTCATGAGGCTTGGCACATGCCTCACATCTTTCAATATCCATGTATTTCCATTCTACAATTTAAAATGAACTTCCCCTTTACCAAGTAATATTACATGGTTCATCATCTCCTAAATAAACATGCCAAAAATTAACCTAGACATAATTTCGAAATAACCCCTATTATGGGTAACATGTAAAGAAGCTCTTGAATCTAAAACCCATGATTTTATTTTTACCTCTGTTTCTATATTTTATTTTAGCTCTTGAATCTTGCATTACCTCTGTTTCTATATTTTCCTCTTTACCTTTCTCTGGTACATTCTCTTTGTTCTCCTTAAACCAACAATCCTTTTTGCATGTCCTTTCTTTCCACAATTCCATTAGGTTATTCCTCTACCTCTGGATTTAGATTTGTCATTCTTAGACTTTGATCTCTCATTATTATTGCTCTTGGATCTCTCCTTCTTCCTTCCCCTTCTTTCTACATTCGAAGCATTTCTAGATGATGAGTCTCATGTACTTTTTTTGTGTATTTCTTCATTCAAGATTATATTAACCACATCATCAAACTTTAAAATATTAGAAGCAGATGGTGTATTACTAACAACCATAACCAAGTTATCCCAACTATCTGGCAAAGAGCATAAGAATAAAAGTGCTTTCACTTCATCATCAAACAAAATATTAACCAATTTTAATTGATTTACTATAGAACAAAAATCATTCAAATGGTTTGATACAGATTCACCTTCTTGAATTTTAGAATTAAATAATTTCTTCATCAAATAAACTTTATTTGAAGCACTTGGTTTTTCATATAAATTAGCTAAAGCTTTCATCAAATCTACCGTAGTTGTTGCTTCACTAATATTAGAAGCTATATATGCTATCAAACTCAATTTTATAGATCTCAGAGCCTTTCTGTCAAGAATATTTCATTCTTCATCAATCATCTTTGTAGGCTTCGCACTTGCATCCAACGGTAAGTATAGATCTCTCTGATACATATAATCTTCCACCTGCATCTTCCATAATTGATAATTTTGGCCTTCAAACTTATCCATTTTTTATTTTCTATCTTGTACCATTGTTGTGCTCCCACTCAATCAGAAATCCCTTTATGAGTAAATTTGTCAACACATAAAACCCTCAAACAAATCGATACGATACAATTGTACATATGTATATATCATAAATAAGCATGCAAGTAATAAATACGGAAATAAACCAGAAGAACACTACACAAGATATAACGTGGTTCACCCAATGTAGGCTACATCCACCAAGAAATGGCCAATTCATTAATCTTTGCTTTACAAAGGAAGTACAATGAAGATTTGTAATCTTCCACACCTTACACTAATGTACAGTACTTTTCCTTCACAAACTTCTCTTTTCTCTCTCCAAGAATTCCTTTTTGCAATAATCACAATTCTTATTTTCTAACCCTAGTTTTCTAGCTTATATAAGCATATACAAACTTAGGGCACTTTAGCTATACATTTACAACCCTTAGATATCAAAGGTCAAATCTAATCTTGTGTTATAAATAAATAAAATTCACGCACAAGTAACCGATGTCGGTTACCCCAACCGATGCCAGTTGGTCCCAGGTGACCGACATCGATTAGCCGACTCATGTCGGTTACTGTGTAAACCTGTAAGTTATAAAACAAGTTATTTGTGAAGCAATTCAGCTCCACAACTCAACATGTTGGGCCCAAATTACTTTCTATGGTGACTACTGACTCCATGAGGTTTTCCCCATTTTAGGACATCTTTTTTCCGTAATATATCTATCCTTCTTACTGGTGACCTTGACCAATTGCCTCCCATCAAGGACATTTCATTATATTTGAGTCACTCATATTGGTGAAACCTTTGGAGGAGATTTTTTTTGTTAGCCACATTACAGACATTTTTTCCATGAACAAGTTTCCAATAATGCATGTGTTTCCTTTCATCGGCTTCCACTCAACATTTGGTATTTTAATCCCTAAATCAAGGATTGGGAAAGCCTTATGTTTCGTATTAATGCACACCATTCAAAATAATAGCTTGATGTATTCCACTCCCCCCATTTGTTTTTAACAAACAACCTCATGGACTGCCACACCCTGAATATGTTGAAATCATTGAACCTTCCCATGGTATGGTGTATTGAACAAATTACCAAACAACACATTTTGTAAGAGCTTAATGATGATCAATTATAACACAAAATTCTCCCTATAAAAATCGCTTTGGCTTTAACAATCCACAAGTTTCAAACCTTGTCATTGCAAAGGGAACTTATAACTATTAGAGGTAGTGAGCAACAAAGCTTCACATTCATTGTTATCTCAAAATCCCCTTACTTAAGGACCTTTACATTTCACCTCTATTCTCTTTTGAAAATCTCTAAAATGTCTCGAGGCCCTCTTGTTCAAATGAAAATAACTGAGAAAACTCGTATCACTTCATTGTAGGATTTGCAACTACTTTGATTATTAACTTATGGTTGTCCTTTTCTAATACAACTTGACAAATATTATAAAGCTTTCTTTTTAATCCTCTTATTTCTCGTGCTCTTAATGGTCTTGTGTGGGACTTGAAAAATGAGAAAGGATTCTCCAGAGAAGGCTGGTTCCTATTCCTCTGTTCGGATGCTTACGAAATATGCAGAGGGTTTTCTCAAAACCTAATCTAATCTGGCAAGGAGACAAGGTAAGAAGATGCATAAAATAAATCTAAGCTAATAGAGGTGATGCACCAAGGAATGAAGAACATCTATTTTGCCAATAAACACAGACCATTTGAATGTGATATAAGATCATGCACAGATGACAAAAACTGCAGTGAAAGACCAGGAGGATGCAAAAATGAACACAGAGAGGGTTGAGAATCGTCCACAGACATGCATTACTTGCTCCCAAGATTGATACAATACACTATAGAATGCCACGAGGCAGAATAGTATTACAATTCAAATGAGAGGTTCGAACTCCACAAATTCGCCTGATGAGAAGAAGGGAGAGGCAAAACAGAAAAATGTTTGACCCTTGAAAAGAAGCTCCTCTTTACATATATAGAAAGAATGAGAATGGGAAGAGAGAGGGGAAAGCCAAAACTACCCCAACCACCTCCGGAGTTGCATTCAATTCATCTCATCATGGTAAAAGCGGCGGATCTGGCAAGCGGCGGGCTGCCTAATGAGCGCGAAGCTGTCTCTTTGCATTAAAGTTGTTTGTTGAAGCATTACTTACGCTTGTTATTTCACGCGAGGTGTTTCTTGATTTTCTCTCTTCAAACTGAACCAAAAGCAAGATTGACCACGGAATCGTGTAGAGAATCTCACAAGCTTTCCGTTGATATGAAGAACGTGCAAATCGAGCTCTGGATCGAAAGATATGTCGATCGAAGATTTTTGGCGAGAACAGGAGAAAACAGATTTTTAAATTTCTTCCCACGCTCTGCCACCTGGATGACACGTGGCAGGTTCTGACTCGCTAAGCAACTCTCTCTCCTCCACCTCTCGGCGGGCTATCTTTTGAAATTTCCTTATGGGCCCTATCTGGGACACGTGGCGCTATCCCATTGGTTCGGATCGGTGCTCAAAACTTCGCCTTTGACTTTTGGACCTTTCCCCCTTGTGACACGTGGCGTGATTTGATTGGTCCGTGGGCTGCCGGATCTTTCGTGCCCTTCGCGTCTTTACGTCCCGGATGTCCCAAACCGTTTGGGACATAAACCTCCGATCCGCCCGAAATGGGCTTCCTTGTCCCGATTCGGCCGATGACACGTGGCGCTGCTTGATTGGCTTTCGGCTCCTTCGGCGATCCGCGTCCCGTCGTCCCTTTGCCCCATTTTGCACAGTGCTGAAATTTCTTGTTTGACCAAACCGCCGGTTCACGCCCTCGCGCCCGAGATGTCCCATTTGCTTCCGGATTGTTTGTTCCCATTTCACCCGGTTCGGCGGTTCGCGTCTTTGTCCCAAATGTCCCCGTGCTTTCATGGGACAAATTCTTCCGGTTCTTGATTCGGCCGGTTCGCGTACTCGCGGCCCAAATGCCCCAAACCGTTTCAGCTGCCTTGACCTTTTCGCCGGTTTGGCGGTTCGTGGCTGATTCGCGGCCCAAATGTCCCAAACGCGTTTAATTTTGTTTGTTCTCATTTCGGCCGAACCAGCCGGTTCGGGTCCTTCGCGTACCTTCGTTCCAAACTGTCCCGCTCAGTAGTTAGTCATTTTTTCTCCTCTTTCGGCCGGATCGGCTTCTCGCGCCCGCCGCGTACTTGTCCCAGATGTCCCTGTTGCTTCCGGACTGCCTAGAGGCTTTTCGGCCGATCCGCGCCTTGACGTCCCAAATGTCCCGACTGTCCTAGGACAAGGACTTAGCCATTTTTCGTGATTTTTCCTGGATCAATCTACTTGCCTTCTGCAACTTTTTCCGCATTTTCTCAGAGCTTGCTCCTTCCTTCTTCGGCCAGGGGAGTTAGAAAAATATCTGAGGGAACCTTAGAAACATGATTTTTTCCCCGAATCAATCCATTTGCCTGGGATTTGAGAATTCTGATGCATGTTATCAAATTAACCCTGGGGGGTAAATTTTAGATAACAATTTGGCGACTCAGTGGGGTCATCTGCCTGCTAGATGAAAAGACCAGTTGCCTGAAGCAATCCATTGGGCATAGAGTCATAAGCAATGACCTGAAACGAGCCTGATACTGCAACTTCTTCTCCAACAACACTCTGAACTGTAGAAAACAACCTGAGAGCAGCAAAACCTGTGCCGAAGCACTTAGGAAAACTGAAACCTAACTACAACAGGACAATGTGCACAAGCACTTGGAGGAATGAAAATCTAATTAATATTTACAAGGTAGTGAACTTCCCTCTAGAGGCAACGCTTGAGATAGATTCCATTGACTGGAATCTGCAGTTCTTCACCATCCAATGAGGCCAATTGGAAAGCATTGCTGCTCTTGCGCTTCGTGACCATGTATGGGCCACTCCAAATGGCATCAAATTTGAAATGCCTTCCTGGTTTTGCCCGATCTGCATCCCATTTCAACACTAGATCTCCAACTTGAAAAGATCTATCCTTGGCCTTTCTGTCAAAGGTCTTCTTGATCAAAGCTTGATCCTTTTCCATTGCTTGGGATGCCTGATTTCTGATCTCTTGCAGCTCCATCAGCTCTGCATATCTCACCTCCATAGGCTCAAATTCAAGCAACTCCAGCTGCTTCATGAGTTCCAATGTTGGCAACTCAAGTGACATGGGCAAGATTTCCTCTCTTCCATAGACAAGCTTAAATGGAGAATTACCTGTGGATCTTTTGGGAGTGATCCTATCAGCCCATAAGGCTGATTTCAGTTTGGTATGCCAAGCCCTCTGATTCTCATCAAGAGTCCTCCTAATGATCCTCAGCAAGTTCTTGTTTGTAGACTCGGCCTGGCCATTACCTTGAGGGTAATAGTTTGATGAAGTGCTCAGGTAGATCCCGTTCTTGACAGCCCATTCAGTCACCTTAGATCCAATGAATGCCAATGCATTATCAGAGATTATTGTAGCAGGTACACCAAATCTGGTAGTTATCCCCTCGTAAAAGTCCAAGATGCTAGACTCATTCGCCTCTTTGAGTGCTACTGCTTCTGTCCATCTGGTGAAGTAGTCGTGGCTGTCAAAATCCATTTGTGCCCTTGGCTTGAATTGGGATTGATGGCTCCAATGAAGTCTAAACCCCATTGCATGAATGGCTGGTCAACTGAGATTGGATGTAATGGAAGGGCAGCGAGTCTCTCTTTTCCTGTGAAGAATGCACAATTCTTACATCTCTTGATCCATGCATAGCAATCACTAAATATTTTAGGCCAATAATAACCAGCCTTCATGATTTTTAGAGCATTTGTCACTCTTGGTGCAAAATGGCCACCACTGGTCCATCATGAAAATCTTTTAATACCCTTTGGATCGACTGTGTTAATGCATCTCAGCAAAGACTCCATTCACATCCTTCTTGAACAAAACTCCATCAATGATGGTATATGGAACAACTGCTGCAACCTGAAGTATCTTCTCTTCGCTTTGCTCATTTCTGGAGGGCATAGGCCTGTTTGTAGGAAGTGCATAATGCCTTGGGTCCAGCAAGGAGTGGGGCAGCATTGTCTTCTTCTTGCTCGACGCCTTTCGGTTCATGGCTGTCTTGGCTGTCAAAACAGCCTCTTCTTCGTTGCATACTTCTTTTTGCTTCCCCAAAACCAGCTGCTCACACAATCCTTTCCCTCTTACCAGCTTGGTGATCTTGATCTCAATGTCATACTCCATGACACGGGTGATCCAACCTGCCCTTTTCTCATTTAAATCCTTGTTGAGGAGGAAGTCCTTAACCCCAGCATGTGAGACCAATAATTGGACCTTGTTGTTTGAGACTAAATGCTTGAATTTCTTCAAGCTTCGATTCTGCAAGCACATGCTTTTTCTATAAAAGAGTACCTTACTTGCAGATCATCAAGGATCTGGCTGAAGAAGGCAATCGGCTGTTCATCATTATCTTTGTTCTGCTGTACCAGAATGGTAGAAATAGTGTCATCACCTCCAAATGCATAGAGGATGAAATCCTTGGAAAAGTCTGGGTTGATGAGAGTGGGTGCCTGGGAGATGGCTTCTTTGATTGCTTCAAAACTCTCCTTGCCTTCTGCCGTCCATTTGAAAGCCATGCTTTTCTTTAACATTTTGGTGATGGGCTTGACAAGGGCTGCAAAATCTGGGACAAACCTCCGAACAAAGTTTATCCTTCCCAGGAAACTCTGAAGGGCTTTCTTGTGGCTAGGCAATGGTAGAGCTCTTATGGCTTCAACCCTCTCTGGATCAATTGCTAATCCTTCCTTGGAGACAATATGGCCAAGGAGCTTCCCTTCATGTGCAAGAAAGATGCACTTCTTAGGATTTAAGGATACTCGAACTTTCTACACCTCTGAAACACTTGCCTGAGGTGAAAGAAATGGTCTGCTGCATTCTTTGAGAAGACAGTAATATCATCTAGGTATACACAAGCACTATCTTGTTGATCAAGCCTTTGAATGCCATATCCATAGCTCATTTGGAATGTTGCTCCGGCGTTCGGCAGCAAATGGCATCTTCTTGTAAGCATATGTGCCCCATTTGGTTGTGAAGGCTGTCTTGAACTGGTCTTCCTCCTTTACCATAATCGATTGAAGCTGAGTAACCATCAAGTAGTGAAAACTTTTCTGAACCAGCTATGACCTGCAATATTTGCTCCATGGAAGGGAGTGGATAATGGTCTTTGAGAGAGGCTCTATTCAAATCTCTGAAGTCAACACACGGCTGATCTCTCCACTCTTCTTTCTGAACTGGAACTAAGTTGGCAACCCAACTAGAATGCTTGATTGGGAATATGATTCTTGACTCAATCAACTTGTCCAATTCTTTCCTCATGAGAGGCTCCATGTGTGGATTGACTGGTCTCTATTTCTGCCTGACAGGCTTAGTATTTGGATCCAATTCGATGGTATGCTGAGCTAAGTTGGGATTGAAACCTTTCAAGTCTTCATAGCTCCAAGCAAACACGTCAGGGAATTCTTGACATAGCTGTATGAACTCACACCTTTCTTGCTCAGTTGTCATCTTTCCAATTTGCAATGGCTTGTTCTCTTCTACCAAGATGGATACCGAATCTTCTCTCTTGACCTGAATGTTTGCTTTCTCCTTTCTAAACTGATCATTGGGGTTGAAAATGGACTCCAAAGTGATAAGTCCCTTGGGCAGCTTGTCGGTTCTTTTGTATCACTGGTCACCATATTGCTGTTCCAACTTTTCTTGATTCTTAGCTGAGAACTCAGCTTCTTCTTGCAAGAAATGGATGATTTGCTGGTCATTCTCAAATACTTGCCAACTGACATCGTTATCCGGCACTGAAGGCCTCACAATCACGTGGATGTTTGGTTGTACCTTGTCTTGTTGAATGTTTTCTACAATGTCAAAGGCTGCCCCCTCTTATTTGCAAGCACTGTCGGCGGCTTGATTCTCTTTCTAGGGATGGATTTGATGCCGAAACCCTCAAAATCTTCCATGAGGTCCCACACCCTGTTCTTGTAGCATCTGAGTAGATCATTTTTGGCAGCATGCTGTCCCTTGACCTGATTTACAATCAATTCACTGTCCCCAAAAACTTGCAAGTTCTTTATTTTTCTCTTGATTGCCCAATGCATCCCTTGCACCAAGGCTTCATATTCAGCAGTGTTATTGGAGCATGCAAATTGAAATCTAAAAGCTGAATAATACTTTACTCCTTGAGGTGAAATAAGCATGGCTCCACCTCCTGCGCCTTGTCTACTCCTTGATCCATCAAAAAATACCTGCCATACCTCATTGTCATCCTTGTGGTTTGGCTTGGTGATGCTAGGAATAGGTTGACTTTCTTCGTGTATACAATAGACTCCCAGCTCAGATTCTTCTATTCCTTGATAAGGATCAAAAGCATGTACCTTGTTTGCCCATTCATCAAGAGTTAGATCTGGGATGTTTCCAACTTTAGTGTCAGTTTCATCCGTGTTTGGGTGATCTTCTTGATCAAATGCTGAGCAATTGGCATTAATCTGACTTGGAGTATAGGGCTCAATGTGGAAGTTTGCAATAGGTTCTGACCTAATTGTAGCCTTAGTTCCATACCTTGTTCTGAATAGCATGTGAGACCAATCAGCGGACAAATATCCCCCAATTTTGGCAGTGAAGTCCCTTGACAAACATAGGGCAAAGAGTGGTGGAAGGTCTATGACTGATATATCTTGTAAGACAACAACATTTGGACATGCATGCAAGGTAAGACTCAAATTTCTAATCACTCCAACTATTGCTATTGCTGTCCCATCCAGCTGCACTACTCCCTTAGATGTTATTTCATACTGGAGCCCTAACTGATCAGCTATCTGTTTAGGCATTACTGAGCTACTTGCCCCGGAATCTATCATGCAATTATGCACTAGCTGATTTCCAATGATTAACGAAACATAAAAAGGGGGAGGCTTCAACATTCTACCTTGTTGTGCTCCATGATTTCCTTCAGGCTGGGTAGCATTTGTGAGTACCTTCTCTTGCATTTGGACCTGCTTGATTGAAGTTGGCCAATCCTTCATGGCGACTTGCTTGTGATTTCTTTGGCCTGGGATGGATAGGGATTCCCACATAGATATATTGACGTTTGTCTTCTTCATCTGATCAATGATACTGAATGGTGATGAAGGATCTCTCTGCTGTCCTTTGGTTTGCACATTTATTCCTTGTATGTGGGCAGCAACAGCTGGCATTTGAGTTGGCCTAGGGGCTGTTCTTGGCTGCCCTTGTGCATTTGAAACTGGGTTTTGCTTGCCAATCATTTGTGGAGCTGTGGAAGGTTGTGGATTGGCTGGGGCTAATGGTTGTTCTTCACCCAAATTTCTCCTTTTTGACCTTGTGTTGGCTGCAACACCTTGAGAAACTGCCTGATTCATGCCACAGAAATCCTCTACTTGCCAATTTACCAATGTGGTGTCATTTGGGGCTAATTGCTGTTGGAATGTTTCTTGTTGTTGGTTGTTTTCTTGACTGCTGTCACCTTCCACACCAGTAGTTGTTACCATTAAAGCTTGAGTCAAAGCACCATTGTAGCACATGGATTGATTATGAGGTTCATTACATGGAAAACACCAATCATACTCCTGGGCAATGTTGTTTTTGTCTTTGGTACTAATGTTTTAGAGGCGAGATATGGCATTTGGATTATAAGGCTGGAATGGTCTATTAGCAGGAGGCCTTGCTTGATTCTGATTTGCAGCTGGATTGGGTGGCCTTTGAGGCTGATATAGCTTCCTATTAGGTTGAGCTTGAGGCTGATACGAAGGTCTAAAACCTTGAGCTTGCTGTCTCTTGAGTGTGACCAGCTCATTACCTAAATTTTGCAGTTGCTTCATGACTTCTTGAAGCTCATTTGGGGCACTTGGAGATGAAGTGGAAGCTTCATTTGAACTCTGATTTCTAGGAGTGGGAGAAGGAGCTAGGACAGGTGCTTGACTAGTACTTGGGCTCTCTAAACTTGGATATAATGGCATTGGAGGCCTAGGAGCTAGCTTGCCAGCTTGAATCAGACAATTTTCAGCTCTAATGGCAATACTATAAGCAGCAGGGATAGTTGTGCCTCCCATAGATTGAACCAACATAGAAATATCAGAATTTAAAGCTTTAAGGTAATATAGAAAAGCACCTTCTACTATTGGCCTTTGGCTAGCTACTGGAATTCTATCCCAAGACCTTTGAAATCTGAAGTTGAAGTCAGTTAGCTGCTCATTGGAAGCTCTCTTGATGGTTGTCAGCTGCTCCAAAAGAGACAAGTTGTCTCCCTTCTCTCCAAATTGATCATGAAGTGCAATACACAGCTGATTCCAGTTTGTGATAGAGCCAGCTCCAAGGCTCCTAAACCATTGCAATGCTTTCCCCTTGAATGAAGACGCCAACAATTTGACAGCTACTTGCATCTCATCAATCTCATGGATTGCACAAATGTTAGCAATGTCCTTGACATGATCACCAGGAGTGGTCTGATTTTCTCCAGTGAAGTACGGAATGTTCTTCAATGCTGCAACTGGGATTGGATTTTGTGCATTGAGAGCAAGTGGGCTGCTGCCTGTGAAGTTGACATAGGGGTTCAGTGGTTGCGCCATTCTGATTGGTCGAAGAACTCTTGAATACTGAATGAAAGGCCGATCAGGTGGAGGAGTTGAGAGAGTTCTGTTTGGTGGAGATGGAGACCTTTGAATCCTTCTTCCTCTTTTCCTTCATCTTGGAGATAATTGCAGGTATTCAAACAGCACTTCCTCTTCTCCAACTCTTGACCTTGTGATTCTTCTCATAAGCTTTCGGGCTGAACTGCTTTGAAACCGATTGATATTTCTCTTGGAGTCACGGATATGCAAATAATAGCTCTTTTCAAGCAAGAAAATTGCAGCAGATGCATATCAACTTTGCTGCAATAAAAATGAGACGTTTAGGTCCCCAGGCGTGCCAAAACTGTTAGTGCAAAATCACAGCACCCCTGGATGCAGATCAGGTTTCTAGGTTGATTACTTTGGCATCCAGTGTGATTGCATAACATTGAATCCTTTCTCCAAGTGTGGGACTTGAAAAATGAGAAAGGATTCTCCAGAGAAGGCTGGTTCCTATTCCTCTGTTCAGATGCACACGAAATATGCAGAGGGTTTTCTCAAAACCTAATCTAATCTGCCAAGGAGACAAGGTAAGAAGATGCATAAAATAAATCTAAGCTAATAGAGGTGATGCACCAAGGAATGAAGAACATCTATTTTGCCAGTAAACACAGACCATTTGAATGTGATATAAGATCATGCACAGATGACAAAAACTGCAGTGAAAGACCAGGAGGATGCAAAAATGAACACAGAGAGGGATGAGAATCGTCCACAGACATGCATTACTTGCTCCCAAGATTGATACAATACACTATAGAATGCCATGAGGTAGAATAGTATTACAGTTCAAATGAGAGGTTCGAACTCCACAAATTCGCCTGATGAGAAGAAGGGAGAGGCAAAACAGAAAAATGTTCGACCCTTGAAAAGAAGCTCCTCTTTACAATATATAGAAAGAATGAGAATGGGAAGAGAGAGGGGAAAGCCAAAACTACCCCAACCACCTCCAGGTTGCATTCAATTCATCTCATCATGGCAAAAGTGGCGGATCCTGGCAAAACGGCGGGCTGCCTAACTGAAGCGGCGAACTGTCTGCTGCATTAAAGTTGTTTGTTGAAGCATTACTTCTGCTTGTTATTTCACGCCAGAGGCGTTTCTTGATTTTCTCTCTTCAAACTGAACCAAAATGCAAGATTGACCCTGGAATCGTGTAGAGAATCTCACAAGATTTCCGTTGATATGAAGAACGTGCAAATCGAGCTCGGATCGAAAGATGTGTCGATCCGAAGATTTTGGCACTAACAAGAGCAGAAAACGGATTTTTAAATTTCTTCCCCGCGCTCTGCCACTGGATGACACGTGGCGGAGTTCGACTCATTGAGCAACTCTCTCTCCTCCACCTCTCGGCGGGCTATCTTTTGAAATTTCCTTGTGGGCCCTAGCTGGGACACGTGGCGCTATCCCATTGGTTCGGATCAGTGCTCGAAAACTCACCCCTTTGACTTTCTGGACCTTTCCCCCTTGTGACACGTGTCGTGCTTTGATTGGTCCTCGGCCCTGCCGGCTCTTTCGCGCCCTTCGCGTCTTTTTGTCCCGGATGTCCCAAACCGTTTGGGACATAAACCTCCGATCCGCCCGAAATGGGCTTCCTTGTCCCGATTCGGCCGATGACACGTGGCGCTGCTTGATTGGCTTTCGGCTCCTTCGGCGATCCGCGTCCCGCGTCCCTTTGTCCCATTTGGCACAGTGCTGAAATTTCTTGTTTGCCGAACCGGCGGATTCGCGTCCTCGCGGCCCGAGATGTCCCATTTGCTTGCTTGATTTGTTTGTTCCCATTTTTCCTAGTTCGGCTGGTTCGCGTCTTTTTGTCCCAAATGTCCACTGTGCTTGGCAGGACAAATTCTTCATTTCGCCCGATTCGGCCGTTCACGTACTCGCGGCCCAAATGTCCCAAACCGTTTCGGGCTGCCTTGACCTTTTTCGCCCGGTTCGGCCGGTTCGCGTACTCGCGGCCCGGCCCAAATGTCCCAAACTATTTGGTGTTTGTTTCTCATTCGGCCAAACCGGTCGGTTCATGTCCCTTCACGTACCTTCGTCCCAAACTGTGTCCGCTCAGTGGTTAGTCATTTTTTTCTCCTCTTTCGGCCGGATCGGCTTCTCGCGCCCCGCGTACTTACTGTCCCCCAGATGTCCTGTTGCTTCGGACTGCTAGAGGCTTTTCGGCCGATCCGCGCCTTGGCGTCCCAAATGTCCCGATTGTCAGGACAAGGACTTAGCCATTTTTCGTGATTTTTCCTAGATCAATCTACTTGCCTTTCTGTGACTTTTTCCGCATTTTCTCGAGCTTGCTCCTTCCTTCTTCGGCCGGGGAGTTAGAGAAATATACGAGGGAACCTTAGAAACATGACCTTTTCCCCGAATCAATCCATTTGCCTGGGATTTGAGAATTCTGATGCATGTTATCAAATTAACCCTGGGGGGTAAATTTTAGATAATGATCTTTTCGGATCATATATAGAAAGTCCTTTTAGTAAATAGGTGAACAAAAGGACATATTTTACTAAGAAAAAAATCAATAATTTTTTTGTCACCTTACGATTTTGCATGCAAAATAATTAAATTGGTGTGGTTCACATTCACATTTTCAACCCCTTGAATACATTCATGCAATGTTCAACTACACAAATTGCTTATCATTTTTGTCTGCCTCTTAAACTGCTTGTCCTTTATTGCGAAGCATGTTATAACTTACTTTTCTTTCTTTTCCTCATCTACCATTCAAAGACATATTTGATTGTATATGCCTTTGAAAGGTAGTCTCTGCTAATCTTTCCTATAGAGCATCATCTTCACATTTATTATCCTGCCGAAGGCAAGGATATTGTTTTCACCACATCTATTAGTCATTTGCATTATTTCCAATTACATTGTGCCATGTGTATTTAAAAATGGTTGAACTAAAGTTTCATGCTCTATTTTTTTATGTTGGCAACATTGTATTGGTTAATCCTTTTATTTGCAACTGTTGCTGGAAAAGGGGATGTCCTTCCATGCATTTAATGAATTTAATGAATTTACTGTTTATGATGTGCATTTGGTCCATTTTGTGTGGCTCTAGGCAAGATCTATTTTTGGATTCTAATGTGAAATTTCTCTCCCATTTTCATCAAGATGGAGGGAAATACATCAATGTAAGAGCAGCAGGTGCGCATCTGTGGCTGGAAGCTAAGAATGGTTCCAGTTACCTGTAAATAATCATGATGAATATTACAATTCTTATTTTTCTGCTGTGTGTACTGGCAAATAAGCATGTTTGTGCCAGAATTGCTCCCAAAAGAACCTACCCACAAGTTGACAAACAAAAATCTTGAAAAATGTAACGAAAAACTGCAGAACCAAGATGCCCAAATCAAGCTACGGGAAAAAAATCGGCAAAAAGATTCGACCTTGGAGCGCTTAGACCCAGGCAGATCTGGAGACGAAGAGGCCTGTTTTAAGCCAGCTGAACCACGCCTTGTGGACACCATGATTTCTACTCTTTGTAACCGAGGCCGACCTGAAAATCCAAGAAAAAAGGCAATCCGGGCTTAAATCTGTAATCTTCTGCGCATAATCCCTCAAATCTCCTCAAATAATCCACATGATCGATTGGGCTTTACCTCAATTTTCCCAACTCGGAGAATTGCGTACAGGTATGGCTAAAATCCTTTCCACCCACATCAAAAATTCTGTGCCGGATTTTTTTTCTTATGATTTTTTTCCCACTGCAAGAAAGACCCAAATCAGAATGCTTTCTTCTCTTTATATTATTTTTGATTTTGGGCCTTAATCAATGCATCTGTAGAATCGTTATAGTGTTGTTGTTGGTGATGATTCTCTTGAGGGTTGTTTTTGCATCTGCTGCATAACAAACCACTGTCTAAAAAAGACTGGTACTGATATTACAAAAAGACCCCTGGCTTTTCTTGCGGGGATCTTGTTATGGACCAAGGGAAAAGAGGTGGAGGTGGAGGGATGAAATTTTCATGTCATTCTATTATTTGAGAAGGGTGGAACGTGAGATAACAAGGCCATGATAATGGGTGCAAGGGATTTTTCTGTTGCATTGGTAATGGTGTTGTGGAATGTATGAGACAAATAAATTTTAAACATGTCGTTCAAATGTGCACGGTGAAGGGTGTGTGAGCCACCCTTTTTAATCTAATTTAAATATGCAATACACATCCATTTGCTACTAAAGTAAAGTTGTATACGGGCAAATAAAAGTGTTCATATTTTGTTGTAGAAATGAGTTGTTCTTTAGTAGTTCTTGAAATCATAACACTTGATTTTAGCTTTGCTCGTTGTGAGTTCGTATTTTTAATGTTGGGGAACTTGTGTTGTTTTTGTGTAGATTATCGTGAAAGACAATGCATAATGTGGATGCAATGGAAGGGTTATGTAGAATCATGTATTTAGTTAATAGGAAATCAAATATTAAATTGTAGAAATGGAAATCAAATTTGTAATACTTGAAAGATGAGCAAAAAGCTAGTTAATTGTTTGTCGGATTGACTAGTACATAGGCAAGAGCGAAAGATAACGGGCAGTGTCTGAAACTCATCATAATTGTTGTTATGAAGCACAAACACAAAAGATTTCCGGATACATGGCAATGCATGCCACGTCTATTCTTACACAAGTGACACCCTTCAAAGTATATTACACTTGGCTATACACTTGTAAAACAGACAAAAAAGATTGGGTTTTTTCTTCTTCTCTTGGAAAAATATTTGTTTTTTTCATTCTCTGACCTTAATATTTAATTTCCTCTCAAACCATTTCATGATTCTAAATTATCCTCCTATTATATCCAAATAATGTTCTAAACTCCACAATAATCTTACAAAAATACAAAAATGCATAATTTTAAATATTATTATACACAACTGAATAATTATAGAAACAATAAATCTTTTCTTACTCGTATTTGTAAATTGACTACAAAAAGGTGCCCCGTAAACCCTTCACTCATGCACTTTTAAACTGCATGTTACAAATATGTTTCAATAATCATTTGAACAACACAATGACCATTGCAATGTCAAATCCCAAGCAAACCACCCTGTCTTACCTTGTTCATGCATAGGTTCATAATAAATCCCTCCTCCACACCATAAAACTAGAGCTTCGGCAGGATTTGCCATATCATGGCCTTGTTTAATCATTCTCTTTCAACTTTTCATTAATTCCACAAGCTTTCGACCATTAACAATTTGACCAAAATTAAAAATGCGTACACATATCACATATTCCCTTTCAACTTTTCGTTAATTCCACACATAGCTGACCATTTAACAATTTTAAAAGATTATATGTGAAAAGATCAAATATTTAGTGGACTTAGGGGAAGGGACCCCATAACCGCAAGTGCGAGGTCCAATAATTGAGAGTATTTTAGCAGAGTTTTAAACTATTGGTAGAAACTTATTTCCTCAAAGATTAAATGAAAAATGACATAAATATGTCCATATTTTCTTTAGTTATTGTGAACTTTGTTAGTTATTATTATTTCAATATTTAAGTGTAAATACATGTCATTCTCACTGAATAAAGTGCACATCTGTAAGTTAATACACTACATGTTAATATAAAGAGGTTATTTCAACATCAACTATTGGTGCCATTTAAGTTTTTTAAGGCTCCAACATATACAATGTTAAAAAATTATTTGTGCAATAATAAATATATTTTCTTTCAATCTTAAATCCACTTGCTTACATCATATTATATTTTTATGTACATACATCTGCCCTATCTAAATTCTATTCATCCAAAATCTCTCAACCTCCAATGTCATCCTCTACATTAAATGCAAGCACCTGCAAACAAGAAAAGTGTTGTAAGACTCACTATTTACAAGAAAAAATCACAATTAATGAAGGATTGAACAAGATTTCAAAAATATAATTAAAAATTGTACAATCAAAGTGATGTATTTCCCACTCCATCTCCACCTAACTCTCTCCCCCAATAGAATTTGAGTGCGGATCAACCAAAGTTTCAAATATAACAAAGAAATTGATTCATTTAAATTACCAATCCATATCAAACTCTCTCAGCCAATAGAAATCAAGCACACAGATCAAACATGGATCCAACTTTTTGAGTAAAATCTATAAATAGTAGAGCTGGGTCATATACTTCTTTCCTATTCAAAAAAAGTTTGAATATAGCTATTGATTCACATCTTGTTGTGCAAACACTAACTTGTTGCTGCTGGATATTTACATTTTCTTGTTGTGCAAAGGCTGCTGACTAGCCAGGTGAAATCTCTTTCATGTTGTTTCAATGTTATAGAAAAGTTTATTTCATATATTTTTTGGTAAAAGAAATTGTATCTCAAAATAGAAAGTTTACCATTAAAATTGGTATGAACAATAATGGCTTATTTAGATAGTTTATAAGCAACACTGGATTTGATTTATGATCAACAATAAATTGTTTTATTGCTAGAAATCCAGTGTTTATATTCTATCTCCAAATGAGCAGTTCATCATTATTCATAACTATTTTAATGATAAACTCAGTAAATTTACAACAAATCCTATGTTTTTTCAATTAATCATCTGTCATCATTATTCATAACTGCAGTTTTAATGATAACCTGTAGATTCCTGGAAAGAAAAAAATTACAGCAGTTTTATTAAAAGATTACTGTAAGTTTTGTTAAAAATATACATGTATTTAAATAGTGTAACCAAATATGCTGACAGAGGTTTAATTGAAAAAATAGAGTTTCTTGCATTTCATAATGGCACGTGCAAAACAACCTGCCAAAAGACCAGTTAGAAAGACAAGAAGCAACTTGCAGAGGGGAGTGCAGTTTACAAATATTTCGTCTGATGAGGATAACATTGCTGAGAAACAACCTCAAAAATCCACCACAGCCAATCAAAGGAAGAATCAGTCAAGAGCCAAAGCACAAAATTTTGCCTTCATTAATGTAGCTAAGATACGTAAGAAAAGAACATCTTCCAATAAAATGAGGCATCCATCGAGAGGTAAGGAATTTTCTTTTGATGAGAATATCACAGCTGCCCAAGATCTGAATTCAACATTACTAATCCAACTGTGGAAGTAATTGGAAGTACTGCTACAACAAAGAAAGTATACATAAGAGGGCAATGGACAAAAGCTGACATGAAAAATGCCTTAAGGGATGTAGAGGAAAATGGAATGTCCACGCGAAAAGTGCAACTAAGTGGGGAATCCCTTGTACAAATGTGAGTGATTGGTTGTATGGAAAAAGAACCAGTAAGAAGAAGGGACCTCCAACTGTTTTAACAGATGAGGAAGAGAAATAAATTGTTACCTAGTGCAAAGATATGGCTAGAACTTGGCCATGGTCTTGAAGTCATTCACCTAAAGGCCTATGTAGCGCACATGTGCCAATGCAGACCAAATCCATTCAAAGATGGCATGTCGGAAAGTCATGGTGGTATGGATTTTGAAGACGTCATCCTGACTTGACAATAAGAACTGCAGAAGGCCTTGACCGAGATAGAGCAGTCATGTTAAGGCCAAGAATTGTTGTTGCTTTTTATGATAACTTACAAAAAATGTATGCTGCAAATCAATATGGGCCAAACAAAATTTGGAACTGTGATGAAACTGGTGTTCAAGCAGGCAGAAATTGTGGCATGCGTGTCATTGCTAAGTTGGGATGCGAAGTGTTCCACACATTATGTCAAAAAGTAGGGAATGGATTACCATCTTATGTTGTATTAATGCAGCAGGACAAAGCATTCCTGGATTTTATCTTTTCAAAGCAAAGAGACAACTGAAGAACTACATAGCTGGATGTGAACCTGGAGCATGCATGGCAGCCCAACCACATGCATGGATGACAAAAGAGTTGTTTATGAATTGGTTACATCATTTTGCAAGATCAGTTCCAGGTGGAGTTTCACCAAAAAATAGGCATCTTCTCATATTTGATGGTCATGGAAGCCATGTAGCTTTAGGCACAATCCAAGAGGCTAGAAATTTAGGCATTGACCTTGTGACCCTACCTCACTCATACCAGCCATAAGCTTCAGCCATTAGATGTTAGTGTGTTCTCTCCATTCAAGAACTACTTTAAAACAGTGAGGTCTAAATGGATGGCAAGGAACCCAGGTCTTGAAATAAGGAGGACAGAATTGGCAAAACTTGGTAGTCAAGCTTTCCAACTTGCACTTACACCTGAAAATATCAAGGCAGGTTTTCGAAGGACAGGTATATGGCCACTTGATGAGAATGCCCTTTCCAATGATATGAGGCCAAGTGAGGCCTTTGATGTTGAAGAAGATGAGGTGGCAGCTGTTGAAAACATATTGAGGATGGTGGGAGTGGAAGAAGCAGATGTGCAATGTTGTTTAGAAGAACTTGCAAAAAATGTGGTAGGTAATGAGGAATACCAAAAAATAAGGGAAGAACATGTTGAGTCTACGTGTTTTGGCATGCCTACAGATTTTCATCAGTCCCAAACACTTAATGAAGAAGATGGTCACCTTAGTTCAACAACTCATGTGAGCCAAACACAGGAAGCTGTAGATATTGATGATAGTTTGAGTTTACCAACACAATTCAGTGCACCTCAATGGATTAAAGAAGGGGCTGCTAACCTGGGCATGCAAATTGATTTCAACAATGAGGAAGTTTCAGCTTCGATGCCATCTCCTCCCTCATCTCTTCCAAGCGAGGTGGTGCACTATTATGCTGACACATTGGCATGGGAAGATCATGATGCAAACCAAATAGATGCCACGAATTCAAATACACATGGTTTAGATAAAGAAATTTTTGAAGATGATGACTTTTTAGCCACTCAAGAGAACCAAGAGGTGAACTGCACCCAAGATGAGAACAACCAAGCATATAAACCAGTAAGCAGATTCTTAAAACTGCCAATTGAGAAGGTTCACACCCGTGTACGGATAAATGATGATGCAATCAGAATTGGAAGGCAATCTCAAATACTTACCTCTGATGACTACTTGCATTTACTTCAAGAACAAGAGACAAGAAAAAGAGAAATTGAAGATTTGAAGGCAAAGAAAAGGGAACAGGCAGATGAAAGGAAAGTGCAAAGGTTAATAGAAAAAGAAAAGAAGGGGCAACTTAAAATTGAAAGAGAATTGAAAAGGCAGAAAAAGGAAGAGGCCCAGTTACAGTGAAAAAAGGAGAATGAGTTGAAAAAGGAGCAGGCCAAAATCTCCAAAGAACATGATAAACGGATGAAGGAATGGCAACAACGACAAAAGGAGTCTGACAGAAAAAATAGGCGATTGAGTAGTCCCTCAAATCCCCTACCTGATCAACATCATATTTTGTTAAGCATGTATAACACATTCATGCCTGCTTTTTCTTCCATTTTTAATAACCAATCTAGCTGCCCATCTTCTCCTACAAGCAATGTTACAAATTATGGAATTTTAGATCAAGCGTTGTTTAGTCAGATTGGCCAACTTTCAGAAGCTAATGCAAATGTTCAAGGTACACCTCCTACCATGCTACCTACTGCAGTTCAATCTATGAATGCTACCACATCAAAGAGTCAAGAGGAAGTGCAACCTCCACCATTCCCAGGATTTTGGCCAAACTATTAAGTGAAAAGTTGTACAAATTTTGTTTTACATTGCCTTTTTAGTAAGCATTAGCAAATTTTGTCGAACTTGTAACAAAATTCCCCAATGGTAGTTGGAATATGTAAAATTCATAATATACCCAAGTCCTCAGGCCTTAAACAATTTTTTTGTAAAAAATATGATCGAATGCCTTAGCAGCAGGCTTTACTCAAGTATCTATAAATGTTATATATGTAAAACTTCAGGAAGTTTTCTTTGCTGTAATTTTTCTGGAAGAATATATCAAAAATTTTGAAATGGAAAACAATATACTGTAATGGTATGTCAAGGGACTCAAATTTATTCCATTCACTCTAACAATTGTAGAGAATATCAACATGTCATTCAATCTAAATTCTTTTAAATAGATCATTGCCTTAGTAAGGTCACACTCAACCTTACCTGCATATGTTTGAATCCAGCAACTCACAAAATTCCTGCAAACAAATTAATGTCAAGAGATTAAATTTTTTTGTTAGAAATGCAGTTTAAAGAAGAAGTATTGAATTTCCCAAAATATAAATGTGTTAAAAAACACAATTTTGCATATTGCGTTTTCTTCAAAGAATTTGCACAACTCTTGCTTTTGAGCTGGTCGCTGTCATTGCTGTATTTTTCCTCATTAAAAGTAGTCACCTGGACAAACAGTGGATCCTCGTGAGACTCGAACCTGTGATCAAACATCATCCGGTACATAATATAGATTCTAAGTTTGTGACAGTAAAGGATTAATCTCAGCTTTGATGAAAGTAAATCAGAAATTTTAATGAACAACAAAATGAATGTCCTAATACATGTGCATATAAAAAAGGAACACAGATCTAAGACTGTGAAAGAAAAAACAGACTATTCTTAGCTTTGAAGGCATGCTTATTGCTTAGAAAATCCTTGACCACAGATCGAGACTTTCAAAAGCAAAATTATGGCACCCATTTTTTTAAAACCAATGAACTGGAGTATGGAAAAGAATCTAAACAAGCTTACCAAATATCAGGGTAGGAGTGAACTGTTTGGCACTTCACCGTCTAAAAATTCCAACTGCTCAAGGTCTCTGATTTGATTATTGGTGATGAAATCTGTGCAGCCATCTCCTCTATCCATGCCTGGTTATCCATAAGATTAATGCAGGTCACATGTCTTCCTAGCAGGATGAAGATATATAGCTAAATAGAGAGCATCAAGAGGAGAGTGAGGAAGAGAAGAATATGAATTTACCTTGTATCCATCAAGAGCACTTTGAACAAGCTGGGAAATCTCTACAAAGACCTCCTCTTGTTTAGATTCATGGCCAAATACTTTATCAAAAGTAAATGAATGCTTCTGCACTGGGAGGGAAAATGCAGGATAAATACGAATGTTTTACTAAACACAATATCCACTTTAGAGGCAATCCAGAGAGACTGTCAAGCAAATATTTGAAATATAGGTTATTGTATTGGAGTCACAATTACCTGGATTCTGTATCAGATCAATGCCCTGGCCAAGTAGTTCTGTAGATGTAGGATATACTACAACTAAAGACTCACTGGTGCATTGATCATCTGGCAATAGAGGCCTTACTTTGCAGAAAACCCTTATATCGCCTTTAAGTTCCTGATACAGCGTTTACTCAAACAGACATAGTTAGATAATATGTATGTGTAAGTGTTGTAAAAAGTGGAAAGAAGAAACAGTGACATTACCAATATTGTGTTATGCGGTTTCCTTCGTAGTAGCTCTCCTTCAAAATTTTGAATATCATCTTCTGCAAGGCGACCTTGAAGTTCTTCTATTTTTTGATGTTGCTTGGCACACTGGGATTTTAGTTGCAAAGCTGAGAACTCTGCAACCTGCAAGCACAAACCAATAGGCATATGACTTCTCATGACCAATTCTCTCCAAGATGGTAAAAATGTCATAATATGTTAATCTTAGCTAATTATAATCAACATTATTCTGGTTCTGCTTTCTGAATTTGAATACCTCTGCCCTCTTGTTTGCAATGTCAAGTCGTTGCTGCAAGCTTCTTATTTGTTCACTCTGAGACGAAAAGTTCTCCTGGAACATAGAACATCAATCTCTCAAACTTTAATTCTGCACATATTTCTGCTATAAGATTGAACTTTGATCATGAGGCTTTCTACGATTTGGATAAAATCTGTCATGGATTGTCTTCATCATCATCGTGAGTGCGCGGGAGGGAAAAGCAAAGTTGGTACTGCAAATATTAATGCAATTCTCATCTATATCAACTACCACTGGCAATATTAATGAAACAGCTGTTGGCGTATTAACTTGCCAAGTGATCAGTAATAGATCCCATTAATAACAAGTGGCAAAACATAATGTGCACAATTTACAAACCAAATAAACATTTAATAAGTATAAAATTAATAATAAGTGAATTTAAAAATTAACAATAATAGGTCAGTAGTTAAAAATGTCACATTTTTTACATTTTGTAAATTTCATTTTCCACATATTATATTAGATGTGAATAAGTTATAAAATGCACATATTTATGTTTAGAAATTCGATATCTATCCGTTGATAGTATTTTAGAGGTTAAATCAAGCTCCTACATGACTATAGACACCCTCGAAGTTACAGTGCGCGGTTATGGGGTCCCTTCCCTATATTTCAAATCATATCACATTGTGCGGTGATGAGTGCCGAGTCAACACGCTCGCCGGCCAACACGCTCGCCGATCAACACGCTCTTTCATGTGCGCTCACTTTATTATCTTTCACCTCTTATTTCCTGTCTATTATCTCGTATCTATAGATAGGAGTGGCTCATATTTCCTATCTATTATCTCCTTCGAAAAGTAGTCGGTGGCCAATATTTCTTATCTACCGTCTTCTTTCGCGCTTATTTCTTTCATAGTTCTCTTTCAATTTTTCATTATTGCTTGGTGTTGTTGGATTTGAGCTTTAGAACGGCTGGAACAATGTTGCTACCTCCACTTTTCTGCATTCTCTTTCACCTTCTCATCATTCCTTCTCCTGTTCGGTCTTCCCATTCTTTACATCCCCGCACAAACAATGCTTCGGATGAGCAGGCTCTGTTGGCATTCAGTCTGCAATCCAATACGATCAAAACAATTCATTCATCACATGGACTTCCAACGTCTCATTCTCTGCTGGATTGGCGTCACTGTTCTCTCTCCGCCGACAAAGGGTCGTCTCTCTCAATCTCTCCGGCCGCGGGCTTGGAAGGTACCATCTCTCCCTTTCTTAGAAATCTCTCATTTCTTAGGATTCTTGACCTGAGTACAAACCAGCTTCATGGTCACATCCCCTATCAATTAGGAACCCTTTCTCGCTTAAGGTATCTATATTTATCCTATAATGAACTTGTGGGTTCAATTCCCACCGCTCTTAGTGCCTGCTCTAGTTTAATACAAATCCTCTTTTATCAGAACCATTTGACTGGAAATATTCCTTCAGCACTCGGTTTTCTCCCACATTTAGAGAAGATTAATCTTGGTCGCAACAATTTGGCCGGCATTAATCCCCACACCTTTGGAAACATATCCTCTTTGAACTATTTAGATCTGTCTCGAGAACAATCTGGAAGGTAATGTTCCTTGGGATTTGGGAGTGTTATCTCAACTCACTAAACTCTTTGAAACGACAACCATCTCTCTTGACAGATTCCTTACTCCTTGACAAACTGCACTAGTCTAGAAATCTTGGATATAGGGGTTAATCACTTATCTGGAGAGATTCCAGGTGAATTGTGCGCCAAGAATACCCGCTTGACTGAATTGTATCTGGGTGATAATAGACTTAGAGGCGGGATTCTGTTACACTCTTCAATTGTTCGCAACTCCAAATACTTGACTTGGGAGGCAACCAAAGAGTGGAATAATACCCACAGAGTTTGGAAAGTTGCATACATTAACTAGGCTTTCCTCGCGGCTAACTATCTTGTTAGCAGCAGCAGGACAAGCTTGCCCATTCTTACTTGCTCTTACCAATTGTTCTCTTCTCAATTTACTCTTACTATCCTATAACGAACTGGGAGGTGTCATGCCCTCTTATGTGGGACAACTTTCTACAAAACTTGAAATATTAGGATTGGGTGTCAACCAAATAAGAGGGAATATTCCTCCACTGATTGGAAACCTCACCGGCTTAACTCTACTATCTTTAGGGAAAAATCATTTGACGGGGAAAATTCCACGCACAATCAGTATGCTTCAAAGGTTGGAGGGATTATACTTAGGTTGGAACAATTTACAAGGACACGTCCCGATGGAGATTGGAAAACTCAAAAGCCTAGGGCTTCTAGCTCTCCTAGAAAATAAACTTTCAGAAATATTCCAGACTCCTGTCCCATCTTCAACAAATTAGACAACTCTACCTTAATCACAACCAACTAAGCGGTGAGATTCCTTCAAGCCTAGGTGAATGCTCAAATTTGGAGCTGCTCGACCTCTCATACAACAGGTTCCATGGACGCATACCTCCACAGGTGGCGGGCCTCCCAAATTTAGCTTTCTTTTCAACCTTTCAAATAATTTATTGCAGGGCCCCCTACCTTTGGAACTCAGCAAGATGAATAAAGTTTTAGCCATAGATATTTCCGGAAATCATTTAACAAGCCATATACCAAATGCACGATGGAGACTGCATTTCTCTTGAGCATCCGAATCTTTCTTCTAACCAACTCCAAGGTCCAATTCAGATTCTTTTGGTAAACTTCTAAATCTCCAAGATTTAGATCTATCCTCCAACAATTTGTCCAGGCACAATACCAATGTCTCTCGGAAAATTGAAAGTGTTACAACATTTGAACTTTTCTTTAAACAAGTTGTCAGGGCAAGTCCCAAAAGATGGGGTTTTAAAAATCTCAACACAACATCATTTACTGGAAATCTCGGCTGTGTGGACTTTGGATACGCTTGCCACCATGCTCTGCTCCCAAACACAAAAGTCTTAAACAATTTAAAAGGGTTTTCATACCTATTGGGACTGCTACATTCGTCACATGTTGTGTATTGATGGGATTCTTATGGAGGCGATATTGCAAGAGATACCCTATGTTCTTACACCCCTCATTTGAAGTGGGTCTGAGAGAATTTCATTTCAAGAGCTTCTTGATGCAAGTGATGGATTTAATGAGGCCAACTTGTTGGGAGTTGGGAGTTTTGGAAAAGTGTACAAAGGGGTTTTGAGGAATGATACAATGGTTGCAATCAAAGTTCTTAACTTGGAGAATGAAGATGTAGGAAAAAGCTTTGAGAGAGAGTGCAATGTTTTGAGAAGAGTACGACATAGAAATCTTCTTAGAATCATATCCTCTTATTCAGATCCACATTTCAAGGCCTTAATATTTCCTCTTGTGCCAAGTGGGAGCCTCGACAAGTTCTTATATCCTGCATGGGTGGACATACTTCTCATCGGCAGGTGTGTAGTTTGGATTTGATTCAAAGGTTGAGTATAGCAATTGACATTGCACAAGGCATGGAGTACCTTCATCACCATTGTTTTGTGCAAGTCATCCATTGTGATTTAAAGCCCGCCAATGTGCTTCTTGGTGAGGATATGAATGACTTATTTAATGAGACTTTGGCATTTCAAAAGTATGCTTTGGAAACTCTATGGATTCATACACTTCTACACATACACTAAAAGGATCCATTGGATATATTGCCCCAGGTATGAGTTCAATTAGTTATCATGAAAAAATGTCAATTTTATTTATTATTGAAAATTGTGAATATAAATCCTTATGTTGAGTTCTCATTGATGCGAGAATATGGAGTAAGCAAAGGTGTTACTACAAAAGGAGATGTCTACAGCTATGGAATATTGTTGTTAGAGATGTTGACAAGAAAGAAGCCAACCAATAGCATGTTTGTAGATGGAATGAACTTGTAAAAGTGGGCGAGAAGAGGTTATCCGGATAAAATAGAAGAAGTTGTTGATAGTCATTTTCTAAGTGCTACAAACAATGAAGATGAAGTGTTCAACTGCCTTAGACAACTCATATGTGTGAGTTTTCTTTTTACAAAAGAATCTCCAGAAGAGCGGCCAAGTATGATTGACATCGTAAAAATATTGTATGATATCAAAACACTTTTCTTGGAGCTGCTTCAACTCCAACATTCCAAATGATTTATCACATCTCCTTCAAAGTACAAGTGTTGTTTCGCGAAACAATGAAAGCCAAAGTTCATCTTCATTCTAAAACAAAACAAAACAAAACAAAAAATTCCAAAGAAACAATATTGTGACACCTTTCAATATTTGCATACCATGATATTGATTTTGTGTTTGACTCGAGGCAAGTATTCTCTCTTAACAATTTCAATATAGGTGGGTTATTATTAAGGATCCTTGTATAAATGTAACTACTTCATTATTTACCATCGCTTTAATAATATGCAACAAGATGTGTTACTTGGTTTATTTTTAAATGACAATAATAATTTGTAATAAGGTTTTTACCAAAGTTGTCATTCTTCATTTTGAAAAACATTTGGTAAGCATTAACAAATTATTTCTATAGAGAATATGGTTTTGGCTATTAATAAATACAATATAGTATGTTCTTACATTGATTTTAATATTTTTTTAATAGTTTCTCATCTCATGTATAAGAAACTTTATACTAATTTTTTTCTTTTGGTATTCGCTTGTTAACTATACATAATTGATGCAATAATTTTTAGTTTGATACCCTAGATCAAATATAGACTATATAACCAAAGAATATTTGGTAGTAGACAACAAAAGGAGTTATGAGTAGAAACATGATGGTTTTTTAGTGTTTCCTTTATTTTTATGGGAATGACAAGTAAAATGAACTAGGAGTAAAGCATGATTTCAAACTCTCAAGTTAAGAATATTAGAATGGAACCTTTTATAGATGGCCTGAATAAAATAGGATGGTTACATATGTTAAAGGTAGAAATCCCAAGAGATATAAAAAAAGGGATGAGCTTGGGTTCTCCTCGGAAAATTTCGAAAAATGGATATCTCTCACCAATGATACTAAGTCGAAGAAGATAATTATTCTCGTACATCTAATATAAAAAAATGTTAAAAGGCTTTAACTGATTATTTCATTCAACCTTTAATAAAAATACACAAGGCATTAATAGTGATGTGCCAAAATATTATTTAATTCAAACAAATGAAAAATTGTTTAGGTGAGTGCAATTGGAAGAGGTGGAGGTGAGAAAATATAATTTATACAACAGTTTTAAGTTCGTAGTGAGTAGAAATTATTATCATTATTATATTTATATAATTTTAAATTAGGTATACATTATTTATCGTGGTAGTTTGAGATAATATTTTGGGCATAATACCAAAAAAACTAGTATATCACTACATGTTGAGGTCATATCGCTCAACTATTGATCAAATTGTAAGGAATAATGTGTTGGAAAGCTTAGAATGAGTACCACATTTTGCAAGGGCATAGGACTTAGAAATTTATATATTTGACCCTTGAAAAATGCTCCAACGGGCCTAAAAATGTTAAATACAACCATGATAGAAAAAACCTAAAACGTATTAAAAATTGTATTTTTATGACTTTAAAGCTATGACTTCTTGGGGGAATTCTTGTCACACCAATCTTAACATTCTAAGTCAAATCACTTCATATTTTATTTTTAGACCATTCATTTCTTGTTAAAAATAGTTATAAAGGAAATGTCATAGAAATAATGGAATGAATTATAAGAAGCCTTGAGTCTGCAACTTCACATCTCTTAGTAGAGATTTCTACAATTCATAATATGTAGAATAAAGAGTGTTAGCCTCACATATCTTCTCACAGATTACTACCTTTTATTTGTAACACAAGGGCGTCACTTGGAAAAAAATTCCGAGAACACGTGTGATCATGGGATCCTCGAAGATTACCCCTTGTTTTTTTAGGATTACCACTACCTAATCTCATTATTGGACACCCTTTTACACCACTACCCCTAATTGTTCGATATACTTGTGTAAAATGGAAATAAATATTACTCATGTATGACCACACATGTGTTATATACCACCTTACCAAGTGAACCCCCCACCCCCCATCATTTGTAATTTCATGAGAGAAATAACTCATATATAATTAGCAAATCATGTTTCTCAATAGAGATGTGATCTCCCATCTCTTCTCAGATATAGTTGTATACCTCACATATCAATGAAATAGTAAATTATTTCATTCAAAATTTGTTCTTTATGTATATTCAATTTTCATTCATCCTTTGTTTATTTTTCTATGAATCAGTATATCATCATTGTATGCTACATAAATTTTTAGTTAAATCTCTTTTGGCTATAAAACATTAAATTTGTGCAATTTAGTGTGTTGTCCATTAATTTTTGTTAAAGTTTGGATCAAATATTCATCCATTTAATAAGGTTGTGTTGGGTGGAGAAGGATAGACATTGTTAATGTTTGGAGGAGGTGTTTCAACTTTTACATAAAATTTAATGTTCTTGGTTAAATGTAATAATAATCATTATAGGCAAACATCTTAATTTTGGAAATATCATATTTCAAAGGACATTTATTAAATTATATAACTTGTGGTGTTGAAACAATGATGAGCATGAATCAATGAGTTAAAGGGTAAGGTGTTGTGTAAGCCATGAATGATACCCCCATACCCCCTTTACTTTTACCTTCTAGATTTGGGCGTAAGTGAGGTAATAGGTGGTACTAGCATGGAGGAAATAAGGTTGTGGGAGGATGGGGAAGAGTGTTTGTGAAATTTTTAAGGATTTTTGTTTGTTTGCTTACATAGTCTTCGGTGTTTTATCTACTACTATGATAAAAAAAAGACAATGTGAGTATAATGGGTAGTTATTGAGGTAGTAAAAGAAGATCTTAGCTTTTGCCACAAAGGATCAGCTGTGGCTCTTTAAATTTCTTATTTTATACTCAATTTGGTATTGATCTCTTTCTTTCCCATACTCTATATTTTTCTAGGTTTTGAGAGGCTTCCCTTGGATAGATTTTTTTCGCCTTTAGTTTTTCTTAGCAAAAGGTTTGAAAAAGAGATGTGGTATTTGGGATTTTAATGGTTTAATCCTTTGGCTTAGATATTTTTTGCTTGTAAGGTATATTTTTGAATATTTGCATCTTGTTGTGGCCTATTGATTTCAAATTTGAATAGTGGAAATCTTGTTTATGAAATAGGCATCAATATGTTAAAAATTTTAAGGCATAATTATTATTATTATTGGGAAAAATCATTTTGTAGGTTTTAAGAGCATTTAAATATACATTGATGCACTTTTGGTTAGGGATTTAATTGAATGGAAACCATGGACTATGCATCTAGATCCTTCCCACTAAAAATCACTTACATGCAACAAAGACACATCAAAAAACTAATTTTTTATGTTTTCTTGATGGGAAACTACAAAACAAATAAAAATAATGACTCTCGACTTTATTATTGACTCATACCATACAAAGATACAATACCAGACTCGCCAATAAACATGATTTTATCCTACAACTCTATGTGTCAACCTTTGCACACTCCTAAGCAAGTCATTCTTGCGAGATAGCCATAATTGTAGTTCAAGAAGAACAAAATTGTATTCCAGCCTCAAACTACTCGGTATCACTACCCATGCACGACCAAAAAGAACTCATTCAGGTTTATCATGAATCTCATAAGGAAATGCCACGAAATGAAAAACACTTCATCCTACATACATGAGATGTGTCAATTCCTTGTCATAATCATTTAACTTCTTGTCGATTACACTCGATCAAATTGGTTGGGGTGTTAACTTCCGACCTCGATCGATACATGAAAATGTGTTAATGTTTCATACTTGGAATGTGATGCATATCTAGATGGGTGATGCACTTCACAAAATTTATCCATAAACCTACTCCTTCCATTAGTTCCAAATTATTATAAACTTATTTGTTATGCAAGATGTTCCAGACCTCCTTGTTACACATAGGTGTTCATCATGTATTTTCATAGGAAATCTTAAGCTTCACAATTTTTTTATATAAGTTCGTAGTGACTCATACACATAGGGTTTTGTGGATATTAGGTAAATTTCTTCTACCAACAATATTGTGCATATTTTTACAAATATTTACATACAACCAATGCAACAAGAGGTTCACTCCCATGTGTGGATTATAATGGTTTAGATCCTTTAAAAATAAAGATGTATGGACATGCTTGATTTCTATCTATTTTTGGTTTATCCTAGAGTGTTTGTGAACCTGGATGCTCCTCCATCATACACCACAGGTAGGTGAAATAAACCATGAGATTTTCCTTATGAATATTTCATAAGATATTCTATGGTTTTTTATGTTTGGAAATATTGAATGTACTCATCCAAGCTATGTGTTCAATTTTTATTTCTATTTCACAATGTAGTCCATGTATTTTTCTCGAGCGCTAGTATTCTTGATGATTTGGGATCATATCAACATCTCAATCTCTTCTCTCACTCTCTTGATAACGTTTGTCTCAAGTCCATAATTAAAGAATTTGAACATACATTCTCATCACTAATTTATCTATCATATTATGGGTACAAATATACACATTGAATATTAGTGACATATCAATCCCATCGGGTATCCCTATATATCATAGGCATTTAATACAAACTTCCTTAAAATCGTATAGTCCAACCTTCTTCCACTTCAACTTATCATATGTTCCTCTTGGGGTCGTTCTTTCCTTAAATGAGTTAAAACCATGTCATCCATTTGAAATTATTGTCATTTTCTCCTCATATCAACATGTTCCTTATATTTTTATATATTCCTTTCCAACTTCTAATTTACTTTCGATAAATATTCCATTCATATACTAATTTAAATGTTATGCTTTAACAATATTTTTAATTACATTGTTCTCTCACAATTTTATAAACCTTATTTGGCTACACTCATACAAAATATAGAATGGGGTCTTTTGGTGCTTCTAAAGACTAAATTGGTGTAAGTAAATTTACCTTGTGTTAAGACCGAATCCCACATCCCTATTTTTCTTCCCATAATATATTGCAATGATTAACAAAAAATTGAAATAGATTAATAATTCTTTTATTTACAAAATTTATTTAACCATCCATTATAGATAGTATACTAAACTGAATCACAACTTGGTATCCATCATATTCCATGATTTCCTTCAAATATGCCCAACGATTTTTTATCCCAGATAGATATGTAATGATCTTAGGAAATTCATGCAACCAAGAAACTTCTATAATTTTTTTAAATATTTATGCACATGGTACTTTTCTTGCATGCTAAAAAATGATACATTTTGGAAAATCTATCCACATAATAAAAAATGAGTCATGGCCTTTCTAATTTCTAATAAATCATAAAAAAAAAATCCATCTTGATGTGTTCCTATGGTCTCTCCATAATAAGCATTGGTTGGCACAACCCTTTATTCTGAATTTTACCTTTTCTAATTGGTAGATTTTTCATCCCTACACAAATGTTATTACATTTATACCCATCTTGGGCCAGTAAAAAATATCATCGATATATTCCCAAAATGACTAGTTAATCCTTCACTACACTTCTCCTTGACCAAATTCCCCTTCGTTGATTATCTAGGTATACAACAAATTCCTTCTCTAAATAAAATATTTCTTGTAAGAAATACTCCAATAATGGAATTTTATCCAAGCTCATTAGATCATTGCATTTTTTCCATGTATTGTTAAATATACATCCTTCCAATATATTTTCTTTATGAAATTTGTATACACCTTATTTTTCATTCTCACTAATGATTTCTTTTTGTAGGCTATTGTGGCATTAATCTCCATGAGTTTGTTCCTTAAATGGTGTCATCAAGAGCAGGGTTGGGTTGGTTAGTAGTATCTATTAAGATATTCATTATGCATATTATTTCCTTAGCTTTTACCAACACCCCTTCGTACCCTTATTACCATCTATAGACACCCTAAAAATGCATACCTATTTCTAGATTATTCTTGGTTATCCATATCCTATCTACATCCACATCCCTTTAGTATTAATTAAATTAATTCTATCCCATTAGAATTCACCTCCATCCTTTAGAATTAATTAAATTAATTATATTGTGCTTAAGTCCATCCTTGTATAATTAATTAAATTAATTTTATCATGCTTAAACCATACTCCAACATCCCTTGGAAAATTTAATTAATAGCCATTTACCCACTCACATCTCTTAGCTAATTTGATTATTTATTTAAATATAAATAAATATATTTATCTACTCATACTCCACTTCACTATCCTAGTCACTCAAGTTAAACTACATCACTCCACTCCACTCCTAGAATTCTACAAAGGTGGAAGCAACAAAAATGTACGTACAAACACCTTCTCAAATAAAACTTATTGCCAACTAAAAATTCATTCCATCAATGGATATTCAATCCATCCAAATACCATAACCAAATCCAATGGATATTTCAATTAAATGCATTCATGATCTCATTAAGAACTTTTATCCACTCCATATCCTCCTTCCATTATAAATAACATACTATATCCTTCATAAATAATCCTTGGAAGCTTTAAGCAATTGCAGCAAACCTCTACTCTTTTTCCATTTGAATTCTCATACCGAAAGGTTGTCTTAATGTTCACCAACTTTATCATAGCATTCCTCCTCCATTTGGAAGCAAGCTTGGAGCATTCATAACCAAACCATTTCAAGAGATCCAAAAGCTGTGTTTTCACTTTAGTTATCTCATCTTGAGGTTCAAGAAGAGCTTGTAGAAAGGTTACTGTATTTTGTTTTATTGTCTTTCATTTGCTTGAGTGTTTAATTGTATACACAATCTTATTACCCTTTTTAATACTCTTATAGCATTCGTATGACCATCTTACTTCTTCTTTAGTATCATCACCTACACGCGTATTTATAACACCTTCGGATCCCCTTCTCTCACCTTCATAGTTTTTGTAAGTGTTTTATCTACCTCTATGTTCTTCCCTCTCCTTACTTTTGTGTAGTTCCATTTGTGATTGAAAGAATTAACCGTGATTTATTTCATCTAGTAGAACCTTTTTTGGATGATAACATTGATTATTAAGAGAGATCACAACTTTAGGTCATGTGCCCCTATTTAAGGGCATAATTATTTCCATTTCTCTATCATCTTTGCCACATATACTTTCACTTAAAAATATTCCCTTAAAAAGGTTTAATAAGTATAGGTTTTATTGTAGCTTATACTTGGAGGTCTACTTTGGAGCATTGGGATCTAGAACTGGACGGATAAGAGCTATAACGGTGAGATTTTCCAAGTTTTTGGATTCCCTAATTTTGGCATAATTAAGTCTTCTACATATCCTCTTGTGATCCACCCATGACAACTCTCTCAAGGGTGTTATTAACCCCAAGGTTAATGTGCCAAAATTATCTTCACAAAGTAAGTATCCCTAAACCTTATCTTGCCTTTATGATTGGTTTAAATTTTTATGTTTGATGTATCTTGTATTAGACTAGAATAAAGTAGCATATCTTTGTTTATCAAATTATTTTGATATTGGCATTTTATATTATCTTTCACATGGCTTTGCAACCCTTAGATTATGTATTTTACAACACTTCCTTAATATCTTTATCTTTGCAACCTTGGGATAATAATAGGATCTCATCTCTTATCGTAGACATAGGATTTTAAACCTTACACATTTGATAGAGTTTGGATTATAATTTTAGAGATCCACACCTATTATGCCTCTTGGCATTATATCTTTTAAATTTAGTTTGGCCCTATAATGGTGTTTTACTTATATCATAGTCTAAAATATTGAGGAGAGAGAGAGAGAGAGAAGAAAATCACATCAAACATCTTAGCATACATAAATTTTTGTGAGCACAATGTGAAACTCTATCATTGATTGAGTTATATCCACATTTTATTTTATATCTTCTTTTATTGACTCCTTATCTACATTAATTCTCATCCTAGCTCTTTATCATTAAACATTTGGTAAGTGACCCTTGCTTGTCAAAATTTTCTCTTTTAGTTTCTATGTTCAATTCCCATGCACTTATCTCAAAACCTTTCACATATAATCATGTTTTCTCCTATATCATTCATGGAAGTATATCTAAAATTGAATTTTTGGTTTATGTGGTTTCACCTACAACATCTAATTATCTTATTTAGGTTAATAATGGGTCATTAGAGGAAATGTACTTTAAGTAATTTTTCTAATTGTGAGTTGAGTTAATTACCTTTTTGGGTTACCTAATTCCCACTATATAATTTACCTTCCTATGCACATTTTGGCTAATGAGATAATGAGTTTATGCATCAATGAACAATTTCATGTTTTTTTGAAGACAAGCTTTTTATTTTTTAGATTTTTGGATTTCACTACTACACACAAGGTCTTATTTATGCATTCAATCATATCATATCCCGATCCTCGATTGTGGCCCACTCTAACATGGTATCATATATTTTTTAGTAGTCGAATTTTATAGCCTCTATTGTGAGATGTAACATTCTAGCTCATTCGGTATTTTTTGTTGATTTCAATCTTCAAAATTTTGGTGGCATTTATAGAAAATCCACAAAAAAAAAATCCCCATCGAGTCTCTAGATGAAAACGGACAATGTCATTGAATTGAGAAAAAAATGCCAAAACAAGTTGATTGATTATTCACACAACCAAGTTATATGACAGCCAATTTTGACCATTTTAGGAGAGTTTGAAGGTTTTTGAATTCTACAAAACTCATCGAGTCTCGGGCTCAAAAATAAAAATTAAAACTATTTCTATTTTTTCTAGGTTTTTCGAAATACTTGGTGGGTATTTGTTGTTTTATGTGGAAGACGTACATATTTTTCAATATTTAGGGTTTTCCTTGTAGTTTTATCACAATGTGCACCTGCTCTACATGTATCAAAACCCAACTCAATGCATTTCAAGATTTTCGGGCTATTTTTCAAGTTGAAAACCCCGACACACTCCTCTGAAGTCTATTTTGGGTTATTGGACCTTTAGTACATGTTGACAAATTCGGAGCTTTCGAGCTTTTTGTGCAAGTTGACAAGTTCGGGCTTTTGGGATTTTTGTGCACATTGGAAAGCTTGGGTTTTCAAGGTTTTGGTACACACCGACACCACATGAAACTTACAATAAAAAACCTGACCCTAGTCAACGCCTAGTGTATTTCAGTTTTCAGATTTTGGTGCATTACTGACACAATTTGCAACTTGCATTCAAACCCCGATCCCTGGTCAATGCAAAGTGTATTTCGGGTTTTACAAGTTGTTTGACAAGTGAAAAATCATGACTCGGTGTAATCTGATTTTTATGTTGCTTTTCAATCTTGAAACTCGAGGCGGTGGATTTGGGGTTTCATCCTATTTTTCAAACATCGGTCCCAACACACGCTTTCAACAAATTTTGATTTGGGTCACTTCCTCAACATGCTTCGGGTTGTGATGACTTGCATGCATATGCAAAAACCTTAACCCAATGCAATTCAAGATTTTTAAGGTGTTGAACAAGTCAAAAGATCTAACCCTTGTTTTTCAAGTTTTTGTGACTTGCGTGCACACACCAAAACCACAAATAGTGCATTTTGGGTTTTCCAAGGTTTTGAGAAAGGCATAAACTCGAAAAATTTCATGCACGTGTCAAATTTTAACATGAAGGTATCATTACTATTCTTACCAATGTCTCTCGGGAAAATTGAAATTGATACAACATTTGAACTTTTCTTTAAACAAGTTGTGGCAAGTCCCAAAAGATGGGGTTTTTAAAAATCTCAACACAACATCATTTATTGGAAATCTTGGCTTGTGTGGACTTTGGATATGCTTGCCACCATGCTCTACTCCCAAACACAAAAGTTTAAAAGGGTTTTCATACCTATTGGGACTGCTACATTTGTCACATGTTATGTATTGATGGGATTCTTATGGAGGCGATATTGCAAGAGACACCCTATGTTCTCAAGAGCTTCTCGATGCAACTGATGGATTTAATGATGCCAACTTTTTGGGAGTTGGTAGTTTTGGAAAAGTGTACAAAGGGGTTTTGAGGAATGACACAATGGTTGTGATCAAAGTTCTTAACTTGGGAATGAGGATGTAGGAAAAAGCTTTGCGAGAGAGTGCAATGTCTTGAGAAGAGTACGACATAGAAATCTAATTAGAATCATATCTTCTTATTCAAATCCACATTTCAAGGCCTTAATATTTCCTCTTGTGCCAAGTGGGAGCCTCGACAAGTTCTTATATCCTATGGGTGAACATACTTCTCATCAACAAGTGTGTAGTTTGGATTTGATTCAAAGGTTGAGTATAGTAATTGACATTGCACAAGGCATGGAGTACCGTCATCACCATTGTTTTGTACAAGTCATCCATTGTGATTTAAAGCCCGCCAATGTGATTCTTGGTGAGGATATGACATCTTATTTAACAAACTTTGGCATTTCAAAAATATGCTTTGGAAATCTATGGATTCATGCACTTCTACATGTACACTAAAAGGATCCATTGGCTATATTGCTCCAGGTATGATTTCAATTAGTTATCATGAAAAAATTTGATTTTTTTTGTTATTGAAAATTGTGAATATAAATCCTTATGTTGAGTTCTCATGACTGCAAAATATGGATAAAGTAGACGTGTTACTACAAAAGGAGATGTCTACATATATGGAATATTATTGTTAGAGATCTTGACAAGAAAGAAGCCAACCAATAGCATGTTTGTAGATGGAATGAACTTACAAAAGTGGGCGAGAAGAGGTTATCCGGATAAAATAGAAGAAGTTGTTGACATTCATTTGCTAAGTGTTGCTACAAACAATGAAGATGAAGTGTTCAACTTCCTTAAACAACTCATATGTGTGAGTTTTCTTTGTACAAAAGAATCTCGGAAGAACGACCAAGTATGATTGACATTGTGAAAATATTACATGATATCAAAACACTTTTCTTGGAGTTGCTTCAACTCCAACATTCCATTCAGATTTATCACATCTCCTTCAAAGTACAAGTGTTGTTTGCGAAACAATGAAAGCCAAAGTTTGTCTTCATTCTAAAACAAAACGAAAAACACTTCCAAAGAAGCAATATTGTGACACCTTTCAATATTTGCATACCATGATATTGATTTTGTGTTTGACTCGGGCAAGTCTTCTCTCTTAAAAATTTAGATATATGTCGGTTATTATTCAAAATCCTTGTATAAATGTAAGTACTTCATTATTGACCATCACTTTAATAATATGCAACGAGATGTGTTACTTGGTTTATTTTGAAATGACAAAAATAATTTGTAATAAGGTTTTTATCAAAGTTGTCATTCTTCATGTTGAAAAACATTTGGTAAGCATCAACAACTATAGAGAACAAGTTTTTGGCTATTAATAAATACACAATAGTATGTTATTATTACACGCTTTTAATAAAAAATAATAATAGTTTCTCATCTCATGTATAGGAAACTTTATATTGGTTTTTTTCTTTTGGTATTCACTTGTTAATCATACATAAGCTGATGTAATAATTTTTAGTTTGGTACCTGTCAAATATATACTATGTAACCAAAGAATATTTGGAAGTAGACAACAAAAGGAGTTATGAGTAGAAACATGATGATCTTTTAGTGTTGCCTTTATTGTTATGGGAATGACAAATAAAATGAACTAGGGGTAAAGCACAATTTCAAACTCTTATGTTAAGAATATTAGAATGGAGCATTTTATAGATGGTCTAAAAAAATAGGATGGTTACATATGTTAAAGGTAGAAATACCAAGAGATATAAAAAGGGATTAGATTGAGTTCTCCTTGGAAAAATTGGAAGAATAGATATCTCTCAATCATTGATACTAAGTTGAAGAAGATAATTATTCTTGTACATCTAATATCAACAAATGTTAAAAGGCTTTGACCGATTATTTCATTCAACCTTTAATAAAAATACATGAGGCATTAACAATGACGTGTCAAAATCTTATTTAATTTAAACAAATGAAAAAATGTTTAGATTGAGTGCAATTGGAAGAGGTGGAGGTGAGAAAATATAATTTATATAATATTTTTAAGTTCGTAGTGAGTAGAAATTATTATTCTTATATTTATATAATTTTTAATTAGGTATACAATATTTATCTAAGTGGCAGTTTGAGGTAGTATTTAGGGCATAATACCAAAAAAACTAGTATATCAATAGTGTGTCACTACACGTTGAGGTAATATCAATAGACTATTGACCAAATTGTAAGGGATAATATGTCTTGGAAAGCTTAAAATAAATACCACATTGTGCAATGGAATATGAATTAGAAATGTCTATATTTGACCCTTGAAAAATGCTCCAACATGCCTAAAAATGTATAAAACAACCATGATAAAAAAACCTAAAATGTATTAAAATTGTATTTTTATGAGTTTCAAGCTATGACTTCTTAGGGGAATGCTTGTCACACCAATATTAACATTCCAAGTCAAATCATTTAATATTTTATTTTTATACATGGATTCATTTCTTGTTAAAAATGGCTATAAAGGAAATGTCATAGAAATAATGAAATGAATTATAAGAAGCTTTGAGTCTTGCAAAGCATCACATCTCTTAGTAGAGATTTCTTCAATTCATAATATGTAGAATAAAGAGTGGTAGCCTCACATCTCTTCTCGTATATTACTACCATTTATTTGTAACACAAGAGCGTCACTTGGAAAAAATGTCTAGAACACATGTGATCATGGGATTGTGAAGATGCCCTTAAATTTTTAGGATTTATCACTACATAATCTCATTATTGGACCCCATTTTACACCACTACCCCTAATTATTCTGATATAGTTGTGTAAAATGTAAATAAATATTACTCATGTATGATTGCACATGTTATATACCACCTTATTAAGTCAACCCCAATCATTTGTAGTTACACGAGAGAAATAACTCATAAATTATAAATAGAAAATCATGTCTCTCAATAGAGATATGATCTCCTATCTCTTCTCGAGAGATAGTTGTATACCTCACATATCAATGAAATAATAAATTATTTCATTCAAAATTTGTTCTTTGTGTATATTTAATTTTCATTCATCCATTATTTATTTTTCAACGAATCTGTAATATCATTTTATGTTACAATAATTTTAAGTTAAATCACTTTTGGCTATAAAACATTAAATTTGTGTAATTTAGTGTGTTGTCCATCATTTTTATAAAATTTGGATCAAATATTCATGTTTATTTAATAAGGTTGTGTTGGTGGAGAATGGATAAGTTGTTGTTAGTGTTTAGAGGAGGTGTTTCAACATTTTTACATAAAAATTAATGTTCTTGGTTAAATGTAATGATAATCATTATAGGAAAACATCTCAATTTTAGAAATATCATATTTCGAAGGGAATTTATTAAAGTATATAACTCGTGGCGTTGAAAAACGATGAGCATGAATCGATGATCTAAAGGGTAAGGTGTTGTGTAAGCCATGAATGCTACCCCCACGTCCCCCTCTACTTTTAGATTCTAGATTTGGGCGCAATTGAGGTAATAGGTTGTACTAGCATGGAGGAAATAAGGTGGTGGCATAATGGGGAAGAGTGTTTGTGAAAATTTTAAAGGATTTTTGTTTATTTTCTTACATAGTATTTGGTGTCTATCTACGACTATGATAAAAAAAAATGTGAGTACAATGGGCAGTCGTTGAGGTAGTAAAACGATGATCTTATCTTTCTACCACAAAGGATCTACTATGACTCTTTAAATTTCTTGTTTTATACTCAATTTGGTATTGATCTCTTTCTTTCCCATTCTCTATATTTTTCTAGCTTTTGAGAGGCTTCCTTGGGTAATTTTTTTATCCTTTAGTTTTTCTTAGCAAAGGTTTGAAAAAGAGATGTGACATTTGGGATTTTAAGGGTTTAATCCTTTGGCTTAGATATTTTTGGATTGCAAGGTATATTTTTGAATATTTGCATCTTGTTGTGTCCTATTGATTTCAAATTGGAATTGTGGAAATCTCGTTTATGAAATAGGAATCATTATATTAACTTTTTAAGGCATCAATATTGTTATTATTTAGATTTTTTAAAGGTTTTACAAGCATTTAAAGATACAATGATGCACTCGTGGTTAGGGATTTAAGTGAATGGAAACCATGGACTATGCATCTAGATCCTTCCCACTCAAAAATCACTTACATGTAGTAAAGGTACATCAAAAAACTTAATTTTTTATGTTTTCTTGATGGGAAACTAAAACAAATAAAAATCATGACTCTCATATTTATTATTGGCTCATAACCATATAGAGATACAATACTAGACTTCCATGAACATGGTTTTAACCTACAACTCTATGTGTTAACCTCTGCAAACTCCAGCAAGTCATTCTTGCAAGATATACATAATTGTAGTTTAAGAACAACAACATTGTATTCCAGCCTCAAACTACTTGTGTCAAAAAAACTAATTCATGTTTATCATGAATCGATAAGGAAATTCCATGAAAGGAAAAACACTTCATCCTCAATCCACGAGATGTGTCGGTTCCTTGTCATAATAATTTAACTTATTGTCAAGTACACTAATCAAGTTGTTTGGGGTGTTAACATCCGACCTCAAACCGATACATGAAAATGTGTTAATGTTTCATATATGGAATGTGATGCATATATAGATGGGTGATGCACTTCATGAAGTTAGTCATAAAACCTACTCCTTTCATTAGTTCCAAATTATTATAAACTTATTTATTGTACAAGATGTTCCAGCATCCTTATTACACATAGGTGTTCACCCATTATTTGCATCTAGGAAATATTAAAATTCACATATATTTTTAAATATAAGTTCGTAGCGAATTATACACAAAGTGTTTTGTGGTTATTATGTAAACTTATTCCACCAAGTATATTGTGCACATGTTTATAAATATTTACATACAACCAAAGCAACAAGAGGTTCACTCCCATGTGTGGATCATAATGGTTTATATCCTTTAAAAAATCAATATGTATGAACACACTTGATTTCTATCTATTTTTGGTTGATCCAGATTGTTTGTGACCCAGGTGCTCCTCCATCATACACCACATGTAAGTGAAATTAACCATGAGATTTTTCTTATGAACATTTCATAAGATCTTCTATGGATTTTATTGTTTGGAAATATTGAATGTACTCATCCAAGCTATGTGCTCAATTTTTATTTCTATTTCACAATGTAGTGCATGTACTTGTCTCCTCTAGTATTCTTGATGATTTGGGATTATATCAACATCTCAATCTCTTCTTTCACTCTCTTGAGAATTTTTTCTAAAGTCCACAATTAAAAATTTTGAGCCTACATTCTCATCACTAATTTATCTATCATAGTATGGGTACAAATCTATACATTGAATTTTAGTGACATATCAATCCCATCGGTTACCCCTATATCATAGGCATTTTCTACAAACTTCCTTAAAATCTTGTATAGGAAAACCTTCTTTCACTTCAACTTATCATATGTTCATCTTGGGGGCGTTCTTTCCTTGTATGAGATAAAACCATGTCATCCACTTTAAATTATTGTTATATTCTCCTCATATCAATGTGTTTCTTATATTTCTCTCTATTCATTTCCAACTTCTTATTTACTTTCTCATTTATTCCAGCCATATACTAATATAAATGTTATGCTTTAACACTCTTTTCAATTACATTGTTATCTCACAATTTTATAAACCATACAAAATATAGAATGGGGTCCTTTGGTGCTTCTATTGACTAAATTGGTGTAAGTAAATTTACCTTGTGTTAAGAGTGAATCCCACATCCCTAGTTTTCTTTCCATAATATATGGCCACAGATTAACAAAAAAATGAAATAGATTATCCATAATTTTATTTACAACCTTTATTTAACCATCCATTATAGATAATATACTAAATTGAATCACAACTTGGTATCGATTGTATTCCATGATTTCCTTCAAATATGCCCAATTTTTTTTATCCCAGATAGATACTATGATATTAGGAAATCCATGCAACCAAAAATAATCTATAATTTTTTAAAATATTTATGCACATGGTACTTTTCTTTCATGCTACAAAATGATACATTTTGGAAAATCTATCCACATAATAAAAATGAATCATGGCCTTTTTGATTTCTAGTCATAAAACAAAGTCCATCTTGATGTGTTCTTACATTATGTCCGTAATAAGCGTTGGTTAGTACAACTCCTTATTATGAATTTAACCTTTTTCTAATTGGTAAATTTTTCATCCCTACGCAAATGTTCCTACACTTATACCCATCTTGGGCCGATAAAAATCTCATGGAGATGTTCCCAAAATGACTAGTTAATCCTTTAATACACTTTTCCTTGATCAAATTCCCCTTCATTAGTTAGGAAACCTTCATGGTCACATCCACTATCAGTTAGTAAACCTTTCTCGTATAAGGTTTCTAGATTTATCCTTTAATTAACTTGTGGGTTCAATTCCCACCGCTCTTAGTGCCTACTATAGTTTAAGAAAAATCCACATTTATCAAAACCATTTGATGGAGATATTCCTTCAACACTTGGTTTTCTCCCACATTTAAAGTGGATTTCTCTTGGTCATAAAAATTTGACCGATAACATTCCCCACACCATTGGAAACATATCCTCTTTAAACTATTTATTTTTTCTCGAGAACAACTGGAAGGAAATGTTCCTTGGGATTTGGGTATACTATCTCCACTCACTCTACTCTCTCTATACCACAACCATATCTCGAGCACATTCCTTCCTCCTTAACAAATTGCACTAGTCTCAGTAAATCTTGGATATAGGTACCAATGACTTGTCCGGAGAGATTCCAAGTGAATTGTGTGCCACAAATACAAGATTGTATACGGGGTGGTAATAGCCTTAGATATAGGATTCTTGTTACGCTCAAAATTCTAGATCTTCTATCTCTTCAAGAAAATAATCTTTCAGAAATATTCTCGACTCTGTCCCACCTCCAACAAATTAGAATGCTCGACCTTAATCACAACCAATTAAGTAGTGATATTCATGTAAGCCTAGGTGAATGCTTGAAGTTGGAACTGCTCGACCTCTCATACAACAGGCTCCATGGACACATACCTCCATAGGTGGCCGGTATCCCATATTTGGATTTCTTTGCCAACCTTTCAAATAATTTATTGTAGGGTCCCCCGCCTTTGGAACTTAGCAAGATGAATAAATTTCGGCCATAGATATTTCAAATCAATTAACAATCCATATTCCAAATGCAATTAGAGATTGTATTGCTCTTGATAATCTGAATCTTTCTTCTAAAAACTCCAAGGTCCAATTCTATATTCTCTTGGTAAACTTATAAATCTCCAAGATTTAGATCTATTCTCCAACAATTTGTCACCACAATCCCAATGTCTTTGGGAAAATTGAAAATGTTACAACATTTGAAATTTTCTTTTAAAAAGTTGTTGGGAAAGTCCGAAAAGATGGGGTTTTCAAAAATCTCAACACAACATCATTTACTGGAAATATTGGCCTATGTCGACTTTGGATATGATTGCCACCATGCTCTTCTCCCAAAGACAAAAGTCTTAAATAGTTTAAAAGGGTTTTCATACCTATTGGGACTCCAACATTTGTCACATGTTGTGTATTATTGGGATTATTTTGGAGGTGTTATTACAAGAGATGCCCTATGACCTCACAATCCTTTGAAGTGGGTCCTGAGAGAATTTCATTTCAAGAGATTCTCAATACAACTGATGGATTTAATGAGGCCAACTTGTTGGGAGTTGGTAGTTTTGGAAAAAGTGTACAAAGTGGTTTTGAGGGATGGTGCAATGGTTTTTACCAAAGTTCTTAACTTGGAGAATGAGGATGTAGAAAAAATATTTGAGAGAGAGTGCAATGTTTTGAGAAGAGTACAACATAGAAATCTACTTAGAATCATATCTTGTTATTTAGATCTAGACTTTAAGGCCTTAATATTTTATCAATGTTGAGAGAATCATATCCTCTTATTCAAATCCTGAGAGAATTTCATTTCAAGATATTCTCAATGCAACTGATGGATTTAATGAGGCCAACTTGTTGGGAGTTGGTATTTTTGGAAAAGTGTACAAAGGCATTTTGAGGGATGGTACAATGATTACCATCAAAGTTCTTAAATTGGAGAATGAGGATGTAGGCAAAATATTTGAGAGAGAGTGAAATGTTTTGAGAAGATTACGACATATAAATCTACTTATAATCATATCCTCTTATTCATATCCATAATTCAAGGCATTAATATTTTCTCTTGTGCCAAGTGGGAGCCTCGACAAGTTCTTATATCTTATGCGTGGACAAAATTATCATTGGCTGGTGTGTAGTTTGGATTTAATTCAAAGGTTGAGTGAGTATATCAATTGACATTACACAAGGCATAGAGTACCTTCATCACCATTGTTTTGTGCAAGTCATCCATTGTGATTTAAATCCCGCCAATGTGCTTCTTGGTGAGGATATGACATCTTATTTAAAATAATTTGGCATTTCAAAAATATGGTTTGTAAACTCTATGGATTCATGCACTTCTACATGTACACTAAAAGGATCCATTGGCTATATTTCTCCAGATATGAGTTCAATTAGTTATCATGAAAAATGTCAATTTTATTATTTTGTTTGTTATTGAAAATTGTGAATATAAATGCTTATGTTGAGTTCTCATGAATGCAAAATATGGAGTAAGAAGAGGTGTTACTAAAAAATAAGATGTCTACAACTATGGAATATTGTTGTTAAAGATGTTGACAAGAAAGAAGCCAACCAATAGCATGTTTGTAGATGGAATGAACTTGCAAAAGTGGGCCAGAAGAGGTTATCCAGATAAAATAGAAGAATTTGTTGACAGTCATTTGCTAAGTGCTGCTACAAACAATGAAGATGAAGTGTTCAAAATCCTTAGAAAACTCATATGTGTGAGTTTTCTTTGTATGAAAGAATCTCCAAGAAGAAGAACCAAGTATGATTGACATTGTGAAAATATTATATGATATCAAAAACACTTTTCTTGGAGCTACTTCGACTCCAACATTCCAGTCAAATTTATCACATCTCCTTGAAAGTACAAGTGTTGTTTGCAGAAATGATGAATTTCAAAGTTCATCCTTATTCTAAAAAAACAAAAAAAATCTAAAGAAACAATATTGTGACACCTTTTAATAGTTGTATACCATGATATTGGTTTTGTGTTTGACTTGGGAAAGTCTTCTCTCTTAACAATTTTAATATAGGTGGGTTATTATTCGGGATCCTTGTATTTAAATTTAAGTACTTCATTATTGATCATAACTTTAATACTATGTAACAAGATGTGTTACTTGGTTTATTTTGAAATGACAAAAATAATTTGTAATAAGGTTTTTACCAAAGTTGTCATTCTTCATTTTGAAAAACATTTGGTAAGCATCAACAAATTATTTTTATAGAGAACAAGTTTTTGGCTATTAATATATACACTATAGTATGTTATTACATTGCTTTTAATAATTTTTTAATAGTTTCTCATCTTATGTATAAGAAAATTTGTATTGGTTTTTCTTTCTTTTGGTATTCGCTTATTAATTATACATAATTGATGTAATAATTTTTAGTTTGATACCCTATCAAATATATACTATGTAACTAAAGAAGATTTGGTAGTAGACAACAAAAATATTTAAGAGTAGAAACATGATGTTTTTTTAGTGTTTCCTTTGTTTTTATGGGAATGACAAGTATAATAAACTAGGAGTAAAGCATGATTTTAAACGCTCGGGTTAAGAATATTAGAATGGAACCTTTTATATAGATGGTCCGAATAAAATAGGATGGCTACACATGTTAAAGGTAGAAATCTCAAGAGATATAAAAGGGATGAGATTGACTTCTCCTTGGAAAACTTAAAAGAATGGATATCTCTCAATCGGTGATATTAAGTTCAAAAAGATAATTATTCTCATACATCTAAAATCAAAAATGCTAAAAGGCTTTGACCGATTAATTCATTTAACCTTTCATAAAAAATACATGAGTGACTAACTAAAATTAACTATGAACAATGTAAATAAAGTAAATAAATGCAGTAAAGAAGTACGAAAGTAAGCTAAAAAACTATGCAAAATAAAATGATAACCCTAATGTGAAAAAGAGAAGAGGAAAGAACTCCAATTTAATAATGAGATGCTCATAGGATAATGTCGTAGTGATGACTAGAAAATAAAAAGTAGGAATGATTGTGCAGAAGTCCCAAAAAGGATGTATTTAGAGGATCTAGCTAGAATGGATCACCTAGAGAGGGACTTGGGCACCTACAGTGCACTCTAGTCTATAATTTGGGCACCACAGTGCGTGAAAAAACTTTGAAATTGATCTTTATTGGTTGGAAAATTTTCCGAAAACCTCATTGTTTATCACATTAGCTTCACCGTGTCGTGCCAAATGTCACCAATAATCCAAGATGAAAGAAATACCTACAATACCCCAAAATAAGCATCAAAACCTAAAACGAAAAAAATGCATATGAAGGGGTCAAACTGATCTCATCTACCACAATGGTGGACTTAATAACTTAGCATTGCACTACATCTCAGACCTAATGTAGTTTTATGTGCAAGTGTGTGTAAACATGCCCTAGTTTTCTCTTGTGTCAGTTGCACTTTGTGAAGTAGCGAATAATAAGCTGTGTAGAAAATGTAAAAGAATGTGTGCATGGAATAGAATAAAATTCCTCTCCCTATGAAGTTTGATGCAAATGTCCTAGCCTTGTGCCTTGATGATGGAGCTATGTGGGTGCAAGTGATATCCAATGCAATTAATAGATATAACTCTAGATGAGAGATAGTAGTAAGTGATGCTAGGCCCCTCATTATGGTCTCATAAATTTATATTTATAGGGTTCTCTTGATCTAATTTCGTAATTAACCTCGAAATGGCTGACCACCAAAAATATAAAGATGTAAAATGGCTAAAAAGAGCCCAAAAAGTGGTAGGAAAGTGCAAAAGGGACCGGGACACCCCTGGTGGGACCGGTGGCGCCTAAGTACTAATATGGACACCCCAAGAGAGGCTGAAATAACATGGGATTACTGAGTTTGACGAGCTGGGCATATGGGTGTAAGAGGTCGGTAATGAAGAAATAAAATAAAACAAGATGGCCAAAATATGATGGTTAGTTAGTAATTTCTTCACTCAAGAACCTTCCAAATAGTAGTATGAAACCGAGATAAATAATGTGTAAAGTGCATGATTTTGTGACTACATTTTGCTCCTACTTTCTATTGGTGAGTGGAAAGCTCGGTAAAATAAAGTAGATAGAGATGTATACCTGATGTCCATGAAGAGTGATGAAGAAGGCGTGTGAAAGGACTAGAAAAAGTGTGGAATGACAAAAATATGGAGGAGCGTGGAAACTAAAGATGAAAAATGTGCAAAGAAAAAGTAATGAGAGTGAACCTAGGGCTGGAATGCGTGTGTAGCTATTGCGGTGTGTGATGTACCTGCATGGTTAGTAAAGCATGTGTTGTCGTGAAGTGTTATTGTTGATGTTGTTGTTGTTGTTGCCCCCATTTGACTACTTATTTCTCATACGACTGACTGCAAGGAAAAAATGATCAATTAGTCAAATATGTATGTGTAAAATGCAATGTAAAAGACACATGTATATGAAAGCATGTAAATGTAAAATATGAAAATGTAAATATGTAAATGAAACATGTGCACCTAGTACATGTCAAGAAAGAGAGTGTAGAAGGATATCTTGTGCTACGAGTTTTTGGGCAATCTCATGCTATAGATTGAAGAAGTATAGGAGGAAATGTTCTCTATCCTCCTACCTTTAAATGCTTCCCGAATCGTGTTTATAGATATATTTGTATGTCTTGGTTTTTGGGTGATTCAATGTCACTTATCGAAGTAGTGTAGAGAGGCACACCCAATGTAACCTCCAAGCCTGTAACTACTTCCCAGGAATGCTAAGGACACCATGTCCTGTAAAATATGTTGTGTATGGGGTTCATAGACTAGTCTGAACCCACTCACTATATATAACTGAACCGAATCGGTGTAGAATCGTGTTAGTATGTAAAAACCCCCAAATGATGTCCCCCTCTTTGGGGGTACATGTGACGTCGTTGATAGGAGAATGCGGCCCCAAAAGAGGACGAACCGCATGAACTCTATACCTGTAAGGGAAGGTGGTAGAAACCAAGGCGTGCACAAATAAGGATGGATAGCCAAAGACAATTTTTAGTACCAAAATACATGCATGTAAGAAGACAATGTGTAATCTATGCAGATAGTGTAAAAGCTACCAAACAAAGTAGTGTAAACATTAAAAAAAGATAAGTCGCAAAAGTGGGTCACAAACATGAGACATCACTCACGATGTCACAAGACACACAAGGCCATCATGGCCGTAAAAAACAAACAATTATGAACACCAAACGTAGGGAAAATCCTACATACAAGAAGCAAACACTAATAGTCAAGTACAAACAATTAAAAGAAGTAGTCATGAAAACATGTAATCCTACAAAACAAGTGTTGCACATAGAACACCCATTAGAATGCTAGAGAAATAACCAATATGTCAAAGTGTGAATAACCAAGTAAGGTAAAGTGATAAGTAAAAAATGAAACAATAGCACTTGAAAAAGATGAATGTGGATGCCCCCAACGACCAGTATAAGAAGGGTAGAAGGCGAGCATCCATGTTGCGTGTAAAATATTTGTATCTACAATCACAACTAAACAAATACATGAATGGGCATATGTTGATGGTATAGATAATGACATAGAATAAATCAATATAATATGTGTAGTAAAGTGATAATGTAAAACACTAGTAAATAAGAGTGAATTCCCCAAAGATAATGCAATATGATATGGATGGATGAAATGGGATGCAAGATGGAATGATAGGAGTTGTCTGCCCCCCGAGTGAATGAAAATGTATGCAATGAGGCTCATTTTTTTCCCCCTCAGCAATCAAGAATGAAATGTAAACGAGAGTGTGTCATCGGAAATGGTCGAAATGTGTGTTGTGTCTAACCCACAATGATGAATGTATAGGTGTAGTGATGAGATGCGACCTAATAACGGTGTTTTTGTGAATCTTATAGCCAAAACATATAACACGACCAAATGAATGTATAAATAATGATTTAGCCTAAGCATATATCACTATAAGATGAAAGAAAGGAGTGGTGATGTAACCTAAGGTGTATCCCACTACAAAAGATAGAATAGGTGACAATTTAGCCTAAAGTGTATGTCACTAAATTTGGAAATTTCGCATGATGAACGGTTGAATAGTAAGTGTGAGAAGTGTAAGATTCATTTGATTTGTAAACCCTCGGTAGTCGAGTATGGGAACTAAATTGTGTCATCGGGTGGTGAGTGAAGCACATATAATACAATGTAGTATACGTAATGATGAAAGATGACCACGTGATTAGTAGAATGTGTAAATATGTAATGGGTAGAATGCAATTCTAGATGTGTAGAATGTGTATGATGTAATGTAATGTGTAAGATGATATAATGTTAGACTCATATGTGATGAAGCCTAGTATAGTATATGAAGGATGCAGAGGATGGAAATGCGCAGTGTAGATGAAGTGTAGAATGTAAAATGGACAATATGATCAATAGTATGTAACACTAGACAATAGAAGTATGATATATGCATAATGATGACTAATATGATGTATGATGTATGACGAATGATATGTGAATAAATGCGGTATGTAATTCCTATAGTAAAAGTGTGTGGGGTTCAATGTAGTAATCCCTCAACAAGAAAGTTTGAATTGAATAATAAGAGTATGTCACGGGAAATGACACTAGAATTTATGATGAGTATGCCTAATTGAGGATATGAATGTATAAAAGTGTAAAAGATGGTGAGTGTGACTATGTTAAGATGAGGTGGGAGGATGTGAAGTGTTATGCCCCCTAAGGGCATGTGAATGAATGAACTATCTAATGACTGTGAAGGACAGAGGTCCTTCATCTGCTATAGGAGATGAAATCGTATGACTATGCTCTAATAATGGTGGTATAGTAGATAAACATTGTGGTGGTGAATGAATTCTATGTGCATGCGAGGGATGACTATATGAAAAAGGTCGTGGCATCACAAAATGCGTCAGTGATGGAGATCTATGTGATGTGGAATGCGGAGGTGAAGAATATCTACGTGGAATAAACCGAGGTGGTGATCTATGCCAAGATGCAGTAATTGTTTGAGGAATAGGCCTATACCAATGTGTAGGACTAGTCAAATGATGCGTTGCATAGTCGATGCTCAAGTAGGTGAGCTAGGGGTAGATTTTTCTTTGAGCAACATAGAATGTGATGTGATAGAAGTAGGTGGTTCTTAGGAGGATCTTGACTGGCCAAAGAAGGAACACTAGAAATAGTGGCATGATGCTCAATAGATGTAGAAGGAGTAGTCTTTGGAGCCCATTTGGATGTAGCATTTGGAGATGGGCATGCAATAGAATGTTGTGTAGTGAATGAGATAAAGCCCTGATGTAAAGTAGGTAGACAATCGTAAGTAACTTGAGGGCCATTATGGAGGATGAAACAACGAAGGAAAGCATCCTTCATGTCATAGTAAGTATTGATGGACCCAAAGGGGAGATGAGTGTAACAAAGGCAATGCCTCAATGGTAAGACTATGTTGAAAGGCCTTGAGTAATAATCTATCATTAGAATAAGAGGTCATAGCCATGCGGCAATGTAGAAGATGAGCATGAGGATCACCAGTACCATCAAAGCAAGTGAATTTAGGAAATTTCAAATTATGAATCTTCTTAGGAATAGGGTTACCATGTAATGAGTTATTATCAATAGAAGCATAGTAAATTGTACTTGCTAGAGTAAGAGACTAGACCTGAGATTGTGACTAACCTACGACATGCATGAGAGGGATAATATCCTGTGAAGGAATAGTGGAAGATCACAATAATGTATTAAGAGGTTGTAACTTCTCATGGTGAGTGATCATAGGGATGTCAAGAGATGATAGAGGAGATTTTGATGTTAAAGGAACATTGGGAGTAGGTTTGAAGAAGCTATAGTAAATGATGTAGGTGGAATATCCATCTAAATCAATTGAATTCCCCTTCCTCATTTCCTGATTCAAAAAAATCAAATTAATCAAATAAAATAACCCAATCCTCACCACATGTCATTATTCTCCATGTTTTTCTACTATTGAATTAAAAATTCAAATTCAAATCCTCACCCACCCTTCGTGGTCCCCACTCACCTAAAATCCTCCACTTATGAATTAAAAATATAATTCAAATCCTCACCCATTCTTCGTGGCCCCCACTCATCTAATCTTGCCCACATTTTCAAACCACTCACCTAATCTTGCCCACATTTTCAAACCACTCACTTAATCTTGCCCACATTTTCAAACCATGATTACTTAAATTACTCTAAGTTAATCACTCCCCAGCTATAAATACAACCTTACCCCTCCCCTCTAAAGACACGGAGAATAAGCTTGAATGCCATATCTAAGTTCTTGCATCCTTTGAGAAAAGAACATCCTTTTGCCTCGTCCTAATGCCCAAATAGCCTCATAATCATTTTTCCCATCTAGTGCAAAGTAAGAGGATCGTTGTTGTAGGAAGGTCTTGCTCCGTCTTGAAGAAAAGCACCTACATATCACACAATCAGGGCTCAATCCAAGTTTCCTAGCCCATTCGAGGTTTTCTACGGAACATGAAGGAGGAGGTATGATTATTGGTATTTTACTTCCTTGTTAGTAGTGTATTTTTCCTAGCTTACATTCTGGCACGCCGGTTACTTTCGATCTGTTACCATTAATTTCCCAATTAGTGGTTTTATCTATTCTTTGTTTATTATTGTTCATTATTATTTCCTTTTATGTTCCTTATGGCCTTCTTTGGTTAACCTTCACGCTTTGGGTAGTGTTTTTGTTGTGTGGTGTCTTGTGGTGTATCTACAGGTTATAACAACAATGAAACTATGACGCTCATCATGTCTTTGATCTCCTCGGTGCTTGGTGTTTAGTTCCCAGTTCTGATTTTTCTATTCACTCGTAATCTATAGAAACACATGAACTAGTCATTAGTTTATCATCTTACTGTCATGGGACAACCAATCCGGAAAATGCATTTATTTATTTACTTTTGCTAAAATAACTGCTTTGTAGGAAGTTAATTATTTTTTTTTTCTTTTCATTTTAGTTAATCATTTTGTGATCTAACTCTTTATTTCTATTTATTGTTCTTTTTTAACCTTGTTGTCAAAATTTTAGCTTCTCAGGTGAAGTACAGAAGTCAAAAAAAAAAAACTAGCTCCCGGGACGTTTTTCTCACGTTTCAAAATTTTCATTTGAGTGCTACCGTAGCCCATCTTCGGAAGCCATAACTTTTTGCTCCCAAACTCGGAATGACTTCATTTTTTTAACGGAAAGGTATCAAAAAGATATATGCAATGGAAAAATAATTTTTTGATTTAGACTTATAGAAAATTTTTGGTTTCATTTCTTCTAACACCTGTCTTTTTAACAAAAAACAACAAAATTATAGTTTTTTTTTTTTTTTAATTTTATTTTATTTAACGTAACAACCTCATGTGTATGCTCTTTCCTCACACTTCAAAAGTGATCTTGGAAATCAGAAACGTGAGGCCACGGGCTCCGCAAAACAATTTTTTTTTTTTTTTTTTTTTTGCCTTACATTTCAATTTTCCACGACAACACTTCTAGGTAACGTTTTCACACTCTTCTTTCGTCATTTTTCTTTTTTGTGAAAACAATCATTATCGCTATTTCACAATCATGATTAATTGCAATAATTATTAACATTAAAAAAAAAAATCTATTCCAATTGTATCGCGTATGCTCTTTTCTTGCGCCTTCGAGCGATCTGGAAAATCAGAAATGGTCACAATTTTTTTTTAGTTTCTTGTTCTAACATTACAGGATCCTCTAGCTTTGTTTTCCAACTGTCATTTCAATCATTATTTTCCTTTGTCATATTATTAATATTTGTTTGGTCGTTGGTTGTGTATGCTCTTTTCTGCGCCTTCGAGTGATCTGGAAAATCAAAAACAACCACGATCACTTTTCTAACATTTCGTTTGTAGGATAACTACTAATTTGTTTTTTCTGTAGGACCGCATCGCTGGAATATTGTCAAAAAAAAACAAAAAAAAAAAAAAAATCCCCACAAAAATACCACCATTCAAAGAAAATTGCTGAAACAAAAAAAAATACGCTCAGGTACGTAATTATTTTTGCTAGTGATTTATTTCAAGTTGGAAAGAACCTGTGTTTAATCACTTTATCATTTTTTTTGCACGTAGACGAGGTGGATTTCATCACCACCAAAGCTACACCGGTGACGTGGACTTGACTACCACGCACCAACAACATTTGCATCTGCATTGCACTTTGAGACCTAGTCTCATCACAGCGTTCGGTATTTACCTCGCCCTTGCTCTTCACTTACAGGTAATGTTGTCGTGCAGCGCATGTGAGTCACGCCTAAATAGTTGTAACAATGAAGCTTGGGCATCGTCCCTGTAAATCTTGGGGAGTTATAAGGACACCATACACATTCATCCCTCCATCACCTTCCACCTTTTCACAAAACCTATTCTGGACGTGGTGATTCACTCCAAAACAGGAAAGTAAGAATTGGTGAGTCTCCTCCAGTGCTCTAAGGGCTCCCCATACCAATTTTGTCCCCATAGAATTAGGTATATCAGGACTAGGGTATATCGGAGGACGCATCTTTTTGGAGTAATAAGAGCCTGCATCCATCAATCCACAACATACATGTATGATTGCATGAAACAATGATCATTCTGAAGAATTTACCTCCTAAGCCAAAACAATTGGATCCACATGATTGCTTTTTGTTTGAAAACAAAATAGTTTAGCATTGTTTTATCATAAAACTTGGTTGATATCAATGTGTTCATTGTAAAAGTTCAAACCCTAGTTGTGTTCCACAAAAAAATAGTTCTCGACCAATTCAATACCAAGTGAAAACATCCAAACAATCCAACAACGTAGACCAAAACATCACACCAATTTCATTAGCTTGCTTCAGCCAATAATACATCTGTCATAGCTTGTCTTGGCTATATCCAACTGATATTGAGTGACTAGCATTCACTCCCCATATCATCAATTGTCAAAACATCCTTCATAGCTTGTTTCAGCTATATCAAACTAATATTGGGTGACTTGTTTGAGTTCACTCATTATTTTTTGTCCACCATCGCGTTTATCCAAATCACAACCAACACAAATCCTTTCATAACTCATTTTGAGTTATATCACAACCATATCATGATTAACTTGTTTGGGTTACTTTTGGGTTACTCTCCCCATCAACAATCTAGAGCTTGTTTAAGCCAAATCTCAACCATTTTCATTATAGCTTATTTAAGCTATCACATATTTATCTGAGTAGCTTGTTTAAGCTTGCTCCTTATAGCCTTACTTGTTAAAACTCGATTGAGCCAAAACAAAGATCACAATCAATAGGTTGAGTTCTTCATCACACCTTTCTTCATTCTCCCTCTCTTTCAAACATGATGAATTCATGAAAAACATCACGCAATGAGCTATTAGAAAAATTAATAAGTTGACAACACAACTCTCTCATATGGCTACCCAAATCAGTGAACGATCACCCAAAAAGCCAATCATACAACCTAATGAAGACGTAACTTCGCGTAAAGTCCAACGCCAGTTTACCCCCTTGGAGAAAGTCTCTCTAGTGTTTTTCATCAACTAAAAGAGGCTAAACTGATAAGATATCCAATTACAAAACCCTTTTCCGAAGGGGAAGCTAAGCCATGTTGGTACAAACCTAACACATATTGTGAATTTCATCACATTGATGGTCATCACACAGATAAATGTGTGCGATTTAAGAATTACGTCCAAGACTTAATTGATGATGACGACATCATCTCTGTAGAACTTGATGACAACGCTCTTGCAACCAATGACACATCCAATACCACAACTTTCCATGAAGAGCTGACTACTTTGAAACTCCTATATATACTAAAATTCCATGAGATCATGATGACAACAGTCAAGACTCTCTAATTCCAAACCAATCCATATCTTCTTCAAATTTCCTTCCATTAGTTCAAACATACATTGAACCTATTTTGGACAACAACATTCTTCCAACATCTACTAAGCACTTGAACTTATTTCGAGACTCTCTTTCAACCCAAACATACATTGAACCTATTTTGGACAACAACATTCTTCCAACATCTATTGAGCACTTGAACTTATTTCAAGACTTTCTTTCAACCCAAACATATATTGAACTATTTTGGGTGACAACATTCTTTCCAACATCTAACTTGAGACTTTCTTTCACCCAAACATATATTGAACCTGTTTTGATTCTTGATCTTTGAAGACTCCCTTTCAAACCTTGATATTACTGTAGACACTACAGAAGAGGTTCCATCAATAGGTACCATTAAGTTTGATTCTATTATTCCAATATTGGCTCTTATGCCTAACATCTCTAGCCTTGTTGTCGAAACACAACCACATCGAGTTTGGACACTTGCGACAATGCAACCTATCATGTCCATCATGCTTTCAACGATCGATCTTGCAGGCATCTCATCACTAATTATTCTCACCTATCAAGACTTCTACGTGCATACATTCTACGAGGTAATTATACCCAGGAATATCTTTACACAACCTTTTCCATCTTTAATCGTGAATCTATCCTCAAAACAATCAATTAATGGACAAATAGAAGCAACAAACCAAATAACACAAACCATCATTATCAACACACATGGAAGCTATTGGCTTAACCAAATCTATCCCACTCTTTGGGCTTACCGCACATCTTATCACACACCTACTGGAGCCACTCCCTTCTCCTTTGTTTATGGTTGGGAAGCTATTTTACATGTCAAGGTTGAATTTCCATCCTTCATAATATCCTTCAAAGATGTAATCAATAAAGATTATTATCGACACTCACACCTTAATGAACTCGAGCTTCTTGATGAAAAATGACTTAATGCCCTAGATCATCTTCAAGTATATCAAAATCGGCTATGGCATAGCTACCATAAAAAATTCAAACCTAGAAAATTTAAGGTCAATGATTTCATTCTCAAAGAAAATCGAAAGAACACACCCAAAGAACGAGACAAACAAGACAAATTTGAGCCCAACGAAATCATAGATAATTTTGGGTTTGGAGCTTATAAATTGGCCATTGACATAGGCCAAGTCCTTGAAAAACCCATGAATGCATTCCATTCAAAGAAATTCTATTCTTGAAAGCACTCTCTATTCCGGGAAACAACAAAGTGTACATTGTTCCTTTTGTCTTGCTTATCTCTGAATAAATTTATTTATTTCCATTGGCAGACATTTTCATTATCAAAATCACATCTTCATATTTATCATCATGAGACAAGTGCTAATATAAATCCTATTAAGTTTGTGAGCATCATACTTCTTATCATATCTTCCATTTTCAGTCGCTTTCATCTATGGTCATACCTAGAAGCTTACTGATGGTAATATATTCCCTTCAAAAACATTCTCTCTTTCATAACAAAGCTCTAAACTTCTTTACCCAGTTCGTTTGGTTGTCCATCTTAGTCTTCGGTGTTGAACCCTCACGTCCTACTAGTCGTGTGGGGTTGAGATTGGGGGCAGATGTTCCTTCCCAAATACAAAGCACTATTGTAAAAAAATCCATCAATTAATAACTTATGAATAATTCATTGTCACATCTTTCGTCCTTCATAGTCTTTGGTGTTGAGCCCACACTTCTTCCTGGTAGTGTGAGACTGGGAATGGAGGAAGGTGCCCTTACTCATCTACGTCTTGTCTTGGTGATAAACCCTTGCCTCTTACAAGTGGCATGGGGCAAAGCGTAGAGGGTCATTCTCATAAAAACATAAAAATATTGCAAAACATTCAAAAAAAAAAAAAAAAAAAAAAAAAAAAAAAAAAAAACAAAAAGGGAATTCACTCGCCTATATTTTGCCTTTGGTGATGAGCCCTTGCTTCTCACTAGTAGCATGGGGCAAGGCATAGGGAGTCATTTCAAAAATACAAAATCTTACAGTGCTTGCAAATTATAGAATCCCCAAAGAAGTAATTTAGATGCCTAAGTGAAGAGAGAACTATCCCTTAACCTCATATCTTACCAATCAGCAAGCCACATAACTGTCTAAGTCTAGCACGTGACTCATAAAGTGAAAGCCATTTTTGAAACTGGTTCAGTACCATTATGAAGAATGGAGTCACAATTTCCCAAAGGGATTGTTGTTAGCATTTGTCTCTATATTCATTATCTACCTCCTACGTCCTTCTTGATTCTCGGTGATGAGCCCACGCATCTTACTAGTTGTGTGGAGTCAAGAATGGAGCTGGACTTCTTTTCATCATATCATCACCACCATATCCTACCAATGGAAAGAGAATTTGTGTTATTCTGAGCATAAGTTACCACATGGAACATGGTACATATGGATAATATCCTGGTTTATCGCCTCTCAAAAATAAGTCTGCACTCTGGTCCATAAATTGCCAATCACAATGTAAAAATCCAAAAAAAACTCCAAAAATCGTCAAAAATCTAAAAACAATGTAAAAATCAAAAAATCATCAAAAATCCAAAAACATTAAAAAAATCGTCAAAAATCTAAAAAAAACATTTGAAAATGTAAAAATCTAAAAACATAAAAAAAAAATCAAAAATCAAAAACATTAGAAAAAAATCAAAAATCAAAAATCAAAAAAAAAAAATTAAAAATCGTCAAAAATCAAAAAAAAAAAAAATCATTTCAAAAAATCAAAAATCTAAAAACATTAGAAAAAAATCGTCAAAAATCTAAAAACATTAAAAAAATCGTCAAAAAAAAACATTAGAATTGAAAATCAAAAATCCAAAAATAAAAAAAAAAACATTTGAAAAATCAAAAAATCAAAAAAAAAACATTAGAAACAAATCAAAATCCAAAAAAAAAAAAATGAAAATATCAAAAATCAAAAATATATAGAAAATATCAAAAATCCAAAAACATTTGGAAATCGAAAATATATATATATATATATATATATAATAAAAAAAAAAAAAAAAAAAACTCCACAAAATCACAAAAACTCTAAAATAACCAACACAATTCAACCTTTGAACTATTATCCCCAATGAATGATCCAATCACTTTATGACTACCAAATTCAAACCACTTCTCCTCGCATGAATCCTCGCTTGGGGAAAATCCGGCTCTCATTGTTTCCTTGTTTGAGGACAATGACCCAATACTTTACTATGTCCTCGTACCCCTGCTTGGGGGCACATCCGATCAATCCTCACTATGGAACATGTTAGGGACATGTTTATTGGTTCTTGTGTTGCATTATTAGTTATAAATTATTAATTGCTTTCTTGTATCTTGATATATTACAGGGGCATCTTGATTTTATGTATCCTGGTGTTCTCTCTAATATTCTTATGTTATCTGATTGCATGTCATATTGGGGCATCATACTTTCTTGATGGCCTCTGTCTATGCTCTCTTCCATTTGCATATCATACTGGGGCATCAAACCTTTTTGATGGCCCCTATCTATGCTATCACGCATATTACAGTCTAGTCATCCTGATCTTTTATATCACGATGCATCTGTTATGTGCTATATTAAAATTAAGATTTTTCATCACGTGAGTATCTTCTGCATGATCAACATCTTACTTTGCACCCCATCCATTCACCCATACTAATACATTCCCCAGTTTGGGAATCCTACTTGATCACCGTTGTAGTTTGTGAATCCTACTTGAAGATCTTTCTCAAGTAGCATTCACTATCCAATAGCACCTCCTCCTCCCCCACCATGATCACCATGTATTTGATCCATTCATCCTCGCTCCTCATTTTTACTCCTCCGCCACTTATCCCCATATTACCCTTCTCACCATTCTTGTCCCCTCTCACCCATTTGTATTCTTTTTCCTTTCCCCTTCTTGCTTCCCGCTTGACAATCTTACTTAATAACCCCTTCTATATGGGATCCTCGGTGGAGGTTTACTCTCTCCCTAAGATCTTCCCATTGTAGAAGCTTCTTCACCACCTCCCCTCTCATCAAACAACAATCACCACCAAACACATCTTCCCATTCCACCTCTTCTGCTTCTCATTCTCGCATCATTACTCTCACCACGCGGGCATCCCAATTAAGGATTCCCCTCACACTCTCGCCCTCCACTACATATATTCCTTCATCCATTCATGTTACACTCCTTTGTTTCCTTTCTTTCTTGTTATCACCTCATCTCATATCATATACCACTCAGGCATACCTCACTCACTCTTTTCTCATCCTTCCCCAAATCCATCTTATGCCTGGTCATCCTACTTACACGCTCTCGTAGTATGGAAAATTCACTTGAGGGTTCCCCTTCAGTCCATTTTGTCATACCCTATTCCCACCAACTCTATCATCATCTTCTTCTTCTTCTTCAGCTTGGCGATCTTACTTAACCATTTCAGCCGCATGGCAATCTTACTTAAGACTTCCACTTAAGGTTGATCTGCCCTATGGCCTTCCCCCATCCCATCATATTTCCCCCATCTTATTTCTCCCACCTCTCGTCGCGATCATCTTCTTCAACCTACCATTCCACCCCTGTCCCCAATATCATCTTGTCTTTCTCCTTGCATATCATCCTTGTCGGTTAGGTGATCTTATGAAACCTCTCGAAGCAACATGACGATCTTACTTAAGAGATTCTCTTAAGCATGACATGTCATCTTACACTCACCCATCACTCTACAATCTCACCATCCATCTTTCCTCTTCATTCCCCATCATCACATCTTTTTACCACCACTATCACCCTCCTCTGCTTGGCAATCTTACTTAACCACTCACCGGCATGGCGATCTCACTTAAGAGTCCCTCTTAAGGATGATCTATCTCCTTGCCTTTCCCCATCACTACACACCCTTCACCCTTCACTTTTTCTCGGCATTCCCCATTATCACATCCTTTCACCTCCTTTTCCATTCTCGCAAACACCACTTCTCGCTTGACCACTTGTCATCTCTAGTTTCACTCGCTTGGCAATCTTACTTAACCACTTCGTCACATGACAATCTTATGTCAGGGTCCTCCCTACACTTAACTTGTCATCGTGAACTTCTCCCCGCCTCATTCTTCGTTCACTTTGTTGATCGCTTCTTCCACCTGGTATCTCCTACTACCCACTTTTTCCTCCTACTATTATCCTTTCTCCACATATCCTCTTACAACATACATCTAATCTCTTCCACCTACAATCACGTTCTTTTCCCCCATTTTCCCCTTCTTGATCCATCATCCTTCATACCGTTTCTTCCCATTCTTTTCATGTCTTGGTTCTTCATCCTCACCTCATTCATCCTCATCACCACATCCTCTCCTCACTTTCACCTAGTCCCAACTCATCCCTCCCATTTTCTTTACTCTTTCCACTTCATCTTCTCAAATCCCCCACATTTCTACCCACACACACGCATTCGCCATTATTGTTAACATTCCTCTATCATTCTTTCATCATCATCTTCTATTCCCGCGCTAATAATTGTAAAGTGGGATTTCCCTAAAAATCATCAATCCTCATTCCACACGACCTCATTCACTCCCTTGGACCTTCTAGAGTTTCCCTTCATTCCTTCCCTCCTCTAAGCCCACCACTCATTGTAAAAGGGCTTTCCCTAACGTCCCTTTGTTGGCGTTACCCTTTCCAATCCTCGTTAGCTTTCTCCTTTTCTTCATTTTTTCTCTCACCCTTCCCCACCACTCATTATAAGGGGATTTCCCTAACGTCCCCTCATTGGCATTGCCTCTTCTATCCCCCATTCTCTTTTCTCTCCTATTCTTTTCCCTCAATCCCACCCTTTCTTGTCGCTTCTTACCCATCTCTCCATCTTCTCTTCGCCCTCTTCAATATCTTTATTGTCTTCATCATACATCCTTTTTCTATTTTCTCGTCATCCTAGTATCCTCATTTCATGCATCTCCACATCTTTTCCAATCGATGTCATTCCTCCCCTCTTTCTTCTCTGAACATTCCTTATATTGTTCCCTTTCCACTTATTACCCCCTTTCTGTATTTCCTTCTTTCTACATCATTTTCTTTGTTATCCTCTTCTCTCTCCCACCCCTCGTCTTATTTCCCTTCCCCTGTATCGTCTTCTTCTTCCCCTTTTTCCATCACGTTTCCTCCTTACTTCCCCATCGATAACCTGGCTCTTCAAGCGTTGTCCTATTTTTTATCATACCACCCTCCACATGCATCTCCATATGGTCTATTCCATATTCTTTCCTTGGTCTTCCTCGCAATGACACGATTCCTTCAATCTTCTCCCTGTATTCGCTCTATCTTCCTTTCCTCTCCCCTAATTTTCACGTTTCTTCTTACCACTTCTCCTTTTCTCTACCACCCCTACCTTTTCATTCATTTTGTATCTGTTTCTCTTCTTTTCTCTATTCTTTTTCACACTTTCCTCGCCCCTCATAGTTTTTTTTTTTCTCCATTCTACTTCTTCTTTCGTCCTCTTTCCATTTTCATCCATTTCACCCCCTACTCCCACCTCATTTTCTCCTTCTTATTTATCCTTTCCCATTTCCTACTTTTCTCAGCTCTATCATTTCTTTCACTTTCACGCATCCCTCTTTACTATCTCTGTTGCTTCCTTCATTTTGCACATCTCTCTATTTTATCCCTTCACCCTCTACTCTGTCATTTTCCTATTTTTGCCTTGTTTTTCCTTCATCATTCCCTTCTTCCCCTATCATCCCTCTCTCTTATTTCTACCTCTTTCATTTTTTTTTCCCCTCCCTATCTCCCTTACTCTTCTCGTAATCAACCCCCAATCCTATCCATTCCCTTTTCTCTTTCCCACACACCCTCACACCTAGCATTCAAGGCCGATTGAATCCTTTCTCCATTTGCGTCGTGCGGTCATTCCAGTCTCTTCCACTCCATTATCGTCCTCTTCTCTCGCATAATTCATTTCTCTTCTTTTCGAGAGTTCTGTCGTATATTCCATTCTCATCAGTCCTCTCGAGGGGGCATCACCACATCTATCCATAATCACATCTTCTCATGACATTTTTGTCTTGGAGGATACTATGACATCCGTCACTCACCACTTTCTATTCTCCCCAACAAACATTCGCTCTACCTTTTGCTTAAAAAAGTAGATTGAATTCTTCCCCCATCCCATCTACTTTCTTTGAAAGGACACTACTTTCATAGTACCCTTCCAAAGAGGGGAAAATGTAGACACCCTAATTTCACATCTGTCCTAAATCAATTAATTCCCCTTCCTCATTTCCCACAAAAATACACTTCGAATTAATCAAATATAATTTGATTAATTATCCATTTCAAAATCAAAAAATAACCCAATCCTCACCACATGTCATTATTCTCCATGTTTTTCTACTATTGAATTAAAAATTCAAATTCAAATCCTCACCCACCCTTCGTGGTCCCCACTCACCTAAAATCCTCCACTTATGAATTAAAAATATAATTCAAATCCTCACCCATTCTTCGTGGCCCCCACTCATCTAATCTTGCCCACATTTTCATCTAATCTTGCCCACATTTTCAAACCACTCACCTAATCTTGCCCACATTTTCAAACCACTCACTTAATCTTGCCCACATTTTCAAACCATGATTACTTAAATTACTCTAAGTTAATCACTCCCCCAAGCTATAAATACAACCTTACCCCTCCCCTCTAAGGACATGGAGAATAAGCTTGAATGCCATATCTAAGTTCTTGCATCCTTTGAGCAAAGAACATCCTTTTGCCTCGTCCTAATGCCCAAATAGCCTCATAATCATTTTTCCCATCTAGTGCAAAGTAAGAGGATCGTTGTTGCAGGAAGGTCTTGCTCCGTCTTGAAGAAAAGCACCTACATATCACACAATAGAGATGGGCTCAATCAAGTTTCCTAGCCCATTCGAGGGTTTTTTCTATGGAACGCGAAGGAGGAGGTATGATTATTGGTATTTTACTTCCTTGTATTCATTCATGATCTATGTCAAAAGATGGAAAATGAATAAGTGAAGGGAAAGGTTGATAACTAGAAAAATCAGCTAGAGTGTCAACAAAGGCATGACCAAAACTATCAAACTGCAGAATGATTGGAGATAGAGAAGAAGTATCTTTAGCCATGATAAGACATTGGGTTCACCAAAATGATTAACTAAAATTAACTAACTATGTAGTATATGGGGATAGTTAATCTAAGCTATGAACAACTATAAATAAAGTAAATAAATGCAATAAAGAAGTATGCAAGTAAGATAAACAACTATGCAAAAGAAAATGTTAATGAATAAATTAAATAAATGCAATAAAGAAGTATGCAAGTACGATAAACAACTATGCAAAAGGAAATGTTAACCCTGATGTGAAAAAGAGAAGAGGAAAGAAATCAACTGAATAATATATTCTCATAGGACAATGTCACAATGATGACTGGAAAATACAGAAGCAAGAATGACTATGTAGAAGTCCCAAAAAGGATGGATATGGAGGATCTAGCTAGGCTGGGAGAGCCTAGAGAGGGATCTGGGGTGTCTGGGTGCCCTAGTCTATGTAAAATATTTGAAACTGATCTTCACTTGGTTCGGAAAATGGTCCAAAACCTCATTTTTGTCACATTATCTTTTTGTCCGTTCCAAATGTCACCAATAATCCAAGATGAAAGAAATACCTGCAAGACCCCAAAACAAGCATCAAACCCTAAATGTGAAAAATGCATATGAAGGGGTTAGACTGACCTCATTTGCCACAATGGTGGACTTACTAACTAATTTTTACACTACATCTCAGACCCAATGTAGTTCTATGTGCAAGTGTATTCAAACATTCCTAGGTTACTCTTGTGCAGTCACACTTTGTGAAGTAGCGAACAATAACAATGTGTATGAAATTTAATAGAATGTGTGCATGGAATAGAATAGAATCCCTCCCCTTATAAAGTGTGATACATATGTCCTAGCCTTGTGCCTTGATGAGAGCTATGTGGATGCAAGTGATCTCCAATGCAATAGATGGATGCAACTCTAGATGAGTGATAGTAATAAGTGATGCTAAGCCCCTGAATTAACCCCAAAATTACTTGACCACCAAAAAGATAAAGATGTAAAATAGCTAGAAAGATCCCAAAAAGTGGCAAGAAAGTGCAAAAGGGATCGGGGCACCCCTGGTGGGACCAGGGCGCCCATGGGTGCCCTAGTTGAGGCTAAAATAATGCGGGATGACAAAAGATAACTAGGCATATGGGTGTAAGAAGTCAGTAATGATGAAATAAAATAAAAAAAGATGGCCAAAAGACAAGGGTTAATTAGGAATTTCTTCACTCAAGAAAATTTTAAATAGTAGTATGAACTGGGATAAATAATGTCTAAATTGCATGATTTTATGACTACAACGAGGCATTAACAATGACGTGTAAAAATATTATTTAATTCAAACAAATGAAAATTGTTTAGATTGGGTGTAATTGGAAGAGGTGGAGGTGAGAAAATATAATTTATACAATATTTTTAGTTTGTAATGAGTATAAATTATTATTCTTATATTTATAATATTTTAAATTAGGTATACAATAGTTATCTATGTGGTAGTTCAAGATAACATTTTGGGCTTAATAGCAAAAAAACTATTATATCACCGGTGTGTCACCGCATGTTGAAGTCATATCGCTAGACTATTGATCAAATTATAAGGGATAATATGTGTTGGAAAGCTTAGAATGACTACCACATTGTGCAAGGGCATAGGACTTAAAGAGTTCTATATTTGACCCTTGTAAAATGATCGAACGGACCTAAAAATTTAAAACACAACCATGATAAAAAATAACCTAAAATGTATTAAAATTGTATTTTATGAGTTTCAAGCTATGACTTCTTGGGGAATGCTTGTCACACCAATCTTAACAAATCCAGTCGAATCACTTCATATTTTATTTTTAGACCATTCATTTCTCGTTAAAAATGGCTATAAATGAAATGCCATAGAAATCATGGAATGAATTATAAGAAGCCTTGAGTCTTACTGCAACTTCACATCTCTTAGTAAATATTTCTACAATTCATAATATGTGGAATAAAGAGTGGTAGCCTCATATCTCTTCTCATATATTGGTACCTTTTATTTTTAACACAAGGGTGTCACTTGGAAAAAATGTTTAGAACACATTTGATCGTGGGATTATGAAGATTTCCCCTTATTTTTGTAGGATTCACAACATAATCTCATTATTGGAACCCTTTTACACCACTACCCCTAATTATTACGATATAATTGTGTAAAATGTAAATAACTATTACTCATATATGTTGCGCATGTTATATACCACCTTACCAAGTGAAAGCCCCGTCATTTGTAATTTCACGAGAGAAATAACTCATATATAAATAGCAAATCATGTCTCTCATCACATCTCTTCTTATAAATAGTTGTATGTTACGCCTTAACTATATATATCTTACATTGGATGTATATAGTCGACTTGTGGCTATCATAACTTCTTATCATGATGTATCTCTTTCATATATGTTATATTATCATTATTAGGTTAGCCTTGGTGATGGCCATAGCTTATAATTAGTATAAATAGGGGTTAGTAGGTAGTAGTTGATCATCATTCGAGCATTTGGGTCTTATTGTATGGTTTGGAGGTTGCCCCCTCAAAGTGGTGAAGTTATTCTAATTTCACATTGAGATCATTCATCTAAGATATTGTGTTATTTAGTGTTATATTGTTACTCATGATTAGATTTATACAAGTAATTTCATTACAAGTGGTATCGAGCGATCTTGGCCAATGCAGCATCAAACCCCAATTGTGAAGGTTTAGGAATATCTCAAAATTGGTAGTGAAATTTTCTACAATTTTTTTTTTGGTGTGGAGAAATCAGTCAAGTAAGATCCTCTCTAAATTTCAAGAATTTTTTACTTGTTTTGTAAAAGTTATTGTGGTTCTATATTTTAAATAATTTGGCCCCCTAGGGCGCAATTTTTGAATTTTTCCAAGTTTCTTATATTTTCATAAACATTTCCACAAGATAACTAGGGTTTATTTTTTATGAATTCCTATATTCGGCCAAAAAAATTGTGAAACCCTAAAATTCTACTCTATTAAGTCTACCCCGAGGCCTAAACCCTACTCATGGCTAGTAGATCTACCCAAGGCCAAGGGAAAGGAAAAGAAACTCTAGGAATGACCCAAAATAAGGAATATATGGATTCAAATTCTATTGGTTCGGGAGTCGAGGTGGTCATCCAACTTTAGGAAAGGGTAAACAATATGATATGTAAGGATGACCTCAATGTTGAGCTTCTTCAAATGAAAGGTAGCCTTAGCAGTGAGCTTCATAAGGATTTTCATGCAATGCTGACATGAATTGTTACGTGTTATTTCAAATAAAAATCCCAATGCCAATCATATGGGTTCCTCTAGAAATGGTCACATAGATCCAAATCACTCTAATCATAGAGGATTATTTACTCATTCAAGTGGATCTACTCACCAATGGCAAGGCATGATTTCAAAAGTGGAAATACATAAATTTAATGGAAAGGATCCGCTCAATTGGATTACCCAAATGGAAAATTTCTTTGATCTCCATCAGATCCCATCAGGACAAAAGGTAACACTGTGGCATCCTTATACCTAGAACTTGATCAATTTTTTTGGTATCATTGGTTATGTGCTCAAAGGAAGAAGAATGGTCTAAATGTCACATGGACAATTTTCATTGAGGAGCTTCAATTACACTATAGTTCTAGTGTTTCAGATAATTACTTCATCCAATTAGCAAAGTTACATCAAATAGGTTCAGTTAAGGAGTATTTCCACCAATTCCAAAATCTTTCCTTGCGTGTGGAGCATATTATGGAAGATTATTTGAATGACCTATTTCTTAGGGGTATTAAGGATCACATTGAGCATGCGGTGTGCATGTTTAACCCACTTAAGGTTTTTGATTCTATTATCATGTCACGTAGGGCAGAGGAAAAATTTCTTTCCATCCGAAGGAAATCCTTCTCTAACACCAAATATCGTAGCACTTTTCCTCCATCATACCCTCGGAAAGTTCAGTTTACACCTCAAAAAATTGAAGAAAAAAGATCCAAAGGGTTATGTTTTAACTGTGATAGCAAATATGGACCTAATCATAAATTTTTTGAGAAAAAAATGTTCTACATTGAAGGGTTTGGTGATGAGGAAGAATATGAGGAAACATCAACGAGAGGAAGTGGAAAAATTAGAGGAAGAATTTAGAGATCCCAACCCACTATTTCATGTCATGCTCTATCAAGTATTAGTACTCCACAAACCCTTCAGGTCGTGGGTTATCTTAAGAAGCAGAAGGTAACAATATTGATTGATTCAGGGAGCACACATAATTTCATCAATCATAAGTTGGCAACAAGACTAAATTGTTTCATCTACCCAACACCTAAATTTCAAGTAATGATTACAGATGGTGGCACAGTCCAATGTTCAGGTAAATTCCATAAAGTCAAACTCATGATGGGTGACTACACATTGGAATATATGATGTTTTCTATTCCCATGGGTGGAGCTGATATTGTCTTAGGTGTTCAGTGGCTCACAACTTTGGGCACCATAGAGATAAATTTCCAGGAATTGTTCATGCGCTTTCATTCTGAGGGTAAAAAATTTGAACTTCAAGGACTACAAGATAAATATCCTCAAGTGGTGAGTTCTCACCAAATGCAGAAGATTCTTAAAAAGGGATCTGAAGGTTTTGTAGCACAAATTTTCTCCATGGAAGTCCAACAGTAAACGAAGGTATTGCATCCTGATCATCAACATGTTATTGATCAACACACAATTATCTTCAAGGAACCAAGAGGATTACCTCACGAAAGAGAGCATAATCATGCCATCTAGTTGATTTCGGAAGCCAACCACCAAATATCATGCCTTATAGATATCCATATGTGTAAAAGAGTGAGATCAAGAAGATGGTGGAGGAAATGTTGGAAATGGGTATTATTTGTCACAGTCGAGTGCCTATTTTGCTCCAGTGGTGATGGTGCATCGCAAGGATGGAATATGGTGCATGTTTCTAGACTACCTAAATCTCAACAATGAGCTATCAAAGATAAGTTTCCTATTCCTGTCATTGATGATTTATTAGATGAGTTACATGGTGTCATTTATTTTACAAAACTAGATCTGCATTTCAGGTATCACCAAATTAGAGTAAAGAAATAATATATTCATAAGACAGCTTTCAGAACTCATCAAGGCCATTATGAATTCCTAATGATGTAATTTGGTCTTACAAATGCTCCCTCCACATTCCAGAGTTTGATGAATTCAATCTTTAGACCATTCCTAAGAAATTTTGTCTTAGTATTTTCTGATTATATACTCATCTATAGAAAATCATGGGTGAAACAATTACAACACGTTAATATAGTCTTAAAATTCTTATAGAAACATCAACTTTATGCCAAGCCTTCAAAGTGTTCTTTTGGGGTACAAGAATTGGAATACTTGGGCCATATTGTTTCTCACAAAGGTGTTAAGGTGGACCCTCACAAGATCCAGGCCATGGTGGAATGGGAAATCCCAAGAACCCTCAAGCGATTAAGATGTTTCTTAGGTATCACAAGGTATTATCACAGATTTGTAAAAAACTATTGCAATATAACAGCACCACTCATAAAATTATTAAAGGACTCCTTTCGGTGGAATTAGGAAGCATCTAGAAAGCAGTTTGAAAAATTGAAGGTTCATAGTTGAATGTGATGCTTTAGGAAATGGGATCGGAGCAGTACTTATGCAAGAAGGATATCCCATAGCATTTGAGAGTCGGAAGCTAAGAGGAAATAATTTTTTGAATCCCACCTATGAGAAGGAAACGATGGAAATACTTCATGCAATCAAAAATGGTGCCCATACTTGATGGGTAGACATTTTAAGGTAAAAACTGATCATGATAGTCTGAAATAATTCTTAGAGCAATGTCTATCTTCAAAAAAACAACAAAAATGGGTCACTAAAATGTTGGGGTATGACTTTGAGATTTTTATAAGAAAGGGAAGGAAAATTATGTCACTGATGCTCTATCTAAGAGGGATGAGTCCGTAGAAGCATTGTTATGTGTCATCTCTATACTTAAGCCAGATTGGGTAGATTAAGCAAGGGAAGAATGGCATAAAGATGTAACAACACATACTCTTATTCAGAATCTCCAGGTAGATCCATCTACATCTGAAAAATTTACATGGAAGGGGGATGCATTGTGGTACAAAGATAGGTTATATTTATGTAAGAACTCTACACTTAAACACCATGTTCTTTCAGAGCTACATTCTTCTCCACTAGGTGGTCATTTTGGGTTTTTAAAACTTATCATAGAGTTAAGCAAGATTTATTTTGGGAGGGTTGAAAGGAGATGTTCAAAAAATTGTGGTAGAATGTTTGGTGTGTCAACAAAATAAGGGTGAGACCATTAAGACACCAAGTCTCCTCCAACCTTTGTCTATTCCTAGCGAGAGATGGGAAGAGGTATCGATGGATTTCATCACAGGATTGCCTAAATCAGAAGGGAAAAGTGTCATCATGGTCGTGGTGGATAGACTTACCAAGTATGCTCATTTTTGTGCCTTGGCTCATCCTTTCACAAGCAAGTACAGTTAGCATCTCATTTATGGATACAGTTCAAAAGCTCGATTGCACGCCCAAAATTATAATAAGTGATCATGATCCAATATTTACAAGTAATTTTTGGACTGATTTGTTCTCTTATTTGGGTACCCAACTAGCCCAGAGTTCATCTTATCATCCCCAATCAAATGGGAAAACTGAGGTGGTAAATAAATGTTTAGAACAATATCTTCGATGTTTTACTTCAGATAAACAAGAACGTTATGTGAAATGGTTCCCACCGGCACAATGGTGGTACAATACTTCATTTCATACCTCTTTAAAAATTTCTCCATTTCGGCACTTTATGGGTACCATCCTCCATCACTCATATCTAGCTTGAAGGTCAAACCAAAGGTGAGAGCAATCGAAGATCACATTCAACACCAACATGAGGTACTCTCTAGTCTTAGAGAGAATTTGGCAAGGGCACAAAACCACATGAAGCAATAGGCTGATCAACATCGTAGTGAGTGAAACTTTGAAGAGGGTGACTTTGTTTTTATATGGTTGCATCCATATAAATAGTTATCATTAAAACAATGAAGAAGGATAATAAGCTTGCTCCTAAATACTATGGTCCTTACCGAGTGTTGCAAAAAATTGGTAGTGTGGCATATAAGCTAGAGCTCCCTCCAAGAAGTAAAATACATCCATTCTTCCATGTTTCTTTCTTAAAGAAAGTAATTGGGCAACACATTTCCATCCATTTATTGCTTCCGGAATTGGACGAGCAAGGAAGTATCATATTGGAACCTGAAGTTATTCTTCAAACACACACCAAAAGACTGAGGACCAAAGTCATCACTAAGTACCTAATCAAGTTGAAGAATATGAATATTGAGGATGCATCATGGGAGGATGAAGCATTCATGTAGCAACATCTAGGGCTTCCCAATATTGGGGACAATGTTTCTTTGAAGGGGAGGGGCATGTTACACCCTTAACTATATATCTTACATTGGATGTATATATCTGACTTGTGGATATCATAACTTCTTATCATGATGTATCCCTTTCATATATCTTATATTATCATTCATAGGTCATCCTTGGTGATGGCCATAGCATATGATTAGTATAAATAGGGTTTACTTAGGTAGTAGTTGATCATCATTCGAGCATTTGAGTCTTATTGTATGGTTTGGAGGTTGCCCCTCGAATAGTATTCTAATTGCACATCGAGATCATTCATCTAAGATATTGTGGTCTGTGGTGTTATATTGCTGCTCATAATCAGATTCATACAAGTAATTTCATTACATTTTATACCTCATATATCATTGAAATAGTAAATTATTTCATTCAAAATTTGTTCTTTGTGTATATTCAATTTTCATTCATACACTGTTTGTTTATTTTTCTATGAATGTAATATCATTTTATGCTATAATAATTTTTAGTTAAATATCTTTTATCTATAAAACATTACATTTTTGCAATTTAGTGTGTTGCCCATCATTTTTTTCAAAATCTGGATCAAATATTTATCCATTTAAAAAGGTCACATTGGGTGGAGAAGGGATAAAATTTTGTTAGTTTTTGGAGGAGGTGTTTCAACATTTTTGCATAAAATTTAATGTTCTTGGTTAAATGTAATGATAATCATTATAGGAAAACATGTCAATTCTAGAAATATCATATTTGAAAGGAATTTATTAAAGTATATAACTTGTGGTGTTGAAAAAATGATGAGCATGAATCGATGAGCTAAAGGGTAAGGTGTTGTATAAGCCATGAATGGTACCCTGTGTCTTACACAACACCTTACCCTTTACTTTTAGCTTCTAGATTTACATGTTCTTCTAGAAGATCTTTTGGCATTCTCATGACCCTTCTTAATATCTTTGAAATTAGTTCCCTTGTTGGTTTTTTCCTTGTTGAGAATGTCAAATTGTGATATGAAGAGGGAGAGGAAATCCAGGGTGTTGTTGTGCATGCTTAGAAAATCACATTGTTTGTTCTTGATGGGTAAGTGCACCAAGTTGGGGGCCAAAAGGGGGTCTTAAGTGGATGCATTTTTTTGAAAAATAAAAAACTTCAACTTGTACAATTTTTTTGAAATAGTTACACTCAAAATTGGAAGATGTTGTATAAACATGAATCGTAGCATTTTGAGTCTAGTTTCTAAGCTACTAAATTTTATTAAAAACGGATAAGTTTAAGTGGGTAAAATAACTAAAATACCAACAGGTGCTCCTGTTTTTGTTAAAAAACATAATAGAGTGACTTTCATGCCCCCACCATTTTTTGAGCACCATTTAGTATTTTTGAAAACCCTTTTGTAGAAAGATAGCTAGGAGCATCTAGTTTGGGCTCCATTTTTTTTTAGATTTTTTAGCGAGTATTTTTTTTAATGATTTTTCTAGTACATGAATTTTAAATTTAAAAACATAATGGAGCTCGATTGTGCCCCCTAACTACCTCAAAAAATATCGAAAATTATATATATATTTTAATATGTATAGAATTAGGCCTAGTTTGGGATTTTTTTTTCAATTTCGATGAGCCAAAAAAAAGATATACATAGAAAGATAGACATGTTTAAACTTCAAAAAATATCTATAAAAATGTATAGTTAGAAAATAAATAATATGGAAAACTTGTATTAGTCATAAAATTTGAAAAATTATATTTTTAGAAAGAAGAAACTTTGCTCTATGTCGTGGTATAATTTTCTTTAAACGAATTGATTGTTTTATGTTGATTTATCATGGGAAAAGTGGAATTTTTACATTTTCCTGTAAAAACACGTGATTTGTTGTGTTTGTTGGTCCATGCTTCAGGCTTGGGGATCCAAACCGGATCCAAGCCTTGAGGCATGCCTTAGAAAAAGTAAAAACACAAAATGTGTACTCGTTCTTCATAGTATAAACATTATATGTGCTTTTGGCACACTTCTATTTTAAAAATAAATGTCTATGTATAAGTTTTTCATTTATTATCATTTATATTTTATTTAAATTTATTTTAGTAAATATAAGAAATTAGGGTCACTTTATACCTTATGGAACTAGTATCACATCTCCATGAGTCACGGTTTAGGAGATAGTTTTTATAGTATAATCTTGTCAGTATATAGGTAATTTTCAAGATTTTAGCATTCAACCTAAATATTTTAGCATTTAAATTCTACAGTTGAAACCCTAAACATTAGGCCCTATACCTAAACCTTAAACCTTGAGCCCTTAATACGAACCCTAAACCCCGAACCATGATCTCTAAACCCTAAACCCTAAACTTTAAAGATTTATCCCTAAACCACATGAGCCCTAAACCCTAAACTAAACGAGCCTTAAGCCCTAAACCTTGAGCCCTAAACCGTAAACCCTAAACCATGAACCATAAACCATGATCCCTACAAACTAAACCCTAAACCTTAAACCGTAAAAACTAAATCCTAAACCTTAAATGATCCCTAAACCCTAAGCCTTTAACCCTACACCCTAAACCTAAGCCCTAAAATCTAAACCCTAAACCCTAAACCCTAAACTCTGAGCCCTAAACCATAAACCTAAACCTTAAGCCCTAAACATTAAATCCTAAACCCTAAACCTTGAACTCTAAATCATAAACCTTAAACCATAAACCATAAACCCTAAACACTAAATCCTTAACCCTAAACCCTTAACCCTTATCCCTAAACCCTAACCCTAAACCCTAAACCCTAAATCCTAAATCATTAACCCTGAACCTTGAACCTTGAACCTTAAACCCTAAACCCTAAATCTTAAACCATAAACCATGAGCCCTAAACACTAAACCCTAAACCTTGAACCATATTTCATCAATATTTCCTAGTCTTGTGTCTAAAACCATCATTGAGTATGCATGCATGAACTAACTACCTTGTTTATGAGAGGTGGGACAAATAACTAAAGGATATAAAATCTACTTGTGCCTTGCAATGCATATTATACATCTCTCCAAACTTGTTTCTCCCACATATACTTGCGCTCTTGAATGTCAATTTATTCACACTCTGAAAAAAATTCACATTTCTCATATTTCCATGTATGGTATTATGAAAGCTAGGATGACCCATTGGAAGATGGAAAAATTAACCATCGCAACACAAAAATTAATCTTAAAGGAAATGGAAGAAACATAGAGAATATACCAACGCAGAGGTGTAGGATGAAAACTAAATTTCTTGTAGTATCCTCTCCTCTAGAGAAAGAGAAATCTCTTCTGCTATTAGAATGGATAGCAAATTTGGTAGAACTTCTCTAAAGTGTTGAAAATAAGCATAGCAATAGGGGAATGGCTAAGAACAAAAATGGGTTATCAATCACCCAAAACTAAATCTTTCTTGTTTAGTTCTGAATGGGAATCAGTTGGCTTATGACTTAGTGAACTTTCATTTATTGATAATTCCTTCTATGATAAACCCATGGATGCTTTCAAAAGAGCCTTCAAAAATATAGGGGTAGTCATCAAGCCTAGTGAAGGGTGTGATTTGATTTCCAAACAAATTGAAATTTATACAGATTTAGAGTTCATAACATGAATTTAAAAATATCTCTATCATTATAAATGGAAGCCAAGTAATGTGTGTCTCCTTGTATCCAAGGATCGAGGACTAGGATCGAGGACTGAACATTTAGGAATCATTGAGTGTCCATAATGTCGTTACATCAGGAGAAACATTTTCAAACATTAGAGTAATGCATCCTAGAAAATAAAATAAAACCTCAAAAATACTCTCAAATTGCAAGCTTACACAAGCACTAGACATATCAATATTTGTTTTTCAAATGAAACCTTCATTCGACATCTTACTAACCGAAAAGAATTATTCAAAATAGCATCAAAAACATTTCTTTGTACCAAATTGTTCTTGGATATTTGGAATTTATCTCCTTAAAAATATCAACAGATGAAAGACATCAAATTATGATGACTCTCTTTGAATGTTCTACCTATGAAGTCGATGAACCTTTTTAGTTGAATACTCTTTGTCAATACTAATAAGAATGGGTAAGACACAAAACATTACAGTGAGTGAAATAGTTCCCATGCGATGGGAAAAAGAAGATAGTTGTATTGGGTAATATTTCTTTGTACTAAATTATTCTTAGATATCTGGCATTTCCCTCCTTCAAAATATTAGCAAATGAAAGGCATCAAATTATGATGACTCCCTTTGAATGTTCTACCTACGAAGCAGATGAACCCTTTTTAGTTGAATACTCTATTTGTCAATACTAATAAGAATGGGTAAGACACATAAACATTACAATGAGTGAATGGGTGAGCCTAAACCCTGAGCCCTAAACCCGAGCCTTAAACCATGATCCCTAAAACCGATCCCTAAACCTTAACCCTTAAACCCTAAACCTTAAACCATGAACCTTAAACCCTAAACCCTAAACCTTATGCCATAAACCCCAAACCTTGACCCTTAAACCTTAAACCCTAATCCATAAACCCTAAACCCTAAACCATAAACCCTAAACCCTAAACCTTATACCATGTGCCCTAAACCCTAAACCTAAACCTTAAACCCTAAATCCTAAACCTTAAACCGTAAAACCTAAACCATAATCCTTGAGCCCTAAACCCTAAACCCCCGAAGAGCCTTAAACCATAAAACCATAAACCCTCAACCCCCAACCTAAACCATAAACCCTTAACGTTAAAATGTACACCCTAAACCTTAAACCTTAAACACTAAACCTTAAACCTTAAACCTTAAACCCTTAGCCCTAAACCCTAAACCCTAAACCATTAACCCTAAGCACTAAACCCTAAACCATGAGCCCTAAACCCTAAACCCTAAACCCTAAAACCCAAACCATAAATATTTATCCCTAAAACCTAAATCTTAAACCCTAAACACTAAATCCCTAATCCCTAAACCCTAAATCTTAAACACTAAACCATTAATTATAAACACTAAACCCTAAACTATGAAACCTAAACTAAATGAACCATGAGCCCTAAACCCTAAACCCTAAATCATAAACCCTTAACCCTAATCCATAAACCCTAAACTCTTAAACCATAAACTATGAAACCTAAACCCTGAGCCCTAAACCCTAAAACCTAAAACATGATCCCTAAACACTAAACGCTAAACCTTAAACCCCGAGTCCTAAACCATGAACCCTAAGCCATAAACCCTAAACCCTAAATCATAAACCTTGACCCAAAGGAAAGTTCCTAATAATATCATTCACTATGTTTCGTTGTTTATGGAATAGTGTCTAAGGTGATCGATCAACTCATTTAGTTTTGATGAAATACTACTTCCTCTGAAAGCCTAAAAAGGCCATTTTTGGCCATTTCTGTAGCTAATTGAACACCCTTCAAAGTTTTTAGAGAAAATATAAAGCATCTGAGGGTGATTTTAGAGATAATTGAATATGTCTAAGTAAATTTAAGAAATTTTAGGAAATAAAAATATCATTCAGGAGCAATTTGTTTAAGACCGTGGTTTTCAAGTGTAGGGAATGAAAGCTAAAACGGTAAAAGATGACTTCTCTGGATGATTCCAAGAGTTATGGAAAGACTTAGGATGAAAAAAATGAATTGGAAGGATATTATAATACTCTATAAGGTGGAATAATCAACATTGATTCAAGGCTTAAATATTTCTTTAGGTATTGCAAAACTCTTCAGCTGCCCCTCTAAGTTCAAAATGAAATAGGACCTAAATTTTGAGTTACAAGAAGAATTAGATTTTTAGAATAGTTTCATTGATCATAAAATGTGATTTGTAGTGTTTTAATGAAGTATGGAGGTCAATAACATGTAACTCATACTCAAATTTCATTCAAGGATTCATCCCCTATGGAGGAGGAAACCCATTTCCATGAGGAACAACTTGAAAAAAGGTGTCCATGTACCATAAGCATGCTTACACCTAGGTTTCATCTTGGTCAATAAATTGAATTATGAAGGATTCATCATATTTAAAGGTGAAATGTGGAGCTCAAGGAGTGACTTGATGATAATCATATCCTGGATCTTTTTCATTGTACCCAAATCTCTCCAAAGAACAAGCTAAAATGAGCTAGTCATGCCACCAAGGTATTCAAGACCATCACGTATGAAGTATTAAGGCATCATCTATCTCAAGGTATTTAAGACCATCATGTTACTTTGAAGTATATTAAGGCATCTTCTATCTGCCCCATGAAGATACATATGAGTTATAAACTAGATCAGAATATTTGATTGAGAATAGGAATTGAATTTGATTCATATGAGCAAAGGATGATAATCTTGAATTTGATTCCATGAAAGGATGATTTTAGAGCCAAGAAGGTGAAGGGATGATCTTTATATGGAGCACCATGTTTCTAAGAATGAGCAATCATATGAGTTCACTTGATGTAATTCACTTGGTACTATTCGTAAAAAATCATTCAACACCTAGTAGTGTGATCAAACCTTAAGGAGGAGGTACATTACAATCACCTCATTTTTTCCATAGGACAGAAATCCCATTTAGGAGCAATCCTCTATCTACAAAGTGAGGATCTCATTTTAGTAAGAAGTAGAAAAGCATCATAGAGTTGATTCGTGGTCACTAAAGTGAATTATGGACCAAATTTCAAAATTAGTACCAATTCAAGTAGTGGTAGGGCCAAAATCTAATCCAGAAAGGTTAAAAACCTACAAAATGACTATATGTTTTTGCAAAACAAAGACCAACTACAATATATATGGCCTGAAAGTTTTAGGTCATTACTGAAATTCTAAAAATGAGTAAGTAATAACTAGATTATATTTTGAAAAACTATCTTCTAGATTATAACTATCAGAGTTATGGACCACTTCCATCAGGTGTAGAGTGACCCTAACTTATGATATTTACTAATATAAATTTAAAGTATAAGACCCTCCTAAACTTCATATAGCTCAAAATGCATATGTGTTTCATAGCACTAGAAACACGTACACGTTATAACGCATGTGCACGATATAGTGTGTATGTGTTATAAGTTCATGAATTCTTGGACCTAAGAAAACATAACGCAATCACGTTATTGAAAACATCATCATGTTTCGTTCATTTTCATATTTTTGTCCACTTTTTGGCCCCCAAACTTAGTGCACTTACCCTGATTCCTTCCAACTCTTTCTCCATATTATTGACATGGCTGAGTAGGTCCAATATAGTTTGGTTTCCATCTATCTCATCACCACCATCCAACTTACTTGCTTCAATTTTGACTTTCAAATGTTTAATTTTACCCATTTCAAAATCAAAAATAGACTTGGGGTCTTCGGTAGAGATGGATTGTCCTTTGCTACCTGGATGGAGAGAAGACCTAAAATAGCTTCCCCTTCACCTCTAAAAAGTGGGTTGGCGGTGTCATATCCTTAACTGCAATGTTATCCCTCTTACTCTTGATGGGTTTGGTGAGAGAGGAATCACATGGGCACTTGCTGGAAGAAGGACCAGGAATGGAAGAAATGATAGGAGGGAGAGAGGAAGGAGGGGGAGGAGGAATATGAAGTGAAGAGGACATAGAAATGGGAAGGGTAGAAAGGGAGGGTTTTTGGGGCCATGGGGGAGGAATATGAGGAAGAGGATAAGTGGTGACAGGGGAGGTGGAGGTGATGGGCTAGGTGGTGAAAATGTTGGGACCGGAGGAAAGGATCGAAGGTGGAGGGTTAAGAATGGTAAATTCAAAGTATTTTGTTAGTAGAATGATCACAACATGGTGGAGAGGATGGACATGTTTTCCCCTTTTAAATAAATCCACATAGTTTTCAAGGGAATGCGGGATGAAAAAGGAAACTGACTAAGTACCTTCTCCAAAAATTATTAAGAAAAACGATGTGGTAATAAGGTATAACTAAATACTTTCCCTCCATTGAAGTAAATTTAATGATCAACAACACCACATTGTTATAAGGAGGAGGCAGAGAGTCATGAACATAACCCCCTTTCTTTTGAACTAAAGACTCACCAACGCTAGAAAATTTATGCTCCTTCGCATCAATGTCGATCTTGTTCTTATAAAAATCAACCCATGTTCAATTGAAGTCGGTTACCTTGGCAATAATTTCTTCATTAACTTCAAAACCTATGCTTTTGTAAGTAACCTTTATAATGTTCTAGTTATTTACCATTTCCTGAGACAGGTGAAGTTCATGTCCCTTAATCCTTTCCATTATATGCTACATATCATTTTATGCTATACATAAATTATTAGTTAAATCTCTTTTGGCTATAAATATTAAATTTGTGCAATTTAGTGTCTTTTCCATCAATTTTTGATAAAATATGGATCAAATATTCATCCATTTAATAAGGTTGTGTTGGGTGGAGAAGGATAAACTGTTGTTAGTTTTGGAGGAGGTGTTTCAACATTTTTACATAAAATTTAATGTTCTTAGTTAAATGTAATGCTAATCATTATAGGAAAACATCTCAATTTTAGAAATATCATATTTCGAAGGGAATTTATTAAAGTATATAAATTGTGGTGTTGAAAGAATGATGAAGCATGAATGGATGAGTTAAAGGGTAAGGTGTTGTGTATGCCATTAATGTTACCCCCATGTCCCTCTATACTTTTAGCTTCTATATTTGGGCACAAGTGAGGTAATAGGTGGTACTAGCATGGAGGAAATAAGGTGGTGGGAGGACGGGGAAGAGTGCTTGTGAAAATTTTAAGGATTTTTTTTGTTTGCTTACATAGTCTTCGGTGTCTATCTGCTACTATGATAAAAAAAGACAATGAGAGTACAATGGGTAGTTGTTGAGGTAGTAAAATGAAGATATTAGATTTATACCACAAAGGATATGTTGTGGCTCTTTAAATTTCTTATTTTCTACTCAATTTGGTATTGATCTCTTTGTTTCCCATTCTCTATATTTTCTAGGTTTTTGAGAGGCTTCCCTTGGGTAGATTTTTTTTCACCTTTAGTTTTTCTTAGAAAAGGTTTGAAAAAGAGGTGGTATTTGGGATTTCAATGGTTTAATTTTTGGCTTGTAAGGTATATTTTTGAATATTTGCATCTTGTTGTGGCTTATTGATTTTAAATTAGAATAGTGGGAATATTGTTTATGAAATATATCAATATATTAACTTTTTAAGGCATCGATATTTTTCTTATTGGGAAAAACATTTTGTAGGTTTTAAGAGCATTTAAAGATACAATGATGCACTCATGGTTAGGGATTTACGTGAATAGAAACCATGGACTAAGCATCTAGATCCTTCCCACTCAAAAAATCACTTACATATAGTAAAGGTACATCAAAGAACTTAATTTTTATGCTCTCTTGATGAGAAACTACAAAACATATAGAAATCATGACTCTAGATTTATTATTGATTCATAATCATATAGAGATATAATACTATACTTGCAATGAACATGGTTTTATCCTACAACTCTATGTTCCAACCTTTGCACACTCCTAGCAAGTCATTCTTGCGAGATATACATAATTGTAGTTCAAGAAGGACAACATTTTATTCCATCCTCAAACTACTCAGTATCACTACCCATGTCAAAAAGAACTCATTTAGGTTTATCATGACTCTCATAAGGAAATTCCATGAAAGGAAAAACACTTCATCCTCCATACATGAGATGTGTCAGTTCCTTGTAATCATCATTTAACTTCTTATCAGTTACACTGGTCAAATTGGATGGGGTATTAACATCCGACCTCATATTGATACATGAAAATTTGTTAATGTTTCATATATGGAATGTGATGCATATCTAGATGGGTGATGAACTTCACAAAAGTTAGTCATAAACCTACTCCTTTCATTAGTTCCAAATTATAATTAACTTCTTTATTGTGGAAGATGTTCCAAAGCCTCCTTGTTAGACATAGGTGTTCATCATGTATTTGCATAGGAAATCTTGAACTTCACATAATTTTTTAATATAAGTTCATAGTGACTCATATACATAGGGTTTTGTGGATATTAGGTATAATTCTTCCAACAAGGATATTGTTCATATGTTTATAAATATTTACATACACCCAAAACAACAAGAGGTTCACTCCCATGTGTGGATTATAATGGTTTAGATCTGTTAAAAAATCAAGATGTACGAACAAACTTGATTTCTATCTATTTTTGGGTTATCCATGAGTGTTTGTGAATTTGGATGCTCCTCCATCATACATCACATGTAAGTGAAATTAACCATGAGATTTTTCTTATGAACATTTCATAAGATATTCTATGGTTTTTTATATTTGGAAATATTGAATGTACTCATCCAAACTACGTGTTCAATTTTTATTTCTATTTCACAATGTAGTCCGTGTACTTGTCTCCTCTAATATTTTGATGAGTTGGGATTTATATCATCATCTCAATCTCTTCTCTCACTCTCCTCTAGTATTCTTGATGATTTGGGATTATATCAACATCTCAATCTCTTCTCTCACTCTCTCTAGTAACTTTTTTGTGAAGTCCAAAATTAAATAATTTGAACCTACATTCTCATCACTAATTTATCTATCATAATATGAATACAAATCTATACATTGAATACTAGTGACATATCAATCCCATCATGTACCCCTATATCATAGGTGTTTGCTACAAACTTAAAATATTGTGTAGTCCTCTTCCATTTCAACTTAGTAAGTGTTCCTCTTGAGGCCATTCTTTGCTTAAATGAGCTAAAACCATGTCACCCACTTGAAATTATTGATATCTTCTCCTTTTATCAACATGTTTCTTATATTTATCTCTAGGGGAGAGGGGTCAATAGGTGAACATGGTCCAATAGTTGACATGACTATTGATCACACAATACCCAATAGTTGTCGTAGTACTAGATGTAGTAGTTATTTGTTTTTGACATAATAATTATGAGAGTAGCCAATCACATCATGACATGTAAGAACTCTCACCCATGTACAAGTATAAAAATTCAATGTTCAAGCATTTTCACCCATATTCAAGTATTGGTTTCCACCATGGTTATAATGTAACTCAAATTTATTATTTTAAAACAATTTGAAATATGGTTTTCCCTATTGAACATCCCAAAGAAAAATATAAGCTAACACAACTCTAAATCACATATTAGTGAAAAAATCACAATCCCATATGATAAACAACTGATTTTGTAGACCCCTTAACTTAAGGTGCACCACTACTAACCCCTCTACCCTATTTCTTTCCAATTTATCATTTACTTTCTTATTTGATTCATTCATATACTAATATAAATGTTATGGTTTAACACTCTTTTCAATTACATTCTTATCTCACAATTTTATAAACCCTATTGGGCTACACCCATACAAAATATAGAATGGGGTCCTTTGGTGCTTCTGTTGACTAAATTGGTGTAAGAAAATTTACCTTATGTTAAGAATTCCACATCCCTAGTTTTCTTCCCATAATATATCGCAACTGATTAACAAAAAATTGAAATAGATTACCAATAGTTTTATTTACAATTTTTATTTAACCATCCATTATACATAGTATAATAAATCTGAATCACAATGGATATCCATCATATTTCATGATTTCCTTCAAATATGCCCACCATTTTTTTAATCCCAAATAGATACTATGATATTAGAAAATCCATGTAACCAAAAACTTCTATGATTTTTTTAAAATATTGATGCAATTGACTAGGATGATATCAATCCATTCTTAGGATGTAACAACGGTTGTTATTTTCCTCCTTTGCATTTCAAGTGTTGGCATGTGATTTTCCTTTTTAGGATATGTTCTTTTGACTTTGGGAAATCATGCTTGATGTGGATAACTCTTTTTTGCTCTTAAGATCTTTTTGTGAACTGGAATAGTTTTCCTGAATTCATTTTTCACTTCTTGTAGGTGAGATTGCAATTTGGTTTTAAGAGTTGTAAACTTATCTATTTACCTGACTCATCCTTGGATCAATTTCAGTGATCTAAGGAATGTTTTAAATCTGTTCAGAGTGAACAATTGATGAATTGGCATTCCATGAATTAAGAAACATATGGATTGAACTTGGTAGATATAAGTTCTTTAATTCTCTTTTTGTGTGAAAATATTTCCATTCAGTGGTATGTTTTGTTTGGGTCTTTGGAGATCGACCATGGCAGGTCATTACTGGCGTAATTGGGATTTCAGCTTGTTCATGGCGTAGGAGAGAACCGGAATCCTATAAAGGACTAACCTACGGGATCCTAAGCTAGGTAAAAATATTTCCTACCTAAGCTATGTTACTTGATATAATTCTGATTCTAACCTAAACTTGGTGCTAAGGGAGTTGGAAAGGTTACTAGGTATTAAAACTAAACTTGAACCTATTACTACAAGGTATTATTGCAATCTAACCTAATGCCTAAAACTATTATGTTTTGAATTAATTTGCCTATGTGGAAATTATCTAAACCTATTTGCTAAGGCCTATGGTGGGGGTTAGTTGTTAGTGTTATATCCTAAGGTATAAATTTTAAATCTACCTAAGATCTAACCTAAGCAATCTAATCTACCCTAAACTAATGGATATGAATGGGGACTTAAGTGGTCACATGCACTTGGGCGATGGTTCCTAAGGCATTTATGTTATTGATAAGGTTGGTAAATGCATACGGACTGCCAGTTTTGATAGGCTAGATGACTTGGCGGAGGCTTAGGTGGAAGTGTCACTAAAATGGAAATACATGTTATTTTTGACTTGGCATTTGCAGACTTGGCAGGTGGTGGCAAGGAAGATTAGGCGGGAGATTTGGAATTAATGGAATTTATTACTTTTGGTTTTTGTGCTCAAACCATCTTGGTAGGCATGCAAGTGGATTTTTCTTGGGTTGTTTCACTTTGCATGTTTCCGATTTTTACTCTGCATGCTCTCTGGTTTTTCGAACTAGCAGATTGAACTACACTTCATGGCTATTTTTGAAGTTTGAATCTATTTTCATTTCATGGAATTTATAAGAGGCATTGTGGAAGAGGTATCTAGTTGTTTGATCTTTCGTGGAGAAGAGGAGAAGTAGTGAGCTCGGCTGGAGGTCTTCTTCGATTTGACAGAGACACTATCAGGCATGATAGGCTCTAACTGTTAAAATCTCTTGCTTTCCTCTAAGTGTTTTCATTAAAGCAACTCTACTCTATTGAGTTTTATGCATTGCATGATGTACCTGGTTGTTTGGTTACTGAGTTTATTAAATCTTGAATTCTTGGTTTGAATCCTTTGCAAAAGTGGTCTGGTTTAAAATATAGTATGTGTTTGTTTAAGCACATGAAAAATGCATGCAAGAATGACTCTGTAACTCTACTTGGCTTAACTGGATTTGGTAACTAATGGTTAGGTTTTTGTTGAATTTCGTACCAATGTATTCTCGCTGAAGTTCTTTGGAGAATCTGGTGTTCCACCTATTTCTGTTGAAACTAATGTTTTGTGATCTTGAGCTGGTAAAGAGCTCATGTTTGTTTATGAAAACTTGTATGCAAGCTCGAGTTCTATTGGAAACTTGTTGGGTATTTGGGAACTGTTGTCGGGTTCTTGGTGCTATGATGCTTGTGTTTCATTTCATAAATATAAGGAACCGTGAATGGAGTAGTAGATGGCTTGGTTCTTGTTTTCTAACTTGCGAACATTTGTTGTTGTTGAAACCCTAACATGGCATGATATTTGTGTGGTATTATCATGGATATTATGGATTGTTATTAGTCCGCATTTGGTTTGGTGTTTGTGTTTTATTGTGACCTTATGTATTGTATTGAGAGTTCATTAAGAATACGGCCTTAGTACTTTTATGGTGTTTAGTCTGAACTCTTTTAGTGATCTTACAAACCGCTTCAGTTGTCAAGCAAGGTTTGATATGATAGTTATTCGAAAATGAAGCTTGATTCTTAATTTGAACTGTTTAAAAGTTTATTCATTGCACTTTATCTAGCATTATGATGCGGAAGTTATATTAACTCAATATGGAGTAATGTGATGCAAAGTGATTCAAGGAAATTGTTTCTTATTGTTGGAATTGGAAACCTGAGCAAGGTGTCGGTTCAGTTGGGATTCTTTTTGGTTTTCTTTGTTAAAAGATATAAACCAAAAGGGAACATAAGTTGCCCAAACTTGTTTACAATCAGTTGAATGATTTTGATCTTGGTGAGAACTTATGCTCATCATGGTGCTCAGATTGGTATTTGAATCTTGGGCAGAAAGTATCTTTTAAATATGTTGTTATCGTTTAAATTGAGTTTATTACTGAAGTGAATTATTTTAAAACTCTGAACTCTTAAAAAGAAACAGATGCATGTGCATGGAGAAAACTGGAAACATGGTCTTATGAGTTGTTTGGTAAACTCTGCGAGATATATTTGGAATCATCTTTGTAGTTTACCATTCTTATTGGGAATTCATTCTTTTTTTTTCTTTACTCTTGAAGTAATACGTTGAAAAGTATGGTAAATAATATTGTTTTGATTGAGCTCTTGGGTAATTGAGCATTAGTACTTACTCGATTTTCTCTTGTTAGGTCCACTAAAGGAATGTAGAACCCATAAAAGAATTAGTTATGATTCTTTTGTGTCTATGGACTGTGTATGACCTTCATTGTTTAATGTTCCTATTTGAAATGGATCTCTTGCTTACAATGGGAAGTTTTTAAAAGAAAAGTTTCATTAGATTCCTTCTTACTTTAAGGTGTTCTTGTTCTTCTTTGGGAACTCTTATATGAACTTAAACTGTATATATATTGAAGAAGGGATTTTGTTAATTAAGTTGAAGGAAATGATTACTGGTTAGGATCATTTCTGTTAAGCTTCTTTTCTAATACAGTTGAAATAAGTTCATTTGTTTGGAACCTTCTGTTAATAATTCTTTTAGGAAAGAGTTATTCGTTACTTGATTAACCTTCTCATATTTATCATTTGACTGAAATGAAATAGAAGGAGAATGATGACTAGGTTGTTGAAAAGGAAATGCAAACTTGTTGTTTGACTATTGATCCATCATTCCTTCTTGGATTTCTTTTATGTGAATCTGTTCTGATGAATACCTTAAAATGTTGAATTTTAAGGTAGATGTCCTTTAAAGGAAATAATTTAAGTCATGATATGCACATGTTTCTGCTTTGCGGATGTTATGTACTTGGCATAATGGAAATGGTTTCTCTTCTTCTTTACTTGAAAGTTAGATGAAACATCCTAGTGAGAATATGTTGTAAACACTTCTTGTATCTTATAGTAAAGATAAGTGTTGTATTATATTTTGGTAGAATTGGAAACAATGAGATGTTATGATCTGTTGTTTGGTAAAGATAATTGATAGGATCAATTATACTTTAATTTGTAAGACAGATATTATAGATTATATTTTGTTCTTCTTTAGAAGTGAATTCTGGTTCATTAATGCTCTTCTTTTTATTGTTATTACTTATGCTTAGAGTATGAAATACTAATTGTTCATTAAAGAAGGGTTGTTTTTATTGGAACAATTAGTGGAATGCACTTTGTTTTAAGGCTTAGTTCTTATCATGCTTAGTTCATTGAACTGACCCGTGCTAGCAATTTTTGCTAGATGGACTTCGTAAGTGATAAAAGAAGGCAAAAACTTATATGATGCATTGGCTGATCTAAGTTTGATTCTTGTGAAGAATTCTGATTCGTTCTTGAGTTGTATTGAAAAAGAAAAGTTATATTCTTTTTGAATGAAGGCTGTTGTTATGTAGTATGCCTAAAATGCATAAGTTTGTAAATGTATAAGTTTTGAAAATGAATTGAAAGATGAGAATTTACTTGCATTGGTTGTGTAAATTATCTTGTACTTTTGTAAAAGAAATGGAATCTTATCTTGTTGATATTCTTCATATTATTTATATGTTTAAATGAGTATTCTTGGATAAGTAGGATAAAGGGAATTAGAGTAATTTCCTAAATGTGATGCAGCTAGATAAGTTGCAGAATTTAATGTTCTTATCTAAACAATTCATATTATTAAGGTAACGTGTAATGAACTTACAATGAAAACTATAGAATTTGTAAAGGACATAAAGGGTGTATTAAACCCTAGAACTTAACCATGAAGAGGAAGACTCTTCCTCTCTCATGAAAAAGTAAACAAAAAGGAAGATATGATTTATAATCATTAGACTTCATTCAATAAAGTCTATTAAGTTACAACCTAGGTGGTTGATACACTTCCTTGAATGGTTAAGTCACATTAAATGGAACTTATGAGGTTGTTGTCCTTTCTTTTTGGTAACTGCTTGTTAAGCCAAAATTAATAAACATTGAAAGCAATCATAAGTTAAGGAAGTTCTCAAGGATTAATGGAACCTGATTTGGAAAAGAACTTAGGGAGAGTTGGATTAGGGTTTGGGCAAGGTTGCTGAAATCTGCTTTTAATTATCCAAATTAATTAAATATTAATAATCTCCTAGGGGTATGTACATCTCGATGAGCCTTTTACGTAGGATCTTTGGCACATGCCCAGCTGTAAGGTTGTACCTTTGAGAAGATTAGGATCTTCTCGAGGATACATCATTGCGAGTTGACATGTGTAACAAATCTGCATTGATAAATCTAGATCTACATGCTTATGGACTTGAACTTAGTTTTCTCTAGGGGTAGGTAATAGCATAGTTATGATATGAAGTATCCCTCTAGGACTCAGGGTACCTTAGCACACGGGGTTGACCTAGGTTGACCCAGTATGCCAATATATCCTAAGTCTTTGTGAGCCTCTTCCTATCATAACCTATGTTGTTAACTTGAACTAGGGTTAAACCTTGGGCAAGTGGACTGACAAAAGTCAGTAAAGGACATTCTAGATAACAATTGAGTGGGGTGAAGGACGTATTCCAAATTGACGAGTATGTCGTCAAGGAATGAGTAATACAAATAGTATGTTAGAAAACTTTGGCCAAAATGTATGCATGAAGTGCTTAATTGTGTTTTCCTATGTCACCTAGTCTAAGGTTTGAGATGCAGATGAATATTGGTAGCAAATATTTAGATAGGTTCCTAGACAGATCACTCAATACCCCAAACAGGGTAAGAGAACCAAGTATACATAGTATACAGAAAATTATTCAATACTTAATGTTAAACATGAATAGATCGGTAGTTCGTTGAGTCATGAAATGAATAGATCGGTGGCTCACCGAGTCATTACAGTTGCATATGGTTATCTGTTATAAGAATGGATGTTATGGAATGTGTGTTCTAAATTATGTATTTAGAACAGAGAACATTACTTAAAAAAAAAAACTCCCTTGTTTCTAAACTCTTAAAATGGGAATGTTCTGATGGAACCCGTGTTTGCGAGGAGGAGATTGTAGATTTTGAGAGGGAAAATGGAAGAGTTAATGACAACAAAGGAAGAAGTGGAAGCATTAAGGGTTTGGTGAGGATGATATGTTTGGGGATGATATTATTCAGTAGGAGGGATTTTTACCTTCCACTTCTAGGTTGCGAGTAGATAGTACGAGAATTAGAGATGATATTATGGTGCATTGATGAGCATTGTACTCTTTTTTTTTGGTCCATTTTTATAAAATATACCTATGTTCTCTACATTCATTTTCACCAGTGTTTTACATGTTATTTAAGTTTATTTTTGAATTTATTTGAGGGAAATTGGCTAGTTTTTTTCTGAGTCAAAATTTTCAGCTGATACTTTATATGCTCCAGTCGTCTTTAAATTAGAGAATGTAACTGTCTAAGATACTACTTTGATGAAAAGATTGTTTCCATGGTGAACTCATATGACTTTGAGGCATTGAATGTGCAGCATTCATGCCATTTGTTTGAAAAATAAAATACTATCACTTTTCTTGGGTTTAGTTTTGCATTTTAACATCTGGCATGGGATGGCTGATTACAATCAGAGCTTATTTTCACTATCATTTATTAATTGGTATCAGTGCTGCTGTAAATCATGCCATGGTTTTTGATAAGTACATACGAGTGAATGATTGCAACTATTAGTACACTCATTTGAGATACAAATACATGGGATCAAGATGATACAAATGCATGGGAACTAGATATTTGTAACTTGGTCAACTGTGTAAATGATGGTTTAGAATGACGGGAATGTTACAAATATTGGAGAGTAAACCCGGTTTTCATTCTTTCTTTTTACCCCCTTTTTTCTGTTTCCCAAGATAGAATTCGTGAATACAGTTAATTTGCAAAGGTAACTGTATTTTTTTAATCTAAAATTATCATAGCAGATACTCAAGGAAGGGAAATGAACGACACACAGACAATAATTCCTAATGTCATCAGTGTCTGTAGAATATCCAAACTCGCGTATTCAATTATACTTTTATTTCTGATGTAAAGTTCACGGCAATGAATTTTAGAATTAGAGATCTCAGAGATTTCAGGTAGTGTGAAGCATGGATTTCAAAGCAAGAATACCGACTAATTAGAAATCTTTCAAATATTCATTACAAAAATAGAATATTGATCCAATGGGGTGAATTGTTTTCCAACCAAGGCCACAGAATAAGACTTGCATTATGCAGGAGGTTACACTAATAGATTATCAGAGCATAAGACATGGAAGAAGTGCAAAAGAACTAGGAGTTTGTATGATTGTTTTGACCGAATTGTTCCCTAGCTCTTACGTTGGTGGCATCATGCATAAATTTGTGTTTCCTAATAAAAGAGCGTAAATATATGGCATGGGTTATAAAATAGAAAAATTAAAATAAAGAATTTGGGCCTATATTCCCCTGTTTGACCTTGTGTGGTGGATAACAATTTGGGATTGGCATTCATAGTTGCAATTGTCATTTTGATTCAAGTGCGATCTGTTTTGGGGTATTTGGCGTGAAGTGTGATGGCAGGAGAGAGAGATCGAGAAGTTTTTGGTGAATACATAAGAGAATGGTAGAAGAAATGGTGATGGCATTTTTTGCTATACACCAACCACAACCTTGAATGTAAAACCATCAAATGCCTGCATCTTTGTCATTTCACTTCCACAAAATTTGATTTTAGAGCTTTAAAACTCTTCAAATAGGCTTTATATGGTGTTATAACCACCTAAGTGTAGATATGGTGAATGATGGTGAATTCCAAATCTGGAAATGAGTGGAATGGTTGACAAGATGACTAAAACAATCACAATGATCAGGCCCAAAATAAGTCAGATATTGTCAAGAATGAACACATTTTTTTGTCATGAGGCCCCATTATTCCAATAGTCGTGATGCTTGAAAAAAAAAGGAGGAATGGTGCCGATGGGACTCTTGAGAGCAATGGTTGGAAGATGCAAATGCCTAAAGACTTGTCACCTAAAAGAGAGGTCGAGTAAGAAATACAACTATTTCCTGAATCGTCATATCAAACACTGGTTATAAAGATAGTCCATTTTGGAGTCTAATGAGGCCTAAAGACAACTCCATGGTTTGTTGGAACACAAAATGACATTGACGTGAGTGCATTGATTTAATAAAATTAAATCTAAAATAAGGGCACCGCTTATTAAATAGATATAATAGTATTCAAGCAAGGTTATGCAAACAAGACTGATAGATAGGGTTTGGAAAATAACTTAGCTTGCCACCGTAGGTCTGACTTGATTCTGGGTTGATGAATGACATGGAAAGACATATTCTAGACTATCTTAGCTCTGTGATTGATTCTAGATTGTATTAGCTTTGTGTTTGATTATGGAAAGTGACAATCTTAGGGACAAGAGTTCCTGGAAGGGGACGGCGACCCAAGAGCTAGCATCTATTTTGGGTGTTGGTGTCTGTAGAAGTGCTAGGAATTTGGTTCTTTCTATGTCACTTAGTGTCGCTCCTTGTTCATTATGTGTTGCATCATCAAATTCGATGTGTCGCACATGTAACCTACAAGATAAACCTTAGATACATGCACAGTACTTAAACACACATTAGATGAATAAAATAATGCAAATGCTTGAGTCGAGGACTGACACTTGGTGGTCACCCCAATGTGATTGTCACCAAGCGTTGCACTACATTTCAAGCTCTATGTAGTTCTTGTGTGTGTGTGATTGAAGTAGTGTCCCTTGAGCTAGGATGCCCTAGTGTTAGTTGCACAAAGAGATAGCGAGCTACAACTACTTTGTCCCAAATGCAAATGTGTGGTATGGAATTTAGAATAAACCCTCATATGCAGTGAATTATGTAGTCTAAAATGTAGTCCTTGATGTAGTAGATAGAAAATATTAGCTCCTTGTAGATATTTGTCTCTTGAATGCTTGTCCCCCCAATGAGTTTAAATAATACATATATATATATATATATATGATTCATTTGCTTAAGTTTTGTCATTAACAAGAGAAAGGTCGACTAAGAGGGATAAAAGAAGACAAGAAAGAAGTAACATTTAAAAGACCAAAAAAAGAGGTAAAGAGGACACAGGCACTTAGAGGGGACAGTAGCACCCGGACGCTTGTGTCCCTAATGGACAGTCCAGTATAGGGTGTTGGAAAGATAAAACAATGAAATAAGAGCTAAATAAGATATCGGCTAGTGTAAAAAACTATAAGTTGTCAATAAGAATGCCTAACCACCTACTTACTAGGAATGGACTAATCCAGCGCCTCATACCCCCAACATCGATATGGTGATTGATTTGGTTAATACATTGGAAAAGGCAACACAGGCTTGTGGAAGGTAGAGATAGCAGATTACAGAGTCGCTGGTCCTTGGTGACGTGGAAAAAGAGACTATTATTTGCCACATCAGCCACCCAACAACACAAAATACAAACGATTTGCTAACTTTATTCAAAACTGGTGGCGTGGACCTGGGAAAGAAAAATACAACTGTTGAAAGCATTAATGGTGGGTGTAGCACGCTTATTTTAAATTCGAATGGAAAAGGTGCATTGAATATGAACGTGGTTGTTCCTTTGAAAATGGACCCATATGTGGCTATCAGAAAAAATAATGGGGTATCGGTTGAAAAGAGACTATGAATTGTGCGCCAATGAAAAGATATCCCATCCTAAACAAGGAAACATGGGCCCTTCCACCTCGGGATGCATGGGGAAGGGTGATTCAAATGAGAATGTTGTTGATAACTTTGAAGCATTAATGGTGGCATCTATGTGCTCAACAAACTAGAGTGGAAAGATAGTAAAACAAATAAAGTAGTGGTTCAAGTGGGGTCCACAGTTGATTTGAATACCACCACCAAGGAAGAGTCCCCTTACAAAGAATGGCAATGCAATCTTGGTTTTAATGAGTCTCTGGGTAAGGTTGACATTATTGCTTTGTTTGATGGAGATGATGGATGGACAAAGGTTAAAAAGAAAATGCCTCACACTGTCCATCCCACCATGACCCAGAGTCGTGGTAGGAAATTCTAGTTGTCCCTTGTTGATCATGTTCAGGTTTTATTTACTTTCCTTGGTTCTTGACCATACCTAAACTAGTCCTTTGGTTTATGTTTGTTTTTATGGTGTTCCCATTGTTTGCAGTTGTGGTACCGATGCAGTCTGGTTGTCTTTGGGCTTCTTGTTGGCAGTTTTCCCTCTGCCTTTGTGCTTCTCTGCTCTTTTTGGCTTCTAGGCCTTTTCTTTGTGTTCTAGTCTTCATGTTTCTTCTAGATTTTCAGCCTCTCTGTAATCCGGGGTATGGTCCCCTCCAAAAAATCATTTATCTTTAAAAAAAAATCTATAAGTTGTCAATAAAAACAACAAATAATAGAGATGAAAATAATAAAACAATGTCAAAGTAAAGTAAAGACATGTTAATGAGTAGTTCTCTTGCTTAAGAATAATGCATATAAATGAAGCATTTAAAGGCTAGATCTACATAGTAAGTACATGATTTAGTGACTACATTTACCCCCACTTTATGTCGGTGAATAAGGATTTGGTAGCATGAAGTAAAATAAAAAAGTGTACATTGGAGAGCATTATGAAGATTGTACCCAATAGCGTGTTGAATGAGTGTTATAGCTTGTCGAATGGACTAATGCATGATGTGTACCGTGAAATGCTAAGGAGAGGGAAAGATAAGGATTATAGGGGTGAAATTTGTGTGCGTGGAGTGTTAGTGATGTGTGTGTAGTCCCCTTTTTTAGATCGTGTTTGAGATTTGTTGTATGGTTGCTTGTGTGCTTTTTCTTCGTTGGGATGGGATATGACCTGCAAAAGAAAACAAGTGTAGTCAATGCTCTAGGTAAATGTAATTAAAATTTAACTTGGAAAATATGTAAAAATGGAAAAGTGTGATGGAAAAGCTAAACCAAGGGGTTAAGAGTACACCTAGAATGTTGAAAGAGAAAGGGATATAAATTGTTCCTACTTGTAGACCCGATACTTAGGAGCTAGTTGGAATAACATGAAGGATTTGGGCATCCTATTTCCAAACTAGGGATTTGAGTGTCCCAATGTTAAACTTGGGATTCAAGAGTCATGTCGCTACTAAGAGAAAGTGTATTGGGAGAGTAATCTATTTTTTCCTCCAACCATTAACGATTCTCGATGGATAAGTACCATTGCAGATGATCAAAAACCTGATTTGTAACTTGCCTCGGGTGACACAAAATCACTATGCATATCGTTGTCATGCATATGCTCTAGGTTTCATTCCCTTATTTATTTTTTTCTTTGGTTCCTGAATTAGTAGTTAGTTCTGTTAGTGACTAATTGTAATCTGAAACTGGTTGTGTAATTGTTGAAACTGGAGAAAATCGTGACTATGCAATTGTTGAAACTACTCTATAATTTTTTTCCCACATGACAGGAGCACCTAGATAGAACACTACCACCCAAGTGTTCATGTTTGATATAGGCGCTTGTGTCCATGTTGAATTTTGTGACCATGTTTGTTTCTAGCCTTATCATGTAGCTGATTTTTGTTTTGTTTTTGTTGTTTGTGTTTTAACTGTGCTGTAACTATTGGGAGAGTTAAAAGGTTTAGCCGATGTTTTCCCCACTCGTTTGGGGTGCATGAGATAAAAAAATGCAAACAAAGCCCAAACGAGGAAGACTGAAATTGATGTGCACATATGATATAGGAATCATGCAGGGGAATAGGGATTATGCATGGTAGTTACCATGGCACAAATAAAACAAAGGAAAATGTTAGCATACAAGTTTTAGTGACAAACATGCATTGCACATGGAAATAACAACTAGTAAAAGAATATAGGAAAATAACAAACAAGGACTCAATGAGGAGTTGGTTGCATACATGGATACCACTCAAGATGTCACAAGACAATTATAGCTATCAAGGCTTGTGCAAATAGTCAATCAAGAAAACATAGGGCATAACCCACAAACAATGACAAACAAAGTACAAATAAATCAGATAACCATGATTGGAAGGAGTCCTACAAGGAAAATGCTACACATGAAGCACCTGTTAGCATGTTAGGGAAGATAAATAGTATACAACAATGTGATATCTGAATATAAGAATGAAAATGTGAAATATAAGAATGATAGGACTTGATAGCAAGGAAAGGTAGATGCCCCCAGGAGCCTTAGTGGGACTGGTAATGGATAGGGCCAAACATCATACATCATGTAACAACCTGTAAGTGACTTACATTCACCTCAAGATACCATGTGAACATGCATGTGTGTATGAAAAATGATAAATCATACTATGAACCGTAGTAACATGTTAAGAAAAGGTGCAACATATAATAGTATAAGCAGGAATAATGCGTCCAATCAAGATCCAAGCTAATTTTTTAGATTTTTTGAAGTATATATGTGAAATAAAGTCAATGAGAAGGGAGAAATAAGGATTCCCCCTGGTGTGGTGTGTGCAAAGTGAGGTCTATATGAAGAAACCATCAACAATCAAGTATGAACCAAGAACAAGAGTGCGTCATCGGGTGGTGAGGGGGAATTAGGACGCCCCAAGTGTGAATGCCAAAATGATCTATGTAATGAGAGTAGTAGGAAAGGGCCCAAAACCAGCTGATGTAAAAGAAGTACACATGAACATGCTTTAGGATCCAATGGTCACGAGAGAGTGCATGAGGCCAAGTATATGAAATAGTTTTAGATCGAGCATTTGGAGAAATAGAGCACAAAATATGTCTAGATAGAGCATGTGAAGCATTGACCAATGTGAAGAGCTACCCCCATGAGGTGGGCCATGGGATTTATAGATGCACCAATGCCTATGAGTAGTAGCCATATGTGAAGGAAATTGAGATAGATGTGCAGGAGGTGCTACAGGAGGAGCAAGGGATCTATATACCATAAGAGATGTAAAGGCTAAGGAGCCATCATGAATAGGATAAGATACACTAGGAGTAGGAGAAATTGAATATGGGATGGTTGGAGGATCAAGGAAAAAGGTGTCTGTGATCTGTAAATGTAAAAATAAAAACACATGTGAACATGAGGAAATGACCTAGTGTCATGTGAAAGTGCATGTATCATAACATATGGAGTAGGATTGTGTCATGCATATGGAGAAACTAGAATATGTAGAACATTGGTAAACATGATCTACCAGAGAATAATGTCAACATGGTGAGGGAAAACCCTATAGAGTCCAAGATTCCAATTGGATGAGTAGGAAGTGTATAAACAAGAATAATGTGGCCATTAGGAGAAAATAAAATAGATGTAACATTGGACTTGTTGGCAATAATGGAAGGAGTAAGTGCAAACATAAGGATCAATATGTGATTCAAAATATGTGTAACATATGTAGTTCTAGGAAGCTTGGTAGTATCAACATCAAGCAATGGGGGAGATACAAGAATCATCATAAACAATATATGTAATTTGGAAAGATTAGAAGAATTAAAGTAGTATGAATTATCGCCTATGACCATAGACATAAATGTGGAAAGAGGGGAATGGATTTCCCCCATGAATGCAACAAGAGAATGTGCAACCATTCTAAATGAATCATGCATAGAATCTCAAAAATTGAAAGCATTAGGAATCATTGTCAAATCAACATACAATGCTCTAACTTGTGATGAGGAAGTTGCGGAGAGAGATATGCAACATTAGAAGCACTAAGCATATGATCACTAGAAGTGCATCGAAAGTGAGACATAATGGGAGGAGTATCATTGGTGTCAATAGAAAATTGATCTTATAAATCAATAGCATTAGGGTGCATCCCAAGAAGAGAAGGATGTGCAATGTAGTTAATATCATGAGCATCATGTATGCGAGGAATATCACAAGGAGTAACAATGAGAGGTGTGGAATGTATTGTAGCAATATCCATGGAAGGTGTAAGCAAGGGCATGGGTAGAAAGAAGTGTATGCATAGTATGTAACCAAGGATGGCCTAGGAGGATTTTATAAGGGACATCATGAGGCATAACATGAAATCGAACATTAAGAGTGCAAGGGCCTATAGTAATGGGTAGAATGATTTCTCCTAACACTTTCTTAGGGGTGTTATCAAAGCCAAAAATATATAGGATAGATTGAGTCAGATTAGCAATAAAAGGCCTATTTGATGGAGAAAGGAAAAATTGCATATATTAAGACCCGAGCCAAGATCAACTAGGACACACCTAACAAGCACATTATGAATTTGAACTTGAATATAAAAGGGGAAGAATTGAAATAAAATTCATGTGAATCCATGAAATAATTTTGCACAAGCAATCCAATCAAACAAATAAATTTGTATGGAAAGTGATGTTGATAAAAAACAATTGTCGTTAAATCAATAAAATGACCATATCTCTAAATGGAATTTGAATTTTGTAAAACAAAAAGAGGTTTTTTTGAATGTTATAAATTGAAAGAAAAACCTCCAAGGTATTTTTCCAAAAGTTTATATTGATCAAATTAGGCCCTAATGACCAAAAAGAGTCATTTTGAATTTCGAAAATTGTGCTAAAATTATTAGCAAGCAAACAAAAAGAGTTTTTGTTAGATATGGAAAAAGTAGAAATAACCTCAAATGAATTTAAAAATATATTCGTTATGATCAAGATATGAATCAAAATGTGATTTACAAATTAGGAGCTCTAGAAAGTGACCCAAAGGGTAGGATGAAGCATGAAACCCTAGGAAAAATTTTGCATATGTGATTTGTGGCAAGTGTTAGATGAAAAATCAGGTTTGGATTTGAAGATAAGATGTAGATATGAACCATAATAAAACTATGGTTTGAGTTTGGAGAATAATTGATTTGATAAAGACAATGTAAGGGACGGGTTCACCAAATGATTTAATAAAATTAAATCTAAGATAATGACATCATTGTTTAAATAGATATAACAATATTCAATCAAGATCATGTAAAGGAAATGCAAGCAAGAGTGATAGATAGGGTTTGGAGAATGACTTAGTTTTCCACCGTAGGTCTGGACTCATTTTGGGCTGATGAATGACTTGGAAAGATAGATTCTAGATTGTATTACCTTTGTGTCTGATTTTGGAAAATGACGATCTCATGGATAGGAGCTGCCCAGATGGGGACATGGACGCACATGTGATAGCATTTGTTTTGGGTGTTCGTGTATGCATAAGTGCTCAGAATCTAGTTCTTTTTGTATCACTTAGCACCACTCCTTGTTTTTTTTGTGTTGCATTAGACTCGTTGTGTCACACATGTTACCTGCAAGATAAACCCTAGATACATGCATATTACTCAAGCACACATTAGATGAATAAAATAATACAAATGCTTGAGTCGGACTAACCTCGACGGTCACCCCAATATTATTTTCATCGAGTGTTGTAGTACATCTCAAACTATATGTAGTTTTTTTGTGTATGTGATTGAAATAGTGTCCCTTGAGCTAGGATGCCCTAGTGCTAGTCACACAAAGAGATAACAGGATACAACTACTTTTTCCCAAATGCAAATGTGTGTTATGTAATTAATAATAAACCCTCTTATGTAGTCCAAAATGTAGTCTTTGATGTAGTAGATAGAAAATATTAGCTCCTTATAGATGTATGTGTTTTGTGAATCCTTTCCCCCCTAATGAGCTTAAATAATACATATACATACATACATAGATACATACTTACTTACATACATACATGCATACTTACACACACACACATATATGACTCCCTTGCTTAAGTTCCATCATTAACCAGTGAAAGGTTGACTAAGAGAGATAAAAGAAGACAAGAAAGAAGTAACATTTGAAAGACCAAAAAAAGAGGTAAAGAGGACACAAGTGCCTAGAGGGGATAGTAGCACTCTTGTCCCTAATGGATGGTCCTATACAGGATGTTAGAAAGATATAACAGTGAAATAGAGTCGAGTAAGATGTCGATTAGTGTGTAAAATTGTAAGATGTAAACAAAAAACAATAAAAAATAGAGATGAAAAGGATAAAAATAATGTCAAAGTAAAGTAAAGAGGTGTTAATGAGTAGTTCTCTTGCTTAGGAATCATACATATAAATGAAGTATTTAGAGGCTAGATGTACATAGTAAGTACATAATTTAGTGACTACATGCATCACCAAGTGGCTCGCTCATTGTAATAGCTTGAATGAAAATGAAACATGGAGAATATGCATTGACTATATGACATTAAACAAGATCACGATGAAAACATATATCCTTCCAAAGTTAAGTGAATTTTTTGATTAAGTTCCCCTTAATCGAGCTACAATAATCTAACATAAATTCTTGACCACACAACCAAATTGTGATCTTTCTTTTCTCAATTAAAGCGAATGGATCATTGGCCTGACGAGGAAGGGAGTGACGACACCTTTATCCATGTCCTCATAACCTTGCCCCATTCTACTACTTCAAAACTCATCCATGCACTTGGTACTTGTCTATTGCTAATCTTTAAAATCACCTACAAGCTCAATCAACCAACCACTACATATAATCTATTTGTAGTCTAGAGACTAAGATTCAATTCAAGGTGTTCCCATGTCCTTGTATATAATAAAAAGGCTTAAACTTGGAGACATTATAAGAAATCTAGACCAAGGGAGACACTGAATTATTTAAGGAAAACAAAAGAGTAGAGAAATTTATCCCTAAACTTTGTAACGCAGTTGGCCGCTGAGAAATATTTGGCCATTAAGAACACTAAATAACATCCTATCCATGTGGAGGATGTGAAGACCCTGCAACACTATTTTACCAATCACAATAATTTAACTAGAAATGGAAACAACTTGTAATAAATAAATAAATAAAGAAAAATAACTTGAAATGATATTAAATCGCAGGCCTCTTCGAGGGGGAAACCTCCTTTGAGAAAGCTCAATACAATATATTTGTGGATGCTTCATTGAGCCTCAACACCTTCTTATATACTAATTCCTATCGAAGAAACTACTACTTCCCACACATGTGGGATTATTCAAATATACTAAAGGGATGACTTACAAAGCATATGTGTCCAAAGTAACTAATCTACTATAAAGAAAATAGAAGGGTAGGAACATGGGTTCCTAACATCCCCTCCCTCTTGGAAAAATATTTGTCCTCAAAGCTTCAGATGTGGAAATTATTGTTGAATCTGGAGAAGTGGTTCCCATGTTGTGTCTTGGGTTGAATGCCATGCCACTAGATTAGGACTTTTGTGATGGAGTGGGAGTGGAGTTTGTGGGTCCTCTTTTCTAGAATTGCTTATGGGTTGAGAAGGATGGAGCCTTCATTATCGATTTGTGGTAAAGTGGTTTGTGCTTAGACATTGGTTCCCAAAACTTTCTTTAAACAAGAGACATGGAAAACTAGGTGAATTTTGGAGGAAGGTGGAAGCTCCATATTGTAAGTAACTGAGCCAATTTTCTGGAGGACATTATATGGCAAATAAAATTTTGGAGAAATCTTATGACATCCTTTGAGCTTCAAGGAGGACTTCTTGTAAGGTTGCAGATGAAGAAAAGACCATATCTCTGGTTTGAAGGTGCGCTCGGAGTGGTGTTGATCAACCTGCTACTTCATGTGGTTTTGTGGCATGTGGAGATTGGCTCGTAGAGTGCTTGAGAATCTGATCCTGGTTGTGGAGAGTAGTGTTGAATGCATGAACTCTTGAACTGTCAGGGTTATATGGAAGAAGAGTTGGTGGATTTTGACCATAGATTGCTTCATATGGGGTCATTTTAGTAGAAGTGTGGTATGAGGTATTGTACCACCACTCTGCAAGGGGAAGCCACTTTGTCCACTAGTGTTGTTATTCTAAAACAAAAAACAATGAAGGAACATCTCAAACACTTATTGACAATTTCATTCTAGCCATCCGTCTAGGGGTGATATCCGAGCTCATCTTCAGTTGGGTGCTAGTGTGTCAGAAAAGCTTTGTCAAAAAGTTGTTGGTGAAAGTGGCATCACGATAAGAGACAATGGAGGAAGGAATGTCATGCAGATGGAAAATTTGATCCATGAAAATCTGGGTGACTATGGAGGCTGAATATGGATGGGTGAGGGAACAAAAATGACTATATTTGGAGAGTTGGTCGACCATAACCAAGATCACTGATTTACCTCCCGACTTAGGGAGACCCTCGATAAAATCCATAGAGATATCTATCCAGATCCTAGTCGAAATTGGCAAGGGCTCCAAAAAACCCAAAATTATTGTTGTCTCACCTTTTTTGCATTGGCAGGTATCACATTCTACCACCATCTATTTAATAACACCCTTCATTCCTTTCCAAAATAAGTTTCATCATGCCCGCTCATATGTTTTGAGAAATCCAGAGTGTCTTGCTGATGGAGAAGCATGGATTTCATAGAAGACATCTTGATGAAGGTCTATGTAATGGGGAAGCACCAAATGGCCCTTGTGTCGCAGAAATGCACCATCCCATGAATAATGTGGTATGGTTGTGGGGTCAATGGCTAATCGTTGGATGAGGTGTTGTGAGGAGGGATCAAGTGCATACCCCTTTTTTATAGATTCCATCCAGTTTGGGATGGGAATGGAGATGGCCAATAGGGATGTCTGGTCCTCGAATGCATGTGAGAGAGCATCGACCACAATATTGTCTTTACCCTTCTTATAGGTTATCTCATAATCATACCCCATGAGTTTTTGACCCATTTCTGTTGTGTTGGGGATGAGACCCGTTGTTCCAAGAAATATTTCAAACTTTGGTGATCTATTTTGATGTAAAAATGATTCCCTAGTAGGTATGGCCACCATTTTTGTATGACATGGAGAATTGCCATCATTTCCTTCTCATATGTAGATGAGGCTAAGTTTTATCCTAAAAGATATTTTCTAGTGAAGGCAATTGGGTGACCTATTTGGAGAAGGATAGCACCCAAGCCATTCCCACATGCATCACTTTCAATGGTGAAAGTTTGAGTGAAGTCTAGCATGACCAAAACTAGTGTGTTAGACATAGTATGTCGAAAATCCACAAAGGCACTTGGTTTAGAGATGTTGCATTCAGGTGAAGGCATCCTTCTTCAATAAGGTGGTCAAGGGGGCCACATGATATTTCCATAGTCCTTGAAATTTGTGGTAGTACCCTGTAAGGCCTAGGAAACCATGAAGGCTTTGAGATTTTTTGGTCGAGGCCACTCTGCATTGTGTTGATCTTATTTAGATCTACATGGACCTCGTTGGAAGAAACAATGTGCCCTAGATATTCCACTTATTTGAGGCCAAAGGAACACTTGGACTATTTGACACATAATTTATTATTTTTAAGAATTTTAATGCCCTGTCAATATGTTGGAGGTGCTCGGCCCATGTGTGGCTGTAGATCAGGATATCATCAAAGAAAACCAGGACAAATTGATGGAGGAAAGGCTAAAAGATCTTATTCATGAGTGCTTGAAAGGTGGAAGGGGAATTTGTAAGGCCAAATGGCATGACCAAAAATTCATAGTGACCCTCATGAGTGTGGAAGGTTATTTTTGGAATGTCTTCAGGATGCACTCAAATCTGGTGATAGCCAAAGCGAAGGTCCAATTTGGAAAAAATTTTTACCCCATGGAGCTCATCCGAGAAGCTCATCAATGACTAAAATAGGGAATTTATCCTTGATGGTGAGGTGGTTGAGGGCATAAAATTCAATGCAAATCCACCATGAGCCATCCTTTTTGTGGACAAGAAGTATTAGAGAGGAGTATGGGTTGGTGTTGGGGTGAATGACACCATATTTGAGGAGGTCTCGGACTAGGTTTTCAATTTTAGACTTTTACAGATATGGATAGTGGTAGGGACATGGATGTTGGGGGGATGCTTCTGGGAGGAGTGGGATGCGGTGATATTCAGGTCGTGAAGGGGGAAACCCATTGGTTTGAAAAATAGTAGCATGTTTGTCGAGGATGGCTTACAAATCCGTAGGGTTGCTAGCGGTAGTGGGGGTTGGAGTTGGATGGAGTACAATTGGGAAATTATACCATGGGAGCCTTTCTTCAGAAGATTTTCCATGTAATGGGAGTTGATGATGGAAGCATATCCTAAAAATAATCCCTTTAAGGTGTGCTTTTAGCCATTAGCTGTGAACTGCATCCAGAGCTCTTAAAAAATCCCATAGAATGGGTCCCAAAGTGCGGAGCCATTGTGCACCTAAAACCACATCACATCCACCTAGAGGGAGGGAAAACATATTTGATCATAGAATGTAGTCACGCCAATTGTAATGCGTACATTTCCAACATTTTCCTTTATAAGGAAATGTTCCCCATTAGCAATCATCACTATAAATCTAGAACAAGGGTACACAAAGTAGTCTACCTACTTAGCAATGCGGGATCGATGAAATTGTGTGTACTACGGAGTTAATGAGGATTGTGAGAGGAATATTTTTGAAGCACCCCTTGACCTTCATAGTTTGCGGGGTGGTAACACCAACTAGTGTGTGTAGAGAGATCTTTGGTTGATCCACCTTGGGGTGTGGAATCCTCTACGGATCTTGGTTCATCTAGAGCATCATGGAAGTCCTGGCTATCGGCCTCATTTTCTTGCTCTGGTGGTGATTCCACATCGAGTAGGTAAAGCTTTTGTGTGATGCACCTGTGACCCTTAACCCATTTATCATCACAGTTGTAACATAATCCCTTCTCCTTACGATCCCACATCTCGGCCTTGGTGAGACGCTTGATCTGGGTGTTGGACGTTGGCCACTAGTTGGTTGGTTGGGGTTGGCTTGTTGATGACAATGGGAGTCGATGTTGCATTGAGATTTTATCTTCAGCCAACTTATTCAGGCCCAAGGCTTCCATCATGTTAGTGGGGTGAAACATTTTCACCTCTAATCGGATTGGCTCCTTGAGGCCACTAAAAAAAGATCTTGAAGAAGTCTTGTTAGCCCTTCAGTATGATTAGTTAGTTTCTCAAACTCCTTGATACTCCCAAATAGTACTTGTCTCGTGGATTTTTGTGAGAGCTTTGGTGAAGTCCTGAATTCAGAGGGACTAAATCTGCCCAAAATGAGGGATGTAAATTTCTTCTAATCGGGTTCATCATGTGTTATGAGATACCAATGGTACCATTATAGTGTGTCCTTTTTCCAAGTGGTAGGAGGTGATTGGAACTTGATTAACAAAATAAGTGCCATGAATGTGGAAGAACTACTTCGGCCTGATAAATCCATCCTGTAGGATTTGTACCATTGAACTTTGGAAAGTCTAGCTTGGGCCCACGGGATTGGGTGGAGAAGGAGTTGTGTGAGGAGTCCTCCTTTTTCCATTGTTTGATCAAAATATCATTTGCTAATTCAATCCTTGCAACCTTTGAGCCAGCTCAGTGACCTGGGATTTCAATGTTTCAAGTTCTTCCTCCATGACTTTTGTGCATGTACGGGTGACAACCATAACCAGTTTTTTTGGCAATGGATAGAAAAATCTTTCTAAAACACGTTTAGTAATGGCAATTTGGGATTTGAGCTAAGAAAATGGGGAGAATGGACTTGGACGAGGTTTTTGACACTTTCTAGGCAATTTTGATGAAGGAAAAATGCAATTTGGGGTTGTTATGGTAAAAATGGAAATTTTTCCTTGAGGTAAAAGGAAGATCGGAATAGTGAAAGGAAGAATGTGTGTGAATTTCGGGGCAATCGGGTAAAAACAAAGAAGTTATGGCAAACCCTAAAAAAATGAAAATGATGATTTCTGAGTGATAGAAGTGGAATTGGGTCTTAGAACCTCAACGTATGAAATGTGTGGATTGGGATTTTGGGTGTTCCAGGAAAGTTTCAGGGAAAACAAAGCTATAATACAAAATATATGGCTAAAAATAGAATTTCCAATGCCTATTAAATTTTAAATACTGCGTTTGTGAGCTTGAGAATGGTAAACACCCGTCGAAGACCCTACACAAAATACAGAAATGAAACCTTAAATGTGAAAAAAGTGATTTGGTTTTGCATAGAGAAGAATGGTCCCAAGAAAATGATGATGGCTTAGAAGCTTGTGGTTTGGAAATGGAGACCACCTAGAACTTTCAAGGTTGCCTAGCTCTAGCCAATGCCCATGTCAAGTTTTCGTGTGAAAGTTAAGAAGTGCATGTGCACGTGAACAAAATGTGAATGGAATGTAATATTACTAGAAACAACACATCTCCTAGCTTCCACCCAGATATGCATAATAGAATGCAACAGTGCAAACAAAATGCAAACAAGATCTCGAACATAATGCAAACAAGATTTGGACCACTTTTTGATCACCAAGATCCCATTTGGGTGAGGTGAGAGCATACGGTGGGTAGAATTAGATCGCCACGATTTACTGCAGAGAGAGAAAAAAATTGGCTATGGAAAGTGCTCTAGTACCAGATGTGAAGACCTACACACTATTTTACCAATCACAATAATTTAACTAGAAATGGAAACAAATTGCAACAAATAACTAAAGCAAAAGAACTTCGAAATGATATTAAATCGCAGGCCTCTTCGAGGGGGAAACCTCCTTTGAGCAAGCTCAATACAATATATTCGTGAATGCTTCATTGAGCCTCAACACCTTCTTATATACTGATTCCTATCAAGGAAACTACTACTGCCCGCACATGTGGGATTATTCAAATATGTTGAAGGGACTACTTACAAAGCATATGTGTCCAAAGTAACTAATCTACTATAAAGAAAATAGAAGGGTAGGAACACGGCTTCCTAACACCAACTAGAACGTAAATCAATTGTGATGGAAAAGTTTAAAAGGAAAAAAGAGCTTGATATTTTTAGGGTCCATTACAATCTAAACATGAATTTTTATTTTTATATTTTAAAATTAATTCTTGCTTGTAGTAAAAAATGTTACTTATTTATATACTTTAGTGGCAATATTGGACGTTTTCAATTGTTAAAACTATACATATGGTTAAGTTCATATTAAAATAAAATGTATATTCAAGTTTTTAATAAGATAACTAAGATGATAAAGTGATGGTAATAATAAAGTCATTGTGTTTGTCTAGTTTACAATTTGATTGAATTTTTATTATTGGTTTGTTGATAGATACATTAATTTATTATCTTTATAAATCTATTGCTTTGATGTTTATGTGTCTTCATCTTTTGTTTTTTTAACATTTGTATTTTTTCGTAAAGTTTTAAATATTTGAAATTAAATTAAATTAAAATTATTTTTCTTAAAAGCTTTGAAGATTACTTTTTAATTGTTAAGTGTACATTTGTCTAAATGGTCACACAATTATCCTATTAATATGTTTACATGTTAATGTATTCTCTTGAGGATTATGTGTTTATGTGGGCCTCAAGAGATAGTGGAGGAGGATTTGAGTTGCTAAGGGATTTCAATTGGGTTAACAATCTCCTTTGATTTTACCTATTGGATTGCATTCAAATAAACCCCCATTGAGTGTTTCTCATGCCACATGCGAGGCTTTTCTAGAAATATAATCCAAGATGCACATTCTCAAGCCTATCGCCAACAAATTTATCGCCACCTGATGGTGAATGCCTTGATAAGTTTCCTCTTATTTCTTCACTAGATTTAATGAAGTCATGTGAGGTTGAAGATGATTCCTAGAGCTTGTTGTGTTCTTTTATGACAAAATAAGTTGAAAAAACATCCATGTTATCGAAATTGTAGGTAGAAGATATTGGTATGAAAATTCATGTTGTATAATTTCAAGTCCCATATCAAAAATAAATACATACAATTTAGGTTCCATATCAAAATGAAAATTGACATACGAATAGCCACAATAATAATGAATTCATTATTTCATTTATTATTGGAAGGAAGAGTGAAGATGCACACGATATGGAGTATTGATCTTAATCTCAATAATTTTTTCCATATGTTCTTTATTGTAGATGTAGTTCGTTCCTTTTCTATTTTCCTATATAAGAAATCCCTTGTTATAACTCGACATAAATGCAAAAAATAAAAAGAAATTATGGAATCAAAGAATCGAGTAAATCTTCCTTTTAAATCCTCGTATTCTTTTGTTTCACATGGACAAACCACCTATTGGTGCTAGTTTATGTTCTCAATAAAAATTCTCAACTAGGAGGAAGGCTAACAAAGTTATGAGTTTCACGTAAAAATGAGAAAAAATAAGAGCAAAGTTAGCTCGCATGTTTAAACCCTTGTAATAACAATAGTAACATAAGAAAAGCCAACTTTAGCATGGCATATGTGAAAAGCTGGCAAGATATAATAAATTTATAGACATCCATCCTTTCTATTATCAATTGAATGTTCTCATGAAAATGTATTCAATGCAAAATATTTGAATAGTCAAATTGAGATTGATTTTGTTAGGAAACCATAGACTTTGCAGCAATGAATACACATAAATTTAATAAAAAATAACAATTTACAAATATAGAGATAAATGAAATATAAAAATACCAAACATGTAAGAGACGAACACCAAATTTACATGGTAAAACCCCAACTGAGTGCTTAGGGAAACATCCATGGTGCAAGATATCAATCTTTTATTAACTCAAGATGAACATATTACATGCGAACTTGTTATGAGAAACTTTATATCTCCACAAAAATATATACACCTAATTCACGAAGTACAATTAAATAGAGTGGAAAATGCCATTAGGATTTTCCTTCCTAAAAATTAAATTTGGTTGAATTTGTCTTTCTAGAAACAAGGGATTGACTCCTTAATTTTTGCTTTGAGGGCTCCACCCCAAACCCCTAGACCCCGTGACATGAGTGGGGGAAACCCCCTTTGGGAAGTGAGGTACAAAACGTGCCTCAAATGGATTCAAATTTTAACTTTGTTGGCACATATATAACAATTTCTTTGTAGGATCTATAATAAAACCTTCTTAGACTAGATAATGATGATATTCATAAACCTGTAATGTTTGTGATGTTATAATTAATCACCCTTCCTATCATTATATGTGTGTAATAACATTTAATGAATCGACTGCTAGTGCATATATTTTGATAAATATAGAAATTAAAAACCTCAAAGATACCATTGACAAAGTTGGCTTTAGCATGGTAGTTGTCAAAATATTGCAAGATATAAAAATATTATACTCATATATCCTCATGTCTTTCATTAGTTGAACATCCTTAAAAATGCATTCATTTCATATTAGTATGGCCTAATGCTAAAAAAAATGCATTTTTGTTTCCAAAAGAAAGATTTGATATTTTGTTACTCGATACAAATTACAAGGAAAATTTATTCTCTGTGAGGGGCCAAAAGGTTATGATTTCTACAAAAAATCATAAGGTAAAGGTTGGTCTTGTCAAATGTGGAATCGACCAAGTTAATTTTGTTGTCTATAAAGCTGACACAACACCAAATGACATGTCGTGTTTTGTGGTTATCAAGTACTATAACTGCATTGGCCCAACATAAGATGTTAAGTACCCTTACCAACGTGGTGAAATCACACCCACACCAAGTGGAATGTGGAACACTTGGTGGACTTGGACATTCAGAGGGAAAAGGGTGTTCAGGAGACCTTAGAGGCATACTCTACCCTTGTAGAGTATGGTCATGCAGAGTTGTGCATCGGGGATCAGTAGTGGGACTCTAGAGTGAAGTGGCAGTGGGCTTGGGGAGACCTTGGAGGTGGCAACATCCTTAGAAGAAGATTTCATATAGAATGCAACCATGGAGTGAGTTGGAGTGGGATTGGGATTTGGAGGTCGAAACAGAGGAGAAGTAACTTGGATGTGAGTGAGCCAAGAAGTGGCGAGCTCCTCAACCTTGCAAAGGTGGATCAGCGCAGATGATTCAAGTGCTCACGTAGATGTATCATAGGTGTAGTAGAAGCATGGATATAGAGTGGGTGCATAAGCAGTAGTTGAGACTCATGGACGTGGGCCTATAGAACGGTTCACATGGTGTTGCATGACATGGTGGTCTCGAGAAAAGGACATCATGGATATGGTTGCATTGTGGAGATTTGGCAGCTAAGGCAGGAAGACTTGAGTGGAGATTCAATGCATTATGAACACATATGGGTATCTCGAAGAGTAGGCATGGCTAGTGTCAGTGGCCATGGCATTGGGGCGAGATCAATGTTGAGATCGAGCCAAGGGAAGAAGAGTACCTCACCCACATGGGATGTGGTCTACAAAGATGGAGAGCTTGTAGTGCTCCCCGTAGGGATCTTTGGTGTTGGGACTTGGGTGGTAGAATAGTCAATAGGTCATAGTGAGTTGGAGACTCACGCACAAGAAGGAATCGTGAGGAGGACTTCCCCACTGGTGTACACGTAGGTGATCGGTGTGACAACTCAGATGCAGACTCGTGGATGGATGGCAATAAGGACTTGTGGTGTTCTTCAGTGGCATTGTGTAGAATAGTTGGGTGTTCGACAGTGAGCTGGCCAGCAGTGTTACAAAGATCTATTTCAGCGATGGGTCAAGGAGGTAGGAGTTGTGCATTCCCTCAAGTGGACTAAGAAGATATATTAAGATCTCCCGGTTGTATGGGTGGCCATGGTATTCAGTGAGTGGTCTTCTGAAGCAATTGTATGGGCAGTTGTGAAATTGTTTGAGGAGTTCACTTGTGCATAAAGATGGAGTTGCGTAGGGAATGGAAGGTGGGTGTAAGGCGTAGTTTGGGACTACCATAGTAGCTTGATCCTCTAAAGCGAGTGAAAAAGTAGCATCTCAGTGTCACGTGGTGGTTATTTTTATCCGTTGTGAAGCTAGCCTCGGTGTTAGTGTAGGTTATTATTTATCCTTTTATTTATTTATTAGGATAATTCTTACACTTGTGTTAGCCCTACACTTGTTGGGTTAGCTTGCTTAGGTGTACTAGTTGTGTGGAGTTAGCTTCATATTTGTGTTGAGTTAGCTTCTCATTTATGTGGAGTTAGCTTACTAGTCTTCTGGAGTTAACTTAACTACCAAGTATCAGTTAGTGGGAGTTCTTCACCACTGATTTAGGTAGTAGTTGCACTTCCCTCCTCCTATATGTACATATTTCTTATTGAGTAATTCAATTCATTGTATTGTAATGTATTGAGCATTATGGATTATGATGGATTTCCATATATGGTATTTTAGCTCTTCTATTTTGCAAATCTAATGTGGTGTGTTATTATCATCTGAGATCGTGACTTGGAACAAGCTTCTTATCGTTCCTTTCACTATAACTGCATTGGCTCAACATAAGATGCTAAGTACCCTTGCCCTATCCCTATCTCTACATTTTCCCATAGCAAGCGCAAGTGAATTCCCCTAAAAATGGCGTGGGCTCTAATTATCCAAAAAAAAAGTGCACACATTACAAAAAGAAATTAGTGACGTTGAGAATATCGAATGGAAAATACTTTAAGAGCTATCTCCAAAGTATGGCATCTCATGGATTTTAACATGTCATCCCATTTGTTCTTCAAGTAGTTTACACAAATTAAACATGATTCATATGTGAATTACCAAAATAAAGAAGAGGATCACCTACCTTTCCTTCAAAATTTTCCATTTTTTATATTTCTCCTCCATCTATCCCTTTCTTCATCACCCCTCTACCTTTTATATTGTTTCTCCTTTTCTCATCCCTATTAGTGTGTCCCTTGCACCACTCTGATGTGATTGTTAGTATATGAAATTTTGTGATAATCAATGGTTTGTAGTTGCTCTCCAAAGTGTGATGTACTAGGATAGATGGATTGTTGAGGGTGCTAGCTGATTTTAAGTTTTGGAGGATGTTAGCAACTTTTAAGTTTTGGAGGGTGCTAGAAAATTTTAAGTTTTAATAGGTTTTTTAGTGTGCTCATGTATTAGATTAGATAAGTAAGTAGAATTTGAAACTAACACCTAGTAGTCCCTAAACAAAGCTAAAATAAAAAAAACCATCATGCTAAGAGATAAACAAGAATAAACATCAACGTTATGCATTATAACGTTGAAAGAACTTCAAACTAACACACTAAATACTTATCCTCTACTTTTAAAAGCTAAACAAAGAAAATGGACCTATGTAGATCCTTTAGCTATCAAAGGGTGATAGTTGTTGCTTGATCCAAGAGGATTAAGGATGGAGGTTCATCAAGTCATGGCTACAAGACCTTTCTTGATTAACTCCACGTTCTTCACAAAAAGCTTACATGGATGAATGCAAATGAATGATGCTTAGCTCCACTCTAATGGAATATTTTCTCTAAGATGAAATGCCTATAGTTTAGGCTATAAGCTTGTAAAGGTGTCAGTATAAATATTAGATGAGGGTTCCTTTTATAACCCAATGGGTAAAAGAGGATTTTGTATCCTAGTACATATGCGATAAAATCTCAAAAGTAACTTTAGCTAAGTTAACCAAAGCTAGGTGAGTTAACATGTGGGTTAGTGCTTTAGTCTGCACTTTATGGGGATTAGGGGTGCATATAATTAATTAATAGGAGGATATGCCTATTAGGCTAGTTAGAAGAGATTTGGCATGATTTGAGTGATACAATAGAGGAATTTGATCTAATAGATGAAGGTCTATTGACTTAGACTAGTGGTCGTAATTAATTAAGAATAATTAATTAACTTAGATAGAAAGGGGTGTTAATTAACGAAAGGTCGTTAATTAGGGTTTTAAGCAACAAAGGGCTAGTCAATTATCGTAATGTAATTAATTAGTGGTGATAGAGGAGAAGTGGGCGTTAATAATGGTGTGTCGCTAATTTGTGGGAAATGGTGTAATTAACGCAATTTAAGTGTATTAAATTTCTCAATCTAAATAACAAATGTCTACATTTTCCCCTCTTTGGGGTGGTGTAAGCAACGCCATTTCAAAGATAGTAGCCAAGAAAAAACATGTGAATTTTGAGGAGATAGAGAAAAAAATAGTGGAGAGAGGAATGCCCCCTCGAGTGTCGATGGGGTGATGAAAGAGGTCGATCAACAATCGAAAAGATGAAGGAAATGAAAAGAAGCGGAGGGACAAGATGCCCCAAGTGAGGAATAATGTTGATGGAAAATGATATAGAAGAGGTATGAAATTGGAGAGTGAATATCTAGCTTTCATTCATTACATTTAAACAACTTTATCATCATCATATAGCCAAAGATCTACGTCATCGCTCCTTATTATAAATATACGCATACGAAAAAGTGTAGAACGACATGAAAATCCATAATACAATTTTTTTTCATTGCTAAAAACACCAACTCCATGCAACATGCAAAATGCAGTGCATGAAAAGAAGTAAACAAGCTCATTTAACAAAGAAACAAGTACACACACATACCCAAACCAACAATGGTCAAGATTATTGCACAAATGTTTTGTTATCAAGCTGAAGATCCCAGATGTTCGTGATTAATGACAAGGGTTAAAAATGATGCCTCAAGCTAGATTACAGGTGAGGGGAAGTGATGAAGGATGCAGGGTCCAATGATAAAGCTTTGTGTGCCACGAAATAGTACCAGGAAACTCGATGTACCCCATAGTACAGACGAAGCAAGTAGGCTAGCTTTGTAAATGGTTGTAGATCTAGGTGATTTGTGATTCATTTAGTTCAAAAACACGTGAAAACACCAACAAGATATGGAATAAATACCATGCGTGTGACATATATTTCAGCCATGTATCATCTTTTTACCAATTTTTGCAAATTGTTGAATTTTACAATTTTTAGGATTTTTAACCAATTTTTTGAAATTTTTATGTTTTTGTGATTTTGACGTCCTTTAGAAGAAATAGGAAGATGGAGACTCACCTAAGAGCAAGAAAAATGCCCCAATGAGAAGAAACGGGTGCCAGGTGGCAAAAAGATGCCCTAGAGCAACGAAAAATTAATTAAAAAATAATTATTTACTAAAAATAATTATTACGATAGTGAATAGAAGTGACGAGAATGAAAAAGATTGCCTAGAAGCAACAAAAATGCCCCAAGGAGAAGAAAGGAGTGCTAGGTGGCAAATAATGCCTTAGTAGTAGTGAAAAATTAATAAAAATAATTATTTAATAAAAATAATTATCATAGGTGAGTAGAAGAAGTGTTAGAATCATCACGGCGGTCAAAACATGCCCTAGGGGCATCATGATGAGTGAAAATAGCTTGATATATCCCACCTGGGGGGTAAACCATCGCGATCAGTTCATTTGTTGTGGAGCTCTTGTGAATTCTTACCACGAGTGATTTGTGAGCCTGTGAGAGAGATGGCGAGACTTGAAAAGAGGAGGAGACGAGCAGAACGGATTTGGGAGTATCTACGGGACGAGGTGGATGGACCCTTCATGAGTGCACTATCCCTTCCTATTAAATTTTGCATTTATTCATTGTTTTTTTAGCTTTTTACGTTAGTTTTAACGTGTGTGCACGCCTTAGCGGCACGCAGGCATCATACATCATGCACACGCGTTAGAAACATGGGTGCGCATAAGCGCATGCGTTGGAAACATGGGTGCTCATATGTGCACGCATTGGAGGGGACATGTATGTGTCAGGGTGGGAAAAACAGATGCACGCACGCACACGCGTCAAACCATATGTGCAGGCATCATTATGGAAGCACATGTGCTAGGGGAGGGTATAGGGTAGGTCGGAAAGTTGGTTAGGCGCGCATGCCTCAACAGAGGTGCGTATGTGCCTTAGGTGTGTAGGCATCCATAAAGGCGCGCATGCACTTAGAAGAAGAACTTAGCCAATTTTTGAAGAAAAATTGGAGAAGTATAGAAGAATGTCTGCTAGAATTTTGTAGAAGAAAGTAGAAATTAGCATTTTTAGAATAATAGAATAGAAGAATATAGATAGAAAATAACCGTAACAAGTGTATTGTTATTTTTAGAGACAATTACCCATTCGACATATCAGAGAGCGATATGGTTTCCTGGTGGCTATAGAGGTAGATTTTGATGTAGAGGATAGGAAGATATTAGATATCTTACTATACATCACTGGACTAGCCTACGTGGCTAATATGCCACAGATCACTCTCGATCACGGCCTCCTTACAGCCTTAGTTGAGAGGTGGCATGGTGAGAGTCGGTGTTTTCAACTCCCCACTCGCGAGATCACCATCACTTTGGAGGACATGTGGAGGATATATCGGGTTCCTATATCACCACTAATTAATTGCATTACGACAATTGATTATCCATGTTGTCGTTTAAAACCCTAATTAACAACCTTTCATTAATTAACAGCTCTTTCTATCTAAGTAAATTAATTACGACCGCTAGTCTAAGTCAATAAACCTTCATCTATTGGATCAAATTCCTCTATTGTATCATTTAAATCATGCTAACTCTCTTCTAACTAGCCTAATAGGCCTATCCTCCTATTAATTAATCACCTTTGATTAATTATATGCACCCCTAATTCCCATAAAGTACAAACTAAAGCACTAACTCACATGTTAACTCACCTAGCTTTGGTTAACTTAACTAAAGTTACTTTTGGGCTTTTATCCCACATGTAATAGGATGTAAAGCCTCTTTTTCCCATTGGGTTATAAAAAGAACCCTCCTCTAACATTTCTACTGACACCTTTATAAGCTTATAGCCTAAACTATAGGCATTTCATCTTAGAGACAATATTCCATTAGAGTGGAGCTAAGCATCATTCATTTACATTCATCCATCCAAGATTTTTGTGAATAACATGGAGTTAATCAAGAAAGGCCTTGTAGCAATTGCTTGATGAACCTCCATCCTTAATCCCCTTGGATCAAGCAACAACTATCACACTTTGATACCTAAGGATCTACATAGGTCTATTTCTTTGTTTAGCTTTCAAAAGAGTAGAGGATAAGTATTTGGCATGTTAGTTTGAAGTTATTTCAAGGTTCTAATGCATAATGTTGATGTTTATTCTTGTTTAGCTCTTAGCATGATGGTTCTTGTTTAGTTTATCTTTTTTTGGGACTACTAGGTGTTAGTTTCAAATTCTACTTACTTAACTAATCTAATACATGAGCACATTTGCACGCCTGGTGGGACTTTCTCCATAGTCCTTTAGAAGTCTTTTCTAGGCTTTTCATTTCCATTACTAACCACTTTCATACTTTCTAAGAATAAATAGTTTTTTTCCAACTGATTTCACATTTTAAGTGAGCTAAATCTTCCTTTTGTATGAATGTTTAATGGGTTTAAGCTAGAAATAGGTTTTAATGGTAAAAAATTAACCTGTTTGCTTTTTTTAGAATTTCATTTCGTGGTTTTTGAGTTTTTACAGGGGTACACGCATGCATCGTGAACTAGTGCACATCCGTCATAATAGGCATGCACCCATTGAACTGGTTATGCACCCATCTGTCTATATCTCATCTATATAAAAAAAATTACATAGGGGCACACATCTGTATTAATCCGTGTGTAGTGCTAACTTGCATGTGTATCCACTTGTCTAGACGTGCAGTGTCATTTCAAAACAGTGTTGTCCTTGCATTTTACCTTGCACGTGCACCCATCCTCTGGGGTGTGCATCCGCTGAAACCCACGTACACAGGCTTTTCTTCCCACACATGTGTAAAAACCTATTGTCATAACTTGTAGTTGTGCGCAACCATCATTAAGGGCACACATTCGTCGATCGGGGCGTGCATGTGTCATTTTGGGTGCACAGCCGTCTCTATCAAAAATTGAAATTTTACAACAAGTTGTAAGATCAAATTTCTAGTTTTTTCTAATAGTTTGCAGGTTCCTAATAGTTGTTTGTAGGGTATTTTGGTTTTATTTTAGCTTAACTTAGTTAAGTGTTTGCATTTTTTATTGATAGAGGTCTTTTGAAGCGTGTATGCTCTTCCCTCACACCTTATAGGTGATCTTGGGAACCAAAAATGCTTCCAAAACCTTCTTCTTGCTTTCTAAACACTTTGACTTGAGCTTTATAATGGATTAATTTTCAAATTTGGTCAAAAACAAATTCCTTTTTCGCAAATCACTTAAAGTGTTTTCCATTTCTTATTGTAGTTGAGTTTTTGTGTTGTGTATGCTCTTCCCGACACCTTTTAGTTGATCTTGGGAATCAAAACAACACTTAAACTCTCTTTCATGATATTTTGATCTTTTGAAAAATTACTAATCTTTCACGTGTAGGACCTAATTCGATTGTCAAAGAAAGGAGGTTCGAAACACAAAACTACTAATACATGTTTGATTGTAGGTTGCCAAATGGTGTGACTAAAACCACATTAAGCTAAAAAAGATTTGAAAAAAACACTCCACAAACATCACATTGTATTTATAGGTTTTGGAAAAGGGTATGTCCCTATCTTCTCAACTAGAACATAACCCCTTTGGCATAATGCCTTAAGATATAACAAAGGGGGTGGTTCTAGGAACCCTAAAGTAGTCCACATAAGAGGGAACCTTGTGGACGAAACAAGAAGTGCTCGCTTACACACTTGATTAGTTTTTCCTTGTGAGTTAGAGTAAAATTTTTCTATATCGCGACCCTAGTTACAATACAACTTAAAAGCACTAGTTGCTCATTTTATTAGAATGGGGTAAAGTAAAGCCAAGATATTCAAGACTAGTCATTGTGACTTTCTTGGCAAATCGAGCTTTCCTTAGACAAAATTGTGACACCTAGATGAGTGAACCACCTAGGAAGTTATCTTGACTGGAACCAACTTATTTATACCATCATTTTGAGAGCCATCATAAAGTGATAAATTTCTTGGAGTCAAAACTTTGTTTGTCGAATAAAGGGAGAGTCCATTAACGTTTAAACTACACCTTATTCATCATGGAATTTGTGTGACTTTACTTTTGCTTAGTTTTTCACTTGTTGTAAGATGAGTAGAAACTTTGTGGAAGTAGGTCCAAACATTTTTCAATCCCACTCGGTCTACTTCCTTTGTTTTCTTTTTATACTTTGTTGATCAAAAGAAGAACAACTATACGTGAGTTATCAATCGATTGTATCACCACTTTTATGTCCGTTTACGCTCATCCATGTTTGCGGTTGAGTTGTTAAACGTCTAAAGTGTGTGGGTACATTCTTACATCATTGATAGCCATTTGATCTTGATACCCAAGTCAAGATCATCATTTATAGTTAGGCTTATCTCTTCACTAGATTCTCCTTTGAGCGAAGCGGTTACGTTGTTGTATCGTGTCGTAACAATTTCGATACTTACATCTTGTTTATTATGAACTTGACTTAAGTGTTTGGATTGTAATGTTACGTTACTCACATTTTAACAACTCCTTGGTATACTTTATCCTTGGTTTACTTTTGAAAATTACCTTATTTTTGAAAAGTGTCGTTGTTACTTTGTGCATGTTGTATTAATATCATTTCGATACTAACACCTTACTTTTCCACAAAGTTTGGTTAAGTGTATCTTAGTGGTATTGTTAGGTTGTTCATATTCATAAGCCCCACTTTTTGAGATATAGGTCTTGTTTGGACTTAAAACTCACTTTGTGTATACCTTGTTTGGGAATCGCTTAAACTATTCGTTATCACTTACGCCTTGTTCACTTTTGAAATCAACATAAGTGGTGACACTTTGTTGATCATCTTACACACCAAACTACCTTTTGGAAACAGTTAGGAAGTACTTCATTGATTTGGTTTAGGACAAAACCTTGTGTGATTGTGTCTTACGATTTATTCGTCACTTTGATTTATATACTTAGGAAAATCACTTTGATTCTTTGATTTATCGACATTCATTATTCTTTAGATAATTGACATTCTTTATACGACGTTAGCAAAAATCACATTCTAGGTCTTCACTTAGGTTTGATTGTAATTTCAGACAAACTCAAACAAAAACAACTTAGTGAGACTCTCATTAGCCATGGCCCCTATGACAAGAATGGGATCTAAAATACAAGCACAAACATGGGAAACTTTGACCAAGAAAGGGTCAAATCCCTTTATTGGTAATGACTTAGGACCTCTATTCTCCATGGAGAAAGACGAAGAGGAAATGGTAGATCATAGTGGTGACGAATTGGGATCACCACATGCGGAATTTGAATTTGACCCCACCCAATTAGATGAGTTCTTGTTTTTGAATAAAGATAGGGTACTTGCGTGAGTTGTGGAGTTAGGTGTTAGGTTATCCACATGAGAACATGAAAGCTGTTCCACCAAACAATGTTAATGAGGAAGAACGCCCCCTCATTAACATGGATGACATTTTAGGTCATGGACATGCTTCCACCTCACATAATAAAAACAATAACACATGCGATTTTAGAATCCACTCCTCTCGAATTTCGCGTAGGGTAAGAGTGGAATGTGGGGACGAAGAAAACCCTCTCTCCATGAAAATGAAGAGGAAACTCACAGCGATGAGAACATAACTCTACAACAACAAATTCAAAACATTAGTCAACAATTGGATTTATTAGCTTCCCATGTACAAAGGATGCAAACAAAAGCACGCATCAAAAACCTAAGGTTAAGAATAATGACACAAAATATCAAGAAGGAGAAGCATCAAAGAATAGTCATGTACATATATCGGCTTCTCCCACTAAGGAGAAATTGCTTACACAAGAAATACACTCTATGAAAGTGACGCTTACTAGCCTATAAGAAAGTAACATTGGACATAGCAAAAAGTATCAATATGAAGAGCTATACTTACCCATTTGATAAATCTATGGTACTCTAACCCTTCCCTAAGAAATTTGACAAGTACAAAGGAAAGGGATATCCAAGAGACCATGTGAAAGACTTTTACATGGTGTGTCAAGAAGTATCATATAGTGACAACTACATCATACGATTGTTCCCAAAAAGTCTAGGAGGAACAACACTAGAGTGGTTCATTGTCTACCTAAAGGGTCTATCTTCACGTGGCCTGAACTCGCGGAGATATTTTTGTGACACTTCTCCTTTAATGTGGAAAGTGACGTAACTATGGCCGACTTATGTAATACAAAGCAAAAACAAAATGAAACATTTGTAAACTTCCTACAGAGATGGCGAGGGTTAGCTAGCTGCTTCCCATGCTTAATCCCATAAAAGTAACTTGTTAGTATCTTGTACATCGAACATGAATCCAAACATTGCTTTTCATTTACAAATGCATTGTGTTCGGAAATTTGAAGAGGTAATAGAGAAGGGCACACAAATAGAAAAGGCCCTCATTGGAAAAGGAATAGTCAAGCCTTATTCAAAGGACAACCAAACTCATAAACATACAGAAAAACCTAAGATCTTTAACAAGAACAAGATTGTTGTAGGCGACGGAATCACAGATTCCAAATAGGTACAAGCGGTTCAAATTGGTCCACATTTTAAACTAACCAAAGGACCCATCTAACCACCCGTAAAGTGAAGGGTATTCACTCCATTGATGGACTCATTGTCCATGATCTTGAAAAATTTAGACACAATCAACTTAGTGACGTATCTTATGACAAACCCTTTTGACGATAATGCACCTAAACCTTCGTGGTGTAAGGAGCATGAGTATTGTGATTTTCATCGTGTAAAGGACCATAAAATAGACAAATATTTAAGATTACACCACTTCATACAAGATCTTAATGATAGTGGTGAGATAGAAGTAGATTCCCTAGAGACCAATCAAATGGAAAACCAAAAGATGGGCATATTTAAAGATCCTTTCCCTAAACATGGTAAGTCGGGTGAGAAGAAGTCGGATCAAGGAGAGTCCTCCCAAAGTTATAAAGCTACCAATTATTTTTATACCATAAATGATAATAACCAATGCGACTCCATTATTGGATGCATTCACTCTTCTAATGAGTGTATCATCACCATTAGGATAAAGGAAAGGATTGTGCTATGGTAACAAGGCGCGCTCATCCTGCAATCCCATAACCTCCTCTTTCTACCCCTCAGGATAGTCGGTACAACATTATAGACCAACTTGAGAAAACATCTGATAAGATTTCGATCTTAGACCTTCTCAAGATATCAAACACACATAAGGACATCCTATATAAGACTCTCCAAGGGTCGGGAGTGTCAACGGAAGTAGCGAACACATCACCTTTGATCATAAGGAAATCCCCAATGATGATTATACGCATAACCTACCCCTTTACATAGAATTATTTTTTACTTGTAGAAAGATAAAAAGGGTGCTTGTGGACAATGGGTCAAGATTGAACATATGTACACTGAAACTTTTTAAACAGTTGGGGCATAAAGAAGAAGATTTAAAGTCTCATATTATCACCATAACTGCTTACGACAACGTAGGGCGGGAGTAATCTGGTACAATAACATTTCCAATGGAAGTAGGACCTACTTGTCACCAAACGAATTTTCATGTCTTGGACTTGGAACTTCCTTACAATATGATTCTTGGACACCCATGGATTCATGTCATGTAGGTTGTACCATCAACGTTTCATCAGTGTATCAAATTGAAGCATGAAGGACATATAGTTACCATTCAAGGAGATCTGGAACCCTTCGCCCATTGCAGAGCTCTTAATAACTTTGTGCGTAGGAATATATATGACTGTCCCTCTATGGACATTGTTATCCCGCTTCATTCGGAAGCTCTTGAATCACAAGTAGATTCAGAGTCTCTGTTTTTGCCCACGATGTGTCTACATCAACTTCTCCTTTTGATTTATGGGAGATGAAAATTATTGAGTATGGTTATGGAGAGTACAATATCCAATGGGCTCTTCTAGTCTTAGATGTTTATTTATCACCTAAAACAAGAGGCAAACCCAACTATCGATTCAAACGTCCCCGTATTGAACAAACAATTGGGACGTTCATACATGGTGGTCTACTTACAGAAGAAAAATTGTTGGAACCACCTACCACTTGGCTCCATGAGGACATTAAACCTAATTGCTTAACAAATCCAGAATATACAAAATCTCATTGGATGATGTATTACATGGGATACAAAGGATTGGGATGTGGAAGATTTGGACAAGGAGCAAGGGAACCAGTCCCACTTCCCCATTTTAAAATAGAGAGATATGGTGTCAGCATTCGACCCTATGGGTCTCACTCCATGGATCAAGATGTTACCTTCTCTAAATGCGAGAATGAATTTGTTCATTGGACAGTGACATAGATTCCCATCATAGCCAATACAAGGATCTTGCCTCTACAAACCTTTTTATGGATATCGTTGTCCTTACTATCATCCACACCAACCCAACTATTGACCTTGTATACCCTACCCTTGTCAATTGGGACCAATAACATCACGCGCCTCTAGATCTATTTGAGAATGATGAGGCCATTGCAGATTTTATGGGTATAAGGGATATTATTCCTATCAGAGATCACAAGAAAGGATTCTTCATTGACTTGGATACCTGTGCGTACTTTAGTGAGGAGGCTAGGCTTTGTGGTCAGCAAAATTTAAAGAATAGCGAGGGAAAATTTTCTTTTACAAAGCCTCAACAAAAACATAAGTCCAAGTCACACAGTGAAAACCTCTTTGAGGCATTGACTGACAAATAAATACAAAAATCAAAGGACAAAGAAAGTGACCACACTGAAGGTGAAAATATCATTGAGACACCTTTAGATGAAGATCTCAACCTTCCTCCCGATCCTACACGTATAGAGGATATGTCCAAAATGCTCGTGGAGGAAACCATTGATGTGAATATCTGAAATAGATGAGGAACCAAAGATGGTCAAGCTCGGAGCTTCACTCTCAGCACAAGAATAGAAAACATTCACCATGCTTCTAAGAGAATTTGTAGACATATTCACATGGTCTTATGTGGATATGCAGGCTTAGATCCTTCACTGGTGGTGCACAACTTGTTTATATATCCAGACACAAAGCCCATCAAGCAGAAGCTATGAAAGATGCACCCATGGGTGGCCCTTTTGTTCAAGGAAGAGCTAAAAAGATTGTTAGCAGCAGGGTTCATTAGATCCATCGACTACTCAGAGTCGATATCAAACATATTCCCAGTGCAAAAGAAACCTGTTGGAATCAGAATTTGCACAAATTTTCGAGACATCAATAAAGCATGTCCTAAGGATGATTTTCCTTTACCCAACATCGACAAGATCATCAATTCTACTACATGTTACGAAATTTTGTCTCTTATGGATGGTTTTTTGGGTTACAATCAAATTAAAAATAAGTAGAGGAGGATCAACACAAGAATGCTTCTAGAACCCCATGGGGAACGTTCTGTTATCAGGTAATGTCCTTCAGCCTTAAAATTTCTGGTGCAACATATCAAAGGGAAATGAATTTTATATTCCATGATATGTTGAATGAAATCATGGAAGACTATGTGGATGATATCCTCAGAAAGTCAAAGACAAGAGTGTTGGGGTGTGGAGCCTGTTTTTGGTCTTCTCAAATTAGTATTGAAGTGTGGAGCTCGAATTGGGAAGATGAAAGGTCATGACCATTTCTTTTCTAGCCATGGGAATATGAAAGGTCATGACAATTTCTTTTCTAGCCATGGGAAGATGAAAGGTCATGACTTTCAAACTTCTAGGGTTGACTTTTAGACTTCTTAAAGGATTGTAATCCTATAAATAGAGGTGTTAGGGTATCTTGAAGATATCTTGTGTGTTCAAGAGGTCTTGAGTCTTAGTGATCAAGAGGTGATCAAGAGTGATCAAGGTTAAGCAATTGGGTGTCAATTGTGGTTTAGATGTGGTTTAGCATCTTTGGAATTCTGTTGTGAGTTCATAACTAAGAGAATCTGTGAGAGTTGTTTTACTCTTGTTGATAATAAAATCTGAGCAAGTTCTTGGTGGACGTAGCCCACATTGGGTGAACCACGTTAAATCTTGTCTTGTCTTCTTTTGTGCATTATTTATTTATGTTGTTATATTTTGCATGTATACTTCTACTATATAGTTTCCTACTTTGCTTGTGATTTGAGGAATTGTTTCCACATATTTGTTCTCTAATTCCTAACAACTGGTATCAGAGATTTGGTGGTTTTTTTTGTTGAAGTGGTAAATCACAGGGAAATTTTAGCTTGAGTGGGAGCTATGGCGGATGAGGGAAGATCAAGGGTTGAGAAGTTCAATGGGTAGAACTTTGGTTTGTGGAAGATGCAAATGGAGGATTACTTATATCAAAAGGACCTCCATGTTCCTTTGGCTGGAAAAGCAAAGAAACCTACAACCATGTCGGATGAGGATTGGGAGTTGCTGGATAGAAAGGCACTTGGGGCAATTTGGTTATGCCTTGCATCTTCGGTTGCTTTCAACATATCGTAGGAGAAGACCACGGAAGGTCTCATGAGTGTGTTGGGGAAGTTATATGAAAAACCCTCTACCTCTAATAAAATATTTTTGATGAAAAAGTTATTTAATATGAAGATGTATGAGAATGGTTCTATTGTTGTTCATTTGAATGAATTTAATATGGTTGTGAGTATGTTAAACTCGGTAAAAATTGACTTTGATGATGAGGTCAGGGCTTTGTTGATTTTGTGCTCCTTACCAAGATAGTTGGGACAACTTGGTTATGGTGTAAGTAATTCAGTCTCTAATAATTCAAAGCTGAAGTTTGAGGATGTAATAGGTGTGATCCTAAGTGAGGAAATGCGAAGGAAGAGCATTGGAGATTCTTCTACTTATGGAAACGCTTTGATGGTGGAGAGTAGAGGGAGACAAAAGAACAGAGGGAAAGGTAACCATGGGAAGTCGAATGATCGCGGAAGGTCAAAGTCCAAGAGTAAGTTAGAATGTTGGCACTGTGGGAAGGTTGGTCATGCTAAGAAATATTGCTGGGCTCTTCGAGATAAGAAGAAATAAGGAGGAAACTAAAGAGGTAAATGTGGCAGCAGGTGATGTTTGTCAGGATGCCTTAATTCTTTCTTTAGATAATATTGTTGAGTCTTGGGTGTTAGATTCAGGGATTCTTTCCATGCCACCCCACATAGACATTACTTTACTGATTTTGTTCAAGGAGATTTTGGACATGTATATCTTGGTGATGATGAACCATGTAGAATAGTAGGGAAAGGTTGTGTTGGGTGAAAATGTAGAATGGGAACACATGGCTACTTAAGGATGTCAGGCATGTGCCTAAGTTGAGGTGGAACTTGATATCAGTGGGTCAGTTGGGTAGTGATGGTTGTATGGTTAGTTTTACAATGGATTCTTGGAAGGTTACCAAGGGAGCTCTTGTGGTTGCAAGAGGTAAGAAAACTGGTACTTTTTATTTAACCAATGGTGTTGATTATTGTAATTTAGTTGCAGATGGAGATACAACTTTGTGGCACCAAGAGACTCGGTCATATGAGTCAAAAGGGCATGCAGATTATAAAGGACGGGTTGCCGGATTAAAGGAGTTAGATTTAGACTTTTGTGAGGACTGTGTTTATGGAAAATAGAAGCGGGTGAGATTCCTCAAGGTTGGACCTACCAGAAGGAGGGTAAGTTGGATTTAGTGCATACAAGATGTATGGGGGCCAGCTAAGGTAAAATCTATTGGTGGTTCATGTTATTATGTCACTTTCATTGATGATGCAACTAGAAAAGTTTGGGTATATTGCATTAGAAATAAATTTGATGTGTTTGAAACCTTCAAAAGATGGAAAGCTTTGGTTGAGAATGAAACAAGTCTCAAGTTGAAATGTCTCAAGTCGAATAATGGAGGGGAGTATTGCAGCAATGAATTTCTTGATTATTGTTTGGTAAATGGGATCCGCAGGAAAAGAACGGTTCCAAATACTCCATAGGAAAATGGAGTGTCAGAGAGAATGAATAGGACAATCATGGAGCATGCTAGGTGCATGAGGTTACATGAGCTGCCACTCATGTTTTGGGCGGAAGTGGTGAGCATAGTTGTTTATCTGATTAACAGAGGACCCTCTATGGCTTTGGATGGAGGTACACTTGAGGAGGTTTGGTCTAGTAAGAAAATTGATTACTCATTTCTTAGAGTATTTGGATGTGAGGTATTTGTTCACATTGATAAAGATGATAGGACCAAGTTAGAGGCTAAGTCTGAGAAATGCACCTTTGTTGGATATGGTGAGGATGACTTTGGTTTCCGTGTTTGGAGTCTTAAGGACAAGAAAATATTTTGGTCTAGAGATATTGTCTTTAATGAAAAAGTCATGTATAAAGATCATTTACAGGAATAGAAAGAGGAATCAAAGAAAGAATACACAAGTGTTAGAGGACATTGCGGACAACAAGGTGTCCAAGGGGCTGGTTCAGGTGCAACATGTTCAGCACAGCAGTTCAGAACCTACTCATCAGGAACCCCAAACTCCTGAGGTGAGAAGGTATTCTAGGGTAAGAAGGGAACCTGAATGATTTACTCCATCTTTGAATTATTTATTGCTCACTAACAGTGGAGAGCCAGAGTTCTTTGAGGAAGTAGTGTAGGTGGATGCTAGGAAGAAGTGGGAGCAGGCCATGGATGAAGAGCATAGATCTCTTATGGAAAACCAGACTTGGGATTTGGTGGAGCTACCCGAGGGAAAGAGAGCATTGTAAAACAAGTGGGTGTATAGAATCAAAGAGGAAGATGGAGGTAGGAAAAGATACAAGGCCCGGTTGGTGGTCAAGGGATTTACACAGAAGAAAGGTATAGACTTTGATGAAATTTTTTTCTCTGTTGTTAAAATGACTTCTATTAGAACTATTCTTGGTTTAGTAGTAGTAGAATACCTGCACTTAGAGTAGTTGGATGTGAAGACTGCATTCCTTCATGGTGAGTTGGAGGAGGAATTGTATATATGCAACCACAAGGTTATGAGGTCAAAGGGAAGGAGAGGTTAGTGTGAAAATTGAAGAAGAGCTTGTATGGCCTAAAACAAGCTCCACGATAGTGGTACAAGAAGTTTGATAATTTTATGCAGGAGCAGGGTTACTCCAGGTGTCACTCAGACCATTGCGTGTACATCAAGAAGTTTCTTGATGGTATTTATATTATTTTGTGCTGTATGTGGATGATATGCTTGTTGCTAGGGAAGAACATGCAGAAAATAAAGGTACTCAAGAAGCAACTAGGTGACTTCTTTCCTATGAAGGATTTGGGGGAAGAAAAACAAATCCTTGGTATGAGAATAAATCAAAACATGAAAGAGAGGAAGTTGGTGTTATCTCAAGAAGAGTACATAAAGAAGGTCTTGGAGAGGTTTAGTATGTAGGATGCTAAACCGGTTAGTACCCCTTTGGCATGTCACTTTAAATTATCAAAGGAGCAGAGTCCCAAGACTGAGGAGGATAAAATCCAGATGTCCAAGGTACCGTACTCATCAGTCGGTTGGTAGCTTGATGTATGTTATGGTATGCACTAGGCCTGATATTGCCCATGCAGTGGGAGCAGTGAGTAGGTTTATGAGTGATCCAGGTAGAGAGCAATGGCAAGCAAGTGAAGTGGATCCTTCGGTATTTGAGAGGGACCATGGGAGCAACATTTTGTTTTGGTGGATCGAGACACTACATTGCGTGGTTATGTAGATTCAAACATGGCAGGATATTTGGACAGCAGGAAGAGCATGACAAGTTATGTATTTACGGTTGGTGATACAACGGTGAGTTGGATTTCATGGTTACAAAAGGTTGTGGCTTTGTCAACCACAGAGGTTGAGTATGTTGCTGCCACAGAGGCAAGCAAGGAGATGATTTGGATATAGCAGTTGCTTGATGAGTTGGGTCATAAGCAGGAAGTTGGGAGACTACACAAGTGATAGTCGAGAGCTATTCATTTAGTGAAGAACTCCACTTTTCACTCTAGGATGAAGCACATTCAAAGTTGAGATATCATTTCATCAGGACAACTTTGGAAGAAGATAAGTTGAAGCTGGAAAAGATTCATACCAATCAGAATCCTGTGGATATGATGACCAAGGTGGTCATAAGGGAGAAGTTAAAGTTGTGTTCAACTTTGATTGGCCTTCATGGTTGATAATGAAGGGTTGAGAACTTTTCTCAGTAGGAACAGTCTCCAAGTGGGATATTGTTGGGGTGTGGAGCCTATTTTTGGTCTTCTCAAATAGTATTGAAGTGTGGAGTTCAAATTGGGAAGATGAAAGGTCATGACCGTTTCTTTTCCAGCCATGGGAAGATGAAAGGTCATGATAGTTTCTTTTCCAGCCGTGGGAAGATGAAAGGTCATGACTTTCAAACTTCTAGGGTCACTTTTGGACTTCTTAAAGGATTGTAATCCTATAAATAGAGGTGTTAGGGTATCTTGAAGATATCTTGTGTGTTCAAGAGGTCTTGAGTCTTAGTGATCAAGAGGTGATCAAGAGTGATCAAGGTTAAGAAATTGGGTGTCAATTGTGGTTTAGATGTGGTTTAGCATCTTTGGAATTCTGTTGTGAGTTCATAACTGAGAGAAGACTGTGAGAGTTGTTTTACTCTTGTTGATAATAAAATATGAGCAAGTTCTTGGTGGACGTAGCCCACATTGGGTGAACCACGTTAAATCTTGTCTTGTCTTCTTTTGTGCATTATTTATTTATGTTGTTATATTTCTGCATGTATACTTCTGCTATATAGTTTCCTATTGTTGTGATTTGAGGAATTATTTCCGCATATTTGTTCTCTAATTCCTAACAAAGAGAAGACCATCCTGAGGTCTTGAGACGTATCTTTGAACGTCTCCGAGAATACAAGGTAAGGTTGAATCCAAAGAAGTGTGTTTTTTGGGTGCTATCAGGGAAACTATTAGGCTTCATTATATCTAGATGAGGAATTGAGGTTGATCCTACCAAAGTTATGACAATCACCGAAATGCCTCCACCCAAAAACATCGAGTAGATGTGTAGCCTACAAGGAAAGATACAAGTTATGCCACTTTATCTCACAACTTGCTGACAAGTGTCACTCCTTCACCCATCCGCTCAAAAAGGATGTTGACTTCATATGGGGACCAGAGCAATAACAAGCCTTTGCCTTGCTAAAGCAATACTTGGAAAATCTGTCGATCCTCATACCGCCAACCCTAGGTGAGCCACTTTTGTTATACATATCCACAACCCAATTTGATATTGGTGTTTTACTTGCTCAGTATGACCTAAGCCAGAAAGAGAAGGCAAAGTATTATCTTACCCACACTCTAATAGCATATGAACTCAATTATCCCCATATTGAAAAATCTTGTTTGGCCATTGTTTGTACCTTTCAAAAACTTCACCATTACCTATTGAATACTAAAACCAAACTTATATCTAAAGTTGACCTACTTAAATATTTTTTTATCAAAACCCACACTTACCGGTAGGATGGCTAATTGGATCATCATACTCAGTGAATTTGATATTGAGTACGTGCACCAGAAATCAGTGAAAGGATAAGTGCTTGCAGATCAGCTAGCAGAAGCACCCTTACCTAGAACAGAGCCGGTGTGTCTTGACCTCTAGATGCATCTATGATGTATATTGAAGAATTTTTCATGTGGAATGTACACTTTGATGAATCATTTACTTTCCATGGTTCAAGGGCGGGAGTAGTGCTAATCACTCCTATAAGATACCCCATACTACAAGCTTTACGCCTTGGGTTTCCATGCATTAACAACATTACAAAGTATAAAGCGCTCATTGTTGGGATGAAGCTAGCTATCAAATGAAATATCCACCATCTTAAAGTCATTGGCGACTCACAACTAATTATCAAGCAAGTCAACGATGAGTATAAGGTCAAGGATGATAAGCTCATCCCCTATAAAATGCTAGTAGAAACCCTATAAGAATATTTTGTGTGCATCACCTTGAACAAATTCCAAGGGCAAAAAAAAGATATGCAGATGCAATGATGATAATGGGTTCTATGCTGCGGATTCCACCAGAGAATAATGACATTCCATTCTTCATTGAAAATCTACGTCAACTTACATATGACTTTCTAGAATCGTGCCTGGCATGTGAAGTTGTTGGTCCCTACTCCCTGTGGTATGAACCTATCTTTAACTATCTCAATAGCGGTACCTTTCCTCCCAATATCGCCCATTCTAAAAAACAAAGCCTTATTCGTAGAATAACTCATTATACCCTCCTAGGAGGCACCCTTTATCATCGTGGCTATGATGGGAACTTGTTGTGCTATTTAGATGTAGTGGAGTCAATCCAAGCAATCAAAGAGGTACACGAAGGTGTATGTAGAGCCCATACAAATTGCTTTCTGCAGAGAGGCCCTCTCCTGCATATAGTGTGTTTTTGGAAGAGCAGTTCATTATGTTGGAAGCTGTCAAGAATTGCATGTGGACTTCCACATGAACTAAAAGATGAATCTGAATTCATGGCAGCTTACTCTCTATCCATCCCGAGCTAGAAAAATATTCTATGTGAATTTTATCTTTGCAATTTTATGCTAGAGAAAAACACAGGATTTATGATCAATTTGTATGTAGGGGAGAGCCAACTCAATGCATTTGTCTCTATTCTACAAAACCAAATTGCATGGAAGGAAAGAGAATCTGAATTTCTATTGAAATCTAGCTCAACAAGTCTCTGTATGAGAGCTCATTATGGTAAACCCTCTGCCTTCCTCACACATTTTAGAACTCATGCCTTTGATGAGAGATTCAAGACACACTATCTCACCATTCTGCAAAAGAGTATTGATGCCTTCACCTCCTATGAGGAGGAAAATTTTGAAGATATTTATGAAGGATGCTCAAAGAGGTGGGAACTCCTTACTATTTCCTTGAGAAGAAGGGAAGTAATTTCCCCTACAAATATGATCTGGAGTCTAGAAAGGGAAAAAGCATTATGCACAATAATTCCCCAAGTCAATGAAACCTACGGAAAATATGGATGGGAATGCAAACAAGGCCCCCTCTACTTCTCACCCCCATGTCTCCTTGGAAAAACAGAGAACCTCAAGACCCTACTGAATTTGAACAATGGGAGAGGAAAATAGAAGCAGGAGCAGGGTACAATACATCTAAGTTTAAACATTGGAAAATCCAGTTTCAGCCATTTGATTTGAGCAATCAAATGGAATGTAGAACTTATAACCCAACTTTTGAAGAATGAAGTTTGTAAAGGGACTTACAAACAAGTAAGTTTGGGGTAAATGATGAGGCCAAATTATGTCTGATTAATGTATAATATATGATCTCATCTTACTCTCCTTTTTATTAAGTATGATTGCATTGTGTGACTTTTAGTTGATCTGATATGAGTTAGGATGTAATTATCTGTCTTTTGATTGATTTTGATTCTAATGTTAAAAGCTCTAGAATTCCTGATGAAGTGTGTGTTTGAAATTTAGTTTTGTAATAAAGTAGGTCTAATCAGTCGAGGAAATGAAGCAAGAAGCGTTTAGTATGTTTTCAGCAACATATGTTCATACACAACTTAGTTCTGGAACTTCCAAACTAGTTCGAAACTCCAGCACACAGTCATCATCTAGTTTCGGAACTTTCGGACTTAGTTCCAGAACTCCAGTATTTAGTTCATTTTCGGACTTAGTTCGGAACTCTTGGGGATAGCTCCAGGAACTCTCACGGTTTTGATCCTTAACAATTTCCTATGGTTTTGGAACTTCTCTGAAGTTCCGAACCGATGGGAGTTATCTATTCTAACCACATCTAGAGATTTTTCATCTACGACCCTTTCAATTAGGAAAGGATGAGAAGATTTCTGAATGCAGATCCAGGAGAGTTATCTTACAACTATCTGATCAACCACAATCTGACTCAGCATCTATTATGGGCATGATTTGATTTCATCAGAATCGTTGAGACAACTGTGATTGTAAAATGTATATAAAAGCAAACCTGCAGTAGATAGATAATAGAGATATAGAATATGATATGAAATAGATATAGAACAGAGAAGAGAAATATAGACTAAGTACTCAGATCCAATACGTTTTGTAATACCGAATGTTTTATCAATAAAATATTCATTCCTATTTGAGAGAATTCTGAGTTGTTAAATCCTTATTTGAGAAGCAAGATCCCACTCCCCCAAGGACTAGGATATTCATTTATTTGGTATTTATATTTCTTCAACAAATAGCTTAGATATGTTAATTTTGTATTGTTTTAATTCTTTTAGTTCAACTTTGTTGTATACTTGTTCTTGTAGGTGTTTAGATAGATTCTTATATTTCTTGCAATCATTTTCAAGCATTATAAATTGAGTGTGTTTACTTTCATAAGCAAGTGTTTTATTTTCCAAGCAAGTGTGTTTCCATTTGCATAGTGTGTTTTTGTTGTATATATTTAGAGGGTAAATATGGATAAGCAAAAGATTCGGAAGAACGAGGCGGGGAAATAGAGCGGAAAAACACAAAAGAAGTTATGTCGTCGGGCCTCAAAAACCCGACATCAAAGGATGCCGATGCTTGAGGGTTATGCAAACCCGACGCAAAGGGAAAGTGGGTTTCGAAAGTGGAGAAACATGGCGTAGAAGCACGGGGTGAAAGCATGTCGAGCACCCCTCCGAACTACGATGCAAATGAGGAGTTCCAACCCGAGAGCAAAAATTTTCGACGCTTGAGGAATGGGCGGTTCACCATTTTTTTGAGTTTGGTGAGTTCTTACCTACCGCCATGATTGTTGAATTGAGTGCAGTCTAGAGGTGGTTGGGGGAAAACCGAATTCTTCTCTTCTCCCTCATTTTTCTTGTATAAATAGCAAGGAGGGCTCTTTGTAAAGGGTTGGACATTTTTGTTTTGTGCCTCCTCCCTTCTTCTCCCTGGCAGGTGGATTTGTGGAGCAAAGGACCTTCCCATTTGAAATTGTAATGCAACCTTGCCTCTTGGCATTTTGCAGTGTTGTATCACCCTTTGGAGCAAATTAATGCATATCTGTGGATTTTTCTCAACCCTCTACGTGTTTATTTGCGTCCTTCCGATCTTCACTATGAATCTGGCTATCTGTGCATATCTTTTGCATTACATTTTATTGGTTTGTGTTTATTGGCAAGACATATGTTCTTCATTCCTCGGTGCATCACCCCCTTAGCTTAGGTTTATTTTTATGCATTTCTCTCTCCCTGTCTCCTTGGTAGTTAGATTAGGTTTTGGGTAAACCTCTGCGTTTCATTGGTGCATCTGAATAGAGGAATAGGAGCCGGCCTTCATCCGGAGATCTTTTCAGATTTCGCGATGTCCCACACTTGGGAAAAGCTCCATGTTGTTGCACCGAGACCCTCAACCCATCGCGTTGCAGAGTGAAGTCTTGTGATTTTGCACCAACATTTCCTTTCAGCAAAGCTTTCAGTGTGTTTACTTTCAGCAAGTTTTCATAGTTTGATTTAAATAAGGTTTTACCAAGACGTCCTTAAGACATTGAAGAGATCACCCAGAAAATACAAAAATAACTACAATCAACTACTAGATCGGTTAAATTACTCTTGTTGCATATAGCTTTAGACACACCCCTGGTTTGATATGACATCAAAAAGAAGTTGATTAAATGAAGGGAATAATGACACCCATAATTTTTGGCGCCATTGCCGGGGACACTAGTTGGAACTTTCTAATTAAGTTTTAGCAAGAGTAACAAATCATACATCTAGTAGTTGAAGGATCTTCCTGCTATATCACAAAATATATGAGTAGACCAAGAGACTCACAGGGTAGATTCCTCCCAAAAACATCTTCACAAGAATTCATAACATCCTCTAGTCAAAGTAAGGAAATTGATCAAGAATTGGAGGCACCATCATCCCCTGTCAGACAAGAAACAAAATTGCCATTTTTGGAATTCTTAGATCAGTCACCTGAAGGAAGTGGAACTTTTAGGAGAAAGCTTATTACTCAAGATCCATTTAGGGTGAGTTTCGATTCTCAATTGAGTAGTCAACCTCCTACTCCTGATTTTTCACCTTCCCCAAGGCATACCGCTTACCACATTGATTGGGAGGAAAATTAGAAAATATTTTTAAAATGGCATGAGAAGCTGAGAGAGAACCTAATAAGACCTTTACCTATCCAATCCAATTGGGAGATGATGATACATCAATGAAAAATATCTCACCTGCACATTTACCCACATTTAGAGGGATGTCATCTGAAGATCCTGACTAATTTTTGTTTGAGTTCAAGGTACTATGTCAAGACCTATGATTATAAAACAGATAATCAAAAACTCAAGTTGTTTCCATCTACTTTGAAGGATGTAGCAATGAGGTGGTTCATGGGATTACCATCCAACTCTATTATCACTTGGGAACAAATGGAGACTGCCTTCCTAGATAAATACTAGGATTATTACAGAGGGAGAAATAGGAAGGAAGAATTCTTCAAAATCAAGCAAGAGGATGATGAAAACATAGAAGACTATTTAGATAGATTCCTCTTTGTTAGCAAAAGATGTGGATTTGTGCTTTCAGAGGAGTTAAGTAAAACCATTTTTCTTAAAGGTTTGGATGACGAATCTAGAGAAGCCCTTAACTTGATAGGAGGTGGAGACATTGATCAGATAAGAATGAATGGAATTAAAGAGATTTGTAGAAGTTATTCCAAAATGAGAGGTGGACCTAGAAAAGGAAAATTAGTGAAAAGTCTGAATCCAGATATGAACAAACTAATGGATGAGTTAGAAAACTTTAAAACATACATTTTAATGTAATTAACCTCTACTATGGATGGATTACAAGCTAAAGAAAATTCCAAAACTGAACCATTGGCTATGTATTTTCCTAGATGCAGGAAGAAGCATGCATTAAGAGAATGTCCTTTGGATAAAATAGAAATGTGTCTTATCTATGAATCTAAAGAACATGATACTGATGTTTATTCTTTACTTCCCGTTATTAATAATCAACTTAAACAAACCAGTGCCTCATCTACAATAGAAGAATTGAATTTTGTTCAGAGACAACCTAACCAAGGTCATTTTATGCCAAGATCAGTTCCTAATCCCTGGACGATGTCATGGGATTCTCAGTCGGTACCACAAAATTGGGAAAACCACCTTAGGTACCTCAACCAACTTGGAACCCTCAAGATTGGGCAAATCAAGCTTGGTATGCTCAGGGACATCAACAACCATGGGTTGGTCAAGGAAATCCTTATGCTTGGTCACAACCTAGATGGAACCCTAGTAATTATTCTCAAGGAAGAACATATCCAAATCAGAATCAACAAGCCATCATGGGATCTCTGCATATAATTCACAAACTGAGAATGTAGTCCAAACGCAAATGCCAACACAACCAGTAGCAAATCCAAGAAACAAACAAACAACTCTTGTTTATGGAACAGAACTAGAAAAATTAGTTGATTTACATGCTATGGATTATAAGGATATTCAAACTAGATTTGGGAAAATCATTAATAGTCCACCCCTTATAATCACTGAAATGACAGAAGAAAATGAAATCCCTAGTATTGTTGTTCCAAAAGAGGATATAGAAAGAAAAAAAAGGAGCCAAATAGCAACACTATTGAGACTCCATTTCCTAGAGAGATTCAAAGAGGCTATAGAAATCAAGGAGTCTGAATTGGTACATGAACTAAGGAAATTGAATATTGAAATACCACTGTTACAAGCAATTAAAGATATTCTAGAATTGAACAAATTAATCAAAATTTTATGTATGAAAAATCCTGGAAGGAAGAAACAGTACCCCAAGACTATCAAAGTAGATGGGAAACTTGTTGATTTATTAGCAGGAAAAATTTTACTTCCCAAATACGGAGATCCTGGAAGTCCTGTTATTTTTGTCTCTATAGGAAATAAGGATGTACATAATGTTTTGATAGATTTGGGAGTTGCTATCAATGTAATGATAGTGGATACTCTAAAAACATTACCATTAATGGGTATACAACCTACTAATACCATATTGCAGATGGCAGATTAGTTTGTAGCAAAACTAGAAGGAATTATTGAAGACGTGGCGGTTATGGTGGAGTCATGGGAATATCCAAGTTGACTTCCTTATACTGCAGCCAAAAGGTAAAACATTGGGTTATCCCATTATTTTGGGTAGATCATGGTTAGCTACGATTCTACTTTGATAGATTATAGGTCAGGTGATATGATAATCTCGAATGGTAAGAAATCTAAACAAATTTCCTTATATCCTATTACACAACCTTTTACTGATAATCATGAACAATTGTGGGTTGATTCTCCTGAAACTAATAAGAAAAATTTGTCTTCTTTGGCTATGATCACATTGTAGGATCATGTAAGAGAAGTAGAAGAGATGATTAATCCACCATTGGATGAGAACCTGTTGTCCTCGAAGAAATTAGAAATAGTTTGGAACCCACGAACTTAGTTAGAACCTGCGAACTTAGTTCGGAACCACCACATTTATTTCTAGAACCATGACAACACCATTCTCTTTGATTGAAAATGATTTCGCTCGGAGGAATGAGATTTCTCATGGGGAGAGGATGAATCAGTAGATTCATTTTTAAGTACATCAGGAAGTGGTGAAGAATTTCTAGAAAGTAGCAGTGACGAAGGATTTGGCCTACAAAGAGATAAGTATCATAATTCTCATTACTGTCCTTTTTCCAGTATTTTGTCTCAAGGAAATTTTGGAGATGTTGCTACATACCATATGATATTACCACATGCATATCCATTAAATAATTTAATGAAACCCTTCCCACAAATCAGTTCATCACATATTGGAACCAAGCATGTTGAAATTCAACGGGTAAAACTTTAAACATTAACAATTAGTTGAAGGAGGATGAAGAAGCTAAATTGTTTGATGTTCTAAAAAATCATACTAAAGCTTTTGCTTGGGATTACAAAGACATGAAGGGATTCATCCAAGTATCTGCACTCATCACATCTATACTGAAAACATTAAACCGATTACAACCTCAAAGAAGGATTAACTTGACTTTAAGGGATATAGTCAAACAAGAAATTGAAAAACTATTACAAGTAGGTTTCATCTACCCTATCTCAGATAGCCAGTGGGTATCTCCTCTTGTAATTGTTCCTAAAAAGAATGGAAAATGGAGAATATGTGTTGACTATAGGGAACTGAACAAAGCCACAATGAGAGATTATTTTCCCTTACCATTCATAGATCAAGTCCTAGATAACCTTTTAGGTAAACAATACTTTTCTTTCTTGGATGGCTTTAGTGGGTACAATCATATCAGAGTTGTTGTTGAGGATCAAGACAAAACTACATTTACATGTCCATGGGGAACCTTTGCCTATAGGGTGTTACCATTTGGTTTATGCAATGCTCCTGTAACTTTCAGAGAGTTGTACTTGCAATCTTTGCTGATCTAACAAATGATTGTGTTGAGGTATATATGGATGACTTCATTGTACATGGAGATACATTTGAAGATGCTTTAAGAAATCTGGATAGAGTGTTAACAAGATGTGAACAACACAACCTGTCTCTTAGTGATGAAAAGTGTTTGATGATGGTGGATGAGGGGATTGTATTAGGACACCATATTTCAAAAAAAGGAATTCAGGTGGATCAAAACAAAATTAGGATCATTTCAAATTTACCTATTCCTTAGACCCCCGTGGATATCAAATTATTTCTAGGGCATGTTGGGTACTATAGGTGCTTTATAAAAGATTTCAATAAAATTGTTGCCCCCATGTCAACATGCTTTTGAAGAAATTAAAGAAAAATTAATCAGTGCCCCAATATTGAGAGGACCTAATTGGGAAAATCCATTTCATATCCAAATAGATACCTCAAATTATTCCATTGGTGTAGTATTGGGACAAAAAGATGAGGAAGGAAAGATGTATGTCATTTATTATCTTAGCAAGAATCTTACTCCCACTGAAAAGAATTACACCACCACTAAAAAGGAATTTCTTGTTGTGATTTATGCAATCAATAAATCCGGACATTACGACACGAGGTACAAGATATTTGTACACACATATCATTGAGCAATTAAGTATTTAATGAACAAACCAGTGGTTGGGGGAAGAATAATTAAATGGTTATTACTTTTGTAAGAATTTGATATTTCCATTATGGACAATCCAGGAAAATCTAATGTGGTAGCTGATTTTTTGTCAAGACTAACCACCACAGGGGAGCAAGATCCAATCAAGGATAACTTTCCAGATGAACAACTATTTACAATCTCAGCAAGTACACCATGGTTTGCTGATATGGCAAATTATCTTGCAACAAGGAAGTTTCCTCCTTCTTTCACTAAGAAACAAATAAAGAAGTTAATTAAAATCAATGCACAATTCAAATGGTTAAATGGAATGCTATCTAAGTGTGGTCCTGATTTTGTCTTACGCAGGTGTGTAAGAGAGGATGAAATCTTTGACATCCTCAGAGCATGTCATGATGAACCAAGTGGAGGACACTATTCAATGAAAATAACAACTCATAAGATACTTGACACTGGTTATTATTGGCCATCTCTATGTATAAGGATGTGAAGAGATATATCAAGAGGTGTGATCCTTGTCAAAGGATGGGACAACCAACTTTCACCAATGAAATGCCTCTTCAACCTCAAGTTGTGATTGAACCATTTGAGAGATGGGGATTATATTTTGTTGGTCCCTTTAATCCTCCTTCATAAGGGAAGGAATATATTCTTGTGTGTACTGACTATGTGACAAAATGGGTAGAAGTGCAGGCATTGAAAAATGCCACTGAGGAAGTAGTTGTTGATTTCCTTTGGAATAGAATTATGATAAAGTTTGGAGCACCAAGGAGCATAGTTTCATATCAAGGACCACAATTCATGTCTAATATGATCCAAGCTTTCACAAGGTATTACCAAATCAATCATAGGAAGTCATCTCCTTACCACCCATAGTCAAATGGACAAGCTGAAGTAACAAACAGAGAATTAGAGAACATCCTTACCAAAATAGTTGAAGTTGGGAGAAAAGATTGGGTAAAAAGACTACCTGAAGCTATCTGGGCTTATAATACAACTTGGAAAACTACAAAAAGGTTTTCACCATATGAATTAGTCTATGGGAAAAATCCCTTGTTGCTTATAGATTTTGAACTTCAGACATTGAGGACAATAGTAAAGGTGGGAATTGAGTTGAATGTAGATCAAAAAGAAAGAATCCTTCAACTCAATGAGTTAGATGAATTAAGGTTGGAAGCACTTCAACAAACAGAGATAATTCAAGAGAAAAGGAAACAATGACATGACACACATATCAAGAAAAGGCAATTCAAAGTAGGATACTGGGCATTGTTGTTTGATTCTAAGTACCAATAGTTATAGGGAAAATTGAGAACCAGATGGTTGGGACCCTATCAGATTGAGCAAATATTTGACAATGGTTCTATTCAGTTACTTCCCATTGATGGTAGTAGAAGAACACTCTTGGTCAATGGGCATAGGCTGAAACTCTATAGGAAGCCTCCCACTAAGGATGAATTCTTGAGGAAGATTGAAGCAGACAAAGAATTTGATCATATGGAAGAACCCAGTTCTTCCAAAATGATCAAATAACTAGATGATAGATCCAAAATAAAGGGAAGAAGATGAAAACTAGCAAATGGCATTTTCTTCCCCCAAAAAAAAGCAATTCTCTCAAAGGTCAATTGAAAACCAACAAATGGTGGTTGACCTCTTTTTGGCTAGTTTAAATAAGGGAATTCTTTTGAAATCCATCTATCTTATCTAATCATGTTTTGTTCCACTTGTAGGAATGAGTCATCATAATAAAAGGGTTACATCATTAATGACGGTAATTATATCTTTTAACTTATTTAGGGTTGATTAAATGTTTGCATGTGTGATTTGACTTAATTTAAAAGTAGGTATGATGAGTCATCTATTTATACATTATGATTACAAGTGTGTAATCATGAAGTTGATTTGGATGGAATAAGTGGTGGCATGGTTATCATTAATAATCATTATTGCAAACTCAAGTGAAATAAGTTGCAGAGATTTTGAGGAAGGAGCATCGAATTAAGTTTTGTTCCGCAACAAAGAAAGAACAAAGAATTAGAGAAGTAAGAACAGAGGTTCCGCAACTAAGAACAGAGGTTCCCATGACTAAGAACAGAGGTTTCTGACCAAATTCGTTAGTTCCGCAGCTAAGAAAAAGGGCCTGCAACCAATTCACACAAAATCAAAAGAGACAAAACTCAAGATGATATGGGGATTAAGAAGAAATCAAAACCAGAGGATGATTCCCAGCTACTCATGAGATGAAGAAGTGGCATCCATCTTTGAGCATGCAAGATGGCTAGAGTTCCTGAAGAAATTTTCAAGGCATAATGACGAATTGGTAAGAGAATTCGTCATAAACCTAGAACAATCTAGGACAAAGGTGAGAAATATCTTTATTCCTTTTTCTGTAAAAATTGTAAGTAATGTGTCTGGAATACCAATTGTGCATGTCCCAAAACCTGCCAAGGGGACTTTGAAAGAACTGGTTTCAAAGTCTTACTACAAGAAGGAGAAACTGAACCCCAGTACATCTACAATATAAAGAAAATCATAAAAGGGGTCAAAAGGGCTAGTTTTCCCAAACCCTTTGACAGGGTAGCATTTTGGATAGTAAAATATTTAACCTGTGATGGTCAATTTGGGTATGTGGGAAAAGAAGTCCTAAAAATGCTCATATATCTGAAGTATGGAGCCACAAAACTTGAGTACATAATAAACCTTCTAGGTTTCTTTTTTATTCTATCCAGACCATGGCTCAGAGGTATTCTTGGGGTGTTGGGACAATTAGGCATCATGGTCTAATTCATTTAATATGCCAACACCATTTTCTATCAAAGAAGAATGGAGAAGAAATTTGGGACAAGTTTCTTGGCAAGTTCAAGAAAAACCCTAATATTATCAGAAGGACAATTCCAACCCCATTCTCTCCTTCAACTAATCTGGAAATTGATGCCCCTGTAGAAGAACAGAGGGAAATAGAAAGAGAAAATATACCAAAAAGAAGAAGGTCGGTGAGAAAGATCAAAACAACAGAGCCTTCTGTACCTGTGAAGGAAATTCCTTCTTCTGCAAAGCAGCTTCAGGGGAGCCAATATCTGTCTCTGACGGTGATAGCTCACCCACACAAGAGCAAGAAAGAATAGTAAGAAGAAGCTCTAGAAGGAAATCCACCATTGGGCATGTTGAAATTCCCAGAGAAGAAAAATTCATAAGAGGTCTAGGGAAACCCCAGAGGGAAGGAGTGAGCAAGAAAGGATGGAAAAGGAAGCTGCTGATATTTTGGGCAGCATGGCCATGACTCCTCCTGAGCCAAGTCAAGCTGAAATGGACTAGAGGAGAAGAAAGATTTGAAGAGCAGGATTTTTAGGAATTGGCTGAACCATCAGTAGTGCCACATGAAGAAGAAGAGTTGGCATCCTAGAGAAGAAAAGGAAAATTTCCTTTAATAGAGGAAGAATGCCCAACTCCTCAAGTAATTTCAGAGGAAGAAGAAAGACATCAAGTTAAACAGGCTCTGTTCTTGTCTAGAGCAGAGCTCATTATCAGAGAAAAAGATGAGGAATTGGATTTCCTCAAACTCAAATTGGAACAAAGGGAAATGCTCATTGGAGAGCTAACAACTCAACTTGCAAGTCGGGATTGAGGAATTATCAGCAACCAAGAAACAGCTGATAGAAAAAGAGGAAGAATTTCAAACTTCCAGAAAATAGTGTTGTGTCCATAGTCTCTGCATGACTGAGTTAACCTATTTTCCACTTAAACAACTATGGAATGACACTTGCAGGGAACTCAGAGAAGCCAAGACATCAAATGAAGAATTGAAGACCAAGATGGAAGAAGAGATGAAGGCAAGAAAAGAATGGGAAGAAAAGTTTTACAAGGAGGAAGGAAATAAATATAAATGCCTTGCAAAAATTCATATGGTTTGTATTATGAGTGAGAAATTTCTTGCCTGCAAGAGGCCCTCTCCTGCATATAGTGTGTTTTTAGAAGAGTAGTTCATTCACTGGCAGCTATCAAGAATTGCATGTGGACTTCCACATGAACTAAAAGATGAATCTGAATTCATGATAGCTTACTCTCTATCCAACCCTGAGCTAGAAAAATCTTCTATGTGAATTTTATCTTTGCAATTTTATGCTAGAGAAAAACACAAGATTTATGATCAATTTGTATGTAGGGGAGAGCCAACTCAATGCATTTGTCTCTATTCGCAAAACCAAATTGCATGGAAGGAAAGGGAATCTGAATTTCTATTGAAAGCTAGATCAACGGTCTCTGTATGAGAGAGCTCATTATGGTAAACCCTTGCCTTCCTCACACATTTTAGAACTCATGCCTTTGATGAGAGATTCAAGACACACTATCTCGCCATTTTGCAAAAGAGTATTGATGCCTTCACCTCCTATGAGGAGGAAAATTTTGAAGATATTTATGAAGGATGCTCAAAGAGGTGGGAACTCCTTACTATTTCCTTGAGAAGAAGGGAAGTAATTTCCCCTACAAATCTGATCTGGAGTCTAGAAAGGGCAAAAGCATTATGCACAATAATTCCCCAAGTCAATGAAACCTACAGTAAATAAAGATGGGAATGCGAACAAGGCCCCCTCTACTTCTCACCCCCATGTCTCCTTGGCAAAATAGAGAACCTCAAGACCCTAGTAAATTTGAACAGTGGGAGAGGAAAATAGAAGTAGAGCAGGGTACAGTACATCTAAGTTTAAACATTGGAAAATCCAGTTTCAGCCATTTGATCTGAGCAATCAAATGGAATGCAGAACTTATAACCCAACTTTTGAAGAATGAAGTTTGTAAAGGGACTTACAAACAAGTAAGTTTGGGGAAATGATGAGGCTAGATTATGTCCGATTAATGTATAATATATGATCTCATCTTACTCTCCTTTTTATTAAGTATGATTGCATTGTGTGACTTTTAGTTGATCTGATATGAGTTAGGATGTAATTGTTTGTCTTTTGATTGATTGTGATTCTAATGTTAAAAGCTCTAGAATTCCTGACAAAGTGTGTGTTTGAAATTTAGTTTTGTAATAAAGTAGGTCTAATCAGTCGAGGAAATGAAGTAGGAAGCATTCAGTATGTTTTCAGCAACATCTGTTTGTACACAACTTAGTTCCGAGAACTTCCAAGCTAGTTCGGAACTCCATCACAGTCATCATCTAGCTTCCGGAACTTTTGGACTTAGTTCGGAACTCCAGTATTTAGTTTTGGAATTTTTGGACTTAGTTCGAACTCTTAGGGATAGCTCCAGAACTCTCATGGTTTTGATCCTTAACAATTTCCTATGGTTCTGGAACTTCTCTGAAGTTCCGGAACCGATGGGAGTTATCTATTCTAACCACATCCAAAGATTTTACATCTACGACCCTTTCAATCAGGAAAGGATGAGAATATTATGAACACAGATCTAGGAGAGTTATCTTACAAATGTAACTATCGATCAACCACAATCCGACTCAAGCATCTATTATCTAGCTTGAACTTTTGGACTTAGTTAGGAACTCCCCGAGGATGGTGATCCTTAACTCAACATCTATTTTGGCATGATTCGATTTCATCAGAATCATTGAGACAACTGTGATTGTAAAATGTATATAAAAAAGCGGACATAATGTAGATAGATAATAGAGATATAGAATATGATATGAGATAGATATAAAATGAGAGAAGAAAATATAGACTAAGTAGTCGAGATCCAAGACGTTTTTGTAATACCGAATGTTTTATCAATAAAATAGTCATTCCTATTTGAGAGAATTTTGAGTTGTTAAATCCTAATTCGAGGAGGAGCAAGGGCCCACTCCCCCAAGGACCTGGATATTCGTTTATTTGGTATTTATATTTCTTCAGCAAATAGCTTAGATTTGTTAATTCTGTATTGTTTTAATTCTTTTAGTTCAACTCTATTGTATACTTGTTCCTACATGTGTTTAGATAGATTCTTATATTTCTTGCAATTGTTTTCAAGCATTCTAAATTGAGTGTGTTTACTTTCAAAAGCAAGTGTGTTTATTTTCCAACAAGCAAGTGTGTTTCCATTCTGCACAGTGTGTTTCCTTTCAACAAAGCTTTCAGTGTGTTTACTTTCAACAATTTTTCATAGTTTGATTTAAATAAGGTTTTACCAAGAAGTCCTTAAGACATTGAAGAGATCCCCAGAAAATACAAAAATAACTACAGTCAACTACTAGATCGGTTAAATTACTCTTGTTGCATATAGCTTTAGACACACCCCTGGTTTGATATGACATCAACAAGAAGTTGATTAAATGAAGGGAATAATGACACCCATCACACCCCCTTGGAGATATAGATTCCTTCCCCGAGAATATCTCTAAGGGATTTTCTAGATAAAGATGAGGATTACAGAGTGGCTAGACTAACAGAACTATAATTGCTAGATGAAAGGCGCATCCGCACACTCAACCATATTCAAGTATATCGGGACAAAGTTTCACGCAGCTATAATAAGATAGTTATACCTTGTCAGTTTGAGGTTGGAGATCTGGTTATGAAGGAAAACCAGTTCAACACAAGGGAAGAAAGAGAAAAGAAAGGTAAGTTCGAACCTCATTGGTTAGGACCCTATGCCATTGTGGCCAAATTTGGGTCAGGCGCATATAAACTTGCCCATCCTAATGGAACTGATCTATGAGAGCCCATGAACACTATGCACCTCAAGCAGTACTATGCTTGAACATGGAGCAAAAATCAGAAAAAGAAACAAAAAAGTAAAAAAAAAAAAATTATGCAAAATACAAAAAAAAAAAAAAAAAAGAAAAAAAAGAGAAAATAGGTCATCCAAATGTGAAAACCATGCAATTGTGGCACTTTGGATAGGTCCCTGGTGAAAATCAGTTTCCACGCCTTGGGAGAATTCATTGTTCACAAGCATCTTATATCTAGGGGGTACTTTTACTTAGCTTTAGGCTAGTTCCGCACCTGCATATGAGATTCTTTATGAACCTATCATGTCAAAGCCTTGATCTGGTTAGTTCTCCTCTTATTCATCTGTGAAGGGATTGCCTTTGAAAATACCCATCTAACTATGGGGGCATATTCACGACTTCACCTTCTTGTTTATAACACATGGCATCTACCTTTGTATATTCCCACATCATGTTGGGGTATCCACGTTTCTTGGTTTCTATACATTGCTTCAGACAACTATTAGAAAACCCAAAAACATTCAAAATATGTAGAAAACACAAACATTTGAATAGGATTGAAAAACCCTAAACAATGGAAAATAAGAAAATATAAAAACAATAGAATATTGTTTCATAAAACTCTAAAAAAATACAAAACACACTAAAAATAGTCTTACAAAAACATAGTACTTTGCTTACTTTGTTTGTTTGTTTTTGTTTCCTACTTTATTTGTTTACTTGTATATTGTTTGTATAGTTTTCTTGCTTATGCTTTGGTGTTGTGCATTTCTTAAACATACCTTTTAGATTGATCTTTTCTTGCTTAGATTATATTTAGTCTTGTTTGTACATTTTAAGTGTGTTTGACATGCTTGTTTATAATTGTACTTAGTTGCTTTGTTAAGTTGTTTAGTATGTTTATTTTGGTAGGTTGTTTAACTTTTGTGCTTGCTTGTTTGTTACTTGTACATGGTTTTGTTATCACATCTATTATCTATCATGCATCTCATCACATCTAACATCATCTATACATCATATATCAATAAAATGCTAAGTTTACATCGTACATGTATACTAAGCTAATCATCACATATCGTATCATCAATGGGGGCAAGAGGGATCACAAATATCAAAATCTACCCCCCCCCCGCACCAATATCATCTGTACATAACAAATGAAACATCTCATCTACAAATCAAATGATATCATCTATGGATCTATCATAAAATCAGACACATGTGATACATCATCTAACATCCAACATGATACATACATGAGAAATAAAATCATACAACATCATGATATAATCAACATCCATAAGCATGAGTCATCATCATAAGACATATCAAAATATGGCAAGTAACATCAAATGTCCATGTACATGTAGAAATGTTTGTCTCAAAATGGATATACATCATCGATACAAAAATCCACCATCAAAGGGCATGGATCATAATGAAGCCTTCACAAGAGGCATACAATCAACAATGATACATCTATTAGTGAATAAGGGATAAAATATGTGGAATAATCCCTCACAGAATCGCAATAGTAGAAACTAATATGCAGAAAATATTATAGATCTCAAATAAAAGTGTAGAATAAAATAACACAACACAAAGAGACAGTATTTAATGTGGTTCACCCAATTTGGGCTATGTCCACCAAGAATCACTTGCTCAAATTTTATTACAAGCCACCACTCTCTCAATACAATACCCAGATCTGTTTGGAGCTATGCTCAACAAACTCTATAGAATTCACACCCGAATTCAAAGCACATCTGCAATGTTTTTCATACTTCTATCATATGCATAAAACCATATAAATAGACAACTGCTTAAGCAATTTTACAAAACCGTGGGTATCAAAACCATGGGCAAAAACCGTCCCATAAACCTATGGGTCAAAATCCCGCCCATATGAGAAAATCACGTTTCCCGATATATCGGGCACGTTTTAAGGCCCAAAAAAATTTTTTACGAGGATACATGAAAAGTGTACAGTACTCTTAGTGTACAGTCTTCAACACTTTCACACATGAAAACAGGCTCCACAACCTAACAACATCAATACATACATCGATCAAAATGAGCCTTCATAAGAGGCGTACATACACATATCAATACATCATATGAAGATAGAGCCATCCACGACTCTCCCCCTCTCATGGACTACTCAGTCTCGGGTGCTGAGTAGGAGGACATTGTTGGTGATGATGAGATGGCCCAGCTGAAGTTGCACCACTCTGCTGAACTATGGGCTGCTCCACTAATCTCACTGAATGAGAAGTCCTATGTGACCTAGTCTCAGACCTACTCACATCCAGTTGATCAAAGGGTACCACTCGCTATCCCTCTAGAACTACTCGATAATAGGGTTTCCTTGTAATAGGAAGCCTCGCCACTAGCTCTCATAATATCAAACAATAGTTATGTCTGCCCAAATGTGGTGGTTGCCTGTATAGCAATATCTCACTCTCTTGTAACTCTACCAATATCGGCGTGAGCCTGTTTCAATGCGGAAACCTATTAATCTCTATCCGCAGTAATGGTCTGCACCTGGGTTTGAGCCTAATCTCTTTGTGTAGAAGTGGTCTACACTTGGGCCTGGGCTTGATCTCTTTGTGTCGTAATGGCATGTACATGTGCTTGTGATTGTTGTAAAAGGCTCATGATCTATGCACCCTAGGCTACCAACTATTGTATCAGCTACAACCGCGCAGCCCCATCTCCTCCTTGACCAACTTGGGCTCTAGCTTGATCTCACTCTGCAGTGATGGCCTGTAACTGTGCTTTGGCCTGGTCTCTCTCGGCCGCCACCTGAAGTTGGACGACTATCACCGCTTGTAACTGTTGTTATAATGCAACTAGCTGCCCTCCATCATCTCCTCTTCCACCCCCTGGAGCACGAGGGGGAGGACCTTGATGTCTAACTGGAAGCACCTATGCCAACGGAATGTGAACCCCAACTCAGTATATCAACTTGAGGAAATTACATATGTGGAGTCTGGGGTACCTATCTCCATCCCGGTCTTGGCCCCTACCTCTATCCCTATGGTTGTTGCAGTGGAGGACTATGTCCCCCACCCCCATCATGTCGCCAAAAATTGAAGGGATCATCATCATCTCCATCATCATCCTCATCATCACTATCAGGTGGCCCTTCTGGAGGTGGTCTAACCCTGCATCCCAAGCTCCTCACGAAATAGTCAAGCGGTGAGGTAATACTATATAGTACCAGGGCCCATACTCGGCTATGCATCCTAGATCTCTCGCCTATCTCAATGGTACCCACTATACTGACACTATCTACTGATAACTAGTTATGGCCCTATCCATTCGAATCTGTGGCCCCATATTAAAAACCTCTCGAGCATGTTTGCGTACCACATATCCGACCTGGAACATCCTGAGTGATGCCAAACTGTCTCTGACATCTATCCACTTTGTAGATATATTTGATATACTACAGATCCCAAACATAAAGTGCTCTATTGTGGCTATGCTGAGCTCTGCATCATCCTCCCGACCACTTTGGAAATATCTATAAGGCCTCCATACCATCTGGGCATGCTACAGATTGTTGAACTCTCGAGGATAATGATAAGTGTCCCCCATGTTCATTTGAACATCATCTTCATTCGGAACCCAACCCATAGTAGATGGCTCCTCTGGAGCATGAACTCGTAACACACATGTGGGGAGGCCTATGGCGATGTGATCCCAAGCCCATATCTGTAATAATCTGGCTGGACCTACTATCTTCTGATGGTACTATGTAATAAGGTGGAGATCCCAGTAAAAGTGGCCAATATACACTAGCCCCAATAATATCACCATCAATCAATCCATGTATCACTCTGATAAGGCCAAGCGGGAATGAAGCTTTGGTCTTGTCAGTGAGAAAAATGCCACTAACAAAGGCCATCAAATATACTACCACTCAATCTAGCTCAGGATCTGCTATACACTGAGATAATCTAACTGTCATACCTCAACGAGGTATATCCTCCACTCCAAATAGCTCCAATAAACAATGATCAATATTAGGCTCGTGACTCATATACTCAATCAACTCACCCTGGATGGGAACCTGATATATCCTCCATACGTCCTCCAAAGTGATGGTGATCTCGCTAGTCGGAGTCAAAAACACTGACTCTCGTTGTGCCACCTTTCAGCTAAGGCTGTAAGGAGGCTATGATCGAGAGTGATCTGTGTCATATCAGCCAAGTAGGCTAGTCCGGTCACGTATAGTAAGATATATAATATCTTCCTATCCTCTGCATCAAAATCTGCCTCTATAGCCGCTAGGCGATCATATCGCTCTCTGGTCTGTAGAATGGGTAATCATCTCTGAAAAAATAATGATACACTTGTTACGGCTATTTTCTATCTATATTCTTCTAAAAATGCTAATTTCTACTTTCTTCTACAAAATTCTAGCAGACATTCTTTTATACTTCTTTAGTTTTTCTTTAAAAATGGATAAGTTCTTCTTCTAAGCACATGCACGCCCTATGGATGCCTACGCGCCTAAGGCACATGTGTGCCTCTGCCGATGCATGCATGCACATATCAACGCATGAGCACCTAACCAACTTTTTGACCTACCCTGTACCCTCCCCTAATGCATGCACGTCCAGAATGATGCCTGCACATATGGTTTGACGCACGCTTGTGCGTGCATCCGTTTGATAGCTAAGGATATACATAGGTTCATTTCTTTGTTTAGCTTTCAAAAGAGTAGAGGATAAGTATTTAACATGTTAGTTTGAAGTTCTTTCAAGGTTTTAATGCATGATGTTGATGTTTATTCTTGTCGTAATGTAATCAACTCACCTTGAATGGGAACCCAATATATCCTCCATACGTCCTCCAAAGTGATGGTGATCTCACCAGTGGGGAGTCGAAAACACTGACTCTCGTTGTGGCACCTCATCAAGCCATGGCTACAAGGCCTTTATTGATTAACTCCATGTTATTCACAAAAAGCTTGGATGGATGAATGCAAATGAATGATGCTTAGTTCCACTCTAATGGAAGATTTTCTCTAAGATGAAATGCCTATAGTTTAGGTTATACGCTTGTAAAGGTGTAAGTAGAAATGTTAGAGGAGGGCTCCTTTTATAACCCAATGGGTAAAAGAGGCTTTATATCCTATTACATGTGGGATAAAAGCCCATAAGTAACTTTAGCTAAGTTAACCAAAGCTAGGTGAGTTAACATGTGGGTTAGTGTTATAGTTTGCACTTTATGGGAATTAGGGGTGCATATAATTAATCAAAGGTGATTAATTGATAGGAGGATAGGCCTATTAGGCTAGTTAGAAGAGAGTTAGCATGATTTGAGTGATATAATAGAGGAATTTGATCCAATAGATGAAGGTTTATTGAATTAGACTAACGGTCGTAATTAATTAAGAATAATTAATTAACTTAGATAGAAAGGGGTGTTAATTAATGAAAGGTCGTTAATTAGGGTTTTGAGCGACAACATGGCTAATCAATTGTCGTAATGCAATTAATTAGTGGTGATAGAGGAAAAGTGGGCGTTATTGACGATGTGTCACCAATTTGTGGGAAATGGTGCAATTAGCGCAATTTAAGTGTATTAAATTGCTAAATCTAAATAACAGGTGTCTACAGTTAGCTAAGGTTAATATGCAAACATCTAAAAATTCTCCATGGGAAGTGAAAAAATTGTTGTTACACGTGTCATGGTGAAGGCATGTAATGTAGGGTGAGTGAAGGCATGTAATACAAAAACATAATCCATGTTGTTTTTCATAATGGGATTTGATTCCTCATGTTCAAAGGACACAATTACAGAAATGAAAGGGATTTATCTTGATTCACATGGAATTTTATTTTTAGTTATAGGTGACAAAGAGGCATATAATAAGCCCTAATATTGTCATCACACTCAGAGTAGGTTTTCCCTACAACTTATGAAATCAACAAGTCACAAATTTGTTCTTCCATGCATTTTTCCTTATATTGGTGTTATTGTGACCTCATAGGACATGGTTTTCCTAGGGGGATGATGAGATAGGGTCTTGATGATGTAATTCAGATGGGAATGCAAGCAATGATGGATGTAATTTGGTTTTCTCAATGTTAAATAATTAAACTTTACTTTTAGTCCCAAAAACATCCTAATCCCATACCAGTCTAGATTTTTTCCCTTCTTTTCTCTATATTTTAATGGTAAGGTTTTTAATTTTTTCTTACATCAAAAACCATTTTGATGTTCTTTAACAAGTGGTTATTGGTTTTTGAATTTTGCTTACATCCATAACCATTTTGATGTTATTTAATAGGTGGCTATTGATGCTTCCTAATGGCTCCCTAGAGGAAGTAATTTCGTATTCTTTCTTTTCTTGTTATGTTTTTCAAGCCAAGTGTTTTGGGAATCCAAGTTTGTTTTATCCTTAATCAACTTGTTCATGCACCATAGGGATTTTATAGAGAGATACCATTTTTTTTTCCAAGCTTCCTTGCATGGAGTATTTCATGAATAGGATCAACATGCTTAGGTAAAAAAATGTCATTCCATTTTTTGTTTTTGATTGTGGAAGACTCCCATCAAAAATTGCCATGAGAAAAAGGGCACCAAAAGTGTGCTTGTTTTGGGAAAAACATGCCATTTTTTGGGTTATATTTCTCCAATCACACTTTCATTTTTATATAAGTTTGATTAAACCATATTTCGTAACCTTCCAACTCATGGATTGTATGATATTACTTACCATGTCCAAGATGACCATGTGTGCTTGTCATACCTAAAAATTATTTTCTTACAATATTATCCCATTTTCATTTTTTGTTCATGGTGTTATCATTGTGTAACATCTTCTCAGCTTTAAAATTAAATTCTTTGTGTTGAATTTTCGTTTTCTCATTGTATAAAATAGTTTATGCAATTCACTACATCCTTTTATTATTGGACCTCTTTTGACAATACGATACCTATTTTCATTGGTTGTATCAACTTGATTCTAACAAATAAAATTACTCTTGAATGCATTCATGTGTTATTCACTATGACCTTGGGTGACTTCAAGTGCTTATCATAGCTAAAACTTAGTATTTAACATTGTTGCGTCATTTAACTCTTTCCATTGATGATTTCTTCTTCAATAGCCTTTGGCCAACTTTGAAATTTTAATCTCTACATTGAGTTGCATTTCCCTCACCGTACGATGTAGGTTTGTTGTATTACCATGCAAAACTTACAAAGCTACTTGGGATCATTGTTAATAGGTTACCATTGAGATAACCTTCTCTATGCAAGTTTCATAGACATCGTAACCTTAATGCTTTCATTCATTTGTTGCTTTATACTAGTATTAAAGACCAACATATGTCCATTGTTTGTTTTTTTGATTATATGTAACATTTTAACTCAACTATTGCATGTCATTATGCACTCTTATTATGTAAGAATATGGTATGGGTATACTGCTCAATCTATATCTTCAAGAGGTTCGCACGTTCTTGTAGGAATAATATGAAAATTACTTTATTTTCAGGGGTATTTTATTGTTAGGTCAAATAAAATTAAATTGATAAAGTTACTTTTAAGTATATTATTGTTGTATTTTATAGGTGATATGATTCACCAGTTCATGTTTCAAGATTGTTGGTTAGCAATGTGAATTCCTTATTTGTACTTCCTATTCAAAAGCTTGATCCTGTCATTGGGTCCATCACATCAATTTTAGTCGCCATTAATTGAGAATGTTACAAAACTATGAACTAAATTATGATGCCTGTCAAGATTCACCATACATGCTAGTTTGCTAATATTAGTAAAAACATACCAAAATGCACGAATATACACCATGTAATGGTATGAAATTCTATTTTGATTATACTAGATGCATTCCAATTTAGTATTTAGTTATTGGACATCAAAACCACGATTATAGTTGCCTATTCAATAATGTTATTGAAATTCAATCTTGGGTGCACAACACTAAATAATGTTCCCAATATTGTTTTTTTTCCTATTTGCATGTGTATGGTTCGAATTGCCAATTTTTGTATGCATGTGCATCACATGTAAGATTATGAATTTTTGACATTAACCTTATCCATCCAACACAATTACAAGTTGCAACTTCGTATCTTTGCATATATATTTCTTCTAAAAGATTCTACTTTGTTATTTTTGGTTCATGAGCCAGAAACATGTACGTATACGAACAATGAGGAGCTATGGAACCTCCTTCAAAAGGGAGGCATTTCCAACTTCATAGAGCGCATTCAAGGGCACGACCAAAATATTTCGGTTCATTTTGCAATGGACTGGAAGGACAGAAAGGTGGAGTATGGTGGTCACCGAGTAATTATAAATGAAGAATTGATAGTTGAGGCAACAGGCCTCGAGTTGGAGGGATATCATTTTTTCAACAAAAGGATCGATAAGACTGCCGAGGCAAAGAAATTCTCTGACGACAATGAGGAGCTCGAATTTGTAACTACGGGTGTTAGGGTAAGCTCTATCCCCAAGCCTTTTGATGAGGTTACAAAAATGATGGTTAGGTACATTTCTTTAGAAGGACGCTACATACAATCCCTGTCAAGCACCTGGTCTTTCTTAACCACTTTAGAAGACAATTTGTGGTCTGCTTCCCACATTACTTGCTAAATTCCCTTGAGCGCTCCATTTTAGAATTCCAGAAGCACTCTCGTGCCATTCCTCTTCACCAAGGCCTTATTTTTTGCTTCATAAGCTCTGTGTCTCTAAGTTCCCGACTTCCCACCCTCTCCCAGCGATCCGCACATCCCTACCATCACTGCTCCCACTTCCATCTTGAACACCTCTTCCAAACCCAAGACTAAGAACCCAAAACTTCCCAAAATTGACATCCCTCACTCGCCGGGTTCTTAGAAGCACTAAAGAGTTGGAAGTTGTGCATAATCTGCTGCATATTAGTAATGTTGGCCAGGATACGACCTTGCAACAAGAGGGGAATAATATTCCTCACAGGTTGGATTCTTTAGAAAATGAGATGATGAAGTTAAAGAAGGACTGCAGCACATTTCCAAACAAAAGGGCAAAAGAAAGGCTGATGATGAAATTGATAATGGGAATGATCAGATTGCAGACATCTACAAGAAATTGAACTCTTTGGACAACAGATTGGGGAGAGCCAAAGACAGGCACGACCATAACATGGCTATCTTCAATGCCATTAGTGACTTTTTAGAACAACATGTTCGCAACATTTCCATGCTTAGTGGGGTCCCTGAAACTATCTGGGGGACTGACAAGGAGAGAAGTTAGACCATATCGAAGTTGAATGCAAGTGACCCCACGCACATCACCACTTTGGTGTTGTTCACTTCGCTACAAACAATCAAATCCAGGATCGACAGAGCTTCCAAGAAATAATCTCCCTCGGGTTGGAGGGCTTCGTTCTAGACGCTGCTATATTTCGGTCTTTTCGTTATTTTTTATTTTGTTTTTTGCTATCTTGTTGTAGTTTTTGTTCTATTTCGCCTTCTACTAGTAACTATCTTTTGGTTACTACTGGGCATAATGCTTTATCTGGATTTTGATCCTCTTTTGTTGTCCCTCTATAGCTCTATTTAGTTGTTGAGCCCTTATTGTAACAGGTATAGTCCCTTCAAAACTATTTACCAATAATAAAAAAACATGTACGTATACGATGTTAATATTTCCTTTGTTTGGATTATAAAATTCAATAAATATGTGTCGTGAAGGATGCATAGATTATCATGCAAACCATATTTGTTTTTTTTTTTTTTTTACAATAATAGGAAATGCTATAATTTTCTCATATATTCACTATTTTACGATTAACTTTACCTATTTTTCAACCATTTATGGACGACACAATTACAAGTTACGACTCCATATCTTTGCATATATATGTCTTCTAAATGATTCTACTTCGCATATTTTTGTTTCATGAACAAGAAACCTATATGAATTCAATTTTTTTTTAAATTTTTAAAAGAGAGTTGAAGGGACCCTTCCCTATACAATACCAAGATATATCAATAATAACGACAACATACTAGCCAAATATATAATGTTGTTAAGACAACATAGCCGTGGAGAGGGAAAAAAGACTTGGAAACCAACCTGAAACAAAAGGACAAAAGATAAACTAGAGAACTAAGAAAACTAAAAGACTTGTTATGCCACCTCATCCATGGAGTCCGAGTCAATTTCAATGACATTCCCATCGGCGAAACACCCCGAATCTCCCTTAGAAGAGGTCAATTCCAATAATAAGAGAGAGGAGAGGCCCATGTGCTGTATTTTCTCCAAATTCAATATTGGAATACAGGGAGAACTCTCATCCTTAGACCTACAATAACCAATAATTTTATCTGCAAGACCCAACGTGACCTGAAAACATTCTTCAAGCTCTAATAAAATCCTCGCGATCCACTAGTCCAACTTGAAACATGGCAAAGTCAGAGAAGATAGGAAGCGTGGATAGGCACAATCTTTCAACTGTTTCTTCAATGTCGATTCTATGAATTGGGCGGATGAAGAATTGTCCAATTCTCAGGGCCACCTCTTTATTAATCAACAAATGTCCCACAAGTAGAGTTTTTTCTCATAATATTTATTTTTAGCAATATGTTTATAAAAATGTGTTTAAGAGGTTGTTATGTTGCAAGGATAAACACAAATATACCAACATCATATCATTTACCTATTCCCAAATAGTGTTGTGCTTAAATTGTTTGTGGATGTCTTAAACTTCACTATACTTACTTTTGCATACCTTTCCTTTCTTTACCTTTCAAAATTTTCTTGTCTTTGCTTTTATTTTCCATTTTCGCATTGGAGAGTATATTTTTTTAATCACTTCGCTTTTCTTTCGTTCATTCAATTTCCACACGTTTCATTCCCACCCCTCCTTTTTCCTTCGATGTACTCCTCATTTATATATTTGTTTTACATTCATATCTATTTGTAGAGATGTTTCCATTACATTATTTGGGTGTGATTGCTAGTATTTAAGAAGGAAGTGTAAATTCAATTCACCCCTTTCTCTATTGATAAAACACACACATAATTTGAACATTTTACATAAGCGAATTTTTTTGTCATAATTCTTACCTAATATGAAATTGAACTCACATAATTTTTATCCAATGTTTTTTATTTAATCTTATCCACATAAAATCTATTATTATATTAATTTACAATTGAATCATTTATTTATGGTAATTAATTAATAGCTTGCATGAACAATTTAATTATTCTTATTATTATATTTTTGAATTTTCAGTTCCTAGACGATTTCTATAAAAAGACATTATAGAACTAAAAACATTATTCAATCACTTGTTAATATAATATAATATCTTATTCATCATTTAAAAATAAAAAAAAAAAACGTACTCAACAAGAAAGCAAAAACGTATTCAACAAGAAAGCAAAAGCGTATTTAATTAAAATCCAAATTTCGCGGGCTAAAACCCCTGTATAAACCCTGTATTCAACCTGCTGAATCTTCTCTTAGCGGCCGCATACTGGTAGAGATTGGCTGATTTACAAATTCCAAGCTTTGTACGCGAATTTCCTGATCGAAAAAGCCCACGCAAATTGAGTTTTTACAGGCGTTGTGGAACTTTCTGTTCAAATTCAGTTTAAGGTATCGCAATGGCTTCACGTTTTTGGACCCAGGTAAGGCAGGGATTTGTTTCCTTAGCTGTACTTTCTGTCAATGACAAGCATCGAATTGTTTTGTTTTGGTTTGGTCTGTGAATGTTTAAGGTTTTTATTATATGTATTTTTTCCCTTTTATGGTCTGTAAAATTCTAGGGTTTTGATTCTTTTCCCTTGTATGGTATGCTCTGTCGAAATTTAGGGTTTTGATTATTTTCTCCGTGTACAGGGTTAGGGTTCTGTTTTCTCTTACTCGCATGGTCCCTTCAAGTTTAAAACTTTGATAGAAATTTAGAAGTCATCCCATCTGCGTAACTGGTATTTTTGTTTGTTTATGTTACTAGGGTGATAGTGAATCCGAGGAGGAGGAAAGTGAGATTGAAGAGGAAGAGAATGATGTTGAGGCAGGAGATAAAGACGGGGGTGGTACTGCTACAACGTCCAAGTATTTGTCGAAGAATGCGAGTGACAGTGATGAGTCTGATGATCAGCGGAGGGTTGTTAGATCTGCAAAAGATAAGAGGTTTGAGGAAATGAGCCTCACTTTTGATCAGATAAAGAATGGCATGAAGATTAATGACTGGGTCAGCTTACAGGAGTGCTTTGATAAGCTTAACAAACAGTTGGAGAAGGTAATCCGAGTTACAGAGTCCATCCAGGTCCCTAGGCTCTATATCAAAGCCCTTGTTATGCTAGAGGATTTGCTCGCTCAAGCCCTGGCTAACAAGGAGGCTAAGAAAAAGATGAGCAGCAGCAATGCCAAAGCCCTCAATTCAATGAAGCAAAAGCTCAAGAAAAATAATAAACAGTATGAAGCTGATATTGAGAAATACAGAGCCACTCCTGTGTCAGATGGCACTGATAAATCTGACGAGGATGACGGGAATGATGATGATGTGGATTCTGAAGCAGATGTCGAAGAAGACCCTGCCAAATTAGCTGCTTCATATAATGCAGTTTCTGATGAGGATGAAGATGAAGAGGAAGGTCAAGATGAAGAGGGTAGTTGGGAGAAAAAGACGAGTAAGAGGGATAAGCTGATGGACAAGCAGTTCATGCGAGACCCAAGTGAGATTACATGGGAAATGGTAGACAAGAAGCTAAAAGAAATAATAGCTGCTCGTGGAAGGAAAGGAACAGGTATTTAGGGGGAGTTTTTCAAAATTTTCATTGATT